>JANRMT010049829.1:38201312-38237558 GCA_026402145.1 Polypterus bichir lapradei
CCGTCAATGGGTTAAAGGATCTGTTCAAAACTTTTTTAAAACCTGGCAGGACCTAATCAATAACATTTCAGAATAAGCATTTATATTAGGGTGGACAGTTTTGCTCTGGTTGTTGGCCTTCCTCTCATGGATGGGGGTTGATTTGATTTTAGTTTTGTTTAGTTTGACTTGATTGTATGGAATGTTATAAGTTTTAAATAAATTCAATAAAAAACAAAAAATCAATACAATTAGATGTTTTATTCTCTCTGTACCGTGTGACCTACTTATTATCTGATTTGTCATACTACCGTAACTCTGCATATCTACAGGAAGTGTGTGGTAAAGTGAGGTCTGTGGCTGGTGGGCATATTTTAAAAAGATATTTGCCACTGTCGTGTCTTTAGGTGGGTCATGGTAGTGTGGTGAGAGCGTTCAAGAGATAACCTAGATGGACCCGGTAGGTGGGACCAACCTGGACTGTAATAAAATATTTGAGTAATAATGCTGAGAAAAGTAAACTTTAACTTGAACAAAACTTTAGTGTTTAGTGAATACTGCAAAACATTTTAAGCCTCTTTCTGAATTCAAAAGGAAATTATAACTAGCACATCCTTATCGGCTTTATCATGTGCTACTATATCCCCCTTTTTTAGAAAGACTGATTGATTATTGATTAAAAGTTTTATTTCATTGGTTCTACCAACTTTCACAAGAGACGTCATCATGAACATACTGCTAATACTACTTGCATGCAGTTTTTCTCTCTCAGCTTTATTCCACCGATCGGGCATATTTAAAGCCACTGTTATCCACTACATGCTGTTTTGTGGCTCATTTGTTAGCATCAATTAGCTGTCAAATACTTTTCCATGAAAGAATAAATACACTTTCTGTTGTGTTCTTTTGGACATGCAGGTTAGGTGCATTGGCAATTCTAAATTGTCCACAGTGCATGTGTGTGTGCCCTGTGGTGGGCTGGCACCCTGCCCGATGTTTGTTTCCTGCCTTGCGCCCTGTGTTGGCTGAGATTGGCTCCAGCAGACCCCCGTAACCCGTGGTTAGGATATAGCGGGTTGGATAATGGATGGACAGATTGAATTACTCATACCAAAATGATAAAAACATTTTTCATTAATGTCCTAAACATTCTCCAGGACACAAAGCAGAATACTTTATATTATAACATTATAACAGTTTAACCTTATCAAATCACTAAATCTGATTCAGGGTTACAGGGTCAGAGCCTGTTCTATCAGTGCCAGGCTCAAGGCAATAAGCAATCATGGATAGAACACCCATAATATTTTTATAAAGTATTGTGTAAATTAAGAGGTATTCAAGAGGCATGGCCACTGAATAATAGATTTCTGATCTAAAACTCATTGAAGATAAGACACCTGATGTGGGTCTCAAACAGGATACGCATAATAGTTGAAGAGCTGGATCAGTGACTGACCTTCTCAAAGAGGGACTCATTTCCTGTACTCTAACTTGGACTTTTTCCCTGAAAACATTGCTGCAGTCAGTGATGAACACAGCAAGCAATTTCACTGGTACATTTCTATCTTGGAAAAATGTTACCAGGACAAGTGGAGGCCCAGCATGTTGGCTGACCTCTGCTGAACTCTTAAGAGATATGTTCCTGAGTATAGCAGAAAATCAGAAATGGCTAAGATTTACATTATACAGTGTGAATGTCATTTTAAGAAGAATGTTAATATACAATATTTTCAAAACATCACTCAAAACCTTACCTGAGAGACAAATTCTAAAAACATATTTGGATTCAGCACAAAAATACTATATGATTCGGGTTTTGTTTTGTTGTTGTTGACAAGTACATTTAAATGAAACGAAAACAACTGGCATTTTAGTAATCTCCCGTATATCATCCATGTAGGTTAAGTCTCATATACTCAATGCATAGATAACGTCTCTTCTTGTGTTCTTGCTTGTAATGGAAAACTATGTGGAACTGATTTTGCTTTCTACTGCACTCATCTCTGCAAAATTAAAGCTTTCAACTTTCTGGATGCCTAAATTGCCATGCTGTAGTTTTCTTTTTAAAACGAATCTATTACTTTGAACTTCTTGTCTTAAATTTTAGAAGCTGAGATCACAGAATGAGCAGCTGGCTCCTTTTAGCAGGTTTTCTTCCAGAAGCCTAAGCCTTGCCTGGAGCCTGAGCTTCAGTGAAGGCACATGTCATACTTTTTGAATTGAAAGCACAGATTACTGTGTAATCTGTGAAATACTGTGTATGATGTTTTTGTAATAACTTTAGAATGAAAGACACTTTATCAAACAAAGTCAGAATAAATGATTAATTTAAGATGTTATCTCTTGTACTATATAACTCACTAAGTGAGTAGAATTGAACTGAGCTTCAGTAACCGGAAGAACTGTCATTTCACACATAAATCAGACACCATGACACAGCTTCAGCCCCCAGTGCATCTGCTGTATTAAACCAACAAACATGTCCCAGTTGTATCCATGCGTCATCTCCCAAAGACCTACTTTTTCTCTGTGTATATAATGTATTTGTGTGTACACTACAGTGTGCATGAGTCTTTTAGTTATTACAAGTACAAATGTACTTCAGGTTCTAAGGTTGAATAGAGTATGCCTTTCATTAAGATGAAATACACACATACAAAAATCCAGAATAACAGAAGGACCAACCATAGGAAAAAAAAAATCAACTACATGTAACTATAGCTACTTGTGTAGAATAACTATAGCAGCTCACAAATACCAATTTGTAACTGAGAAACAACTAAAGTAATTAGCCCAGAAACTCTACATTTTCCTCTTTACTTTCCACTGTTGCCTGTTCAAACATCATCTTTTCAATTAGACCTGCGATCTCATGCCTTCTAACCACTATTGCAATCATTCATAATGGGAAAAGAAATTAGATTTGATTATTTAAGGTACATGGCAAAAAAAAAAAAAGAATTACCAGCCTGCAGCCCATATTCCTTCTTGCCAGATCATACCATATCATGGGAATCATACCAATCAGTGGAGTATATGGAGAATGAGATACAGAAGACATATACTATTGCAGCGCACAGTGTTTTTCAAAATTAAAAATTTGTTGCTGTTTTTTTTTTGGAATGTCTCATTTTTATGTTTTGTTTTGTAATGTGTTGAAATGTTGTCACATTGAAATTTGTGTCGATTCACCTAGGACATTAGGGATCTCCCTTAGATAGATTAAACTTTATTTGTCCGCCGGGGGAAACACACTTTTGCTGAATAACTTATTGGCTGAAAGTCTTCGGTGTTAGTGTATCAGAGAGAGGATGTGCAGCATTGTTCATAATGGCACTCAGTTTTATTATAATTTTCTCCTTTGCTATGACCTCTAGGGGGTCAAACGTGTGTCCCATAACTGAGCCTGCCCTTAATGCGTCATTAACGTGGACCGCCAAGTACTTGTAGGAGTGGACTTACCTGTACTTTAACTCCCTAAATAGTGACCGGACATGGAGGCTGTTTGGTGTGGTAAAAGTCAATAACCAGTTCCTTGGTTTGGCTGATGTTAAGGTCCAGACAATTCTCTTTGCACTTATTTTCTTTCTCTGTATCTGACTCCTATACTTTGTCCATCCTCCTTATCAATACACCTCATAAGTGCAGAATCTTCTAAGAACGTCTGCAGTTGACATGACTTGGTGTCATATTTATAGTTGTAGGTGTACAGAGTGAAGAGAAAATTAGACAGGCCTGTTCCTTGTGGTGCTCCAGTGTTGGTCACATCCATATTAGAAACAAAGTCCTTGAGTCTCACAAACTGCAGTATTCTCTAGATAGTTCTTTATCCAGGACCCCATAGGCTCATCCACTTGCATATCACTGAGCTTGCCCCTTAACAGGGATTGCTGGATGGTTTTGAAAGCGCTGGAGAAATCCAAAATATAATCCTTACAGTACTGCCAGCTTTTTCCAAGTGAGCATATGTATTGTGGAGCAGATGGAGAATTGCATCCTCCATGTTTATTGTCATTTCTTAAAATACACTTACTGTACATACTCTTAATTGGATTGCTGTGTAGTAATATCTCAGAAATATTCCTGATGCTTCAGCCATTTCCTCAGTCCATTTATACATTTTATGAAGCTGATAACTTTCTGTAGCTGAGCTAGAAGAACTTTCAAATTTTTAATTATGTGGACAGGGCTGATCACCACAGGCTATGTTCCCATCTGAACTGAGAAAGTACAATGTGACTTTTAGGTACTGCAGTATGTTCTGTATATCACTCATCTATAAAAATGCACAACAGATTTCATGTAGCATGTTGTTGCTATTATGTTTGCTTAATAGTCAATGCTATAAAATAGAAAGTCTTGTTAAACCTAACATAAAAGATAATTACATATGAAACCTTATTGTCTGCAATAATGAGCAGAAATCACACAATGTAGATCAGTGTGAAGAATAAAAATGTTATAGTTAGCTGCTGACTATAGCAGAAGTTAAATGTTAATTAATAGAACACTGAAATTGTAAATATTTACAGAGCGCAATCGTGGACATGTTTGAGTTAAACAAAATGCTGCTAAACAAAATTAAAAGAGAACAAAAAGTAAGCATTGTGTATACTAATTAATGACATTTTACACAAATGAAAGCTATCTGTTTTACTTTGGTTTAAAGAGGTGTATAATACAGAAAAGGTTCAGCTGTTTATAAGACTTAAACTGTTAAGTTATTTAAGTTTGCGGACGACACAACCTTATCACTGACAACGATGAGATGGCCTACAGAGAGGAGGTGCTGGCACTGAGTAATTGGTGCCTGGATAACAACTTGTCTCTTAACATCAGCAAAACCAAGGAGATGATCGTGGACTATCAGAAACAGCAAGGCGGAAAATACCAGGCCATCTACATCAGCGGCATAGAAGTTGAAAGGGTTAACAGCTTCAAGTTCCTCGGAGTAAACATCACCGAGGATATCTCGTGGACCCTTCACATAAACATTGTGGTCACGAAAGCTCGCCAGCGTCTCTACTTCCTGAGGAGGCTGAGGAAGTTTGGCATGAATGCCAACCTCACCTCAAACTTTTACAGGAGTGTGGTCGAGAGTCTGCTGACGGGCTGCATTACCGTCTGGTATGGGAGCTGCTCTGCCAGCAGCCGGAAATCACTACAGAGAGTGGTGAAGGCAGCAGAGCACATTACGGGCAAGAGTCGCCCTGCCATTGAAGACATTTACCTCCATCGGTACTTACGTAAGACAAGCAGCATCATAAAGGACCACAGCCATCCAGCACGCCTGCTGTTCTCCTTGTTACTGTCTGGCAGACGATACAGGAGTCTGACTGCTCGGACTACAAGACTTAAGAACAGTTTTTACCACCAGGCCTTTCGACTCCTCAACAGCAACACCTGAACACCCACAACACTTACATCACACCTACTGTACATTGCACTACATCTACATTGCACTGCTCACACACAAACTGTACCTGCACACACTCGGAATACGGACTGGAACATAAATCTGCACTTTATGGAATATGCATCTGTACTTTATAAAACATTATCTGTGCAATAACTGTCATTTATACTTGCTGCTCATTCAACTCATATTGCTGTGTAACTTCTTTTAAAATGTACACATTTTATTTTATATTGCTAGTCTATTTTTAGCTTGTCATTTTTTAAAATTATTTTTAGATTTATTGGAACTAGGCTGAGTGACTTGTTGTTCTCGTCATATATGATAACTAAAATAAACCTAACCTAAACCTAACCTAAGTGGTCTGCTTTGGAGTAAAGGGGTGTTTAAGACTGTGCGGTCAAATCAAGGCTGCTCTTCTGAGGAATGTTTTGGAATCTAGTTTTTGTTTTTTGTATATATATTTTTTTGTAAGTCAGAGGGCCATTCGGATACCAAGTTTGAGGTTTGAATGCTTAATATTGTCCATAATTCATTATAGTTAATTGGCTGCACCAGATGCAGGCTTTCAATGCCATCATTTGCTGCTTTAAATTGAACGGCTGTAAACAAATATTTTTTTTTTTCCCTCAGTTTCTGCTTTTATTGAGTCAGTCTATAAATTCACAATGCATTTTTATTCACTCTTTAAATGAATTTTAGAAGGACAAGTACATTTTTTTGACCTTGTTTCTAAAGATGTTGCTCTCAATACTTCATTCAAAATGTCTCAATTATTTAAATGGTTGCTTGGTACTGACTGCTTTATAGAATTAAATTAAAATTCAGCATTAGTTTGTACTACAGTGCTGGACTGATCATTAAGCATGGTCCAGGACAGAGTTTTAAATATAAGGCGTGTTTGGGCAACAATCTCCCAGCCGCCGTCTGTGTGTGCATCTCAATGCCCAAGTGCACTGTGCTGTAAAAATGGTGCCACTCTTTACAGTCATAATAGATCCCTTGGCATTCTTCAAATAAAGTAGGCAGTACCCCAGAGTCCTGGCAATTCTGTACCCCCAGTCATCCCCTGACTCTAATTGGAATTGTCAGCATTATTGAAGATTCCCAGAGCTTGTAATTCCTAGGTGTCCAAATAGGGCCAAAAAATATTTTTCCTTGTTTAGATAAACACACTTCCCCTCTCTATGACTGAAACAGAATAATAAAGGGGTAAAAACCTTCTCCTCAGACCTGGCGTTGCCTCTTGACACCTCTGTCTCTCAGCCTTTCACCACCTAATATCTACTGTGTACTGAGCGTACTGGCGCAAAAATTGCCACTGTCACATAATCCAGGTGGATTCTGCACATTGGTGATGGATGAAATGGCTGTCTGTCTATGTAAAGCACTTTTAGGATCAAGAAATGTGCTATATGAATGTACCTGTCCTGAGTCAAGGGAGACAAAGGCCTGCTTACTTGCTGTTGCAGACACTGGGCTAGTATGGGGGAGAGTAGTGTAGACAATGTAAAGTACTTTCTTTATTACCCTAAGTGGCAATTTGATCACAATAGAAGACACCCACAAATATACAGGCCATACATAAAATTCAGTCAAAAATATTAATTGTTGAATAAAGTTTGTAACATCTCATGTGCAGTATCTCATATAAAATGGTTTTCTTTTTCTACACATGGTACATACTAGAAAAAGTGAAAGCTAGTATCTCAATGACCATAAATATGCTGAATGACTTTTGGAAATTTGCCCTTCATATGTGGTGTAATTTCTTGCATTAGCTAATTTTTTGTTTTGCATATGATTTGATGTTTATTATTCCATTATGCGCTCTGATTCCTAAAAAGAGAAAAAATATGAAATGACCATGGAATGATGTGTGGCAAGTACAGACTGTAGGAGCTGTCATGTGGTAGTGTTCTAAATTAAAAATAACACTTACATCCAATGCCAGTGTATTTTACACTCCAGGCCAAGCTTATTAGTGAGCCAGCTCACTGTTTGGTAGCTAACCCATGCGGGTCCTTGCCCCCCTTATGATCTGTGCCCTACATGAATGCCTTAACATTGGTGCTGGCACTGCTTACATCATCAAAATATTCAGGCTTCCTAAATCTCAAAGCTAATATAGTATAAAATCCATTCATTTACTGAATCTGCTAATCCTATTTGGATATGATGTGATATTCATCGATTCCTTCATTATCTAAATTTGCTTATTCTAATTTAGAGTCTTGAGGAGTTGAAGCTTATCTCTACTAAATCAGCCATGAGGTGGAAACTAACCTTGGACAGGAATTTAGGGATGTAAGACTCTGCTCCTGTCTCTACTGGAATAAATAAGTTCAGGAAAAATAACAATATACCATAATATTCTCAGACTCGATTCATCCAAATCACAGAAGGCCAAACATTCTCCAGGCAGCACTGGTGCAAGGCAGGGACCAGCTTTATATAGGGTGCCCATCTATGAATGGTCAAAATCACACAATGTCAATTCAGAGTGACCAGAAAACTACTCACACTCTTTAAAATATAATATCTTGCATGTTCTCCCTGTGTCTATGTGGGGTTTACTCTGAATACTCCAATTTTCCTCCCACATCACTAATCTTACAATTCTAAGTTGGCCCTGTATGAGAATGAATGTTGACTTTCATCACAAAATGTGATAACTGGCATATTCTAATTTTTAGAATTACTGGTGTACAAAGATTTCAGGCCAAAAGACATATCACACTGACCAGCATGTAAATTGTATGTTTTCAATTCAGAATGCGATAAAAGCCACTTTCTTTTTGGCATAAATAACTATATATATGTTTCAGCTAACATGAGTGTGAGGTTTTACTGTAACAGTGTTAGCTTAAAGCTTCATTTATTTTTGTTATTTATTTATTTGTTGTAAAGTAGCAGCACATACACAGGTCTTGTGATTTGTCAGCTTTTATGAGGTGCTGTTTGGGACTGAATTTATTCTTAACAAAACATATACTGCATACTGAAACATGCTGTATCCTGAAAAGGTTACACTGTGCATCAAAGCACATATACTGTACACCAAAATTTTGTCTCATAAATTGTGTACACATACCTTTAGTGGTGAACATTCACTGTACTGACTGTAAAAGACTTGTCACCCAGTAAGCTCAATATTAGTTCATTTACACTGAACTGTATCTGCAGTTAAGTGAAAGATTAAAACCCATGGGAAAAATTTACTTCTCAAAGGTTAATCTTTGATGGCTCATGAGGCTTAAGAGATTTATGTCATTTATGTTTAATTTAAGAATCAACTTCATCACAGATGTTTCTCCTAAAATTCCTTAGGAAAAATCGTTTTAAACAAAAACAGAGACATGAGAGACAACTGAGGAAGAGAAGTCACACTTGAGAATGTGGTTTGAAAAGCATGAAATATTTTGTGAGCTATTGTTTAAATCTCTTTCAAGACTTTGTATTTTTTTACTTATAATTGGACACATGCCTTTTAAAATATTTGAAATATGATTGGTTATATTTCTTTTGTTTTAACAATTGATGAAGTGACTTGTTCATGGTCACACAGTGTCAGCAGCTGGATTTGAACCCACAACTTCATCAATTGAAATCCAAAGCCTTAACCACTACAACTCACTGCCTGCCTTTTCATCCACCGTGGGTATGATAGCAGCAGAGCAATATAAACTAGAACAACGAATAGTATTATTCAGAAGCAAGGACTGCTTTTATCCTTTGTGGGATATGGCCGGCCATTCATCCTGGCCAATACCCCCAGGCGGCCAGATGGAGCCCTCCCTGCAACATGGAGATGTCCCGAATTCCAGCAGGGCCTCATGGACATTGGAGTTTTAATGCACAGCCCTGCTAGATACCATGGGGGCCGACAGGGGTCGCTGCAGGGAGGCCCAGGGACTGCTATTTGCCCTATAACTCAGAAGTACGTCTTAGTCACAGCGACAGAGGAAATGACGTACTTCCGGGATGAAGAAAAGGAGTTTTCACCTGACCCGGAAGTGTTAAGAACCACAAGGACTGAGGGATCAGAAACACTTCCGGGTCAAGGACTATTTAAAGGACTGTGGGAGATCCCAAGGTTGAGCCGTGTCAGGGATGCCAGGGGCCATGACCCGGCCGGGACGTCTTGAGGGACCGGATGTGGGTCTGTGCCCACCCTGGATCACGTGGGGGTTGCCTTCCGGGTTGCTTTGGGGGCCACGGGTACAGGGCATGGAAGCTCCACCCTGTAGGGGCCCGTGGTCACCGCCAGGAGGCGCCCCAATGCCTTGGGGACCTGTTACCCCAGCACTTCCGCCACACCAGGAAGTGCTGGGGGGAAGACTTATGACGGCGCCCGGAGAGCAGCCGGGAGGACAGCCGGCACTTCCGCCACGCTGGGGCGTGGCCAGAGGAGGATTGCCGGGAACACCTGGTGCTCATCCGGGAACCCTATAAAAGGGGCCGTCTCCATTCATTCAGGGCTGGAGTCGGGTGGAAGAAGGACGAGGCACGAGAGGAGTGTGGAGGCGGCCCGAAGACAAGGCATTGCGTGGCCAGGACTGTGATTGGGGTATTGTGCACGTGACTGGGTCTGTGTGACCAATGAACTGGGGTCTTTGTGACCTATTATTAGTTGTAAATATTGTAAATAAACGTGTGGTGGTGATTTAACAACATGTCCGCCTGTCTGTGTCCGGGCCGGGTTCACAGCCGATTCGGGAGGAAGGGTGGCAACGTTAGGGAGTAGGAGGATTAATTATTGTAGTATTGTGATTGTTTATTGTATGAGTATAGTGGAGTGGAGGGTGGTTTTTGCACTGTTGTGTCCAAATAAAAATTATTATTGGACTTTTACCTGGTGTCTGGTCCGAGGGTTCAAGGGGATGACAGCACCCCCTATATGTCACACCTTGTAAAGTGTTTTATTACCATAAATAATTGTCATTACATTTCACAATATATTATTGAGCATGTGCAAATATCTTCAAAACTTAATAATGTAACAACACTACTTGGGAAATCTGAGCTCATTGTGTTACTTTGCAGAGATCTCTGCTGAAATTCAGGAGGAGACATTTGTGAGAATACTCAGGTATGTTTTCCTCAGGATAAAAATCTCAGAAGCATGACACAAAAGAACATGTCTCTGTTTTATTTCTTTCTGACCTCATTGCCGTCTAGGAGAAACTAAAAATACATTAATGCAATGTCTTTTTTTTTGATTTCTCATTCTTATTGGAAATTGAAGTGGCTATGAATTTGCATGTACTGTACTGCAAGGTTTCTCAGAGCTTCACTTTACAGTACAATGTCTCAATGTTAAGAATCATTTATGCCCTAAAGGGCACCTCATAAGCTTTAGTCTGCCTTTTTGGTATAACTGCCTGATGCTGTTTTCATGAAGTGTTTTGCTCTAAAATTCAAAAAGGTTTTTGCCTCCTACTTGTCTCTTGTTTTTCTTCCCAAATTCCAATGGCACAAACATCAGGTTAATTTGTCAATCCAAACTGGCTCCATATGAGTGTGACTGTATAGTAGGTGTGTGAGTGAGTGAGTGGGCTTTCTGAGGAACAGCACCCTATCCTGGGCTGATTCTTGCTTTGAGCCCAATGCTGCCGGGATAGGGTCTGGATCCCCACGATTCTATATTAATTTAAGAGTTAAAAGAAAATAAGAATAGAATAGAATAGAATAGAAGAAGGAGAGAGCTGTTGGGATCTGTGTTCACAGTTATTTCCTCTAAGTTGCTGTGTTTTTCAAAAGTTTAACTAGATCTCTGAATTTGCCCAGTATGAGTGACTTTGGGTGTCTTCCCAGCTCGCTAGTTTTAGGTCTGTTTTTTTATATTGTAGGGTATTCTCTGGCTAAAATATAATGTAAAGTCATAAAATGATCATATTTATATTGGGACTCTGAGAAAACACCACTGTGGAACCTGGGGTGTGTACAGCCTCCTTAACTCCGACACAGACAGGCAGGCACAGATGTCCAGCGCACACATTTTATTCACAGCCAGGGAGCATTTCTCTCTGCTCTCCACAGCCCAACACAGTACATAAAGCACCAAGACAGTCCCTTTGGCGTTGTCAGTCCTCCATACAAGCTTTGTCCTCTTCCTCCCGACTCTGCTGGCGACTGGCACCTTTTTATAGGGCACCCGTAAGCACTCAAGGTGCCCAATGTGCTTATTCCTGCAGCACTTCTGGGTGTGGTGCAAGTGCTGCCAAATAGGGCCCCGCAAACATCCATGCGCCCCCTGGCAGTGGCCAAGGGCCCAGGAGAGTTGAGCTTCTATGCCATGTACCCACTGGAAGCCAAGGGGGCTGTCCTCTGTCATTCGGAGGGAGAAACTATCCTGAAAATATTCTCTCCCCGGGTCCTTCCATAATCAGGGCGTCCTGGCTGGGTAAGGGCCCCGACCATCCACCACATCACATGCAGTAAGATAAAGTGAACGTTTTGTGCTTTTGCAGGTTTCTTCTGTGGTGAATCTCTGTTATTTTTTAGAAATGATAAATCAATATTAACAATATTCTGTAGTTTAAATCATAGTAAAATCTCCAGAGGTATAGCAATACAGATATACTGCATGCATGTGTTCCAGACGCTCTAATAAAGTGGTGCCGCTTTATGTGACTTCATAAGAAAAAAAAACTTCCCTATTCTTTGTCAAAATTCATTAAGAGTTACAGTTCAGTAGTCTGCACCCAGCTGATGAAAGTTTACCAATTGTTTCCATCGTACAGTAGGATCCAGCTATCTAAAAACTGGACTGAAGCTGATTATTTAAAAGGTGAATAACACCAAAAAAGTAGAAAGATAAAAAATGAGGAAACAGTAACAGAAATGGCTAATGTTCTTTTGAGTCCAGCTTACTCATTGTTAGGACACTTATGACAGCCATATCAGGCTACCATAGTCACTTTGATTCAAGTAGATTTTGAATTTATACACCTGATCTAGAAAGATGAACACAAACAGAAACAGTAAAACACTGGGTATTTTACTGTATTTTAATTTCAGATGAGCAACTTTTGATATGACAAGAATCTAATTGATATAACAGTGAAAATATATTCCTAGGAAATATTGAGATCTTATTTACATTGACAAGGATTTCTTTACGTAAGCTCCTCACAATTTGCAGAGCTATCCTAACTTGATGATGTTTTTATTAAAATATGGCATGTCCACCCGAGCACAAAACTACCTTAACAGTCCTAACTGCTGTTTTCCTGGCATGAAACAGCTCGTTGTGCACGTTTTACATCTGAACAGTACTTGGAAGGCTTAACCCCAAACTTCCATATTAAATTGTCATTAGTGGTATGTCTTTAATAAATACACTGACTTTTTCTTCTTATAAAAGTAAATGTTAATAACAGCTTGGCTAATGGTTTCATGTTCTAAGGGGTTAGTGCATATCCTAAACTAAAGAA
The DNA here is from genome assembly GCA_026402145.1 of Polypterus bichir lapradei. Classification (NCBI taxonomy): domain Eukaryota; kingdom Metazoa; phylum Chordata; class Cladistia; order Polypteriformes; family Polypteridae; genus Polypterus; species Polypterus bichir. The sequence continues at coordinate 38,214,150 of JANRMT010049829.1, forward strand.
AAATCTTTAATGGTCTTGTTGACACCAATTTCATTCCCACCTAGGCCCACCCTATCGTCACTGGCTGCTGTGTTTGCTATAGAGGCTCCTGATTCAGAATATTTAATCCAGTCCAAATAAAACTGGGGTTCACCCACTAAAATACACTGTCATTTTAATTAACCTTAATTTCCCATTTTCTTAGCAGAGAACAATAAATGTTTGATTACGTAATGTGAAAATACAACTAACTGAGTATGATTTAATTCCAGTACTGTGTTTACAATGCTTAATGATCATAGCAACGACCAACATAACTTGACTGCAAGGTATAATCAGTAAATGTCTTTCTCCAAAGGAACATAACACAGCATAGAGTACCTTTCTCAAACACAATGCAATTCAGTTTCACTGGGGAACAGAACCTATCCTAACAGTAGTTGGGTAAAAAGCAGGCACCAATCCTTAAATCACAGGAAATAGTTTAAAACACCTTCAATTTAAAACATGGTCATGATTTGAGGAGTATAATAGGAAGTTAGAATTTAATATGTGAATATACCTTTTTTAATATGGATGTAAATGAGGACCCTGCCCCATATCTGTAACTCCTATATGTTTGATATTTTTCAGGCATGATTGACTGCATGGTGTTATACAGTATATGCAATAACATCTGGGACACCAAATAACAAAACTTTAAAATAACTTTGGAGTAATCTACCAACCAATATTAGCTTTTAAATAAATGCTGAGAACTCATTATGTTAGCATTATATACACTTGTTTGGGGCAATGTACTTTCTGTTTATATTACTTTTTATGCTAATTTTAAGGTAATTGTAATCATTTTCTCATTTTTGTTTTCTTCTCAGTGTCTGTTGTGGACCTATTTCTGTCTAGGAGTGCATATGTTGTCACAAATGACGGACCTACTTTCAGACATTTGTTTTTCAAAACAAACTGTACTTGGCTTGCACCTCCTCCAGACCACGAGGGGGTGACTGCCCTGGTTGCTTTGGGGGCCACGGGTGCAGACCTTTGAAGCTCAACCCTGTAGGGGCCCGTGGTCAACGCCAGGGGGCGCCCCAATGCCTGGAGAGTCCTGGACCTCAGCACTTCTGCCACACCAGGAAGTGCTGGGTGGAAGAGAAGCAGGGACACCCGGAGTGCTTCCGGGGATAGAGCCGGCACTTCCGCCACACTGAGGCGTGTCGGTGGAAGATTGTCGGAGCACACCTGGACCACATCCGGGGGGACATAAAAGGGGCTACCTCCCTTCATTCAGGGCTGGAGTCGGGTGGAAGAGGACAAGGTCTAGGAGAGGAAAGAGGTGGCCTGAAGAGAGGAAAGGCAGTGTGGAAAGAGGCCTGGACTTTGGGGGTGATTGGTGCTGTGGCACTGGGTTTGTACACTTTATTATTGTAAATAAACGTGTGTTGGACTTTAAAATGATGTCCGTCTGTCTGTGTCCGGGCTGTTTCTCACACTATCTATCTATCTATCTATCTATCTATCTATCTATCTATGTATAAACAGTACATACACACAAAAATGTTGTGTACGCCTGTTTCCACACTCACATCGTGATGTATAAAAACTAAACTTGGCGTAAAGCCACGCACATTTTCACGCCAGTTCAATCCATTACGTACACAAGTTCTCTGCTCGGTTTTGCAAATTGGTGGCACCCAGCGTCAAAGCAGTGCTACTGTTCCTCTGTGGTGTCCCTTTATTTTTTAGATTCCAATGCCTGACACGGCTTTATCAAATATACTCTTAGTGCACCACTCGGAGTATTTTAACCCACTGTATCTGAGTGTGGAATCACAGCTGTACAGCAGCTGATCGGAAAGTTCAACGGCAGATTGTATCAAGAGGGGGGAGAAATATCAGGATACAGCTTCTAGCACACTATGCTTGAGCCATGCACAGTCTATTTGAACCTCTCCCAATCGGCAAAGGCTTCAGAGCCTTTCCACCTATGCTTTCATATTGTGTATTTTCACTATTTTTATCCTATTAATATTATTATTGCGGTTGTTATTTTACCATTTTGTAGGAAAATAAGTTTATGGAGGATGAATTGGCGCCCCGTTCAGGGATTGTTCCAGCCTTGCGCTATATGCTTGCAGGGATTGACGCGACACTGGATAGATAGATGGATGGAATAATTAAACATGTACTATGAAGATATTTCAATGTTCCTTAAAAGGTTTGAAGAATTCTAAGCTTACAGATGGCTTGATATTTATTAAAGAGTGTGGCAATTGGTTATTTGGAGAAAGAAAAGGAAGGACAGGAATCGGGGGTTAGTACATTTGAAAGAGACAGTACTGCTGCAATAAATTATTTTATTGAGGGTCGCTCACGACGCAGCAAGCATTTTGCGGGAAGCAGGAACAATCTCTGGAAAGGACGCCAGCTCCCACTTCGCCAACATGCCTTAATGTTTTATACATGCTTTAATTTCTATAATCATGAAAATAATATCAAGTATACATCTTTGTATTTAAATTGTTCAAAGAGCTGTGACATCATGAATATAATGTATTCTGTGTCCTGTCAGTGTAAGAGAAAGTCTGTTTAAGAAGCACGTAGTGATTCACACACATAGACTACATAGAAGAACGCATAGAATATGAAGCATTTAATGTGCCACTTTAGTTACAATGGGATTTGAGAATCTAATAAATTAAACAATTTCAAAATGAAGTTTATGATGTTCTACTTTAATGACAAAATAAACTACGTGATTAAAATGGAAACTTCAACCTTTTTTTCACACTGTGTCCTAGTTTTTTTTCTTTTCTCCATACCCTAATACGCTTCTATATGGCACTTAGATGGTGTGCTACGGCTCACCTTTTCAGGGCGACTTTGATATTTCCACTTCTTATTTATTTCGTACACTGTACGACTTTCTGAACTTGGACTTTCGAGTTTCTCCACCACTCTGTCACTTGATCAACTTCCTTTTGTTTCCCCATGCTTTTGCCATTGTCTTTTCACAGAACGCAAAACATAAGGGGCTATTTATATTGATTTGCAAATTCAAAGAGGCAAAATTCTAGGAGGAGTCGGGGTGGGGCAGCAGGCGCGTGCACGAGCGTTACTTTTCACAATGATCGGGATTTATGGAGTGGAAGAACTTGGAAGTTTGCATACGCAAAGATTTATACATCTGGAATTTTTTGTGCGTACGCATATTTTTACTTTTGTCTGTACACCAAGTTTTAGTATGAATTCTACGCACGGCATTATGCACGAGGCCCCTAGTGTCCATCAAGGGGTACAGTCTTGATGGAACAGAAAAGCATCTTACCCAAACTGTTGCCACAAAGTTAGAAGCACAACATTGACTAAAATGTCTTTGTATCTTGAAGCTTCAACCCTCTGAACCTGTTTTTTGGACCAGCCACAAAGCGGTATATATATGAAAGGCTGGTATAACAGCCCACCTATCTATCATCATAACCCTGCTGGACTGAATAATGGCCTACGCATATCTGTTACACTGCATTACTCTCTAAATCTTGCGGTCCAGTGCTGTAGAGGCATATTCCCAAAAGACTTCTACACTTATCTGTTGACCTATTACTCTCTAAATCTTGCAGTCCAGTGCTGTAGAGGCATATTCCCAAAAGGCTTCTACACTTATCTGTTGACCTATCCCAGCTGGCTGGAATACTGGCCTTTGCTATATTAGACTACAAGACTACACATGTACTGTAAATATACAGCGGTCTAATTATGTTGTTATGCTACTTATGCAAGTTATGATGCTGTTTTTTTAAGCAGCAGCGTCAGTTTTTTTTTTCTTGTAGAACTCAAGAAGAAAACGGAAAGGAATTTTAGTTGTACTTTAGTATGGGAGCAACTCAACACAACAGATGCTTAGTGTGTGCAGAGAAGAAAAAGTCGACAAAAAGCACTTTTTCCCTTCTGTCCCATGGGAGGTTTAATTCCTCCCTGAGCTCACCTTAGGACACCTGCCACTGTCCAAGGAGGGACTTGTACCACACCCAGGGGAGTTTAGGTGCTTGACACCAGAAGCAAGAGCAGTGTGGGGAAGGGGAGACACATGACGATTGATCGGAAGATGGTGAAAATCATGTGAATTGTTCTTGTGCATTGCTTCTGGTACTAAAAATGTTTTGCAGCATATTATTCAAAGGTACAATAGGTCCTTAAAATGGATGGTAGAAAATGACTGAAAGTGATCCAGCTTGTTCTATAGTATCAATCTGTTATAACATTGTGGCTTATCACCATATAATAAAATTTTACTTTTATAAATCAAAATTTAACTTTTTCAAAATTATGGAAAATTGCTGAGGAGACAAAATGGTGGGGAGCATAGGGTTCAAAGGGTTAACAGTACCCTTCACAGCCTAGATCAAACCCTTTAAAAAACACCTCCAGACCATTATCCCTCCTCTGCCAAATTTTACACTGACCACTGTTCCAGTGTGGTGCTGAGGTGTCACTTGCTACACTCAGGCAACACGGCAACACGCTATCAGCACATGCTCTCAACTGTCAGTCTGGAAGTTAGTTTTCTCCTGGATTCCATCCAACCCAGATTAATTTAGCAGACTGCCAGATGGTGAAGCATGTTTCATCACTCCATAGAACATGTGTCTACTACTGCAGAGTCCAACAGTGGTGTGCTTTACACCACTCCACACAACACTTTTTTTTGAGCGTAGCGATCTTAAGTCTTTCGTGTAGCTGTTTTGGCATGGAAACTCATTTATGAAGTTCCTGACACACAGACCTTGTGCTGATGTTGCTTCCAGATGCAGTTTGGTGAGTTTTATGTGCATTGTGCTTCAGCCATTTGTGGTCCTGCTCTATGAATTGCATGGTCTACTACTTCATGGCTGAGCTGTTGTTGCCCCTGGATGCCTCCACTTCAAATTAATAGCACTTACAGTTGACTGAGGAAGATCTAGCAGTGCTGAAATATCACATACTGACTTGTGGCAAAGGTGACATCCTATGACAGTGCCATGTTTAAAGTCACCGAGCTCTTCAGTACAACTTACTGTACTGCCAATGTTTGTCAAAGGAGGTGAGATGGCTATGTGTTTGAGTCTATGCTCTTGTTAACGATGCAAGTGACTGAAGCACTTGAACTTAATAATTTGGAGGGGTGTCTACATACTTTTGGCCATATAGTGTATACAATATGTATATACAGTATTTCTATGTATATTTATTTTAATATGCTACATTTTGTTTTTATCAGCTCTTCAACATATTGTTTTGTTTTTATTACTTTTTTACTCCTAAAAGTTTTATAATTATTGGACAGTGTCCTGGGAAATGCATTTAACGATAACCAAATTGAGTTGCACTGAATATCTTTTTACTGATGTGGCTTGGCTGTGCCACCTCTGAAATGAAGATCTGATTTTTACATTGTGACAATCATGATTAAGGCTAATTTAGTTTACATAGAAGGTTGTTGATTGGTAAGACACACCATTCTGGAAGAATTAAGTAGCAAATGATTGTGATAATTGTAAAAAATGACTGGAATATCAGGGGTTTTGTTAGGTTTCATTCAGACATTGTAATTGTCACCCCAAGTTCACAGATTGATCACATTTTACTTTGTTATCATGTCTGTTTTTAGAAACATACACAACTACTTATGTTTTTGTCATTCCACTATTATCTGTTTTGTTGGCTCAGTTGCTCTGCTTAAACAGCTTTTACAGTGAAACAGGATTCTATATTCAAGTTTTCAGTGAAAATGGACATATGATTTTTATCTTTCATGAGCAAAAAGATTATTAAACACATTGGCACAAAGGGCAGTTTTGACAAACCACGCGGCACTACTGTCATAATACCACTAATATACTGTAAATGTTATTTTTTGAAATGCCATTAAATAAAGAGAATAAAAAGTGGAAAACAAAATGTAAAAAACAGCTGTGTCTTGTAATATAAGAATTTAAAATGCTGCTTGGCACAAATATTCTAAAAGAAACATACTGTAAATTTAAGGTGTCTTTAGCAAATTGAACATTACTTCATGATACGAGGTGCACTCAATAATTTATCTACCCTTAGTAGGAAAGAAAAGAGTTTTCAAAAAATGTTTTGTTTTATTTTTCAGTAAAGTCCCCTGATAGCTCCATACACTTTATCCACTTTTCCTGCAATGTCTTTAACCCCTTTGAAAAAAAATATCTTCTGTTTAACCTTAAGTTAAACCAGGATGTCACAGCTGCCTTGATGTCTTCATCACTTGAAAACCGCTATCCATGGAGAGATTTCTTCAAAACTCTGAACAGGAAATAATCTGTGGGAGCCAGATCAGGACTGTAGGGTGGATGGTTCAGCGGCTAGAACCCACCTTCTCCAATGGCAGCCTGTGATTGACGTGACATGTGAACCGGCGCATTGTCGTGAAGAAGTTTACTTGATTCACACGAGGACTCTCCTGACATCCTGTCTCTTAGAATGTTAGACTCACACTGAGCCACAACTGTGCAGGAGTAACCTTGAGATATGTCACAGCATACCCAGACTTGTTTCAACATGCTTGCTGCCTTCTTTCATACACAGGGAGATAAATTGTTGAACACCCCTTACACATTCACTTCAGATCTGAAATTGATGCATCTCACTCACCCTTTCCCATCGCCGCTCTTTTCCCAGTAAGAGGATCACCAATTTGGGGTGCATCTGGTAGCCATCTTCACTAAAGGACAGGTTTCTACCTTCAAATGTCACATTCATCAGAAACCTGCAAAGAAAGAGTCCACATCTTCAGAATAAGACTTCGAATAAACAATAAAAAAAGATTTTTCTTTGATCAATACACTCCAGTCTTTTTTTAGTTTACTTGATTTTTTCTCATCACATATTTTTAAACTTTGACAAATTTACACATGATCATTTTTTCATGGCCTCGCAGCTACTAAGACCTGGGTTAAAATCCTGAGGTCTGTTATTTTCTGTGTTATGTCCTTGCCATTTCTGTATGGTTTGTCTCACCAGCTCTGGTTTTGTTAGATTTATGGGTTTTTTTGCCATGTGTACAGAGTACAGTAAAATGTCTACTTGCATGTGTTTATCAACATGCAACACATCATCACTTTCTAGCACTGTGATAATCAGTGATTCTTATTTTTTCCTACATGTGTGAGTGTGGGTGTATGATTGACTGCACCCTGCAACAGATGGTCACCATGTTTATTGGTCTGCCCTTGGTTTGTGCCCAAGGTTCCAGAATATGCTACCTTTAGCTGTGCTAAGCAGGTTTGTTAATGGCAGATTGAGAATCTGTATTTCATGGGAAACAATCAATTTCAACAGTATAAGTGAACAATTGCTTCACCTCACACTTCGAGTGTTTCTCCAAAATACCGTAAAGTTTGATATTTTTCAAATTATTCCTAGAATAGCAGGTTAAAAAAAAACAACTGAAAATGTATATTTCAAAACAATGGTAAAGAGTAAAGGCACACATAACATACTTAACTCATACTTCGACTGTTTCTCCAAAATACTGTACTCTTTGGCACTTTTCAAATGATTTCTAGAAAAGCAGATTTAAAAACTGGAACACAAATACTACATCAGTGGTAAATTCACACATAACATACTTTAATGTTTCATATCATTTATACATTTTAGCATCTTACTTCTGTTATTCTGTCACACTGAGCTTATACCAGGAGTAAGGCAAAAATTGGGAATAGTCAAGCCAGGCAAATTTAGCTTTGGTAATATATCTGACTCTCTTGTTTTTAGGTAGTGCAAGTAACCCACATCTAACAACTGCAGTATTATTCTAACCTTAATGATAAATTTGAATATATATTGTCACACATGTGCAAATAGGAGGCAGCTGAACGGCTTACAGAATACTGTTAACACGTCCGCCATGGGGGCAGCCGGGTGCACTGACTCTTTTTCTAAGTCTCCTGCAGACCTTTCCCGGGAAATCCTGCCATTAGCCAGTGCCTCAGCTCAGAGCACGTCACTTCCGGCCCGGGGCCCGAGGATGACATCACTTCCGGGCCCAGTCCCAAGGACGACATCACTTCCCCCAGACTCCCTATAAAGCCTCTTTCCCTTCCTCTGGATTTCAGTTCTGGTTTGGACTCAGTCTTGTAAACTACTCTGTTCTTACAATTCTTACTTTTGCAGCCAGGAACATATTATATGGGTGGCTGCCCCAAACCCTTATCATGTCTGGAGTCTCGTTTTGTCCCAAAATATAACCAATTCTGATTGCTGCACTGAAAATCAAAGTAAAACAGAAAAGGGGGATTTAAAAAAAATCAAAATTGATCAGGAAGTCCTCTTAAGCGTGTACATTCTTTACATATTTCTATTGTTGTTATGTTTTATCACGTTTAGTAGCCAGTTATACATGAGGTCCAAGGAACCCAATACATGAGGTCCAGTACTGCAAAGTTCTCATCACGGGACCCTGGAATTGCAGGTGGACTTTTCTAAATTTATTGAAGATTCAAGTATCTAAAAGCATTCATTATGCAAGTCGCTCTCATTACTCAATTGTACTTAGATAAAGGGAGCAGCTTCTAGAGCAAGAAACGTGTATTATACAGGCATACCATTATTCACACTGTGGTTTGTTAAATAATACAAAAGAAAGTAATGAAAATCATCCACTGTCATACAGAAAGCAATTATTTATATATTAAATAATGATAAAGTAAGATCTGTTATGTCAGTCAGTCATTTTCCAACCTGCTTAGACCTCAACAGGGTCCAGGGGGTCTTTTGGAGCCTAACCCAGCTAGCATTGGGCGCAAGGCAGGAAGAAACCTTGGACTGGGCATCAGTCCATTACAGGGCAAACACACCCTAACCATGCAATAGGGTCAGTTTTGAATGGCCAATTTGCCTAACCTGCATCTCTTTGCAATGTGGGAGGAAACCCATGGAGACATGGGGAGAATATGCAAACTTCACACAGGGAAGACCCAGAATGTGAACCTTGGTCTCCTCATGACAAGGCAGCATCGCTACCATTGTGCCACTGTGCCGCCTCAACCTGTTACAGTATGGGTTCTTGGATTTATCAAATTTAAGATTGGGTGAGCATGACATGATTGTTAGTTATAATAATATTTTAAAGCATGCAACTGAAACAATATACTGTATATTTTCCTGCTTTTTAGATAGCTAGCTAGATGTTAAAAGAACTAAATGACTGATGTGAGGCAATATGATGAGATAGATACATAGATGAAAAAGGGGAAAAAAGAAGCTGCCATTTGACAAATCTATACTAGCACACGTGCACAGATGCCCTTAATTAAATGGTGTAAACTGTTACATGCTAAAAACATACGGGCAGTCAAAGCTAATTAGGGACTCCGTCGTAGAAGAAATTTTTTTTTAATGAACATCTGGAAAAAGACGGCTGTGAGTAAAAAGAGAAAAAAAAGAGAGAAGCAAAGAAACAGAGGCACTGGAGGAGGCCACATTTGGTGCTTTAAGTAGTTCCTAGAAAGGCAGTTGGTGTGGTGCCCCATTTTTTTTTTTAAATCAGAGCCATTAACATTTACAATATAAATGTTCTGCAGGCTAATGTATTGTTTCTCTTTCTTGCGCTGACTGAAACCTGACAGCATTATAAGACTTATGTTATGTTCTTCCTTTGTTTTTTCTCTTGTATGTTTATTTTTAAAAGCACAATTATTTGGTATTTGGAACTCTTTGAAATTGTCCTGTGGTGTGAGAGATGGCAAGAGGTCATATTATTTTTTACATCACACCATATAAATCCTAAAATATTTGACTAGGGGAATTTTTGACATTTACGTAACAAATGATAACTCACATGTAATGCCAAAATAAATAAAATAAACACAAATAATACACAAAGTTGAATGGGCTAGTTGCATAAGGAAACAAGATATCCAAACTTATCCAGGGATACAGTTAACTGTTGCCATGTGCCTCTGATTATAATAAACTTGAGGAAACAAACAATACTGGTTATTCCTACCTTGTACATTCTTGACTGCACAATAACATGACCCATTCATTTTCCGGTTGTTATTTCAGCTCAGTCCACCACTTTAACAATCAGTATGTCTGCTGAAGTTTTATTACTTGTTGTTTGCAATACACAAGCTATTCTTTTTTTAGTAAGTAATGCTGTGATTTGTTCACCTGGTAGGCTCCATGGCCAGAAATTAAGTGATGGATGGGCAAATTGCACCCATCTCCCCATTTTAGTCAGAATCTATTGGACCAAGTGTAAATCAGTACGCCTGAGCTCAATGGGGTGATTTATTAAAGCATATAAAATATGTATTTTGGAAAAACAAAATGGCAAACCCAGTATAGTGTATGTAGATAGGTAGCTAGGTTGGGAACATGCACTAACACAGCACATTGTGTACTGACTTAAAATAAGAATTTAATTTTTTAATAAAAAAGGTCAAAAGGTGAGAAGTAGTCAAGAAATTTAGCCAAGGCCATTACTAAATATTTAACTAAATATACAAAATACAAGTCAGAAATCAAAGGTCTAAGATTTAAGGCAATTTCATATGCCAGGAAAGATTTAATCAAAAATAGAATTACACACCAATATCTTTTATACTTGAATGCTTAAGGAATGTGCATGCCGACCGTTATATGGTCACTCCTGTGACATCACACGTCTTCTGAGAATGATCATCTTGGAAACCATGATGCTGATTGCAAAAAATGATGGTTTCAAAAATGACACAAAATGGCATTGTAAAATAATTATTCAAATATATTTTCCAATATCCTTCTAGGAAAATGTGAAAATCAAAAATTAATTATCTGAGTAGAAAACCTCTAAAATAGACAAATATATGTCAAGAAAGGACTCTAGTAGTTCCAAAAAAATTAAAGTAAATCTCATATCATGACAATATGAAGATTTAAGTTAATAAGGCTCAATAGAAATATAGGCCATACATGTAAGATATCAAGACCTATATGAGGTAACCCAGTTAATTGAAAGGTTCAACACTGATCATCTTCAATGCATATTACTGGCTCAAATTAACTGTACAATTTTTAATTCAAATGGTCCAAAACTTAATAATAAAGAAAATCAAAAGCAAACAATAAGGAAATCCACAAGTCCCACAGATTTTCATTTTTTTAAATCACAAGATTTGCTAAATATTTTGGAGATTAACATTTGAAGTTAAGTTAACCCAAGCAGGTGGAAAGCTATGAAAGCATTCATTCATCCATGTGTGTTTCAGTCCCACTTACCCAATTCCAGGTTTTGGGGACTAAAAGATTTTTCTGTCAATATTTAGCAAAAGATTAAATAAGACGTTCACTTTGATAATTTAGTCTGTTGTTCTTTCCCTTTGAAATCAATGGGCTACTTTTCACTGAGGTAAATGCCTTTAGAACTCATTTTCTAATCCAATATATGATTTACAAGAAGCCTAACTGATTTTAAATTAACATAAAACAAAACAGTCTTTTATTTTAATCTCCACCGTTGTCAATTGGCCATAATTCATCAATTAATTAATGGACAGATATTATTTGTTTTGATTTATGTTTAGTCAGTTTCTACCAGTTATTTGTGTGTTTTACCAAATCTGCATTTATATGTGTACCAATTCTGTAATTTGTAATTAGTATCGTCTATACTTGCATTTTAACTGAGAATTGTTTACAGTGTTCTGTGCCTGTACTCACTGAAGAGTGCTATACGAAGAAGTTGCATTATTGTGGTACATAATAGAAATAAATGGTATGAGTTAAACTGGTGCATGTGCATGTTCATTTACTCTTCAATCAACCTTTCCTTGTCTTCTCTGTGTCAAAGTAAGATCATACACATAACAGTATCAATGTTTATTTTTTAAAATAATTAGTGTAGACTGAAGGAAGTACACACACAAGAACAACCCACTGTATTAATATAAACTAAAGGACCCAAAGATGACAGAAGGAGATTTATAAACCAAAATAGCAACAAATAACAATTTTAATAATTCTACGGGCCTGCGTAAACATCAAAAGAGTCCCTTACTAATGGAGTGAGGTTAATTTACCTATGGGTTACTTCTTCACTTTTGGATTTCCCTTTGGGTTTTAATAAAGTTTCTACAAATGTAATCTAATCTAATCTAACCCTAATCTAATCCAACCTAATATAATCTAACCCTAATCTAACACAATCTAATCCTTGTCTGCACTCTTCTATCAAACCAACTCCCAAATACTCTAGCCTCCTTCACAAGGAGCCCCTTTAAGACTCAGTATTCTGGGGTCACCCTAAGTCCCCAAAGGGAAAACCTAGTAGGTTAGGGGCTAGAGTGTTTATAGGTAAGGGACCCCAAGTAACAGCTTCTCCTAATGAAATCCGCTGTCACTGCAAATCAACAGGGGTTTGTTCACCATAAGGGCTCATTTATACTTCACGCTCAGAACGCATACGCGCCCGCATCATGGCTGCCACGCGTCCCCAGCGTTCATTTCATGCGTCCTCTGAGCAGGTCCTCAGAAATTAATGCGACGCGTGCGCGAGTTGCAGTACCAGCAAAAAGTCGGGGGGCGCAGTGTGCTAAAAGTCGGAATGTGACGTCAGAGTCTCTGTTTACTATCTACATGTGACAGAAAGCCTCTATGCAGATCCTACGGGGATCGAAGTGCGTGCTTTGCTGTTTGGTGAATGGTTTGATGTGGTGAAGCAAAATGCTGACATACAGATGCATTCGTGGTGATTTTATATTCAAGCGTCGCATATTCCCGATTGTAATGACACGATGCATTTTAAAAGTCTCACATAACATCTTTGTGCCGTCTTTTTTTTTTTTTTTTTTGCAACTTAACAACAGTAACATAATGTATATCGCTGTATTTGAGCCACTGAGAAAAAAAAAAAAAAGGACACAGTGAAAACGTGTATTTTGTGATTAAAGTGGAAATTTCGGCTTTAATCTCAAATTGCCCACTTTAACCTCGTAGTTTACTTTATCATTAAAGCATACGGTTGTAAACGTCATCTCAGTTTTTAATCGCTGCAAGCTTCTTGGACCTGACAGCTGCGGCAAGCAGCAATATATCACCACACAGAAAAATTAAATGTATGATATTTCAACTCTCTGCACATTTAGAATCTTTAGATTTGTACTTGATATCACTTTCATGATTAAATGCATTAAAGTGTGTATGTTACATTTTACATATAATTTTGTTTAAATAATGAATACTGTTAATAATTACACACATGGGGGGAATAATTACACACATGGGGGTGACACGGCGGCAGAGTGATAGCACTGCTGTCTCGCAGGGAGTTATGTTGCTGGTATATCCTGCTTGTATTCCACACTGTGCTCCAGTTTCCTTCCAAAGATATGCAGATTTGGGGATTTGGTGCCGCTAAAATGACGCTAGTGTATGCGAGTGCTTGTATTCACTTTGCGATGAGCGGAGACCTTGTCCAGGGATTGTTTCTCAGTCGTGCCCAATGCTTGCTGGAATGGACACATCCCTGGATTTATGGATTTAATCAATAAACATCCTTTTCAGAGATAATGTGGTAAGGTGTTATCGGAATTTAATAAGTGTTTTAGGCAATTCACAACACAGAGAAGCCGAACATGTTCTCACCGTGATAATATCTCGCACTGCCACCTGGTGGATTCCTCCAGATTTACGTAAAGTACGCGCGCAAGTATAAACACTACAACGCTTGCGTAGCAGGAGCGTCCTCTGCAGCATGCGTCGCGTTGCGTGAAGTATAACTCCGGCCTAAGTCTTAACACAGGGCCCCCTGTCATACCCAACTGGGCTGAATCTTAAATTAAAAAGAAATAAACCTGCATAGTTTAATAAAAATAAATTTAACATCTGATTTCTGGTTGAAATTAAATCTTGCCCATGTTACCTCTGTTGCACAAATGTTTAGTTTTTATTCTTTTTGTTATTTTAAAAATGAAAGTAGTTCAATTCAGAGCAAAGGACTCTTCAGGTACTTTTAAAGCACATTTTATTGGGGCCCAGGGATTTGTCTTCATTTGTTCAGAAGCATTTGGCCTCATTTACAATACTTGATAATGTACAGTGTAAAGAGAATCTATCCAGATTGACCTGTTTAGTGTATATTCTTAGACGAAGTTGTGTCTCTGTTACTTGTGCCAGCATTCCTGCAATTTCTACATTAGCTTCTCCAATCAGTTGCTCATCTTTTAAGTTATCTGGAGCAAAACAATTCTAAATATGTGAAGGATAAAGGAATTTATTTACAAAGAAAGTAAATTAGCTGTGTTTAGGTTAATTGAGAAGGATATGTATTTGTCTAAGGTAAGACCCTTACAAAATCATTGCAAGGAATACTGCACAATGTATCTGTAATAGTACAGAAGTGTCTAGCACAAATCATTCATTAGGGTCCTATTACAAAGTTGAAAATAATGCCTACTTTCCAACCTTACAATGGAGGCTAGATGGGTATTTTAGCACATTAGGTCGGTTAGGCTGTGTTACAAAATCTTTAAAAAAATTATTTGCTTCGTATTAATTAAATATATATAGCATCAATGGAGCACTTGAAGCTTTAAGAGTGCAACCCTATACTTTAAGGACATGTTTAATCTTAAGCAGAGGAGAATGTGAGAAGTCCTGATCTAGGTCTCCAAAATTCTCAAAGACATTGATTAAAAAGATTGTGTAGAATTCTTTCAACTTAATGGTGAATTGCATAGTCGAGGACACCAGTGAAAATGAAGGGGAAGAGGAATTAGGGCTGAAGACAGGAAGCACTTCTTTATGCAAAGATTTGTTGGAATATGGAAGGAATCACCAATACGTGCAGTTGAAGCAGAAACCTTGACAACCTTTAAAATGTGTCTGGATAATGTTTTAGGACAGCATATTTATTAGCTAAACAAATTAACCTGATCAACTGAATAGTCTCCTCTCGTTTCTGAAAATTCTTATGTGTGTGGGTAAGCAATGGCGTTAGAATAGAGTATTTCTCTAACAGACTTTGTGTTACATGCTCTAGCAGTGTGTGACAAACAGATTCATTATTGCAAGCCCTTAAAGTCTCTATTCTAAACTAAATGTTTATTCTTCTATACCATGCATTATGTATTCTTGTGACGCGCAGTGTAGTGACAATTGTTCATATTTGCTCAAGGTGAATGGCCCCCATTATTCATAAGTGCTAGCATCTTTCTAGCACTATATTGTTATTGTAGATATATTTGGGTATCTAAAAGGTAGAGGACAGTGAGATGGTTTATATCTGCTTTTCACATTCAGTTAATTGCTTTTGTCTTTCCTTTCGTGTGCACCATATAAATGACTTGAAGTGCCACTTGAGATGAAGAAGTCTCCTGAAGTACATATTTAAATAAACTATGATTGCTTAAACATTTAGGTTGAATTGCAGATTATAATATGTTGCCATCTTCATTCTCCTTTCCGAACACCTTCACATGACAGTTGCTCCTAGTAATGCCTCGATTACGTTTTCCCCTTATCAAATAGAGCCAATATTAATTGTTAAAGTCACGTTGTTGCATTAAACAATGCTGCAGCCTAGAGCATGAACGAGCCCTGAATGATTATGTTCAGTGAAGGGCATATAGAACAATGCGGTATACTCTTGTATTAGTTGGCAGAAATATCAACTTTTCAGATTTTTTTTCTCAGATTTGTCTTTTTTTGTTGAGTATACTACTACAATTCAACCTTTCCGATACATTTCATCAGATAAGGAAACTTCATGGCCTATTAATGATTCACTGTTGGATAGTTGAACATGCAGTTTTATTGCTCATGAAGGACAGATAAAGTGCATTGTTAACATTCTGAAGAAGTCTCAATGAGCACTGCTTCCCAGGTCCATAGATTCCCTCAACTCCACATAGAGTGATATGCAAATACAAAATGATAAAGGACAGCAATCTATTGACAATATGGGCTTGCAGGCTGTCCTCTATACATTCACGTGAGTAATGGTTTTAAATTTAAATATGAGCTGGAGCCGATTTGACATTAAGCCAATACTATTCAGAGGAGGCATGGAACAGCCAACAGGCACTGTTGGTGCAAGCAGTTCATCATTAGTGCCTTACCATGAGAGAACAAAAATTCTGAAAAACTGGTCATCGAGAGAGTGAGGGTGGGAAATGTCATTTAACTTCATACTGTTATACCCATTCTCTGTGCCTGCACTCAGTGAAGAGCGCTACAGAAAAATAAACTAAATTTAATTGAAAAAATAAATTTTTGGCTTAACATATTTTCTTACAGTTCTCAGGTTATCAAGTGATTACTTGTATCCAAGCAATATATTTACTCGTCTTTCTCTATTGTGTGATCATTCATAACATAATATTCTCAAACCAGCTTATTCCAGGCTAGAGCCTATTGTGTCAGTACTGGGCATAAGGCAGGAAACATCCCCAGACATGGCACCAGTCCATTGCAAGATTTATTAACACACGCCCACACTTACACTCACGCTCATCCACTTTGGAATCATCGACCAACCTAATCTGTAAAACTTTGTGGGTATGAAAAGTTCCCTTTGAGTCTGAATGTGTTCATTTATTTACAGGACTAGTCCTGGCTCTGTCCTGAACTTCAAAAAAGTGTACCAGACAATGCACCATAAAGATCCAGGGCTGCGGCTAAGGGTGGGAAAGCTATTAGAATGTGCTTGTAAACTGCTAAAAACACACTTAATTTGTCCATTTCATAATTTACTCATAGTATATCTACTGCCAAAGATGAGCAAAGGTCTCACTACACTCAAACAGCCTAGCGTGAAACTCAACTTACAGGATAATGGCCTGTTTTAAAATAAAAAACACACAATGGGAGTGGGGAAACACATAAAAATCTCTGGCCTATAAAAGTAAAACAAAGTTCCTTTAATATTTAGCGATTTATTCAAACATTACACAATGGAGAACACAAGAAGGAGTACAGAATAAAGGAAACAAAAAGGTTTGCCTAGCAAACCTGAAAGCAAACCATTCCAACAGTGCCTTTAAACAAAGGCAGAAGATGATTAACTATGCAAATGCAAATAGAGAATGCTCAAAAACCAAAGAACAGGAAGTAAATGCAGTTCAGAACCAGCCATTATGTGGCTTTCTTGCTGTTAAATAACCCTGAAGGCAGTTCCCCAATTGGAAATGTAGGTGGTCCCACCCCCTTTGGCTCAACATAAAAATTCCAAGAAATATACTGTAAAGAACTAGACACAACAAAACACATTACAATTAATAAAATATTCATCAATACATAAAACATAAAAATAAAAAGAATAATATTTACAAAATAATTAAGAGAAAACAACAAATAGATCAAACAAATGGTTTTCATATTTTAATGAGTAATGTTAAAGTTAACTTTATTTTTCTTATTATTTTTGTTAAATTAATTGATGCTGTTTTCATGGTCATGTGTCTGAAATTGTCGCATTGATAACATAATGGAAGATACAATAAAAATATGGTGCCATTCTTACATTACGCTACACCTCAGTTGTTGGAAAAAGAGTTTCTAATCTTCATAGTATTAGATTTATTTCTAAGTAGTCCCAATAGATTTTAATGTTTTGGTCACATCCTCGTAAGAGTCCTTTGCTTCTCATCAGTCATTTTGGATTTTCTGGTATTCTATCCCTTGCTTGTCTTTCTGTCTACAATTTCTCATTTCTCAATCATCTCCTGGTTGTTTTATGTTCACAATATAATCCTGGGCACTCTGCATGTCATAACAAAACCAGGCAAAGCACAAGATGTGTTATAAAAGATACCAGACTAAATGTTATTCTGAAATGACAGGCACAAGATGAAAACACTTAACTTGGGAGCAAACTCAAACAGGTTTTCACAGAGGTCACAATACACTCCTTTCATTTTCTTTGCTTCACCCACCATGTTACTGTAGCGCTATTAGCATAGCATACAGAGAGAAAGAGCTATGGCAGAGCCCAGTGCCTTTTCTGACAATATCCTAATAAAGAGTAAAATGGTCACCTGTTCTCAAAACTGAATCAATAAGGTAGTGGCCAGATGGAAAAAAACAAACAGAATTTATATTCAACTTTAGGAAACACTCGTTATAACAGTAGCTAGTCAGACAGAGGCCTCAGGCCAGTAATGTGATATTATGTACACTTCATACATGTATTTTGACTTAGTTCATGGCTTTTTAGGTAAAGGGTTACATTTTTGTAGTCTGCTTTTTTATTTCAACTTGTTTTGACAAAGATTATTATTTTTTTGTTTAATGTCACATAACCATTATGGTTGGTTTGCCTACATCAAGAGGTGAGTCTCTAAATATGGTGACAGTCACAACCCTTGCTATCCCACATTCTGTTCTTCTAAATCCTTCACAGTAGTTTTTGAACCAGTAGGCCCTAGTGCTAGGCTGTTGAACTCTTTTTGCTCTTCAGCTTTGATTCTGGTTTTGCACTTTGGCTTTGTTCACATAATCTCATATTTTTCTCAGTTATGACCGTTGCCTGTCCTTGACTAGGATTTTTGATTCACATTCTTCATCTCCAGGTCCTTCACTCATAACAATCTCGAGAGAAACTGTGTCTTGAAACAAGTAAAGTTTTATTAGAAACCAATTGACAAAACCTAAACAAATCAAGTTCAAAATAATGAAATATAAAAGTCATAACCATAACCTAAGATTCGTTTGTCTAACTCTAATTGACTTTTGTAAAGGACACAGAATCCATTACATTCGTAATATTACAGCTCTCTGAATAATTAAAATACTGAGATGTATACGTGATATCATTTTATTATCATGTTATTAAACATGGGAACATGGAGGCACAGTGATTGTTCATGTTTCACGCAAGATGCTTGCTGCGCCATGCGCAACCTTCGATGAAATACTTTATTGTTGCAGTACTGTCTCTTTCAAACGTATTAACCCCCAATTCCTGTCCTTACTTTTCTTTCTCAAAATACCCAATCGCCACACAATCAGATCTGTAATAGATGTTAAGCCATCTGTAAGCTTAGAACGCCGATTCTTCAAAACTTTTAAGGAACATTGAAATATCTTCGTAGTACGTGTTTAATTATTCTATCCATCTATCCTTCGAGTGTTGCGTCAGCACAAGCAAGAATACAGCACGAGGCAGGAACAATCCGTGAACGGAGCACAAGCTCCTAGCTAGCGCTGTGGCACCATGTTCTCACATGTTTAATTATTAACAATATAGACTACTGCGGTGGGCTGGCGCCCTGCCCGGGGTTTGTTCCCTGCCTTGCGCCCTGTGTTGGCTGGGATTGGCTCCAATATAGATTATTTAAATGAAGTTAAAGTTTTATTTGTATAATATAATAAACATATTTTGCTGCACTTCATCTTAAAAATGATATCATCATCATATGTAAATACACGCTTTATAAAGTGGCTCAGGTTGTGCAATATTATAACTGTAGTGCAAGTTTACAGTGAGGTAATTCTACTTATAAGTACAAACAGTTCTACAAGGAGCACTTGATTGAGTGTGTTTATAGTTCTTGGGATGAAACTGTTTCTGAACCGCGAGGTCCATACCGTGAGGTCCAAAGGAAAGGCTTTGAAACATTTGCTGTGTGAAAGCAATTCAATAGACAGCATGGCTGAGGCAGCATGTGCTTGATGCTGTATACCGATAATTCTCTTTCTCAGCTTCTGTAGATCTTTGATTCCCCACTCAGATACAGTGATATAAATACTCTGAGTGGTGCAGTGAGAGTAATATGGAAAAAGATGATCCGCTGTGGCAACCCCTAACGGGAGCAGCTGAAAGAAGAAGAAGAAGAAGAAGGTGCAGTGAGAGTAACAACTCTAAAGCAGCTATTGTATTTAGAATAGTTTGACCATTCCGTGGAACATTATATTGTTACTGGTTAATGACTATCAGATGCATTAAACTAATAAACAATAAGCGGTTAATTTAAGTGAATTTATAAAGCCCCGTCAGGGATGTGCATCTGAAAAAGAAAGGATAACCACACAGGAACAGTAGCAATGCTTTGATGGTGTGTGCCGCCAGTCTGCAAAACCGAGCGGAGAACTTGCGTACGCCAGGGTATGAGGTACCGTGGAAATGTGCGTGGCTTTACGCCAAGTTTAGGTTTTATACATCGCGCTTTGAACGCGGAACCATTCTTACACAACATTTTTGTGCATATGCACTCTTTATATATGAGGCCCCTGGTGTTTTGAAAAAATGAGTCTCAGCTGTTCCGATACTCCTGACACATAAGGGATCACCAAAGGTTTTTCGCTTAGGCAGCGGTTGTCCTTCCTCTCTCCTGGATTGCTTACAGCATTCTTTAGTTGTCTTCCCTGCTTTGATAAAAATTCAGCTGGGATAACCACATTTACTCAGGGCCTTTTTTGATATGATGTTCTTCTGCTTCCCTGGCTGCTGTGTCTATGGGTATGGTGTTTGCTCTGTGTTGTAGAGTCCTGATAACACTTATTTTGTGCTCTAGTGGATGGTGAGAGTCAAACCTTAAATACTGATTAGTGTGCATTGGTTTACGGTACACATCAACTTTCAAATGTTCCCCATTGCTGATGGAAATTTCAAAATCTAAGAAAGCTAGCCTGTCACGTTTCATGTCCTCCCTGGTGAACTGGATGTGTTTGTCCACTGAGATGATGTGGTCAGTGAATTGTGGCAACTCCTGAGATTTGATTTTCACCCAGGAGTCGTCCACATACCTGAACTAATGGCTCGGTGGTGTTCCAGGATAGGATAATAGCGCCCTCTTTTCCACTTCTTCCATATACAGATTGGCCACAATGGGTGAAACTGAGGAACTCATGGCGCACCCATGTTTCTGCTTGTAGTACTGGCCTTTGCATATGAAATATGTGGATTGAAGACACAGTTCCAAGAGCAGACACACTTGGTTGGTGCTGAGGGTGGTCCTTTTTCTGAGTGTGGGGTCATCCTGTAATCTCCTGTAACTGGAACGCAAGTGAATAGAGATGTAACATCATTAGCAACCATAGTGTCATCTGCCTCCATAATGACATCTCTCACGTTCTCCACAAAATCCAAAGTGTTCTGTATATGGTATTTTTAGCTGCCTACCAACGGGTTGAGGACAGCGGCCAGGAACTTTGAGATGTTATATGTAACCGAATTGATCATGCAGACAATGGGTCTTAACGGTGCATCCTGTTTATCTATCTTCGGTAAACCATACAAACTTGGTGTAGCTTCACCTGGGCATAATCTGTGGTATGAGATCCGGTCAGTAGCATTGTCATGCACTAACTGCTTGAGACAATCTATCACCTTTTTTCCTGTAACCACTACCTGGATCTCATTTTAGGAGTTCATAAGTGTTTTTGTCACTAAGCAGAGACAAAATTTTCTCATGATAGTCCGTCTTTTTTAGCACCATTGTGCACCTTCCCTTGTCTGCCGGAAGGATGATGATGTTGTCGTCCTTACATCTTTCACCATCTTACAATCCGATAATTGCAGCCATTCCCCAAGTCTCTATGAATGGTACTCCTGGCCATTGATCAATGGACAATTTGCATATCATTGATCACACGGTCCATTGTTAGTCAATGGTACTAGTTCGGTCATTAGGCCAAGGTATACTGTTTATAAGGTTGGAGAAACCTGCAGTCAACTGAGACTGTGGAAGTCACTTGGATGAGTGATGAAACGTATCAGAAGAAATGTCCAGATGAACAGAATCAACTTTCTAGAATTACTTTACCTGGATTATTGAGCATGCATCGAAACACTGAGGTGTTTTGTTTTGTTTTTTTTTTTTCTTTTTCCATTGAAGGTTGACATTGGTGAGGTGGTTACATGTCTGGAGAACTGTTAGGGACACTAGGTGAGAGTTTATGCTCTTTTGGCCTCTTCTTTCTCTCTCCAACACGGCACGTGTCAGGGATATTAACTGTCAAGATAACTCATCTCTGTTTGTTCCCTGTGGGCTGTAGTTTCCATGGCAATACTTTCCAGAAGTATTATTCACTCTGAACTCATGGCCTTAACTCTTTATTTTCTACCTGAGGGATAGTTAAAAACAGAAACATGGCACAGAAGCAATCTAGGAAGTATACATGCACAAACTAAGCATGGACATAAGTCATCGCTGTCTTGACTAATCACCTTTGCTCTTTCAGGTGTCATTTGCATACCTTTTGATCAGAATGAAAGTGGATTGCTGACCCAGCATGATATCGTTGACTATCTTTCTCTCAGATTTGACCCCCTCCACACACCAATAAGCTAGCTAGCTTTTTAACCATACTGTAGTTCGACAACACAACCCAAATAAAAAAGCAGGTATATGCTACATGTTGTAAGAAAGACGCTATATAGCACTGACCCGACACACATTCACACGGAGGCACGTATAAAAATAAAACACATATTTATTTTTCTTCAGCTGGAGGGCACATCTTCTCCGTAATCCCCTTAGCCACAACATATTCCCAAAGTACCAACACAAGCACTAACACTGTTCTTTCTTGCACTACCACTCCTCCCAGACAACCTTGTCCTCCTCCACCTGACTCTGGCTGCTCAGTGGTGGTCGCTGGATCCTTTAATTGGGTACCCGGGTAAGGTGAAACCAGTGCCCAAATGGGGCCAGCAGCTCCTGCTGCAGCACCCCCTGGATGCGCTTGCGGAACCCAACAGAGTTGCAGAGAACTCCAGCCCCCATGAAGCCCTGGGGGAGTCTGAGGCACCGCTGCAACCCAGGGAGGCTGCCATCTAGCATCCAGGGGGAGATACTGGGCTGACAGATGTGGTGAAGGGGCGTCCTAGCTAGGCATGGGCCCTGGCCATCCATCACAATGTTTATAGCTGAGATTCTTCTTTATCTCATTCTGCTTCTATTTTGACCATTAAAGGCTCTGACTCATTCTTATTGATCTAACCAGGGTACACATATCTTAAAATAACACATTTATTTCACTTTTTTAAATAAAAAAAAACACTGACAGCTGTCTTGCCTTCGTATAGCAGGCATGGTGGATCAAGGAGTTAGCACAGCTGCCACACAGACCCAGCATCCTGGCTTTGGACTCTGCTCCTGTTGTCGTCTGTGTTGAGTGTGTATTTTCAACCCATGTTTGCTTAGGTACTCCTTTAAGTACTCCTGTTTTAGGCCCACATTTTCAAAAGATGTACGTGGCAGGTGAAACAGCGACTCAAAATTGGCCTTAGTTTCGTTGTGTTTAATGATAGACTGTAACCCTGTCCACTGTTTGTCATTTCCCTGGGCCCTGTGGAACCAGATTAGGTTCCACCCCCTGAAGCCATGATAGATAGATAGATGTGAAAGGCACTATATGATAGATAGATAGATAGATAGATAGATAGATAGATAGATAGATAGATAGATAGATAGATAGATAGATAGATAGATAGATAGATAG
>JANRMT010049829.1:38237568-38248944 GCA_026402145.1 Polypterus bichir lapradei
TAGATAGATAGATAGATAGATAGATAGATAGATAGATAGATAGATAGGATACTTTACTTGTCCCCATGGGAATTTGAAACTTTTCAGAAGCTCAGGAGAGAGACAAGCAGATATTTAAGATATTAAAACTTCTACCCACCTCTAAGTTGATAGAAAATTAGGCTTTAAGCATTGACCCAGTTATTTATAAATATTGATTCATCCATCTATTTTCTAACCAGATGTATTACTTCACAAGTAAATTCCTACAGCACCTGTTAAGGGGCAAAAATAAAAAGCAAGCAAGACCCTTCACTCCACAGTCATAATTTGAAAAGACACCCATGCCCTTCTTTATCCTATAATACTCAAAAAGACAAATTAAGGACCTGACAGAAACAACTGTGTGTTGCTGTGTTCTCTGAACATTTTTAAGATATGTGCTCATGTTCTGTTGAAGAGGCCTGTACCAGAATCACTGCCCCAATTCATTCTACAGAAGGTTAAAATCACAACCATGACCTTAATTTACTTTTACTATGTAAAGACTGAAAAGACAGACAACCATTTAAATTTACCATCTCCTAATTTCTCATACTTTCAGCACTTTAATTGATGCCGTAGATTTTACTCTGATATCTTATGTAGATCTTGCACTATATATGAGATCTCTGAAAAATGCCATTATCTGCAAAGATTACCTGAATTGCCCTTTGTTTTCCTTTTAATTAATCTGTGAATGACAACAGTGATGAGTAATTACCTTTCGTAAAGCATAAGGGAAGAAAATGTGTTACAACAGATTCCTGCTGAATGTTTTAATCAACTACAATTTCCAGAATGACTACAAACTGATTCTCAAATCTCAGATTCATTTTAACTATACCATGCTATGAATATGAAGTTAGTTCAGCAGCTTCTGGATATTTCTGACTTTCACTACCTATTTTTCAACCTTTTTTGACACTGTACAAATATGAATTAATGTCTTTTAAAAAATGCATTCAGCCATTAGTAGCACATCAAAAACGCACACGTTTGGATGTAGAGATATTAGGATGTGTATCCTTTAGAGGCTTTATTCCTCTACTACACCCTATTTACTGTGTTACACTCTGCTCCACCTCATCGAAAGTAATAGACTTTCCAGCAAACTCCTTGAAAAGTGGATCCCTGAAGAATTCTGGCTTCAAAAGCTGTTCACAGATTGCAATATCTTACATGATTTTGCTCTTTCAAAAAAAAAAAAAACGCAGGCCCTATCCAAAAATGTATCTACAGCATTCAACACTTGCATTTTTACATAATCGGCCTAAGTGTGTGATTTTTCTCCATGCAAAATTAAAAAGCAACAGAAAGTATTATGCCAAAAAAAGATTAAATGTAGACAGAATATTTGTAAATTATGCAGAGACCTGCACTGTAAACGGTGTAGCTGAGTGTACAAAAATATTAGAGTACTTTGAACTATTGGAGGTCTTACCTGCATATCAAGTCACAAATAAACTGAACAGTTGTAGTTTATATCCTGAACAGGACTGAGTAGGCCTGAGAACATTGTTATTATATTAAATCTCTCTATTATAAAAGAAAATCTTGAGACAAGACTTTTGCCAAGAGATTTTTTCAAGTCCCATCCTCCTCTCAACCATTTATGGTTAACGGCCCACGCCCACAGTCCTCTCACCTCTCATTCGTGTGAATGCTTTTGTCAGACACAGTTCCTGCACTCTCAGCTCTTATACATTTTTACGTTTTCCTCACTTTAAGTTCACAATAAAAGAAGAATTATTATTCTTAAATCTTATTGAAGAATTTCATCCCAAAGGGTTATCAACAGATGAAATGAGTACATCGGCAATCCTAGCACCAAGAAACGATGAAGTTAAACGAATTAACGCCAAAAATGTCGGTTGGTTACATGGCAAATTGGTTAAATGCATATCAATAGACTATGCTGTCGAACAATTCTGACAAATCTAAAATTTTAACAGGAGACAAGAAAGGTAATGTAGTGCTCTAGTCTTCCGTGGATAACAGACACCAAAGGAGATTTTGATATGCCATTTGTATTAAAACATTTACAGTCTCCCATTAGAATAGTTTTTGCAAAGGCAATTAACAAATCACAGGGACAAACTTTCGAAAAAGTCAGTTTATTTATTAGAGAGAAAGAAACGATATTCACTTACGGGCAGTTATATGTTGCATTGTCATGATGTAAGTCCAGACACGGAATCAAGATTCAATATATCGATGAAAAGTTAATTAGAAAAATTGTTTTTACTGAAGTTTTACAGTAAAAGTGTACGTTTAAAAAGTATGTGCGTGTTAATTTCAAAGCCAAACAGAATGAAAACTAATAACGCAACAAATACCTCTAACACAACATGAAGCATATTTTTTTTTCAATTTATTATGTTTTACTATTTTTACTATGGTTAATTACTTACTGTAATGTAAAATAGTTCTATTATGCTTATGTAACAATTCCCATGAAAATGACAATCTGTTTAAATTGTACATCTGCTTCCCCATACGTGAGTGGCAGAGCCACGAAGTGGCTAGCGCATAGCGCAGCCCGGGGGTTGGCGAATGAAGCGAGCAGGGGGCAGAGCCTCCTAGTTTTATAAAAAGTCTAGACATTATAAAATGCTGTAGTCACCTTGTGTGTGTGCAATACTATTAAAATCAGTGGAGGCTGAATCGGAAGACTGAAAGCTAAAAAGGGTGGCACAAGGCATGGCCAGGAGACAGCAAGGCCTTAGGAGGAATGGAGAAAAGCAAATACAGGCTAGAGTGATAGGTAATACTTTATTTATCCTTAAAAGTAAACATAAGATTTTACAGAAGCTCAAGACTGTGCTCGTAAAGAAGGAAGGGTGATGCCTGAATGTAGCACGCTCTGGTTGCCCACGAAGGATTAGAGATGGGGGTTTTCAAATGAACAGAGACATTGTTGACCAAGGGGGAAACCAGCAAAGCTCTCCAAGGGCAGAAACAGAGACAAAGAGAAGAAATTGGTGAGCAATGGGGTGTCTGGTACTTTTGGGGAGAGTGAGTGGTCATGCCACACCACAAGAAAGATGGGATCAACAACATGTATAATTAGGCCCAGAGAGCCTGACAGACATTGTCTATGTATTTGATATTTTCTGTTTTTCATTTGTTGTCACCTCCAATGTATTTAGCACTTTAAATAAATTTTCAGTTTTTTTATTTCTTTTCCTTGTTGGTGTTCTGGTTAAGGTGGTGGCAGCAATATTTCACAGTAGCATAAATTCACATGTAATAAAATGTTTAGCTTTACATAGCTACCTGTGTAGTAGAAGAATCTGTCTTATGAGCTACAAGCTAACATGTAAATATCTCTGCAGTCTTTGCTATAATTATAGTGTAGTGGTAAAAATAAGTTTTATTTTTCTTTGCTTTGTG
The DNA here is from genome assembly GCA_026402145.1 of Polypterus bichir lapradei. Classification (NCBI taxonomy): domain Eukaryota; kingdom Metazoa; phylum Chordata; class Cladistia; order Polypteriformes; family Polypteridae; genus Polypterus; species Polypterus bichir. The sequence continues at coordinate 38,240,983 of JANRMT010049829.1, forward strand.
AGTGGCAACATATATGAGCACACCATTTTCTAAATGTAATGTGAAGTAACAATTCATAGTAATGTAATAATGAAAAACAGTAATGCACTACTAATATGTAGCAACATAAAGAAACATAATGTATTCAAGCCTAACATTTTTACCTCCTACATGTAATACTTTACATTTACTTACATTAAATTTCATCTGCCACAAATCTGCCCAAGCCTGTATGCTGTCCAAGTCCCTCTGTAATGGTAAGTGATAACGGATTCTATCTGCCAATCCACCTAGCTTGGTATCATCTGCAAACTTCACCAGCTTGTTATTTATATTCCTATCAAAATCATTTATTAAAATAGCAGCAGCCCTAGCACTGACCCATAACATCACCCAGTTTTGATAGGGTTCATCACATGATAACTTTCTAATTTCTGTCTTTGAGTCAATTCTGCACCCATCTACACACTCCCACCTGTTATAGTTTGATGCCCAACCTTTCATGTGGCACCTTATCAAATGCTTTCTAAGGTCAATAAAATAATATCATATGATCCACTTTTTACTTTCTATTCAGTGTATGTTACCGTCAACGTGTGAAATTAGGCATTGTGTAGAATGCCGAAAATGGGACGTCAAAGTGTAAAACGATTAAAATTTCAAACATTTCCTAGGCATTCTATGCAATGCCAAAAGGCAAACCGCAAGCCATTCTGTATAATGCCTAGGTATTTATATACAATGAATAGGGAAAGTATACAGCATATTAAACTAACACAGACATTTCATGCTTTGCCTAATAACGTGACACATTCTATAGAATGCCTAGATGTTCTATACAACAACTGCTTTTCACATATTGCCAGTAACATATATTCCAGGCTGAGGTACCACCATCTACATGGAATATATGGGTTCTTCAGGTGTCCAGATTGATTTCTCTCATGGACTTTAGATTTCTCCCACAACTATAAAGTCCAAATGAACCACTGTTTTAGTGTATACGGTTGTGGCTATGTAGACCGAGCAACAGGCCGAGATCTAGGGTGAATTTGTACCTTCATTTATGGCTCCTGGGTTTGGCTCATGTTTTATTTGACTCAGACCAGAGGAAAACAGATTAAAAAAATTGGTCGACTTCTATATGGTACCTGAAGGAGCTTGCACTGTGGAAACAGCATTGTAAAGTAAAAAAATTGCCTAAAAGATCAATTAAAGGCTTTAGGTGTTTTTCAGAATCTGAACAGTAACGGGCCATTATCAGGTTTTCTTTAGTTTTTTTTCTATGCAATATATTATTATTACACCCATAACCTTTTTATGATATTAAACCAGAGATAAGCAGTATTCTATCATTTCTGTCTCTAACTGCAGCTTTTTGTGTGTTTCTCTAGCCACACTATATCCCATCATGACTTCTTAGCCCTCAGACCTTTACAGTCACAACTGTTATATAGCTCAAAGTGCTTTACAAGATGTCAAAAAGAATGTTACATGAAAAACAAATACTATTAGGCAATAGTATTAAAGAATAAGCAGCAAAAATAGGTAAGGTCAGATGGCCGGGAGGAATGTAAATGCAAAAAAACTAAAGTTAGGCTGGAGAAAAAGCAAAATCTGCAGGGGTTCCAGGGCCAAAAGACCACCCAGTGCCTGTCACATCTATCTATCTATCTATCTATCTATCTATCTATCTATCTATCTATCTATCTATCTATCTATCTATCTATCTATGTTAAATACAAGCATATTAACTCTCTTTGCTTGTCCCTATTTTCCACTCAAAAAATACTATTCTTTTGTAAATAACACAATGTTTAGCTTTACTGGTGACTAAAACTCATATGATCTGGTGACTCAGTAAAAATCTATGTTTGAAAAACCCGACTGTACGCCCCTGTGACGGAACTGGAAATATGAACAAAAAAAGAGGAAATGTGATTTTAGTGCTTTGGTAGCTCTGACTCTTGCACTTGCTAAGAAATGATGACTCTTTTGAAGTGACTAGTCAGTTGTTGAGCAGAAAATGTGAATGGCCACAATCAGGGATAATAAAGGATGATGCCACTCATCTACTCATATTCTCTGTTGCAGCAGGGCATAAAGGTAAAAGGGCATGCATCAAGAAGTTAATGACAACTGCCGATAAATGAGAAATAAAAATGGCTATTTAGAAGGTGACAAGAAATGAATTTCAGTGGAGTACATATCTAGAGGTTTAGTGGATATGAAACAATGTGGATAGTGTTAAAGGTAATATTCATATATTTATGTAATTATACCCTTAACCATTGTGGTCTATGGCCGGCTAGTCATCCCGGCCAATACCCTCAGGTAGAGCTGTCCCTGCAGCATGAAGGTGCCCCGAATACCAGCAGGGAATTATGGACAATGGAGTTTTCATCCACAGCCCTGCTGGATACCACAGTGGCCACTAGAAGGAGCTGCAGGGAGGAGCAACGAGTATTTTTCCTACAACCCGGAAGTGCGTCCTAGTCACATGGACAAAGGGAATGGCGTGCTTCCCGGGTTGAAGAAGAGGAGTTTTCATCTGACCCGGAAGTACTAGGAAGTCACATGGACTGTTGATTCAGAAGCACTTCCGGGTCACGGACTATAAAAGGACTGTGGGAGATCCCAGATGTTGAGCTGAGCTGGGAGGCAGGGTGGCAACGTGTCTGGGAGAGTGGAGGATTTTGTATTGGAGTAATTATTGTATTGTTTATGAATATAGCGGAGAGGAGGGTGCTTTGTGCACTTTATTATTATAATAAATTCAACATTTGGACTTTTACCTGGTGTCTGATGTTTGATCTGAGGGTTCAAGGGAGCGATAGCACCCCCTATCTGTCACACTATATATTTATGTTCTTGTTCTCTTTACGTTGTAGCTATAATAAGCAAAGTGGGATATCCCAAAGTTCCCTTCCTTTGCCATTCTTAGGGGATTCCCCAGAGTTTCCATGCAAACTGTGAAATACAATCCCTTTAGCTTGATGTAGATATTCCCCTTCTAGTGCACTTGCAGCAGTAATAGCTCAGAAGGCAGCTTAACAGATACCCAAATTAGGGCCAATGCTTGGCATATACAAGCTAAGCAATCGTCTAGGGCCAAAATGTTAGGGGGGGGGGGAGGGTGTCCAACACAAAGAATAGGTGTGGGGGGGGGGGCTCCAGAATACGAATATAGTTGAAAAAAACATAAAGACCAGAAATAGCTTTGGTCCACATAAGAAAATGATTCCTCTCAGCACCAGATAGCAAGTCTTCTTGGCCTCTCAGGTAAACTTAAGACCAATCTGGGTTTAGCTCCCTCAAACCGGTGCTCGTATCATTTAGGTCACAATCCCAAACAACTCTTAAAGCACAGCGGTCTCACATCTTAAGATTCACATTTCTATTCTGTTAAAGTCACATAAGGAAATCCTACAGATTACATGTGAGTTAGACTAAAATTTTAACAAAATTAACAAACTAAAAGTTTATTTTCTCTCAAATCCCCAAACTTGGCTCTCTTCAAACCTCATCTGTAAATTCATTAGTCGAATCCAGCTAAAAAAGTGAATAAACTTTAGACCATGAATGCAAGTAAGAACCTTACAACCTATGTTCATAGGTGATATATCATGTATTTTCCAAATTCATAAAACAAGTGAAACTCCCATAGCCAATCTAATACAATATATGGACAGGGACAGAATCTGTTTGCTCCTATTTCAACAACATTGTAAAGTATCTCCTCTAAGAGAGGAGGAAAAATGTGATATCCATTGAAAGAACACAATGTCGGCCTTTAGCTTTACAGTAAGAAAGATGGTGACATCATACTTTCAATCCATACTTAGTATAACTGATTTTCATGTAACACTGAACTCAATGGCCACAAAGTATCAAGACTGTCTAATAACTTCAGTGTCTCCAGTTACATTATTCATTCCTGCACTCTACCTCTCTTTATGTTCAGACAGGGCATTCATGTAGGATTTCCAATACCTATTACCTAATTAAAAAACTTCACCACTGGTGTTCCAGACATGAAGACTGTTCTTGCTACCTTGCTCTAGTACGCTGTACACATGACAATACTGTACTACCACTACTATTAGTACGAGTACAACTGTTCCTCATATAATTAGTAAAATCCCCGAGTGGGACTACAGAGTTCATTAGGTAGAGTACAGCACTTTGTCTTTAATTTGCTGATGAGGTCTGGAGACAATACAAGAAGATATACAGTTAAGAGTGGAAAAATCTCAAAAGAAGTAGACTGTGGAAAAAGGGGATCTTCTTGACAGCCATAGTAGCCAAGTGCCAAAGCAGGCCAGGCACATAAAAAAGTTGTGTTTTTTTTAAATAGGGTTCTTCCTTACCTCACCTCATTACCTTTCAAATCTGACCCCTGTATTTCACTAGTTTTCACATTTGTCCTAAACTCTTTCTTGATACAGCATCTCCAATTCAGTCAATAGTGCTCTAGCCTGTGTCTTCAAACCTTCCTCTGTTGTCAAGGCACTCCTAATTTTCCATCCCGCGTCCCTGATGTCTGAGCTGCCCTTATAAGGGTGGGTCTCCAAGTCAACCCCTTAGCTGCCCATTCTCTCCAGAAAGGAACTTTGCAGCCCATGCTGGTCTCAGCTTTTCCAGCTGACAGCCATATCCTGCCAGCCAGAAGAGCTGCAACCCCTTCTGAGCACTCCATGATCTTACCATCTCCTTAGTAATGGCGTACCCGTAACTTGTCCTTTATCATCTTGGGGATATATAGCATGCTTCAGCCCAGGCTGCATCTCTCTTTCACTTGTACTAGTGCCCATGCCTATTGCCCATTTCAGGTAACCAGTTCACATATAGGGCACACTGCCCCTAACATCCCTTTAGTTTCAGCTCTGGAATGAGCAGACCCTTTCCTTTTCCCAGTGTGACCTTATCTCTCGTGGAGACTTTAGGTAGATTTATAAGCTGACCTGTGGTAACTTAGAGGTACCCCTAACCTTGGAAATCTCACACTAGTCTGGGCACCCCTTCACAGAGCACTTTCACTGATGAAAGGGAACCAATGAAGAAAGCAACCAAGTATTGGCTAAATAATATCTAATACTACAACAATAAATTGCATTGACATTCAACCAGATTTCTAAATTAAACTGATGTGTCCTTTATTTGGAAATAGCCCCCAGTAAAAGGACCTGGTTAAGTTTAGGGGTATTTAGCAGCTACTGCTGGATGCTGCTTAGTTTAATTGTGTCCTGGAGGACAAGATAGTAACAGTATTATTGCAGTCTCCAGATATAATATATAATATACAGTACAGTGTCAATCATCTCACAGATCAGTCGGGTGTTAGTCTACTTTCAGTGCTTGTTTGGACTGTTAAATATTATTCTGTGCGTGAATCTTCTTCATTCATCCACCTATTTTTTCTGCTCATCTATGGCAGTGTGGCTAATAGACTGAACTTAGCACAGAACCAAAAGCTCAAGGCAAGAAAGAACTCTTACCAGGACACTAGTCAATGAATGATTAGTCATATTAGCTGGCCATTAACCAAACATGGATGTTTTTTGGGAGGTAGGAGGAAGCCCATGGAGATGTACATAGAGGGAATGAAGTCCTCATAGACAATGGCTGGGCTCAGAACTGCAGACAGAAGTTGTAAGGCAGCAGTGCTGAGTACTGTATGACCAAGCTGCCACTACCATCATTTTCAACTTCTAAAATACCATTCAAAATTCCATATTGCCCTTAAACTTTACTGAAGAACATATAGTGTGGACTTCTTTTTATCTCCATTTTTATTTCATTGTCAAGTCTGTTCTTTATGTTTATGGTGGACAAGAAGTAAAGACAGAGACAATTTTATCTTTTGTGTAGTGTGTGCATGTATATTAACCTTTATCATCAGATGCTTTCACGTTCTACAGCTCTGTTCTTTTAAAGTGTTCTAATGGCAGCAAATGCATATTGACAATACCAAATTTATAATTAGTCAAATATGGTTAGCAATGTTTCAGTAAACTAAATTTTAAAATGCATTTTGATATAAGCAATCCATTACAGAATGTACTGCATCAGTGAAATAAAGGCTTTAGTTGATATCTCATCAGTTTAATTCTCCCTTTTGATATTTCAGACAATTATTCTGTTTGGCAGGGTGACCTTCCTTTGTTGGCTACCTTGAAACCTTTCTGTCATGATGCTTTTTCTCTGTCACTCTGATCCTGTCATTAAATAGGTGAAGGTCTTTAAATTCCTGAAGGGTATATGCATGGTAAATATTTCAAAGTTCTCCTTCCAGGAAACATCCAGCTATGTCCTGAATGGTGGAAAAGAAGTAAAAAATAAAAGATTCAATAGAGACAGATCAATAAGCTTCACATTAAAGGTTATTAACCTTTAGAATTATTGGCCTGATCAAATTGTGAGAAGAAAGACTCTGGAACTTTTAAAGAATAGAATGGATTTTGCTGTATCTGCCAAAGCAAAGTGTTATGTGTTACTTGTTAACTATAGCATTTTTATCCTGTGACTTATGGACTGCACTTTTTCTCTTTATATAATAATTGTAATAATTTAATAACTAAATGATCAACACATATCTTAGACAAAATTCTACAATCTTATATGGGCTATGCTGCATAATAATTTTGTCTTTAATAGTGACAAAGACTCAGTATAACTGCTGATCTTTTAGAAGATACCAGCATTTAGAAATGCAATTATTGCAAATGCACTGCATTTTGATTCTGCATAACTCATAAAATATAAGATAATATCATTCTTAATTCTCCCTAAATCAGTTGAGGGCAACTGAGGGCCAGAGTCCATTACAAGAAAGGTAACAACTATACCAGTGTATAATGAATCCATTGTAATTGGGAATCTAACAGTTATGTACGTCTTTGGGAAGTAAAATGGGGTACAGTGAAAAAAAACAACTCACCCAGGCATAATGAAAACGTGAAAGAGAGAAATTGGGTGTGGCGTCAAGCTGAAGATTATGGATCTGTGAGGCAGCAGGCCTACCAACTCTGCCACAATCTCATTCAAGTATTTGTAGGTCTGTACAGTATCTGTATCTACATTTTTTAATTTCTTTACCATGGGGGCTAGCAACCCCCTTCCTCCCCGCCAGCACTACGTGCCGTTGTGAAGAGGGAGGCTGAACGCACCCCAAGGAGACGCGGTCGCTCCTCCAGAACCCCTCTTTAATGGTGATAAAATGGGAAACAAATACAGTTGTTTTTTTACCTCCTCTTTGCTCGATCAGCTGCTGGATTGCTGATGCTGTCCTGCTGCGTGATCTGCATTTCGTGCAGCACTTTGAATGTTTAAAAGCCTGTACAGCAGCTGTCCTTTTGTCTCACTGCCTTGTCTTTCTTCTACCCCAGACATCCTCAAACACTATTTGATCTCTTTTCGCTGTTCCATTATTTCTACAAGTAATATTTTCCATTTGTTTGTGCTAATGCGATCTTCACTTTAATTTTTTTGAGACTTTCAAATTTTCCTACTTCCATTATCTCTAACCTGCTCTGCATGTGTATCACGGGACTTGCTTCCAAAGGTTTTAAGTATGATGTGACTTGACCGTCTCGCAGGACGTGAAAGTGTCTCTCTGTCTCTCTTCAAAAGATCACATTTCGCAGCAGGAAAAAAGTTTTGTCTCGTCCCAAGGTTTTTTTTATTTTTTATGAAAGAGAGATATATTACATATTATCAATAAGAAAAGTCTTGATTTCAGAGAATCGACTCAAAAGTGAAAAAATTACTTAATCTTATTCTAAGAACCTGAAATAAGAACATGAACCTATTCAGTTCTTTACATTTAATTTCCCTCAAGCCTCCTGAACAAATGTCTTTTCAATACTTTTTTTCTGTAGTACTAGGGTGTTGTACCGTGTTAGCCATTACGAATGTAGAGAAGAGCCAAGCAAAATGACACCTTTTATTGGCTAACTAAAAAGATTACAATATGCAAGCTTT
>JANRMT010049829.1:38249344-38262874 GCA_026402145.1 Polypterus bichir lapradei
AAAGCTTGCATATTGTAATCTTTTTAGTTAGCCAATAAAAGGTGTCAATACTTTTTTCTGAAAGAAAAAAGGGATTGCTGAGGTGCCCTCAACAATAAGTAGACCAAAACCTTAAAAAAGTATTACAACCAAAGAATCTACAGCTGAATTTTGAAGGATTTGATTCTCTTACCTTCCCATACACAAACTCTGTACCCAAAAACTAGCTCCTAAAGAGCAAGAAAAACGAAAAGTACAACATACACACACACTGAAAAAAACTGAAAGAGCCCACTCAAACCTGAATAAAAAAGTAATAACACAAAAACTATGCATGCTAAAAAATATGCAAAGCACAATGTGCAAAAGCACAAAGCAAACATGAATAAGAACAAACTGAAGTCTTGCTTTCTAATCCAAAACAGAAACACTGATTCATTTCCCATACTTCCAGACATGTAAGTGGGAAAATAACAAATATGACGTCAAACACCAACTTACCGGGTCATCAACGTATATTGCCATGATGTTATGTTATGACCATGATGGATCCCTAGAATAATGGAAAATCATCAGGCAAATAATATACAATTTAAATGGAAAAACCAAAAAATAAGTGTGAAAATGGAATGAATGTGCTAAAGTTTACAGACGAAACTAAAGAAACAGTGAACAACAGCCTAATCCTCTTCCCATTGAAAAACAACATGTCAGGAGTGTGTTTTATTTTTATGTTTTGTGTGGTAGGGGTAATGAACTCCAAAATTGCAACTGTGAGATAGGCAAGTGTCAAAATAATCAGGCATCCTTCAAATAGGGGACAAAGCTAGAAATCATAGGTGAGGAAGCCAAGAACTGATACCAGAAAGCCTAAACAAATCAATTTATTTTGATTCATGTTTTGAAACATTTGTGAATGTCTTTCCCCTGTTTTTGTCTCTAGTACAGACAGTTACTTCATAAAGCCACCACTCTTAATTAAAATGGTGGCTGATACTCCATCAGCTAATGCTTGCACAGCAACTACATGGAAATGGAAAAAAAATCATAGAAACAAAAAGAGACACGTAAATCATAACAACCTAAAACGGTCATGAACAAAAAGAAAAACAACGAATGAAATTAATTGCTGCGGTGGGCTGGCGCCCTGCCTGGGGTTTGTTCCTGCCTTGCGCCGTGTGTTGGCTGGGATTGGCTCCAGCAGACCCCCATGACCCTGTGTTATCCTCATCAAGTCCTTCCGTGAGAACCCAAAATACAAAGAGGACTCTTTCATTTATGTGAGGTAGAATGCCCAGAGGGGACTGGAATCCCTGCAGATTTTATTTTTTTCTCCAGCCGTCTGGAGTTTTTCTTTTGTTTTTTTCTGTCCTCCTTGGCCATTGGACCTTACTCTTATTCTATGTTAATTAATGTTGACTTATTTTATTTTCTTACTGTGTCTTTTATTTTTCTATTTTTCATTATGTAAAGCACTTTGAGCTACATTTTTTGTATGAAAATGTGCTATATAAATAAATGTTGTTGTTGTTGTTGTTAGGATATAATGGGTTGGATAATGGATGGATGAAATTAATTGTCAAGGAAACTAAACACAGAAAAATATCCGAAAGTAACAAAAAGTATATGAAAGTTGCAGAAAACCATAAAATGGATTAGAGTACTACCTAAAATGAGAGAAGCAGAAAAAGACACCCATACGTTTATTTTCCGTCCCTACTATATACAGGTATATTTGTCGTATTGTATTTTTATCAACTTTTCTGAGGGAATATACGAGTATGCATTTCATCGGTCCATGCATACATAACAGTGACCTTGACTTGACTTTATCCATTACACCATCACATAGAACTGGAGCCTATCCTAACAGCACTGGGCACAAGGCAGGATATTGTTGTGTCAGTGAATGTGGATTTGTGCTGGTTCCAGTCTTCAGCACTTGACTGGATATTCTTTAGTTGGTTGAACAAAATAATACATTAAACGCATTGGCTGGAATGGAAATCTAAAGGTAGTGTTGCTGGAATACTCAGCACAACTTCTTTCAATTTCAAATATGCCATTTTGCTTTGAAAATATAATTAACGGAGCTGTAATTGCACCCTGCAGTGGTCAGCTAATTTAATAGATTACTTACACAGTTGTTACTGGAATGCTAAATAAAAAATGCCCAAATTGAAACATCAGTATAAGTGTCCTTGTGTTATTTAAAGTTTAAATTAAGCAAATCTGATTTACATAAATACTCCTGTAAATTAAATTAAAATTCTGTAGACAGTTTACATTAGTTAGTGAAATTATAGAAGCAGAAATATTTTTTTGCCAAATTGTTTGAGGCAGGGCACAAATTCAAACAAATAAAATCATGAAAACATATCAACTCAATAATTCACATACTCGCACAAAAGGTACTACTGTACATGCCACTACAAATAGGACTGTCATTATAATTATGATAATGGAGATCATAAAAATGATCAGTAAGTTAGCCGAAGATAGGGTTTTTTTGATATGGTTAACAATGCTTTATCAAGTAGAATGAAAACAGCGAGATGCCAATACGATGCTGCTGCTGCTTAAACATGGCTTTTCCTTAAAAGCTACAACATTCCTAATCAGGTTAAAAATAAGGTCAATAGACACAGCTACTTCCATCCATCCATCCATCCATTTTCCAACCCGCTGAATCCGAACACAGGGTCACGGGGGTCCACTGGAGCCAATCCCAGCCAACACAGGGCAGGAACCAATCCCGGGCAGGGTGCCAACCCACCGCAGGACACAAACAAACACACACTAGGGCCAATTTAGATTTGCCAATCCACCTAACCTGCATGTCTTTGGACTGTGGGAGGAAACCAGAGCGCCGGAGAGAACATGCAAACTCCACACAGGGAGGACCCAGGAAGCGAACCTGGGTCTCCTAACTGCAAGGCAGTAGCGCTACCACTCCGCCACTGTGCCGCCCCACAGCTACTTTATGGAAGAAAAAGGAAGGCAATGAAGTGTTGATTGTACAACAGTAAAGAAATTAAAAGACAGATTCTGAAGTTTATAGTTACTAGGATCAAAAGGCTTGTTTATTTTTAACAAAATATCTTATTACAGGTCACGAATACAAATTCTCTTCTGCTTCATTCATTCCTTCCTTCAGACCTCCACTCTTTCCTGAGTGAGCATTGTCCTTTGCCTCTTCCAAATCCAACTCTCCCAAGTAATATGGAGTGGCTGTATTTATTCTAGGCCCCCGAGTACTTTTGGTATGAGGAGCACTGCATTTAGGAAGCAACTCCATGTCAGAAAGAACTGTGATACTGTGAGGGAGGCCTCTTACAGATATTGCCCCCTTGCTGCACCTAAGGAACCTAACAAGGCTGCCCTGCAGAGCTACTGGTTTCCATGCAGCACTGTGGTTTTCAAGTTGAGCTACACCAGATGCACACTACCACCTATCATTAGGAAGGCACATCTGTCCTTGGAAGCCAGTCTCCTATTGTCCATCCAGCATTCCTGTCCCTCAAATGAGGCAGGGAGCAGCGCCTATCCTGGATGGGATGTCCATTTGTTGCTGGTGCTGAGCCTCCTCCAATATGATCACCTGGACAAGTAAGAAGGCATCATGCAATCCAGATGGGATGCCTGTCAAATTAGTATTTTGTCTTCCTTACAAGCCACAAGTATGAGAGTAAAACACAGAATCACTGTTCTCAAGACATACTTTACAATCATTCTTCTTCATGGCCTCCCAGGTGGGTAAGGGAAAAACCTGTCATCTCTGTCTGCACTAATTTATTACAGTAAAACCTACACTTGCTTTAGCTGATCACCAATTTGCAATCCACATAAATGTGTTGGTGATAACATCTATGGATATGACTGGAAGACTATTGCCTTTTTTCTGTTATTTTATTAAACTAGGGGGCTTTGCCCCCACTCGCTTCGCTTGCCAACCCCCACCTCCCAGCCTGCACTACGTGCCAGCTACTTCACATCTCTACCACTCATGTTTTGAAGAGGGGGTCTGATCGCACCCAGAGGAGACACGGTCGCTCCTCCGAAACCCCATCTTAAATGGTGATACAATGGGAAACGCATACAGTTTTTTTTTTTACCCCCTTTTTGCTCGATCAGCTGCTGGCTTGCTGCTGCTGCCGTGCCGTGTGATCTATATCTTGCGCGGTGCACTTCTGTCATATCACCTATGTCTATATATTCAATCTCTTTTCGCTTATACCTTTTTATCAATATCGCATTGAATTTTGATTCAGTGTTTGGAATTACATTATGACAACGCAACGTATAACTGCCCCTGAGTGAATATCGTTTCTTTCTCTCTACAAGAAATGTGTCTGACAATATCTCGCGGGATGTGAAAGTGTCCCTCTGAGAAAATCACGTCTCATCTCCTTCCAAGATTTTTTTTTTTATAACAGAGAGATTTCTTAAATGGCATCACTGCATATAAGGGCTATTTAAAACCACGCCTTCTCCTTCTCCTCCTCACACAATAGAAGCTGTGACTTTGCTCAAGAAAACAAAAATAGATTCACTTCAAAAATTTCTTAGTTACATAAAGATTAATACATTATTAATTTATTATCCCTCGCAACTTGAGTTTACATTTTTGAATGATTTGGCTCTGTATAATTGTGCTATTCTATTCAGGGCATCCTACTACAAACTACCAAGAAACATCATTAATCCCTTGATATCTACCTTTAAAATAATGAAAAAACTAAGTGAGTGGACTGAAAAGTAAATATTCCTCTTACTCACATAGGTAAGGGGAAGTGAGGGCTGAATGGGATCGGTGTACAGTATGAGGGGAGAATGAATTGAAACATATGCGACAAATTGTATTCAACTAGGTAATTTCCAACATTTTGTAACACTAAATAAATACATTTGTTATAAAATGTATTATAATATAGTGTATAATAATTATAATCTAATATATTATAATGTTTTAGTTAAGAAAGACCTAGACTTAGACTGATCACTAAGTTATTCTTTTTATGTTTCAGTTTTATCAAATGTCTTTTTACTAGTGTTAGGTTTATCAGCTGACTGACAATGTTTTTGGCACTGTTACCCATTTTTGATCATTTATTTAATTTTGTTTAGATGGTGAACTGTTGAGTTTTGTGCATTCTGCTACATTGGCATGAGAATTTAGTTCCCCGGCCAGGTGCTATTTTTCAGTTGGCTTGTTTTACAATTATCAGCTCTTTTTGATACATCCAAAGTCTGATGACTATATACTCTTTTCTTGCCTCCTTCGATATTTGGTAGTTTCACATTGTAAGATGTAATTTGGAGTTCAAAAAATAACTTATATAAAAATGCTGATGGCATACTTTCAATTGTATTTATCAATTAACACAAATGAACTGTTTTAGTGATGTGAAATAGTAACTAAGTTACAAGATGTATCCTCACTTTCCTCAGAAACGGAAGTTTATTTGTGATTCTGCAGATAGCAAGACAATACTGATGACTCTAAAACAGGTGGGCTTGAATTGTACTTTTTCCATCTGAAATACAAGAATCATCTTTGACACGTATCCAATTTGCTGGTTTTCCTAAAACTTGCTTACTCCAGCTTAGAAATATTATGAAGTGACGGTCGCATTTAAGTTATAGATATCAAGATGACATATTCTATTTTTAGAGATACTATTGAGACTGTTCATATTGCTTTTTAATAATTGTCATGATTGAGTTGATTGACCAGACTTCATTCTTTCCTTTTCTCCTACAGCTTGATCATATTAATGTGTCATTTAATATAAACAGAGGGTAAATTTTATTTATTTTTTATAGTGATTTTGGTTTGAAAATTCTGGGGTGGTCATATCAGAATTCTTCTTTATGAGTGCAGACTTTCCTAATGTTTAAATTGGATTACTTAACTAATAATATCTGTCCCTCTTTAGTTAATGTCTTGTGAAATATTCAAGTTCACTCACATTTCACATTACAAAAAATCTGGCAAACAATGAGAGGTTGTTCTGTCACAGTTGACATCAAATAATTGTGACATCATCGTAATTTGACAAAATGCAACAATAAAGATTTAAAAATTAGGTAAACTGAAAGCCACACAACTATCCACTGCACAGTAAAATATGCTGTCTATAAGATGCATCACAGTGTCCTCTAGATGTGGTAACCTTTGTGCGGCCTGATGTTTGAAAAATAAGCATTTTCTGAATTGCTGTTCTTCTGCGTCAGGAGTATGTGCTTCTTCGAAAGAGCAGCATCATACTGCTGGCTCCCTTTCCACGAAGTGGAAAGAGCACACATTAGGGTTCCTTGGTTACTTTATCAAATTTAGTGGTGGGTGAACTTAAAAGTTAAACTAGGTCCTATTCTGGGCACGTAATGACTTGTGCTCTATGTCTTCCTGATAATAATCTGCTTTCTTATTTTCACATTATTATGGCCACCTTTATAGGAGCAAATGGTACAGAAATTTTCAATTCCCTTTGCTGGTTTGTACTGCATAGCCCTGACAAGCAATTAAAAAAAAAAACAAAAAGCGCTCCTTATTTTTATGTAGAGACTAAGGGGGCTGTAGTCTTCAAGTCCCGTCACTAGACTGAAATGTTCAGGTGAAACATACCCTTGAACATGCAGAAAAACTGAGAATACTGCAGAGCCAGTGCCAGCTCCTCAGCCAGAAATAGGGTTGTAGCTCACGAAGACAATTTCACCTGCTAAAAAAGAAAACTTTTTCTAGGTAAGAAGTAACATTGAGACTACTGTATAATGGAAAATTGGAAAAAATAGTGGTAAAGAGGATAAAGTTTAAGTTTGTTATAAACATTTTAATAAAAACTTCAAGACCTGAAGAAAGATTTTGCACATCTGCTGGGAATGTGCACCATTGGGCCTTAAAGCCAATATGCCACATATTATAACCGATGTTTTTATAAAGCTTTTTCTATATGTCTAATGGCCATTCAAATTCTGCCCTCTTCATGCAAGCAACCTATTTAACACAACACAAACGTCTGCTTAAAATCTAAATAAATGAAGAAAATACAGGTGAAAATGTAACAACTTGTTCATAAAGATTAAAGTAATTTTATTACCTGCGTGAACAGTCATTTTTGCCACATAGGATTAAAGCACTCGTACAGATCGGATGCAGTTACTGTGTATAATTTGCCTGTGTGCTCGCAGTTGATCACTATATGTGTTGATTAAGAAGACACTTTCCAGCACCACTCTCATGTCATCACTTTCCATCACCACCAAATCAACAGTACCTTATACAGCCAAATGTGAAATTGCTGGAAAGTGTAATTTACTCACTGAGGAAAACTCTCTGAATCAGTAATTAATCCAAATAGCAAGTATTACAGGATAGAGAAACATTTTATAGCACTTTTTTCCAGATAGTTAAGAAGAACATTTAAAAAATGTAGCTCAGTTGTGGTTTATAGCTTGTAATACTGACTCACCTGCACTATCTTTTGTTTGTCTACAGCTAATACCATGAATTTTCAGTACAGTGGGCCGAAGGTTTCTAATGTGATTCCGCACATTTTAAATGCCACCATTTTACCAGAATTGACTGAACTACCACTTACATCATGATAGTACTCTGGTACATTCTGGTGCTTTTAATTCTGAAATGTTTATATCAGTGGGTCATCTATTAGACATTTCTAAGCCTGTGTTCAAACTCTGCTTTATCCATTACAGACTCAAAACTGAGCTGGACATTATTCCAGAATCATTGTTTGCAAGGTTTTATAAATTCTGTTTTTGTCACCCCCTGAATTATTAATGATCTTTTTTTTTTTGTAGTAATGGGTTAGTTTTCCTTAATGTTTACTGAAATTACATTATTCTGTGACATTGTCGTAGTATTTTGAAGAATAATTAACAACATTCAAATGCTTGTTTTTCATGGTAATAGCTATGTTTTTGTATACACACTAGGGGGCTTTGCTTGCCAACCCCTGTGCCTGGGCTATGCACTAGCCACTTTGCAGTTCTGTCGGATGCATCTGGGGATGCAGATTTTTATTTTCATGGGAATTGTCACATATGCATAATAGAACTATTTTACATTACAGCAAGTAATTAACCATATTAAAAAAGAGTAAATATAATATAATTTGAAAGTAAATTGTTTCATGTTGCGTTAGAGTTATTCGTTGCATAATATGATTTCATTCAGTTTGGCTTTGATATTTACACGCAAATACTTTTTAAACTTACACTTTTACTGTAAAACTTCAGTAAAAACAATTTTTTGAATAACATTTTTGTCAATATTGCATTGAAGTTGATTCTGTGTTTGGACTTTCATCATGACAACGCAACGTATAATTGCCTGTGATTGAATTTTGTTTCTTTCTGTCTATTAAATAAAACAACTTTTTTGAATGTTTGGCTCTGTGATTTGTTAATTGTCATAGCAAAAGCTATTCTAATGGGAAACTGTTAACGTTTTAATACGAATGGCATATAAAGATCTCCTTTATTGTGTAATGTTATCCGCGGAAGATGTATTACATTACCTTTCTTGGATAAATCCTTCTTTCTACTGTAATTCGTGCGGTGGATGGTATTAACAGTTGTACATATTCTTCGGGATATTGTAAGTTGATGTTTTCATCTTCCGCACAATCACCACCAACTGTTTCAGCATAGTTTATACGCATTTAACCAATTTGCCGTGTAACCAATCGACATTTTTGGCGTTAATTCGTTTGACTTCATTGTTTCTCTGTGCTAGGATTGACCGTGTACTCATTTTTTCTATTGATAACCCTTTGTGATAAAATTCTTCAATAAGATTTAGACATAATATGTCTTCTTTAATTGGGAACTTAAAGTGTGAAAACGTTAAAAAGAAAGCAGGAACTGTGTCTGTCAAAAGCAGTCACATGAATGAAGGTCAGAGGGCCATGTGTATGGTTGAATATGGTTGAGAGGAGGGCGTGACTTGAAAAAATCTCATGGCCAAAGTCTCATCTCGCGGAACTTGAAAAAATCTTCCAAAAAGTCTTGTCTCATCGCAGGATTTTTTAATATAATATATATATACAGTGGTGTGAAAAACTATTTGCCCCCTTCCTGATTTCTTATTCTTTTGCATGTTTGTCACACAAAATGTTTCTGATCATCATACACATTTAACCATTAGTCAAATATAACACAAGTAAACACAAAATGCAGTTTTTAAATGATGGTTTTTATTAGTTAAGGAGAAAAAAATATCCAAACCTACATGGCCCTGTGTGAAAAAGTAATTGCCCCCTTGTTAAAAAATAACCTAACTGTGGTGTATCACACCTGAGTTCAATTTCTGTAGCCACCCCCAGGCCTGATTACTGCCACACCTGTTTCAATCAAGAAATCACTTAAATAGGAGCTGCCTGACACAGAGAAGTAGACCAAAAGCACCTCAAAAGCTAGACATCATGCCAAGATCCAAAGAAATTCAGGAACAAATGAGAACAGAAGTAATTGAGATCTATCAGTCTGGTAAAGGTTATAAAGCCATTTCTAAAGCTTTGGGACTCCAGCGAACCACAGTGAGAGCCATTATCCACAAATGGCAAAAACATGGAACAGTGGTGAACCTTCCCAGGAGTGGCCGGCCGACCAAAATTACCCCAAGAGCGCAGAGACGACTCATCCGAGAGGTCACAAAAGACCCCAGGACAACGTCTAAAGAACTGCAGGCCTCACTTGCTTCAATTAAGGTCAGTGTTCACGACTCCACCATAAGAAAGAGACTGGGCAAAAACGGCCTGCATGGCAGATTTCCAAGACGCAAACCACTGTTAAGCAAAAAGAACATTAGGGCTCGTCTCAATTTTGCTAAGAAACATCTCAATGATTGCCAAGACTTTTGGGAAAATACCTTGTGGACTGATGAGACAAATGTTGAACTTTTTAGAAGGCAAATGTCCCGTTACATCTGGCGTAAAAGGAACACAGCATTTCAGAAAAAGAACATCAAACCAACAGTAAAATATGGTGGTGGTAGTGTGATGGTCTGGGGTTGTTTTGCTGCTTCAGGACCTGGAAGGCTTGCTGTGATAGATGGAACCATGAATTCTACTGTCTACCAAAAAATCCTGAAGAAGAATGTCCGGCCATCTGTTCGTCAACTCAAGCTGAAGCGATCTTGGGTGCTGCAACAGGACAATGACCCAAAACACACCAGCAAATCCACCTCTGAATGGCTGAAGAAAAACAAAATGAAGACTTTGGAGTGGCCTAGTCAAAGTCCTGACCTGAATCCAATTGAGATGCTATGGCATGACCTTAAAAAGGCGGTTCATGCTAGAAAACCCTCAAATAAAGCTGAATTACAACAATTCTGCAAAGATGAGTGGGCCAAAATTCCTCCAGAGCGCTGTAAAAGACTCATTGCAAGTTATCGCAAACGCTTGATTGCAGTTATTGCTGCTAAGGGTGGCCCAACCAGTTATTAGGTTCAGGGGGCAATTACTTTTTCACACAGGGCCATGTAGGTTTTGATTTTTTTTCTCCCTAAATAATAAAAACCATCATTTAAAAACTGCATTTTGTGTTTACTTGTGTTATATTTGACTAATGGTTAAATGTGTTTGATGATCAGAAACATTTTGTGTGACAAACATGCAAAAGAATAAGAAATCAGGAAGGGGGCAAATAGATTTTCACACCACTGTAGATAAATATTTTAAGAATGCCTAATTGCATCAAGTATTTTGTAATGAAGAACATTAACATATTTTAGATGACTCAAATAAAAAAAGTCATACAATTATAGCTTTGTTCACATGAATGCAGAGGTTTGTACTGCCAGTGAAATCATTTATAGCTTCTTTCTATGATAATATTTTTGGCTTTGAGCAGAAAAACTACCAGTTTCTGAAAGGAAATAAATGCATTTACTAATCTATTTTGTCAAAAGAGAAATAGAATGGAAAATGTTATTTTTTCTGCCCCTAAACTGAATCGAAAAACAAAATTTTGTGTCAGTCTTTAATTGGGATACCTGCTGTATGTGGTAACAATAAAAATTATTTAATGAGCATATGATTTGACCATATACAAGGGGCTGATAATCCTTTTCAAGGCTAACGTGTTTAATTATTTCCATTAAAGACAGAATATTGCTTTTAGAGTCACCTTGCACTGCTCACTAAACCATCACCCGATACTAAACAACAAAGAAAGCCAAGATCATGGTGCATTCACGTTGACGGTAGTAGAATGTATATTGTCATTTGAAAATGATGAGATACTCAAAATTGCTGATGGATTTTTTTGTTTTTTGGAAACTATAATCAGCATTATGTGAAAAAGTAAAAACATTACCATGGTTAACATCATGGAGCTATGACTACTGAGTTCTTCTTTTTGTTAGAGAGTAAGTTATTTGAAATTGTTCATTATGTGTATTTGTCATGCACCAAAAGTGCTTAGCTTCCAGTAGCCCTCTTCTACAAAGATCTCTATTTGTACAAAAGATAAGAATCTAAGCAGAGCTAATGTGCATTTCAAAATCTTTTAATATGATGTATTTTTTTTACTAGTGTTGCATGGCACACAGGTCATCTTATATGCAGTTTTTTCAGGATTTTGTCGTATTCTATACTTTGCTTTCTTTGAATGTTTCATTCTGTTACCATATGACATGTGATATCACACGTGGATTATGCAATATGTCTGCCTATAGAATGCTTTGGCCGCATGTGAGCACCAGTGTTTGACGAGTAGATGAGGTCCAAATGCATTTTTGAGCACCGCCACTGTACTTACAATGGAGTAAAATTTGCACCCAGACAGACTGATCTTTGCAAGCTTGATGTTTTGATACATCCTCAATGTGTTTAAGAAGCATTTCAAGACTCTCTTGTTGTGTGAAGTTTTGTCTAACTGATATTACTTTTTAGGTTTTCGTATCCTATGAATTGTAACTCTCTTGTATTTTGTTCTGAGCTCTTCACTTGAAGTGATCAATTTTCTTCCTTTGTCTCACAACACTTGATCCTAAACAATTCACCAGATTGGTTCCTTATTCAATTATGATGAACTCTTTTCTAGTTATTCTGGATTAAATGTAAAATGTAAATGATATTTGATACGGCATCTTAATTATTTTGCTAGCATTTCAGAGTGAATGTCGAGTGAAAATTGCAAATGCATTGCTCTTAGTTGCTAAAGCAATAACACTGCTAAAGCTCTATGTTTAAATGCATACTTTTCCATAACTATATTGCCAGTTAATGGAGACCTTTCATCAAACTATTACAGGGAGCAATCCTTAATGCCTCCGTAACATATCAGAGGAGTTTAGCGCAAATCATAAATATGCAAGTACTGTTGTAAGACTGAAAATAATAAATAATCTTGTGAGCTGTACTATAATGATAATCAGTTGTTGATGTTTTTATTCAAGATCCCTGGTTAAAGCAGGTTAGAACTGTCTACTTTCTAGTCTATGTTTGCATTCTGAGTTCAAGTGTCAGGAAAAGCTAGAATCTATCTCAGCCCAACAACAGAATCCAGAAAAGAGTCTTAAATGACATCTCAAGTTAATTTCAGCAAAAACTCAGCACATAAAACATTGCTAATCATCGTAATAAAAGTCTTGGACAGTAGGAGGAACCATAAACACTACATGTGCGAACTACAAAAATGGTATAGAAGACATCGTAGTCAGGAATCCAAATGGGTCTAGTTGATAGGTGTAGCATATAGTAGATACAGTATACATACTCCACAAATGTATTTATATTAATTTATATCTCTTTGCTCATAGCTGTATATGTGGTGTAACAGACAGACACGAATGCATGCAACAAGACAAAAGTGGAAACTTCAGTCATGGATAAGAGAAGCATTTGCCTAAAGGATTTAACAGAAAAATTACAAAAAAAGGAAAAAAGAATCTTGCATGATTTTCAACCCAGGCTAGATTAGGGTTGCTGTGGAAACGGTGCCGATTTCTCAAAGGCCACAAGTACTCATTGGGTTAATGCTGCCATGGAAACGCATTACATATGCTGCAATCTGCCAAAATAGCTCATCGTTGAAATTTGGGAGGGTAAAGCGTTATAAAAAATCATCTGACAAGTCTACTATTAACAAAAGGGCTAAAATTAAATGATTCACACCTTGTATTGTGCACAAAGTCTACCGGATGTGACTAATACATGTATTCAGAAATCTGGATTAACTATTACATGTTTTGTGCTGTTAGTACACTAATTTATGTACTTTTTACCCACAGCTCACTGTTTCCATTTTTGTCCTAGAGTACTAGATAAAAGCTTATTAAAAGCAGCTACTAAAATTCAGAAGCTTGCTATCCATGGAAAAGAAGTGACATATACAGGAAATCCATACCCATTTTAAGAAAGATTGATACTAATTGATTAGTAGAAGCACACAAACACACACACATATATATCTGTCTATTTATATAATATATATAATATTTATATATACAGTATATATATATATATATATATATATATATATATATATATATATATATATATATATATATATATAGTGTAATGG
>JANRMT010049829.1:38262974-38289052 GCA_026402145.1 Polypterus bichir lapradei
TATATATATATATAGTGTAATGGGCAGCCGGGTAAACTCCGTAAGGGAAGGACCGGGGGAAGGAGCTTGCACGGGGCAATACTTCCCCTGGGATGGCAGAGGGCAGCCCCCCGTGGCTTGCTACACTGCCATGGAGCAGGGAAGCACAACCCTGCTGTGGCCCATGGACACCACCAGGGGGTGTGTGGAGAACAGCTGAGCCCTCCTATGCGGGGCTGCCATTACAACCAAAAGTGCAGCTAGAAGGTGATCATGGAACAGCTGGAACACTTCCAGGTCCTCTATAAAAGGAGACAGCTACCACAACTCTGAGCTGCCAGAGTAGGCAGGAAAGAAGACTGAGCTTGCTGGGAGAGGAGTGGAGGCAGCTAAGAAAGAGGAAGAAGGGACTGAGTATTGTATGCTGGTGCTTATGTACTGTGCTGTGTGGAGCAGAGTGAAACACTCCCCAATTGAAAATAAAAAGTGTGTTGTGTGGCAAAGTTGTGGTGTCTGTCTGTGGTCCGGGCTTCTGTTACTATATATATATATTGTAAAAGGCGCTATATAGCGCCCGACCTGGCACAGACCACGCAGAGGCACGTGTACAAAACACACACAGGCTTTATTCTTTTCTTCACCCGTGGGCTCACGTCTTCCCCGTGACCCACAGGCAATACACAGTCCCAAAAGCACAAAACAGACTTTACACAACCCTTCCTGGCACCACCACTCCTCGCAGGCAACCTCGTCCTCTTCCTCCCGATTCTGGCCCCGAATGAAGGGAGGTTGGCCCGCTTTATAGCCCACCCGGAAGTGCTCCAGGTGCCTGACCAGCTGGTCTTAATTGCACCTCCGGGTGGGGCTGGTAAGTCGTCCATTGTGGCGGCTGGCTCTCCGCAGCACCCCATAGCGGCCACCCCATCTCCCAACCGGGCTGTGGTGGACTCCATGTCCCATGGAGCCACAGGGAAGACTGAGGAAGGACCCACGGCCAAGGAGGCTGCCCCCAGGCGCCCCGGGGAATGCATTGCACTGTCCATGGTGGCTCCCCCGGGACGTATGCAGCAGAGGCGTCCCGGCCGGGCATGGGACCCGGCTGTCAGTCAATATATATATATATTTTTTTTTTTTTTTCTATATGCACTGTGTATATACTATATATATATATATATATATATATATATATATATGTGTGTGTGTGTGTGAGTAAATAATATGGAGTTAGTGAAGGGTTCTATCAGCATGTATTTGCAAAATAAAAAATCAATAAATGTTTCCATACTAACAAAACAGCAAAAATAGAAATAGATAAGACAGTACAGCTTCCTTATCTATCTGTCGACCTATCTATACACATACACACACACAGATGAGATATATGGTGTGCATATTTATATACATTACTTGGATATGTGTATATGTTATAAATATTTAAGAAATGGTGTAAAAATAGTCTGTAAGAATTGTGCCTCATTCAGCGACGTTGCTGTTGTTGAACACTCTTGAGCCGCAGTTCTCGTCTCCATGCCTCTCCCTGAAAGATAACAAAAATCCATGCCATGCTGAAAATGATCACAAAGCAAAACCAATGCTCCCTGTAAAGTGTTCAAGAGGGGACAACCTAAAACTCTCTAGTCAAAAATAATTGATGAGAGCACTTATATTGTAATTCAACCTTCACAGAGAAACAGGTCTAACTGCAATATTGCCTGTAGGTATGAATCTAGGGGTTAAACCTAATAAGTCAAATCCTTACGTGTTATGATTTCTGGCTGCAGCATTGCTATTTGATGAACTGGTATTTATGTATTTATTTGGTAAAGCATTTCTTTATCCACATTAGACTCTTGTTTGTGAAAAACCCAAATGACTGTCCATGTCTGAGTTCCCCGTAAAAGCATGCCTGGCTCCCACTGTTTTCAAATTTTCCGAGTCACTTAAGTTGCGTTGCTTGTGCATTCTGCATGATCAATACCTCTCCTTTCTATGATTTCGATTTACTGTATATTGTCTGATTCATACCACATTAATTTATTATTGAAGATGTGATGTGTTGCATGGATTGAAAGTTGAACTTAAACTCTCAAGTTTATTATGTGTGGCAGTCAAGAGCTTGGCATTGCATTGGAAAAAATCCATTGTAAGAGCTCTAGATGAAAAGAAAGAAAGCATTTTGGAATGTCAGTCTGGGCAGTCAGATGACACCAGGTACTGGTAGAAATCTATAAGAGTTTGGTACCCTGAAAAAGGCGGACACTGTCACTAATTGTCATAGGAGTTGAGGCCTTAGTAGAATAAACTAAAGTTACCCATGAACTGTACAGCTCTGGCAACAGAGTAGAAGACCCCCTAACAGCTAAAGTGTGCACTTTTCAAGTGGTATTGTATAGGACTCCCCAGCCTTAATGAACAGAAACAAAATGGGGAAGATGTGAATAAAAAATAATGGGTAAATTGAAAGAAAACATACATTAGTATAACTGGTTTTTTTTAAATGAGAAACATTATTTAAACACAGCAGCTAGCATGTTTCCAATCTGTCCCCTAAGGTAAGACTTTGGATTGACTGTTCTTTCTCTTTTACTTCTGGGTTTACATGGGATTCCTTCAATGGCTTAGTTACTATCATGCAGTAGAAAAACATACTATCAGTGTGACTTGTATCTCAAAAATAATAACTAACCAAAGCAGTGGCTTACAATGAACTAGTGTGCTTAAAAAAACAAACAAAACCTGAAGGATGAGTGGTGGCTCTGAGACTAAGGATTCCCCTTATGGCAAAAAGGGATCCTGCTCTTGATCAAGGACCTTAAGCTGTAATTGATTCAGGGGTGATGTATAATGGTTGACCCTGCGTTCTGACCCTAGGGGGTATGCAAAAACTAACAAATTCCTAATGTAAGAAATTGTATAAGGTGAAAAAAAAATCCTATTTTTTGTACCTCAATATAATTGCTTGTGGCTCAAAAAAAATGAGATCAACTACTGAATACAAAATAGATTCAGATTCGGCTTCAATATTAGAGCTGATTTTGCAGGCCACGTGGTGATTTGTGATGGCAACTATTAATTACAGTTCTGTTGCCTTAAAGGCTATACCTGATGAGTTCCCATATTAGTGTTTTTGCCTTCAATGGCCGTTAAGTGGAAATAAATGAAGAAGGGGCATTATGGTCTCTCAGTGGTCCGCCAGTATCGGTAGGGACAACATGGCACCTGTGCCAGGTATGTCAAGGTTTCCTTCCTTCCTTTGTCTACTATGGATTTGTCACCACAGTTTAAAGGCCTTGTTTGTCACCCTTGCCCTTTCCTTACTTCCTTACTACTCCACAGGAAGAGAAAAAAAAATAAAACCTTTGCAATTCATTTAAAGTCTATAACAAATTCCTATTTTTAGTGGTTATTACTCTATTTGTGCATGAATAAAAACACTGCCTTTTGAGGTATTTCTGCTCAGCTAATGTCAGCCCGCAGCACAGGCCTCAGGTGTTGCAGCAACTCTGTGTTTATTCTGCAGTTGGCATATTCTGAATTTGTGAAAATCGGCATGGATGACAACAAAATTGCCTCAGATGAACAGATTTTGCTGACCAAGTGAGATGCTACCTCTCGGGAGTGGGATGGAAATATAAAGGTTCACTTGACAGTGTTTTAGCATCCTGGTGGGTTTCTGACCCTGTGCTTTGCATTCACTTTGGTTTTAACCAAAAGGCCATATAAGCGGCATGGTATAAATTGCATTTTGTGATCTTAATTACACAATAAAAGACTTTAATATTCACAATATAACCATTGTTTGACTTTATGGATTGTATTATTGTGTCAGGGCAGCACATTGCCTGCACTGGCTTTGGTGTGGGTACTTTGGTTTTTCTTCCACATCCCCAAATGTTAAATTAATTGTTGCCTGTATATCAGCTCTGTATGACTTAACACAGGTTCATGAGTGTGCCCAACAATGGAGTAGAAGTCCATCCAGACTTGGTTCCTACCTATCACCCTCTGGGAATTGGCACAGGCTTACAATTAGAGTCAGGTCAGGTCAGATTGGGGGAGCATTCACTGGCACAACACATTGCTGCACCCACCACACAATATCATGTTAGGAAATACAATAGGCTGATGAATCATTAGATACATTTTTCCAAAGTATTTTGTAAATTTGTGGTGTTTTTCGTGTCCAATGAAGGTTATAATGACATTCATAATAATTAAGGTGAAGAAATGTAATTATTACAATGAGTTAGTACATAACACAACGCCTGAGTTAAATTTTAAAACATTCTCATACAGGGCACTGTGCCCAAGCCTGATGCAGTGTTAAAGGGGTCTTTGGCTTGATCATAAGTTGGTCTCAGGTTCTGAAGACTCTTGAGTATCTTTTCATGTTGTTGGTGTGAAAAAAGTTTTTTTCTACTTTTATTTAGGTTTGTTTAAGTTTTGGAGTTAGCAACACTCTCAAAGAAAGTATTGAAGCTGTGTACTTAGCTTTTTCATCAAGGGCCTACTTACATTTACTGCAGCCAGGGCATTGCCCATATATCTTTTAAATCTTTTGTACCATGTCTATAATAAATCATTAACTGGAGCTGGAGGATGTATCTGATTTCACAATCTTGTCCTTTCTTTGTTAATAATATTTTCCTAGATGGGTAAAACTGCCATTTAGTTACATTTCCTTCTGTTTTCTGACAATAGTTTGAGATATTATAGCTCTCATGCATTTCTTCAATGATTCTGTTTGACATGTAACTTTGGCCTGATCTTTATCTAATGTAGCTTATTAAATAATGTCATTGTGAATTATTATTTGGCAATAATTCCTCCAACCTGCTTTGAACAAAAGGCCAAGACAGAAAAAATGAGTCTGTTTGCCCTGCACATAGGATAATGGGAGTGCTGCCATCCTCTCCTGTCCTCTGGAGTTTACTCCTTCTGGATGAATCTTAAATTTGTTCATTGCTTCCAGGAAAGATTTCTCATATCCAGCAACCTGGGCAGATGTACAGCATTTGTCTGAACTGTCTGTATAGTCTTGCATCACTTATTTTTATTCTTAAAGAAACTGGATTTCTTTGGATCATTTACCTTAGACTTATGCCTATCTTTATTTCTCACAGTGTGCAAGAAAACAAAACAGGTTAGTCAGAGGCAAACAGAAAATGCTTAAAGGAACATGCACTTTATTTCTAGTGGGTGAACTGTACATTGATTCTCAATATTTTGGTGCAAATTTATATAGCTGTCATGTGCATAAAATCATTCAAAATATTTTCCCCATAACTTAAAATGTTACTTCAGTTGCTCAGATAATATTATGGTGTAAACATATTGCTCCACTGGACACTAAAATGAGGACATGAGCACCTCAAATATTGTACTCATGAGTAGTCGAATTCGAATGATTATGTCAAATGAATTTTAAATGAAATTTCATAATATAAATGAACACAAAGGTGTGTCCTCAGATATACAGGTACCTGTTCAAAGTCGTTGTTGGCCTTGCACTTGTTGCTTCCAAGATAAGCTCTGGCTTATCTTTTCATAAAATGAATTTATTGTTATGAAGTTCATAATTTAGCTTTCAATTTATACATGTAAACTACATCCAGCATCGTATTTTTTATTTTCATGTCAAACTAGGGGGTTTCGCCACCTGTTCACTTTGCTCGACAACCCCCACCCCCACCCCCCGCCAGCGGTACGTGCCGTTGTGAAGAGGTGTTGCTGAATGCATGCCAAGGAGACGCGGTCGCTCCTCCGAAACCCCTCTTAAATGGTGATACATTGGGAAACAAGTAACAGTTTTTTTTACCTCCTCTTTGCTCGATCAGCTGCTGGCTTGCTGCTGCTGCCGTGTCACATGATCTGCATTTTGTGCAGCACTTCGAACATTTAAAAGCCTGTATGGCACCTGAATATTCTATCTCTTTTCGCTGTTCCGTTATTTTACTGAGTAATATTTTCAGCTTGTTTGTGCTAATGCGATCTTTACTCTCATTTTTTGAGACTTTTGAATTTTCCTACTTCCATTATCTTTGACCTGCTCTGCATGTGTATCACGGGACTTGCTTCCAAAGGTTGAAAATATGACGTGACTTGTCCGTCTCACAGGAAGGGAAAGTGTCTCTCTTCATAAGATCTTTCTTCAAAAGATCACGTCTTGTCACAGAGAAAAAGTCTTGTATCATCACAAGATTTTTTTTTATAATAGAGAGATAAGAATGGAAAATACATTTGTTATCATTCATAATTCAGTGTTAGGATTTTTGCAATAATGTCAACATGTTAAGAAAAGCTTTACCAGCCAAAATATATAATACTCCATCCATCCCGCTATATCCTAACTACAGGGTCACAGGGGGTCTGCCAGAGCCAATCCCAGGGCACAAGGCAGGAAACAAACCCCAGGCAGGTCACCAGCCCACCGCAGGACACACACCCAGAGACTAGGGACAATGTGGGATCGCCAGTGCACCTAACCTGCATGTCTTTGGACTGTGGGAGGAAACCCATGCAGACACGGGGAGAACATGCAAACTCCACACAGGGAGGACCTGGGAAGCAAACCCGGGTCTCCTAACTGCAGGGCAGCAGCACTACCCACTGTGCCACCCTGCCACTATCGAACACTCCCTTAATCTGAATTAAAGGGAAAACTGGCTAAAACAAAGGGCACAGGATGTATACGGAAATCACAAGTGAATATCGATCATCTGAACAACAGATTTTATTTAGAGTAACCCTTTGCTAACTTAAAATGTAAAGAAAATAACATTTCTAAAGTTGTAAACATTATATTATTGTAAAATACCCTCCATTCATTTGTTACTTGTTATATTTTATAGTACTGTAATTACATGAGCTGAAAGGTAAAGGTAATAAATTATTCATGTTTTGTTAAGATGCGTGATTCCAGACCAATTTGTCCACAAGTTTCTGATTCTGGCTTCTACTGCTTTCTGTCGACATTAACAGTATCCGGATCTTGTGATCTACACTATGCCCTATTGAACTCAACAGTTAATTTATGCTGTATCTGTTTATTAAAATATAGTGATTATAACATTTTTAGTTTGTGCAGACACATAATGTTGCCGTTTTAGTCTATTTATCAGGTACATTTTTATCTGAACAAAGCCTGAAAACCATATAATGTCCACATAATGCATGTCTAGTATATCTATTTATGCTAATTATGTTATTAAATGTTCTCATTTGCACCATCTGCTAGTGCATCCCCATTATATTTACTCAGTATTTACTACCCAAACATTACATCTACCAGCAGTCTGCTAAATATTTACCACTTTATGCTTGCTTTCTTAAAAACTAAAGATGGCATTGTACATCATCCTTTAATATGCTGGTGATGCAAAAGCCCATTTAATATTCACTTGTAGAAAATGATGCAAACTGCATGTGCCTAGAAGTATTTTTTCTGCTATAAGCACCTCGTGTTTTTTATTTATTTATTTTATCAATACCTTGCTTAAATATGTCTTATTAAACAGCAGTCGGAAGCCTCTATATCTCTCTGTTGCTTTTGTTATCCAGGAACTACTGCATAAAGGAGCCAGTCACTCTTTTATTCAAAATGGACACAAACTGTCCCTTTAATATCATTTTTTTTACTTTCACTATAGACCAGTACACACACAGTTGTGATTCTTTTAAAAAGCTTTCTAATGATTAAAACGGCCCTGCAGTCAATTTTCGAGATGGACCGTGCATTGTTTACAGAATGCTTGTTATTTTTTGTTTTATTATTATAGTAATATTACTTTTAATTAATATTACTGTACTGCAGTTCTGACCAGCACACAATGACACAATCAGGTTACGATGAGACTTTCTAGATGCTTGAATTATAAAGTAAGCTTTATGAATTTCATCACAGATTTTTTCACAAGCATTTCACCACAAATAAATTAACCTTTTGTGGGGAACAGCCCGGACACAGATAGGTAGACATGATTTTATATCACCACACACGTTTATTTACAAGTGCTATTTACAATGAACACACACAACCCAGTGCTGCAGCTCCAATCACTCTCAGGTCCAGGCCCTCAACACAATGCCTTTCTCCCTCTTCAGGCCGCATCCACTCCTCTCCACCAAGACTCCGTCCTCTTCGAGCCGACTCCGGCCATCGAATGGAGGGAGGCGGCCCCTTTTATACACACCCGAATGTGTTCCAGGTGTCTTCCAATGAGCTTCCACCAGCACTCCCCAGTGTGGCAGAAGTACCGACTCTGCACCCGGAAGCACTCCGGGTGTCCCTGCTCCTCTTCACCCCCAGCACTCCCGGGTGTGGCGGAAGTTCTGAGGTCGAGAGCTCCAAAGGCATTGGGACGCCCCCTGGTGGTGACCACGAGCCCCTACAGGGCTGAGCTTTTGGTCCCCAAAGCCACCAGGTCGGTTGCCCCTTCATGGTCTGGAGGAGGTGCAAGCCCAGCAGCCCAACCCAGCCAGGACGCCCAAGGAATGGAAAGATGGAAGAAGGTAACCTTTTTAGCGAACTTCCTCCCCAAGAATGCTGAATGGCAGCAGTGCTTTGGATTCTTAAATGGCTCCATTGAAGTTGGAGTTTGGCACAGCCCTGTTGGGTTCTGTGTGCACCTCCAGGGAGCGTTGCAAGAATGCCTGAGGCCTGTGGTGGAAGTGCTGCCAGTTGAAGATCACCAAACTCCTGGACCACTTCCAGGTGCCCTATAGAAAGTGCCAGCTGCCACTACTCGGGAAGCCAGAGTCGGGATGAAGAGGGACTAAGCTTGCCAGTGGAGGAGTGGAGGTGGAAAGACAAAAGTGAAAGCCAATAGGCTGTGTGCTGTATTGTGCTTAGGACTGTGCTTGGTGCTGTGGAGAACGGTTATTTCAAAAGGTGTCCCACAGAGGACAGAAATGAAAGTGTTGCCTGGTGCAACACTTGTGCCTGTGGCTGATGTGTTCTGGTGTACACTCCCAGGGTGGTCACACATTAAAGAATTAAAAAAATAAAATTGCTATAAAATGGTACCAAGCTACATGCTTCCATTTTTCTTGTATACTGATGAACATTTCAATATTAATCTTCATCATGTCTTAAGGTGCTTCAGCTTTGAAAGTATTTATCACATCACTCCACAAACTTAAAAAGCTTGTAAAATTCTACCAATGTTTCAACAGGTATCACCTTTATTCATTTTAATTCTTTTTCTCTTCACACAATGCATTTACTATTTAGATTGCATG
Source organism: Polypterus bichir lapradei (assembly GCA_026402145.1). Classification (NCBI taxonomy): domain Eukaryota; kingdom Metazoa; phylum Chordata; class Cladistia; order Polypteriformes; family Polypteridae; genus Polypterus; species Polypterus bichir. The sequence continues at coordinate 38,272,194 of JANRMT010049829.1, forward strand.
ATCTTTCATAATGTACTCATTATATAAATTTTCACATATAAAATAGGTTGGACCATGTGATTATTATTATTTTTTTTAATCTTAAAGCTTTATTTATTTTTTAATTACTGGAAAATAACAATTCTTCTTAATTTGCCTATCCTCTGGTCAAATAACTTGCTAATCTGTATTTATTTATTTATATTATGACAATGTAGGCCTCTTTATGAAGCTAACCAAATGACTGTTTGAATATCTTTCTTGCCATTTGAAAGTACAATACAGAATGAAAATGGTAAAGGTGAGAAAAAGTAATTCAGAATCAGAAAATGGGGTCTAAGCTTTGTTAAAAAAAATCTAGAACCAAAGAATACACTTTGGTCGCCAAAACACTTAATGTGAACAGAAGTAATCAATAGGCAGTCTTCCCTATTGATTTCTGTTTTAATGTGATGGTTTCATTACTAAGTAATTATAGGAAAAAGACTCAGCAATGTGTTACATTGCAGACACCAAATGAAAATAACTCTACCTGCCTATCCCATGCTGTTTTATTCCTACATCTAATTCAGGACAATTCTAATTCATAGTGCTGGTACTGGTTCACATTGTCTGTACGCGACACATTTTTGCATTTGTTAGTTTCAGTTTTTGCATGTCAAAGAAAAATAAAATATGCATTCTGTGTGATTCTTTCATTTACAGATGGGAAATTGCATTATCTGGCTATAGTCCCACACATTTGAGATGAAACGTCTGACTGAAGATACACATAGCACTGTATAACCAGCCATTGTAAATTGCTCTGAAGCGAAGTGAAGAAAAGAAGCTGAAATTACAGTTGTGAAAAAAATGCTTTTCTTCAAACTGAAGAGATGGGTAGTTTGTGCATTAAGAGTATAAAGGCAATATTATGAGTAAAGCAATTGGAATGAGATAACTGCTTAAACAGTGTCACTAAAATCTAGAATAGTATGCTCTGGGTGTGAAACTAGGTGAAAAAAGTTAATCAGTTGTTATTTTTTGTAGCACCTTTCTCAGTGAGTGATCACACAAAATGTTTCACAAAGGATATATGATGAAAATACCAACTCTCACAAAACAAAGACATGGCAATGCCTTAACAGTTTGTGCATCCAATTGATTAATAAACTATCCAAAATAACCAAGATTGCTTAGGTGCATATGGGAGTTTAATATTGCTGCCAGCTGTGGAGAAAAATATAAATTAAGCATGTCATATAATTATGAACTATTTTATTTATTAAAATAAGCTGTGTTAATTAAATTTCTTCCTAAACGATTTTTATTATGTGTCCATTCAAACATTAAATACATTAATTACTTTTATTTCCCCACAAACATCCATCCACAAGGAAAACATGGATTCCCCAAGTAAGTCTGGCTGGGGTTTTTATTTATACACATCGCAAAGATTAATTTAAATGTGGATCAACAGCCTTTTAAACTCAAATGGAATGACTTTTTGGGCGACAGTTTAGATCATTAAAAAAAAGTTTAATGAGAACAGGCAATTCAGTCCTACAAAGCTAGCCCAATTCACTTAGCTCTTCCAAAATGACATCAAGTCAATTTTGATTGTCCATAAAGTCCCAGTAAAGTACCACAACACTTGGTAATTTATTCCATGTGCCTATGGATCTCTTTGTGAAGAAAAAACTGTTGACATTTGTGCAAAATGTACCCTTAACAAGTCTCCATCTGTGTCCCCACTGTTCTTGTTGAACTAATTTTAAAGTGACAGCCTGGATCCACCGGATTAATTCCTTTAATGCCTTTAAACATCTCATTCATGTCACCTCTTAATCTCCTTTACTTAAACTGGAAATTCATAAATCTTTCCTCATAACTCACCCCCTTGTAGCCTGGAAATCAGACTAGCTGCTTTTCTCTGGACTTTTTCTAGTGCTGCTATATCTTTTTTGTAGCCTGGACATCAAAACTACACACTGAACTCCAGATGAGGTCTAACTGGTGTGTCATAAACCTTAAGCATACCCTCCTTGGACTTGTACTCCTCACACATTGTGCTATATAACCTAACATTCTGTTAGCTTTCTTAATGGCAGTCTGGCAGTTGATATAGTGACAAATCCACTATGACTCCTAAATCGTATTCATAGTGTACTTTCTATTTTCGGAACACCCATTGTGTAATCTAATCTCACATTTTCATGTCATACATGTAATGCTGTACATTTATCTACATAAAATTTCATCTGCTCTGTATCTGCCCAAGCCTGTGTGCTGTCCAAGACCTTCTGTGATGTATGTATCCTTGGAATAAAGACTCTTTGTCTAGTGGAATTTCCTGTTATGACATATGCTACAGTTATTATATTATTGAGATTTTACAAAGTAACAAGGCATTTTATTTTATAGGAGCATAAATATACAGTAACAAGATAATTTCATTAAAGCATAGTCTACTTTAACACTGAAACTTCTAAATAAATCAATTAGTACAAAAGTGAATAGCATCCAAGTTATTTAACACAGTAAATTCCTTTAAATAATAATAAACAATTATACAGTATATATATATATATATATATATATATATATATATATATATATACTGTATATATATATATATATATACTAGCTGTGTAACCACGTGCTGTAAAAAGGTTGGGGTCCTAGAAACTATTGAAGTCATCAAAAAAAATGAAATGTAGAGATATCAGGTGATTAAAAGGAACTACTCTGGGCATCTCTCTTCTAGGAGGATTCGTTTTGCCAATGTGCTCGCATCGTTTGTGTATTAGCAGCTGGAGGAAAAGTAAAAGGGATTCCATTTTCCCAATGTGCTCGCCTCGCTTCTCTATTAGCATCTAAACGAGTGAGTTTCTTCAGAGGTATTGTTTTGCCAACGTGCAGGCCTTGCTTGTGCATCTAACTTGCTTGAGCCCTTACCCTGACTCCACCTCTCACTTCCTGGGTGGACAGACACACACACTTCCATTTTAAAAATAACGTAACATGATTGTCAATGTAATTGTTTTGTCACTGTTATGAGTGTTGCTGTCATCAAGTATTTGATTATCATTATTTCTTTCAATCACGTTCGTATTTGGAGGATGTGTCATGTTAAATTTACATTCCGTGTTTGTCAACCGTTGAAAAGATAACAGGTTTCATTCATCGATTCCTTTCTTACTGCATCAATAAACAGCTCATCTTCCTCTTTATTTGAGACATCACACACTGCATGCACGGGTTTATTTTACACTGTCTTCCTTTAGCTGGACATTGACTTTTTCCACCGTGTGCTTTGTTTCCGCAGTAGCTGCACTTATGAATATGTTTGTATGCGTCACTCGCTTCATATTCTTTTGCTGCCTTCTCAATTGTGTAATGCGTTTTTTGTTCAGCGCTCTTTGGAGCTGTTGCTTTTTGTCTGCGTACTGCGTTCACAGTCAGTTCACGTGAGCCGCTTGCAGTACATGCATCAAAGGTTCTCAGCTGTGCTTGTGCTATCCTGTGCGATGTTGCGATGTTAGCTCAGACCCGGCAATGCGTCTTCTCATTAAACTTGTATCTCGCGAATATCGTATTCGTCGTAGGCATGACAAACGCCAGTGGCAGCATGTCTATGAACTTAATTTAAACTTAAGGTTTACACCGTGCTTTGTTTCCGCAGTAGCTGCACTTATGAATATGCTTGTATGCGTCACACGCTTCATATTCTTTTGCTGCCTTCTCAATTGTGTAATGCATTTTTTGTTCAGCGCTCTTTGAAGCTCTTGCTTTTTGTCTGCGTACTGCGTTCACAATCAGTTCACGTGAGCCGCTCGGAGTACATACATCGAAGGTTCTCAGCTGTGCTTGTGCTATCTCGTGCGATGTCCACGGCTTTATTTAATGTTAGCTAAGACCCGACACTTCAAAGTTTCTCTCGCAGTTTCACTGAGTTTGTGCAAAACACCACCCTGACCATCTCATCTTCGTTTGCATAAGCACAGTCCTTCACCCGCGAATATTTAGCGGCAGAGTGTTTCTATTGGATTGCCGCTGACGGACGGCCTTATATGGGCAGGCACTCAATTACATGGGAGGCGTGACGATGAGGGACGCAACTCTGCCTCACACGGCAACCGAGCTGCAGGCTATGGCCAGTATATATGTACATAAGTAGTTTCCAGTTATGACCATTACGCGTAGAATTTCGAAATGAAACCTGCCTAACGTTTGTAAGTAAGCTGTAAGGAATGAGCCTGCCAAATTTCAGCCTTCTACCTACACGGGAAGTTGGAGAGTTAGTGATGAGTGAGTGAGAGAGTGAGTGAGTGAGTGAGTGAGTGAGTGAGTCAGTCAGTCAGTCAGTGAGGGCTTTGCCTTTTATTAGTATAGATATACATATATAAACATATATAAACAATTTTATCTCTGATGCTCTGCATTAACACAGATAATATAAAATACAGTAACATAAGAATTGTACAAAAAGAATAAACAAATAACCATTATAAGTCACATAAAAAATATATTGAAAGAGAGAAGTCTTCAATCTCTGTGTAAAACCAGCCAGTGATGGCGAAGCCAAAACAGACTGAGACATTTGTTCTACCAATGGAGTAAAATGGCTCAATCACAAATTGTAGACAGCAAATTAGAGGATGCAGACCACAGTGGATGGAGTAAGTAAATCCTGAACATATGTGGATGCAGTGGATTCAGAAACAGCAAGACATTTACATAATCTTATGTTGAATCTGCTCCTTAACAGTTAACAGATGATCTGTATTGTATTTATGCCTGAGGTGATAGAAAGATGTCTTAAACTCGTATATATAGCTATGGTAAGTAAGAGAGAATTCAAACTAAAGACATACATGAAACGTTAACAATATAATACCTACAATACCTAACAATATAAAGGAAAGTAATGATGAAGAACATCATCGCTTATTAATACAATATTTTAAATAAGGTATTTTTGAAAACTGAAATGCAACAATGTGAATGTAGAATAATATGAAATTGGAATATACTCTTACTTGGCATTTGGTTATTTGTTTTTCTAATACATGTTTTTTTTTACAAGGATTAATGATAAATATTCTAGGAAATAAAGAAAGTGAAACTAAGGTTTCTGAATGTACTTTATTTTGTTTTATTAATTTAAGATAAAAACACACATTGTTGCCTAGACATATCTAAAAACGTAATGTTTCTGTCGGTTATGCATTACTATAAAACACTTGTATTCAACAAATAAATTAGCAGAATCAAACAGTAAGAGCTCTGAGGGGAAAGCTAGAGCTAAAGGATACAAGAAATTAGAAGTCATGAATAAGGCCTGGAAAGGTCTCACAGAATAGATGGCTTGGCTACCTTAAGTTAATAGAATAAGACAGCAAAGTCTGTGCTTCAGCAGGTGATCTGCCAGCAAAATGAGACATGACCCAGTTTACAAAGTTCTACACTTAAACGTAATATGTAACAAAAAAGAATAATTGTCTCATCAAAATATTTCCTAGTAAAGTATCTCTGGGGGCTTTATCTACACTGGAAAGAGCAAGCAACAGTTAAATGTGGCCATAGCATTCAGACATGTGCATCTCTGGAAATGTATAGGATTGGCAAGTCAGGAATTAACTCACAACTAGTACAGATCATTATGTCTTGAGACTTATAAGTAAGGCAATCTTATTTATTGGCAGCTGGACTCAAAAATCTGATAACTGGACATGAGGCAATTCCCTGGCGGCACATTTTCGACCAATTACCATTTTCTGAGAGGTCCATTTGTTAAAAGGTTTTGCCTACTTCTGAGAATGACCTGTGATTTAGCTAATATAGTCCAACAAGACAAAAGCAAATATCACAGCAATATGAATCTGCAGTTTGTAGCTGAAATATTACCTTTAGACGTTACTCTCTTGAGTTTTCTTATTTGTTGCTATTATTCAAATGGTTTCATTGCATGAGATTAAACTTCATGGGACTCAATGATGCTCAAGTCATCTGCTGTTTTTGTGTTGATAAATGAAGCTTGACAGCAAACAATAATTCAATGATTATTTCACACAGATGGAATGTTTAATTTCCATAACTGTTCAGCTAATCATGTGAAAGTGATGTGTAATATCCAGTCAGTATATATCACTTATGGACTCAGTTTGACAGTCTGCCTATTTGCCAATTATACTTCAAATTTTTCTTAAATTGCTTTTTCCAGTACAGGATTACAGGGAGACGCAACCTACGTCAGCTATTCCTGCAGCAACAGGTAGGAAATAACTGCAGGAAGAAAACTTTTTAAATATATTTTATTGATGTTATGAATTGCATTAAAATGAGTAAATTACATGTCAGTATGGCAAATAATACTATTTATATATATTATAGAAATCTGATCAAACAATTCTAATCCTACTTACATAGTACAGAGAAAGAAGTGAAGAAAGAATACAATCTTTAAAGAAATTTCTAAAGGATATCAAAGCATCCAGAAAGCTAACAAAGGCTCAGAATACTCAAATAACTGAGAACAAAATGAATAATGACATAAATGATCTAAAAAAAAATCTTTTGGACTTTTCCTCATAAATTGAGTTTGAATTTGAGTTTTGTTTTATTTTCAAATGAATGTCATCATAGGTGGATTAATATTCTTCCAGTAGAGTGAGATAAAAACCATGTAGCAGTAGTGCAGTTTATGTTGTCACAACAGATTATTTGTTAAGTGACAATGTTCAATTGAGAATTACTCCAAAGAATGCCCTGAGTGAATTATGGATAATTATCATTCTAAAACTGTTGGGTAAATGCACAATGACATTATTCCAGAAAGTTCCAATGTGAGGATTATGCAAATATTGTTCTGTTTTTGGTTTAATATTTATTATTTTTGCCATTTTTTTTTTTGTGGCATCGCATCATCTCCATTTAGCGTGTTCGTTTTCTTGAGTGCCACCATTTTATGCTTCGAGCTTTCATAACTGCCACACTTTCTGTGTCTTGTCACTATAAAGTTATGTGGTTTCTAGGCATGTGATGCACATACAATGAATGTGCAGTTAAAAGTGTGTGAACTTTGTTGAAAGGAGATGAAAAAGTTCTCAGAAAAAAATAATTACAATTTGAGCAATCTTCTAGTGTAGCAATTTATGAAATCTGACAATCGATGTATTGACTTCTCCTGGTTTGGCCTAGGTGAGCTTCCCTTCTGTAACGTGAAAGAGAAACTCTGACAGCTGATTTACTTGTTTAGACTATTTTGACTTTTAAGAAAGGACTCAAAACATTTGACGTAGTGAAGCAATTTCTCCATGGCACTGCTTACAACTAGAATCTTGAATCAGCAGTCGAGAATGATGTGCATGGTGTTCTGTTTTGAGCTGAACTAGACCATGTTTTGCACTACCAGATGAAGAGGGTGTTTTATTGAAGACTGACTTCCACTGATTATAGGAAAATTTAAACGAAAGGTGTCAAAGGTGCTCTCTTTTGAAAACACTGATATTGGTTAACTAAAAAAATTGCAATATGCAAGCTTTCAAGGCAACTCAATGTAACATCTTACCTGAAGAAGGGGCCTGAGTTGCCTCAAAACCATGCATATTGTAATCTTTTACTTAGATGATAAAAATCATCATTTTGCTTGACTTCTCACTACATTCATAATGGCTAACACGGTACAACACCCTAGTACTAAAAGCACTGATACAGTCTGGTAATACTACTTGTATCTTCTCACGGCTATCAAGAGTCATTTCTACAGAACACAAAATATCAATTTAATGTTAGGATGCAATGTTCCTTTAAGCAAATTTCTAACTTGCAATAGTATTCATATGTTTCTGTATGTGTATGTTTGAGATATTTTTAGTTTTATATACAGAGAACTTAATTCTGTCAGTAGTTTTGCAATTTGAGTTGAAATTAAAAAGTTAACCTTCATTACCATCTTGATTTTCATTATTTATGCAACACGTCTTAGGGATTGAGCTGCTCCTGTGATGTCACAGAGCGTGACATATAAATATTAAAACATTCTCACTTTTTGCTATCCCTTGGCAAATGACAAATTTCTCATTGTCTCTAGTGAAACTTAGCGTTACATCAATTAGGCCATAGTGTCAGGTTTATTTTTTTGGTTTCGACTCCTGCACAATTTTGACCTCTTGTTCTGGCTAGTCTTTGTTATTTAATTTCCTCGTATGATGACAGTCACTATTCCTTTTTGATTTTCTGCTTGCTGATTATTTCCTGCTACTTTGTGCTCAAAATAATCCTTGGCATGTTTTGCATCCTTAACATGTGGTAAAGGAAATGTGGTAAGGGAAGATTTTTGGTGAAAGATAATAATTGAAGCACCATTGTTCAAAAGATAGAAACATATTTACACAGTACAGTTCTCTAAAAGTAACACTAAATAAGCACTTTCTATATTTTTTTCTCCAGCTGTCTGGAGTTTTTTTTGTTTTTTTCTGTCCTCCCTGGCCATCGGACCTTACTCTTATTCTATGTTATTTAATGTTGACTTATTTTAATTTCTTACTATGTCTTTTATTTTTCTGTTCTTCATTATGTAAAGCACTTTGAGCTACATTTTTTGTATGAAAATGTGATATATAATTAAATGTTGTTGTTGTTGTATATATTAAATATTATGTGTGCTAAGGATGGTGGAAATAAATGGTTGTCTTGTAGGGATTCAGTTGACAGTAACATTTCACCTTTATAGTGTCTCCTTCACAGATCCATATTCTAAGTTAATGAACCACTGGATTTATTGGCAGTTAATGGTATTTAATGGTAACTAATGCACAGAGCAATGCATACAGGTAGGAATTGGGGTCCATTTGCGCTCCAGGAGAGAAAGCCCATTTATCATAATATATGTATGTGATACACTCAGTTTATTATACTTAATGTTGTGTAAGTTATTGTTTGTTATATTCTCTTTAAAGTAAATAAATATTGTTTCTTATTCTCTCAGTTCAAGTATAGTGTAGTTGTTGGGGTATTGAAGCTAATTTTAGCACTGTTAAATATTTTTAAATTAGACAAAGCTGGTTGTTCTTTTGCTAGGGAAAATGTGAGACAGGAAGCTGTTAATGGGCACAGATAAGTGAGGTTAACATATAAGCTTGATCCAGTATTAAAGAGCTCCATCAAGAACAACATTCAGGACAAGAGGTTTTTTTTGCATTAAGCATTAAGTGCTGTTTCTCATCTGCAAACCTTAATATTGTGTGAAGTGGATATGCAGAATAAATAGCAATATTGAATCAGCCTGCTTGATTCTCTTCTCTCTACACATATTGAGCAAAGCAACTTTGTTTAAGTTCAAATACTAGAAAACAAATGTTGCTGCTTAGGTACTAAATTGTACTAAATTGTACAAGAATCCATTTGAGGTTAGCAAAAGTGTTCACCATATTAAGGTTTTATTAAAAATTAATTTGTTCCACTGTCTCATTTAGTTGGTCTTCAAATGACTGGGCAGATTGTTTCATTTTCCTACTATCTAATTTTTTGATTAATTGCTTCCAACTTAATGTCTTCAATGCACTTTCACTCATTTTACACCAGAGAACTGAAGTACACATTTGACAGCTTATAAGAATTCAAATGGATTTGATTTTAAAATGCCTTTGGGGTTTTTGAAATAAACGTGTTGTTTTCTGTGATCAGAATAGAAGAAATTGACCTTGTTTTACCTGCTGCAGTTGGGTAAGTCCTTTATGTTATTAAATATTTTGTACTTTGCTGACTAGAAATGGTTGCAATGTATTCTACAATCTGGATAAGACACCCATTGATTGCAACTTTCAAATACAGATTAATGAGAGACTTGTATCACTTTTAGAAATATCTCTGGTAGATATTCATGTTCTACCTTTGTCCACAAATGTCATCCATTTATTGTTCTGTTCGTGACACCATGTGTCTTCACAGTTTTCCTCCTGCATTTCAAAGCAGGATAGGTGGATTGCCATCTCCAGACAGAACTGGCCCCATATGAGTGTATTCAGGAGTGTGAGCCTGCAATCAACAGGTATCTCAGACAAGGTTGGTTCCTTGTTTGTACCCAGTGGTGCTGGAATGGACTTCTGTGCCTCAAAGGCAGAATAGGGTTTTACAGACCATAATTAAATTAAAGTGTGAATATTGCCTAACATATTTAAGTAGCCTATCAGTTGCTTCTGTACATTGCAAAAATATTGGGAACCTAATGTCTGCATCCATCAGTCTGCCTATTTCTGAACTTACTTGTTCTTTCCTTTCCTTTCTTTCCTTTCTTTTTTTTTATTAATTTTATTACAATCCATACAAAGCAATCAAGTTTTTACAAAGAGAAAAAATTAAGAACAGATCGATCCCCACCCCTGAGAGAGAGAGCAAGCCAAACAGCGTTAAATTTAAGGCTTGTAAACATACCTAAATTAATAAATTCTCTGTGCCTTATGAACTTATTTTAAAATATTACTGATTAGATCCTGCCATGTTTTGAAAAAAGTCTGTACGGATCCTCTAACTGAGTATTTGATTTTTTCCAACTTCAAATAATATAACACATCGGTTTCCCACTGACTTAAAAGAGGAGAGTTTGGGTTTTTCCAGTTTATGAGAATAAGTCTACGTGCCAAAAGTGTAGTGAATGCAATCACAATTTGTTTGTCTTTCTCCGCTTTAAACCCATCTGGAAGAACACCAAACACAGCTGTTAATGGGTTTGGAGGGATTGTGAGTCCAAGGCTATCTGAAAGGTAATTAAAAATGTTTGTCCAGAATAATGTTAATTTGGTGCAGGACCAGAACATGTGACCTAGTGAGGCTGGGACTTGGTTGCAACGTTCGCAGGTTGGATCATGCCCTGGAAACATTTTGGAGAGTTTTAGTCGAGACAGATGTGCTCGATATATAATTTTGAGTTGTATGATTGTATGCTTTGCGCATATGGAGCTCGAGTGAATTCTCTGCATTGCTACTTTGCACTCCTTTTCTGATATATTAATTGAAAGATCTTTTTCCCAGTGTCCTCTTGGATCTTTGAAAGGGAGGGATTGTAAAATGATTTTATATATTGTAGAGATGGAGTCTAAGTCCTTGAGATTGAGCAATATTTTTTCCAGCATGGATGAGGGTGCAAGATGAGGAAAATCTGGAAGGTTTTGTTTAACAAAGTTTCTGATTTGAAGATAGTGAAAGAAATGTGTAGCTGGAATGTTCAATTTGGAATGTAATTGTTCATAGGATGCAAAGACGTTGTCTATATAAAGATCTCTAAGCAAGTTAATTCCAAATTTTTTCCAAATATTAAAAACTGCATATGTTTGTGAAGGTTGAAAAAGGTGGTTCTCTTGCAGGGGTGCCACAGATAGAAGCTTCTCCGTCTTAAAATGCTTTCTACATTGGTTCCAGATTCTAAGTGAGTGGAGCACAATTGGGTTATTAGTGTATTGCTGATAACGTGTGTTTATTGGAGCACAGAGCAGGGAATACAAAGAAGTACTGCAGGATTTTACTATTGCGGACCAAGCCTGTGTATGTTCTTCTATTTGTGTCCAGGTTCTTATCGCCTGTATATTTGCTGCCCAGTAATAAAACTGAAAGTTAGGTAGAGCCATGCCGCCTTCTGCCTTTTGTCTTTGTAAGGTCGCTCTTTTGATGCGTGGCTGTTTAGAATTCCAAATAAATGAACTTACTTGTTCTAATGCAGAATCACAGGCAGACAAAGCCCATGGCAGTACAATGACTTAACTTAAGTTACAATGTTTCAAGTTAAAAATTTGGTGCTATTTTTTTCTTTTAGTGTCTCTTATGTCAGACAGAACCACTTTCACATGTGGCTTCAGTGGTCGGAAAAACTTATGAAAACGTATACCCTTTGAAGTTTTCATATTTTGTTGTTATACCACATTGAGTCACAGTGATTTTTTTTTTTTTTTTTACACTGATCTGCAGAAAATGATTGTACAAGAAAATTAATGAAGTAGGCCACAAAAGAACTCTGAAGAAGACTGTGCAGACAACAACACCACCCAAATGCTTCACCGCTTTAAGGGAGAGTGGCAAAGAGAAAACACTGTTAAAAAACAAATGCACAGAACATCTTGGCCAGAGTTTGCCAGTAGGACACGAGAGACTCTGAAGTCAGCTGGAAGAAGGTTTTGTCATCTTATGATAGCAAAACTTACCTTTTTGGTCATCACAATAAACATCATGTTTAAAATATGAAAACAACACACTCCCCAACATGAAGCATGGTGGTGACAGCATCATGCTGTGGGGATGCTTCTCTACAGCAGACCCTGTAAGGTTTAGGGGCATTCAGAGCATAAAGTAAATGGAGGAAAATACATGGAAATCATTGATGAATAGAAACCTACATCCTGAGAGATGATATATTATCTAATAAGGCAACAACCCCAAGGATAAAGACACAGCACAGGTATGGCGGAAAACAACAATGTGAATGTCCTGGAGTGGCTGAGTCAGAATTCAGATCTAAAGCCAATACGCAATTTGTGGTTGGATTTGAAAAAGTCTGTTCACTTGCAATCACCACACAACCTGGCAGAGCTTGAGCAGTTTTTGCAAAGAAGAATCCAGGTGTGCAAAGCTGATAAAGACCTGTGCACACAGATTCAAGGCTGTCATGGCAGCCCAAAGTGTATCTACTAAACACTGACTTGAAGGGGGTGAATATTTATGTGATCAATTATTTTGTGTTTTATATTTGTCATTAATTTAGCTAACTTTGCAGAGATCTGTTTTCATTTTGACATTAAAGAGGATTTTTCTGTTGGTTAGTGTCAAAAAGCCACTGTGATTCAAAGTTATAAAACAGTAAAATGTGCAAATTTCCATGGGGGTGAATACTTTTTACAGGCACTATATGTTGTCAAACTGCTGTTCTGTAGACCTGTAAAATCAATTTTAGAATTAATGAATTTTCCTCAAAGTAGGAACGATTTCCTTAATCTATAGTACATTATAAGGCTATACATGAATTAAGCAGGCTTAAAAATGGCTGGATTCATTTTTTTGAGACCACATGGTGCCATAGCGCTTAGCTCTGTTGCTTCATCTCTCCATGAATGAGACCAGGTTTTTAATCCCAGCCTGTTGAGTCCCCCCCCCCCCACCACCCCCCATACCTTAGCCGGTATATCCCTGTGTATTCCAGATTTGTTCCCACCTCTCAAACAGATGTGAACTTGCAGATTCTAAATTATTGTCAGTGAGTTTCGATGTGTGGGTGAGAAACTTCTAGTGCTGAACTTGTACCCTATTCACGTTTGGTTCTTACCAGAATCGTCACTAGCTTTAGTATAAATAGAATTAAAATATTTTAGAAAAGGGACATACAGATCTATCATTTCTGCTTTCTGTCACATTAGCAAGTAGTGAGTTTTGATTTGCATGCTGTTTTGAGAAACTGACAGTATAATTAGTTTTGCAAGTGATTTTGCAATTGGGAAATGCCAAACATACTAAAAAAAAGAGTTTTTTTGGAAATGTTAGATTTGTGTGTTTGAAAATTGGGAATATTGCTCTCTAAAGCTTTTTCCACACTTTCAATTACCTTTGTTCTTTTAAACAGCTTCATATTGCAGGTAATTACCTGCATACCAGTAAAATCAATTCTGTTTTCTCTCTTGTTTAAATTACTGCAAAGTATGCGTGTGAGTGTTTTTTTTTTGTTATAAGTGTGACATGCTGTATATTTTCCACACAGACACACCAAAATGCAACATTGTGCACATGACTGTGTTTTCTCAACAGGAAAACTAACTAAACTAAAGGCTAATTGTCCCCATCTAGCCACCTAGCAGCTGCTCTTTCCTCATTCCTGCAGATGAGCTTGATCCTGATGGGATGAATGCTCTACGCATGATGGAGCTTCTAGTTTCTTTTCAGACTTTGATGCATCCATAGGACTGCGATCACCAAGATTGCAGTAGAACAACCACAATACAAGGCTGACAGCTCAACAAAATGTTTTAAGGTGACTGGATTTTTTTTTCACAAATTTTTATGATTAATTTTCATATCGTTTAAGGTGTTCACAACTTGCCATTCTAGATTTAGATGGAGTGACTGATATTTAAGCTCTCACTTTCAGAAAATACACATTTTTTAATGTTTTCAGATAGAATTTGCCAACATGGCAGCAGAAACAAAAAGTAGTCCCAGATGGATTCCGTGGAGCCCGATGTAAAAATCACTCTGTAATTTTTTCAGGTGCTCAGCTCCACGGTGAGCTCTGGCTAAGACACTTACTCAGAGGGAACAAACTGGATTACATTCACTGCTCCTTAGGTGGTCTATCAAGTGATGAGCTAAACTCTTTAGTTTTCCATGAGGATAGCAGGTGACAATTTTTGCAGATGCATCTATAGTCCAATGTCCCTATAGGGAGTAAGTGAATTGCTCATTAATGATGGCAGAAGACTGAAGATCCCTGACTTACTATACAATTATCTGTGTGCTTAGAAAGTGTCATTGTGAGAAGGAGAGCATCTCTTGAGGAGGATGCCTAAAACTACTATATAACCACTGTGCACTGCCTCTTAAGAGGGTGTCATTAAATATGCTCACCTATGCTGACGTTAACTACTGTTTATTCTTTCTCATGCAATTTGAGACTCTCATGTAAGTGCCGGCTAAAAGCTCATTTAAAACAAAGAGTGACGTACTTCTGATTATACACCGGTGGGATCCATTCAAACTCTTTGCTCCCACTCTTACTGTACATAGTAGAGACACAATTTATTTGAAGATATGTTCCTGCCACAGCTTTCACTATAATAGAGTGCTCAGCATCTCTAACTTTTTGATAGTTTCCTTTTCTAATCTGTAGCTGTTAATACGCACTGAATTAGCTGTTACTCCACATGTCACAATACATTTGTACATGTGTTAGTTTAGGATCTGTTGGCTTTTCTGTAATTGCTTTGCAGGACCGATAAACAATTCATCATAAAATACAGCTTAATTTAGTGTACACTGAAAAACTGCTTATTATATCCATGGAATTAAAGGGTATTTTAATATGTAAATGAAATTCTATTAATTTAAAGACAAGTTTTTTACTCTTAGTAACACTAGAATCCTTAAAGCCTACGAAAAAACTTGTAATCCCGGCCCACCTTAAATTCCTTTGCCCCTCTCCATCAGCGTCTTTTGTTTTGTAAATGTATTAATCAGCACAAGCAGCAAACAGCCTGTTATTCCAAATATCAAATAAACACGTGCACTTTTATTCAAGAATATAACCAAAGTAAAAAATGCTGACGGTGTATGCGCCCAAAAAGAATAAACCTTTGAATTCAGTCTGTAACAGTGTAAAGTTTTGCTACCTGAAAAAGGTATCGCTGTAAGGATATAAGCAGACACACAAATGCTGGTGAATCATGTGTTCTTAGTATTTTGTTGCCACTTGAATTTTTTGTTATTCAGTTTTATTCTTGAATAAAAGCACACTTGTTTCATTATACCTGTTTATTTTATATTCCAGTAACCACTTGAATGAGATCAGATCTGTCTCTGCCTCTCTCACGCATGCACACACACATTCATACATGAAAACGTTACTATTTGAAAATGCTATGTTATTTGAATATGAGTTGTTGTTTGAACATATTTTTTTAGCTTGCCTGCACTCCACATTATGGTACATACTACTGAAAAGGCAGACAGACGTCTTTTTGGGCGCCCACACCATCAGCATGACACTGCCAGATCTAAACAATAGCATGGTGAATTGCCAAAGTGACTATAGCTGCAGGTGGAAGTTCCTGTCGCATTTTATGGTGCCAAGCAGAGTTGCATTGCAGTGTAACAGTCTAATAGCCTGCAAAAGTGCTGTAAAGAAGCAGTCTGTTGTTATGGTTCTGCCTTTGTCCAGTCTGATAGCAGTCACGGGACATTGTATCTTTGATTGCCGGTATAACAAATAATTCTGAGCAGGCATCAACATCAGCACCAACTGTGGTCATCGCTGCTCTAGAAAAGAATGAAGATAAAGAGCATCAACTCAGAGAGGGAGAGGCAAGGTCGTTGTACCACGTGAACGTCACTGAGAGAATAAAACTGAATAAAAAAAGTGCTATCTTTTACAGGTAGCCACAATTTACACCGGGTGTTACAGACTCAAATCAAATGTATATTTTTATTATATTATAATAGTAATAATATTAGAAGCTCACTATTCAAAACATGAAGAGCCAGGACTCAAACTGGCCACGTTTTGGTTATAAGGCAGTACTTACCTCGGCACATTCATGTGTGTATTGTGGTAGATAGGGGGCGCTCTCGCTCCCTTGAACCCCTGTCCACGACTCCAAACACCAGGTAAAACTCCTCAGATTGACTTTATTTATTCACCACAGTGCACAAAGCACACTCTCCACCACAATACTCATTAAACTCACACAAATACTACAATAAATCAATCCTCCTACTCCCAGACGTGTTGCCATCCTTCAACCCAGCTCAGCTCGCCGTCTGGGAGCTCCCACAGTCCTTTTATATTCCCTGACCCGGAAGTGTTCCCAATCCCCAGTCCATGTGATTCTCAATCACTTCCGGGTCAGGTAAAAGTTCTTTTCTTCGTCATAGGAAGAGCGACGGGCTTCCGGGCTGAACTTCCGGGTCATAGGGCACGAAGAAGTCCTCGGTCCTCCTTGCAGCTCCCTCTTGTGGCCCCCATGGCATCCAGCAGGGCTGTGCATAAAAACCACATTGTCCATGATGCCCTGCTGGTCTTCTGGGGACCTCCATGCTGCAAGGAGGGCTCCACCTGGCGGCTTGGGGGTATTGGCCAGGATAAACGGCCAGCCATCCTCCACAGTATATATATATATATATATATATATATATATATATATATATAT
>JANRMT010049829.1:38289152-38314315 GCA_026402145.1 Polypterus bichir lapradei
TATATATATATATATATGTGTGTGTGTGTGTGTGTGTATGTATATATACTGTATGTATATGATGAATTTGTTAGTTTAGTTTAGAATGGTACACACTCACAAAGCACTTCATCTTGACACACCATCAACAACTAGATGTATGCAAGCACCTACACACTTCTATACAGCTACTCACAATATCTAGCACTCCATTAGAAAGAACCATGCATTTTTATTTTGTGATAAATTTATATTAGTCCTCTCCACTTAAACATTCTTTATTAAAAACAAAACTGACTATAGAGACTATTTTGGCTCACCTGCTCCACCAACTTACATCTGTCTTTGTGTATTTGAGTGATCATGTAAAATGAAACAGATCACAAACACAGTGAGCATAGCATTAAGACGCAAACTGCAATCAATACCCTAAGGCTGTCAGACAATTAACACTGCACAGGAAAGCAATCAATTAAGACAAACAAACAAGCCACCCCTCTTTAGTCTCCAGTCCACATCTGCAACTCCATTCTGGTCCCTAACAGATTCTGGTCTGTAATCTCCAGTACGAGTTCCATAAAGCTAGTGTGAATGGCGTGTATTTGTGACCATTTACATTTATATTCTTTGCTCTCTCCAATTGTGCTTTAATGAATGTCTGTCACTTCTGTGCTTAAGTTTGATGAATGAAAATGGAGAAGACTGAATACTAAATTACCTCACCCAAAAATCATTATTCAAATGTTTGATTGTGGCTCCAATACTGCAAAATGTCACATATATCAATTATTTTATGCCAATAAACTGTACGTGCAGCACCTTTCACAGGATAGCATGCTCAGCAAAGCGAAGCCAAATCATTTAATTCATCACCTGAATTAAATATAATTATACAGCTTATGATTCTGCTCAGAGTAATTTTTGTGCAGCTAAGTACAGTTAAATATGGATAAATTGAAATTTCACACTCTCTTACCTTTATTTCTTCATTTAGTTGCCTGATGTGGCTGCAACCAATCAGACAATCATGCAGCTTACTACCAGCACTCCTCCAGGAAACCCACCAAAAACATACAAATTCGGAAAGCATGCCATCCAGAAATTGAACCTGAGACATCAGTGTTGCTCAGTAATAATACTAACCATTTGAATTTTGGGTGTAATATAGTTTCACTACTTTAATTACAATTACATGTAGCATGAAGTATTCTTCATGAAATCCCTTGCCCATATATCAGATCTCTTCCCATGATGGTGTCCATGTGGATTTTACACATTCTCCGTGTTAGCATAGGTTTCCTTTTGCTACCTCTAGTTTTCTTCCTATATCATCAGAAACGTGTAGATTTGGTTAATCTGCGATTCCAAATTGGCTAGTGTGTGGATGTGTGTAGGATGGGGCCCTGTGATGGATGGGTGCATGTGCCTTGAACCCCTAGGATAAATGCTGGACCCCCAAAAACCTGAAATGTATTACATAATTTTTAGAATGACATTACTTATGCCATGTATGTTACTGATTATCCTATGTATCCAATCATTATCAGTTTTACTAAATCCAATTCAAGAAAGTGTCAAGGTTAACCCTGTCACCATTCCTTACAGACCACTCTCAGGAGAGCAGGGGGATTACAAAACAAGGGCAGACTGTTAAGGCTCATGTAGATGTGAAAGAAGCCATTTTTTTCCTTAGGTAAATTGGCATAAATTTCAAGTTCCTTTGTTGGAGGAATATCTCTGAGATCTCACATACCTTTTTATGTGATTTTGTATGATTTATTATTGTGGTGCTTTACAGATGTTTAATATTATGCAGTGTTTTCACTGTGTGGCTATTTATTTTTGAATTATTCTGCTCCTGAGTTAAATCTTTGCCCTTTTCAGAAAGCAGAAGGCACTTTACGTACATTTTTGGTGAATAGTAATGAGTTATCTGCCTCCCATCTTTTCTCTATTTGTGGCTCAGAGTGTATTATGTCAGTAGGTCAGGACAGGCTGGGCTCACAGTAGAATCATCCCGTTCCTCTATGGTGCCAACATACTCAGTAGACATATTCTGCCAGGCAGATTCTTCTGGCAGGTTCTCAGGTTTTTTTAAAGAAACACCTTAAAAGGTGTGAGATACAAAAACCGCAAAACTGTGCAAACGTTGCTTTGGAATAGTTTGGGTATTACCATGTGGTCATGTAGGCACAATAGAGAGAGAGGTTAAGAGCACGAGCTGATACAGCACATTATCGCACCCACATAGAAGAAAAAGCAGTGTGCTCTGTGGTTACTTTCTCAGGTGGGAATTAGCATATCATAATCTCTTAGACCAATAGCATGAGTTTTCCGCATTCTACTTATACAAGCAACATTATAAAATACCAGAAATTAAAAATCAAGTCCCGACTTATCCGTGAGAGAACTTATCAGGGAGTATATACAGTATGCACAATTTGGTCCAGATCGATCAAGGGGCCTTATGTATAACGCTGAGTGCAGAATTCACACTAAAACATGGCATACGGGCAAAACTAGAGTATACACAAAAAAAATCACATGTATCAAACTGTGTAAGCAAAGTTCTACACACTTTCTCTTTATAAATCCCAGTCAACATGAATTTTAACGCACATGCACGTGCCCACAGCTCCACACCAACTCCTCTCTTATTTGAATAAGCAATATAATCAATATAAATAGCCCCTTCCATTCAGCATTTTGTTAAAAGAAAATGGCAAAAGCATGTGTTAAAAAGAAGAATTTCAGTGAGGCCTTACTCAGTGGAGTGGAGGCAAAGATAAACATACTATTTGGTAAGCAGCAAAAGAAAATTGATGGAGTGGCACAGCATGGCAGAGGGACTCAAAAGTTCAAGTTCAGAAAGTCGCACAGTGCCCGAAATAAAAAAAGAATTGTTCAGATATCAAAGTTAACATGAAAAGGCAAGTTGCAGACCACCGTCTGAGGGCCAAAAGGAAGAGTATTAGGGCCACAGAGAAAAAATAAAATTAAGTCACAGTGAAGAAAAAAAGGTCTATGTTGAGATTGAAGTTGAAATGTGGACTTTAATCTCGAAATTTGAAATTTAAACTTGTTGTATATTTTGTCACTAAAGTAGAATCTCGTAAACTTCACCTTAAAGTCGATGTTTAATTTACTAGAGTTTTGTCAAACTCCATTGAAACTAAAGTAGCACATTAGATACTGAGTATTCTAAGTGTACCCTGACCCAGTCGTTAATCGCTATATGCTTCTTAAACAGGCTTTCTCTTATGCTAACAGGAACACGCAGGCAGAGATCCCCACACAGAATACATTACATTCATGATATTACAGTTCTTTGAACATTTTGAAATACTAAGATGTATACTTGATATCACTTTCATGATGAAATACATTAAAGCATATATTAAACATGTAGGGGCACAGTGGCACAGCAGTAGTGTTGCTTTTTACAATAAGTGTCTGTAATAAATGTAAAATCAGCTGTAAGCTTAGGATGCCAAATCTTCAACACTTTTAAGGAACAATGAAAAATCTTCATTATACGTTGTGGCGTATGGCTGGGGGTGGTACCCAGCCAGGACACCCAGGAGGACCGGAGGAGGGCTTACGCCTCCTCCAGACCACGAGGGGGCGACCGCCCTGGTTGCTTTAGGGACCATGGGATCTGAGCTTGGAAGCTCGACCGTATAGGCGCCCATAGTCACCTCCAGGGGGAGCCCCGATGCCTGGAAAGCCCTAGTCCTCAGCACTTCCGCCACACCCGGAAGTGCTAGGGGGAAGACGACCAGGGACACCTGGAGTGCTTCTGGGTGCACAGCCGGTATTTCCGCCACACTGGGGAGTGCCGGCGGAAGCTAATCAGGAGGCACCTGGAGCACGTTCGGGTGTGTATAAAAGGGGCCGCCTCCCTCCATTCATTAGCTGGAGTCGGGTGGAAGTGTACGGAGCTTGGAGGAGGAGGAATGGGGGTGGTCAGAAGACGGAGTGAGGCATTGTGAAGAGGCCTGGACTTTGGGGGTAATTGGTGCTGCGGCACTGGATTTGTGTGTGTTTCACCTTTGTAAATACTGTAAATAAACGTGTGTGATGCTTTAAGAATCATGTCTACCTGTCTGTGTCCGGGCTGTTCCCCACAACATGTTTAATTATTCTAGTCCAGGCAAGCATAGTGCACAAGGTAGGAACAATCCCAGGATGGGGTGTCTGCTCATCGCAGTGTGAATAGAAGCACACACATATATGCTAATCTGCTTGCCATTGGAAGGAAATCAAACATACAAACTCCAGGCAGGGTACACTCAGGACTTGACCCCCTTACTGAGAGGCAGCAGTGCTTTCGTTGCACCACTGTGCCTCCACATGTTTATCTATTAGGAGAACATAATTTAAATTAATTTAACAATTTGTCAGTAAAATGTAATATACACACTTTAATGTATTTCATCATAAAAATGATATCACGTATACATCCTAGTATTCTAACAACACACAGCTCCAAGAGGATAGCTCTTGGAAATCGAAATTGACTTAGAAGCCAGTCTTCATCATCATCTCTAAATACACACTCTCTTTTAATTCTTCCATTTGCGATGTCTTCTAATAATGCTGAAGCATCCATTGTAGTTAGTATAGTTTGGCCATTCCGTGCACCATTATATTGTTACAGAATGATTACAATCAAGTGCCTTAAATTTGTAAATGATATGCAACTAATTTTGCAGTATTTGGTAAAGCCAATGTCTTGAATGGGAATGTAAAAAAGAAAGGGAAAGCACACAGAAACAGTAGCACTGCCTTGACGCTGGGTGCCACCCATTTACAAAACCAAGCAGAAACGTGTGTATGCATGGTGTCAGGCTGCCTGAAAATGTGCATAACTTTATGCCAAGTTTAGTTTTCATACCTCTTGAAGTGAGTGTGGAAACAGGCGTACACAACATTTTTGCATGTACACACCGGCCCAAGGTGTGTAGGATTGTAATACTTGCTCTGAGCCAGCACATGGCACTGGTGTGCAAACAGCAGCACACAGAAAAAATAATAATCCACTGGGATTCCCAGGGTCAAAATTGTGGGTTCCAAATTAGACTGTCTTGTTTGTATGGTCCTAGAGAGCAACTATGCCAAATTTAGCCCAGATTGGTGAAAGAGTGTAGGATTCTATAAGGAACCGACAGACATTTTATTTTTTATATACTTTATATATACTTTATATACTTTTAAATGTAAGTTTCTTAGGTCAAATATTGAAAACTGGCAATGCAAATTGTAATGGAGGCCAGCCCTAACTGCCACAAATGACTGCTTTGGTGCATGTACAGACACAGTAATGGGGAAGACTGGACGAGGAAATAAACAAAATCAGAAACAAAGACAAAGATTTGCAAAGGTTACATGTACCAAAGCCTAATCACCACCCATAACCCAAAGTCAAAGAACATGTGCAAAGTCTGTTGTTGAAATGTCAATATAGATTGCTAATATTTTGTTTAGGACTTTGCCAACAACTTGGATAGTAGTGATACTAAATTGTTAGTTTAAATACTGTTTCATTCAATGACCTCAGATGGATGCAACTTCCTGTAGCATTCCTTAGCAACACAATGATGCAGGACATGTCTAAAAACAAAAATGGTACTAAGGCAGAATGATGAATAATAAACAATTAAATGTTACACACTAAGAAAAACTAAGTAAATTATTAATCTCCATAACATCAAAATTACATATAAAACACTAATCTAACCATTAGAATAATTTATTCAAGTCACGCTCCAGATTCATGACAGGGAGCTGCTGAGCCCTTTATCTGTGTTTTGCAATATTATCATATTAATAATTATCAGTAGTAATAATGATAGTAATAATACGAATGGCTGAAGATAAATTACTTAATATATGAACACATACTGTATGTTCATTTTGATCAACTCAAACCACCTTTTGCGGCTGATTTAATGTAATTTGATATTTTATCATTTGTTTATTTTAAATATAAAAAAATAATCTGTAATGTATTCAGAATTAATATTGCATACTCAGCAGGTAGCTGATTCACCAAGCCCCTTGGTTAAAGATGCATCTTGCTGCCCTGCATGAAGGTATTTGCTAAATAAGGAATAATAATAATTATCATTATAACAATAAAAAGCCTTAAGATACTTTGGGAATGTTGAGGCACTTTTGGAGAGCTGAGGTATAGGAAGGAGGTTTGATTTATACATTATGTAATGTAACCAATCAAAACCATGATATTTTATATCATATCCAACTCCCTTGAAGCCAGTGTGGCAGGTCTCCAGGTATCAACCTTTCTTTACTAATCAGTACAGACACTTTGTGACTAAGAACCAAAAGCTTATTAGTGTTTGGAAGTAAAGATTACTAGTAATAGAAATCTTCCATTCATTCATTTTCTGAAAATCATTTCTTCACTGTAGGGTCACAGGAGATGAAGTCTATTGCAGTCTGGTAACATTGTGTACAAGGCTGCAGCCTGCTCAGACATGGTGTCAGCCCATCACTACAGTAAGCTCATGTGCATGCACAATCCAATTCATTCACGTCTTTTTGAATGTCTAGTACCCAGAGAAAATCCACAGAAGCTTGAGGAAAATAAGCAAACTCCACATAGACAGCATCCAGGCCAGGATTTAAACTCTGTGTACTGGAGCTGAGAGCCAAATGCTTTAAGCATTATGTCATCATCCCTCCAAAAACTGAATAAGGGAAAAATGTTTAATTTCTACCTGGTTAATATGGGCAGCTGCCAAACAAAAATTACCCAATTTTCATACCCACATCTCATGGTTTGTGAAATTATAAATTAATATTCTGTATTGTTATTCTAGACTAACAGCATTCTCTGTGTATAAATAAACAGGAAAAAAACTCTCTTATAGAATTTCAACATGGTTAAACCCAACTCACAATGAAGCAAAAAGAACACTCTTGGGCCATAGCTGTAATCCAGCAAGACAATGACATTGTCTGTACTTGTGGTGTTTAATGAGATTGCGTTTTGGCCGATGCAGAACTTTCTGTATGCTGAAGGCATCCAACCATCAGCACCAGTGTACTACGGCTGCCTGAAGGGAATTGCAGTCCTTACATCTGTGCTGGGTTTTGGGTTTCCTCCTCCCCATTATAATCTCTCTTCCTGATACAACAGATATTCAGTATGAAAAACTTGAGAAACATGAAAAATTTAACTAAATTTGGTTCAGCCAGTTTTGCATGTTTGGTGATGTAATAGGCAAATAAACAGACATCCAAACAGCTTACTATTTTACTGCTATACTCTAGCAATCATTATTAGAGAACAAATTACATCTTTTTAATTTACAAAGTCACTGTTTCTCTGAATCAAATATTATGTCAACAAGAATAGAAGAAGTATGTTGTAATCATATTTCATCAGTGGAAACTATCCAGCATCACAAAAAAGAGTTAAACAGAGCATTGAAGAAGGTCAGCGATCAAAATTAGAGAATGCGTTGTACTAGTTAACTGCTGGTTCAAATCTGGCAATGTCTTGAACTACCGGGCATTGCCAACCAATTAGTCAAGACTGATGGCATTTTGCATGATGGAGAGCCACTCTAGGGTAACTGAAACATTGCAACGTCAAGCTGTTCAGATCAATGCTGATGGCATGACCCTCTCAGCCATTGGAAGAGAAGTTGCTCATTCCAAGAGCGTAATTTCCCAAATATTAAAGCTGTACAGAGAAACAAAGTCATTCAAGTCTCAAAAAAATGGTTGGTCGCCCACATAAGATGAGTGCACGACAAAGCAGGATGATACAAAGACTCCCAGAGGGAGATCAGTTCAATACCACAGCTGGAATTACTCGCCAATTCAGTGCTGAACAGGTTAAGAATTTGTCTCTAATTACATTCTTCTGAGAGAATTGGGACCGAAGGCCAACTCTGTAATGACCAAGCCTCTCATCAGGAAGAAGAATTAAAAAGCTAGACTATCCTTTGCTGAGGAGCATGTCCTGAAGACTGAGAAGAACTGGTCCAAAGTTCAGTTCAGTGATGAAAGGAAGTTGGTTCAAATGGGAAACATTGTACTCTGCATCAAATTGGAGAAAGTCAGAACCTAAAGTGTGTGAAGAAGTCGGTAAAGTTTAGAGGAGGAAGCATCTTGGTGAGGGGGATGTCCTCTGCAGCAGGAGTTGTGCCTCTCACACAGCTGCATGGCAAGGTGAATGCTAATGTGTATTAGAACCTCCTTCAGCAACGTTTAGCTTCTTTCCAGTGAGCATCACCAATCAGCCAGCCATTTTTATGCATGCCGATGCCCCTGGTCACAATACAAAATGGGTAAAGCAATTCTTAGAAGTGGAGCATATAGAAGTGATGAAATAACCATCCCAGAGTCCTGATCTGAACATGTTTGAGAGTCTCTGGAAGATAACTGGCAAAAAAAGTTATGGCAAAGATACCCACTAGAGTTACCGAACTGTGGAAGAGACTGGAAGAAAAGTGGACCAAGATCAAGCCAGAGTAGTGCAAGAAAGTGGTCATGTCCTGTGTGTGCAGATGTTGCGAAAGTCATTGAAAGCAAGGGCCTGTACACGTCCTACTAAATTATGA
Organism: Polypterus bichir lapradei; assembly: GCA_026402145.1. Taxonomy (NCBI): domain Eukaryota; kingdom Metazoa; phylum Chordata; class Cladistia; order Polypteriformes; family Polypteridae; genus Polypterus; species Polypterus bichir. Next base: position 38,297,729 of record JANRMT010049829.1, read on the forward strand.
AACCTGTAATTGACAAAAAGCGTTGACATTTATTTGCAGGCTTCTATGCAGTGCAGTTGTAAGAGTTCTCTAATTTTAATCACTATAGTTTTCCAAGATTAAATATTTTTTTTTCAATGACCTTTTTTGCCAAAGTTATTTTTTAAAATATTCTAGTAGAATGATAATAATACCTACAGCTATTATGACTTTAAATTATGAACGGTGACAATCGCTAGTATTTGAAAGAAACCATTTTCATAAATTGTTCTCAAATTTTGATCGCTAGTGTAGATTGACGCTATTTCTAGAGAATATGTAAAGCACTATAAGGCGTCCATCTTCTTAGACAGACTGAGGTTTCCATGCCCGAACACTGTTATTTTCTTAAAAGCTTTGTGATTTTACATTCATCCTGTCTAACTCAAACACACAGTAAGATCTGTTCATACCTAAACTACTACCAGTCATGGTATATTATTTTTATTACCCCAAATAAATGGTGAAGTTCACAACTTTTCTTTCCCTTTTTTATATCTGTGTCTACTACTGTATATACTATGCATTAGATTGCACTGATTTTAGTCTAGTAGTACTAGTATTATTAATAATGTCATAAATACAGAATACAGTGAATGTTTTACTTACCTGTCAGAATTAATTCTACATTCGGTAATGTGGCAAAATCACAGAGTTTACAAAAAGCAAACAAAACCTAAAAAATACAAGAAAAATCCTTGCACTTTTTTGGCATATGATTTTAGAAGATTAGAAAATGTTTGACAAGAACAGAACATTCAGTCCAATAAACCTCACCAAACCTATCTACCTAATGTCTCCAAAATAACATCAAGTCGAGTTATTAATTATTAATCTCTACTGCACTACTTAGTAATGTACTGTATTCCATGTATCTATGGTTCTATGCATAAAGAAAAACTTAGTAATGTTTGTGCAAAATTTACTCTTAACAAGTTTCCAACTGTGTCCCTGTGTTGTTGTTGAACTCATTTTAAAGTTACAGTCTTGATCCACTATACTAATTCCCTTCATAATTTTACACACTTAAATCATGTCATGTCTTAATAGCTGTTTACCTAAACAGAAAAGGTTCAACTCTTTCAGTCTCTCCTCTTAACTCATACCTCTCAGCCTTGGAATCAGCCTAGTTGATCTTCTTTGGACATTTTCTAGTGCTGCTGTGTCTTTTTTGTGACCCGAAGACCAAAACTGTAAGCAGTACTCGAGATGAGACATCACCAGAGCATTATAAACCTCCTTATACATCATATCATTCTTAAAGGCTTCTGTACACTGTCTGACTTCACGGTTTATTTTATATGCCCCCCATTTTGTATACAGAAGTGAATATAGAAATTACTTTACCTGCTTCATATTGTCCATTTTATTCATTTATTTGCGTGCTTACTTTAGCTTTAGAATTAGGATGTACTGTACTATGTGTCACAGTCCATAGATCTCCCCATAAATTTGTTCCATGAAGCACTGTTTCATTGTATATAGTGGAAGTAACTACATTAATTTTGCTAACATGCTTTGCTAGGACCATTTCACCCACAACAATACCGGTTTGTCAAAGTCATTCCCATAAGTCACCCTGTTTCTGTTTCCTCAGCTAATGTCCTCCTTGTACCTACAGTAGCTCCTGCTCTATCCTTATAGATTGGATGTACATACGGGGTTAAAATGATCTTCATTTTATCAAGGTAACCAAAGCGGAGCTTGCTTTCTCCTGTTGCCTTTAAAATTGACCTTTAATAGTCAATAATGCCTCAGTTTGAACTATAGATTCTTCTGCAGTTTATATAAACAGAACACATCTCCGCACCACAGGAGTCTCAGATCTTGGCATTTCTGCAGATTTCTCACATGTGTTACAGGCGTCAAACTCAAAACTTTTTTGTGGTTTTCATGAATAACTGAATAAAGGAATACAGCTTTTGATAACTGACTGAATTAATACAAATTGAAAGTATTTCAGATAAATGTGGGTTGTGTTCCCTTGGGGAGAGGAATGGTATACACAGTGCTATAATAAAATGGTTATGTAAACAGTCTTAAAGATATATGAGGTGAAACAGATAGGGATAATATTGTTTGGTCTTTGGACCTAGAATAAAGCAAAAGCCAAGATACACAAAAATAAAGTCAAATAAAATAAGTAAAATAAAGTAAACTTTAGTGAGGAATGAATAAAGAGAGAAAATAAATATTCTTGCACATAAGAAAAGGTGAAACAATAAACCAGCTGCCACTCTGGGCATAACTCCACAGGTTTTAATCTCTTTTCCATCAGGTAAGGTGGCTCATGCAGTTGCTCGCCGATGTAGAACTGATCCCTCTCTATTCACTAGCCTCAATTTTATTTTGACGAATCAAACCCTTATTTCACTTCCTTCCTTCCCATGCCTCTGTGTATAGTCCTCCTGTTGAGGGGACCAATAATCAAAGAGGTAAGGTAAAAACTAATCCAATCTTTAAAACACATGTGTTGCACAAAAACACTTTAAAAGCTCATCTCAGTTATCAACAATGTCCTGCAATTCATTCTTCATGATCTCCTATTTAATATACATGCATCATAGCCCCATTCTACACCCTTTCTTCTGCAGCCCTTTACTAATGTTTTCATTTTTGGGAACAGAAAGTCTATTAGCCATTGCAAGATCTGTAGAGAAGAGATGCTATAAATGCTCTGGTGTCTTGTCCTTTGCCTAGATATTCATTGTCTTGGAGCCAAAGCGTGCGGACATTACCACTTTACTCCTCGTACTTACTGTGCACTTACAATACATCATTCAAGCACAGACGATAGCACATACTCATAGTTCTCCGCTAAATGAAGTTGCATGTCATATTCAAGACAGATATGCTGTCCTTGTGTATGTAAATCTTGACATGACCATAACATCACATAACTGTACTCTTTATTACAGCTGGTATATTTTATCTCAGTATACAAAGCTCAGCTTATTTTTAGTACAGTGAAAGATATGCTGAGACAAGGAAAGGTTTGTTGCATTTTTGACTTATATAAATGAATGAGTAACTTATTTTCTAAGTCCCATCATAGAATTCCCATTTCTTTCTGTCTGTGATAGGTTGTTAGTGTAACATACACAATAAGTACATAGACAACCTCATGTGTGTAGTCTTCTTCAACAATGAGGGTTTCACGTTGACCCTCACATTACTTTTATTAATGATTGCTAACTACAACACCAAAGAAACATCACTAAAGACAAATACTAGTGACAAATGTAATGCCGAGGTTTATACTGATAGAAAGCGTAAACGTGTGCAGTGTTAACTGTTTTTTCATTGATAGCTACTAGGTGTGTCACAGAGAAACAGGAGCAATGAGACGAGTACCACAGAACACAAATTCATCTTGAACAGTGAATTCATCTCGTAATCAGAAATGTGGATGCATAACTGTGTCTACTGCATTAAGAGAAGAAGGCCCACCATGGGTAATCCGATTTTGCAGAGTGAGCAACTCAGTGCAAATGGCAGAGGCAGAGGCAAACTCACCAGGTGACAGGTCAGATAAAGCAGGAGACAATATTGCCACAAACTCAGCTTCAGTTTCAGAAATGTCTTCAGCAGCAGGGAAGGACAAGAGCGAGAAAGACAATCAATGTAATTCTGTAACCCAGGACGATAAGCAACATTATAGTTAAAACAAAGCAGCTGCGCTGCCCAGTGTGCATGCCTGCACGATCAGACCCTTTTGAGGACAGTAGTGTGGTCAACACCTGATGATCAGTGCAGAAAGTAAGAGGAAAGTTCTCCATTTTTCAACACCCTGCACATATTCAAGGGCCTCTTTTTTGACTGTAAACTATTTCCTTTCAGCAGCAGTAAGAGTCCTAGACGCAAAAACAACAGTCCATTCTGTATGGTCAGGGTGGGCTTGAGCAAGGACAGCTTCTAGCCCTTAATCAAATGCATCAGTAGAAACTATAGTAAGTCTGGACTGCCAATCGGTAACTGTTTCACTGAAAATAAAGCTGTGCTAAGGCGCGTAGGGGTTCTACAATGGTGGCAAAATTTGGGATAAACTTATTATACCAAGATGCAAGTCCAAGGAATGAACGCAACTTGGAAGCATCAGTTGGCACACAGAAGAGCAGCAAGATGCTCCTGATCAGGCTGTATCCCTTCTGCTATAACAGTATGACCCAGAAAAAACAGACTGGCCTGATTGAACTTACATCTTGATTTGTTTAACTGTAATCCTGCATCTTTTGCACACTTAAGATCTGCTTGTAGTGTTCGATTATGGTCAACTTGTGTTCATCCCCATAAAATTATATCTTTTAAGTAGTTAACCAATATCTGGCAACCGTTCCAACACTGTAGTAAGCATCTTTTGAAAAGCAGATGGAGTGGATGCTAACGTATATGGGACTCAGCAGAACCTGAACAAGCCTTCATGAGTAATAAAGGTACTCGGATTATGGCTGTCTTCATGAAGCAAAAGCTGAAAGTATGCACTTTCTAAATCAACAGTACAGAACACTGTTGCTCCTCTCAGCAATGATAGCATTTCATCAATGTGAGCAACAACAACAACAACAACAACATTTATTTATATAGCACATATTCATACAAACAGTAGCTCAAAGTACTTTACATAATAAAGAATAGCAAAATAAAAAACACAATAAGAAAACAAAATAAATCAGCATTAATTAACATCGAATAAGAGTAAGGTTCAGGGGGGACAGAAAAAACAAAAACAAGCAAGAGGAAAACTACCTGAATGATAGCTTTATTAGGCTTTGCCAAGTCAATGCACATATGAATACCACTGGAAATGGCCCACCACAATGGGCAAAACCCAGGGACAGGCATGAACGCTTTCAATAATCTCTGCTTGAAGAAGGCAATTTAGCTCTGCACTGACATTATGCTGAATTGACAGAAGTAAACGGCGTAATTTTTGTTGTACTGGAGTAACAGAGTCTAATACTTTAATTTTCTGTTTGAAGCCTTTTGCACAACCTAAGGTAAGAGGAAGTAATGGACCTGTAGAAAGGAATATCACAGGAACAGAATTTGTGGCAACACATGTAGTAGTATGGTGTTGTACCACGTTAGCCATTATGGAAGCAATGAGAAGTCAAGCAAACTGACACCTGAGCAGATTATAATATACAGGCTTTCAAGGCAGCTGAGGCCCCTTCTTCAGATAAGTTGTAGTCCTAAAGAAGGGGCCTGAGAAGCCTTGAAGCCTGTACATTGTAATCTGCTCAGTTAGCCAATATAAGGTGTCGTTTTGCTTGGCCTCTCATTGGTAGCACAGGGTAAGACAGTACTGCCGTAAAAGCACAAATGTAGACCCTTTATTAAATCCATGCCCTGCAAAGCAGTCCCAGACTCCACTATGAAGACTGATGAAGAGCATGTCACATCATCTATGGACACAGTAAGTGGTAAGCAGCCAAACACAAGGACTTGAGAATGTGAATAAGTCACTGACCTAGCTGAAGGTGGCTGTAAAGGTTCTCCTTGAAACTTTACATCGTATATACATTTAGGAAAAATGGATATTGATGATCCAGAATCCACAGTTAGAACCACGAGTGCAGTAACAGTTGAATTTTTTTTTGTGACACTGCAACAGATTGTCTCAGACGCTAAATGGTCACTTAAAGCTCAGGTAAGCCAACTTCCTGCACAGAGCATGTTTGCAAAGAACAGCAAACACATGCAATATGACCAGTCTTTTGGCATCTTTTCTATTTAGCAGAAGCAGCAGGTCAATTTTTATCATTTCCAAGATACTTATCTAATCTGCAGCTGCAGTATAACAAGAAGGAACAGAGGCTGCGGGAGGCGTAGCAGCTTTAGGCTGTGAAACAGGTGGGGGATTGGAAGGAGGTTTGGGGTGGAGGCAGCAATGAGCAGCAGACGCAGGTTTGGTTTGTAAAGTTTGTTCCAGCACTGATCTATCTCCTGAAAATAAACTGCTTGGTCACCAGCACCTTCAATTTGCGTAGCAATCGTAATAGCTTTATCCAAAGCCAAGTCAGCTTCTAAAAGTAATCGTTCATGTATTTGATGACTAGCCATATGTTCCACCAACTGATCTTGTAACATTTCATTCAATTTAATGTCAAACTCACATTCAACTGCTATGTCTCACAGTGCAGCAACAAACCTTGATTCAGAAGCGTGTGAAAGTCTCTGACCTTCTGTTTAAAGACAATGAAGGAGATGTGCTTTTTTGCATGCTTCTGGCTATTCATCTCCTGATGCACCAACAACCAGTAAGTAGTTACTGAACATTTTCAGCCATGTTTTGAATGGTATAGCGGGTTCACCCAGACATAGCAAAATGGTGAAGGAAAAGGAGTAGTAGCAATAGCCATTGTAGACCAACAGAAACAAGTAAGTAACTCATTGCCAGTTGACAGGATGTAAAATGAAAAGACTCAGTGTCCAAATATTGAAGATTTAATCTAACAATTGGAAGCAAATAGTAATACCAATACTTCACATTTCTATGTCTCTTTTCTCTTTCTTTTTCCCACACCTTCTCTATCCCCACCTAGTGGCATAAGTACAGAACACAACAGGATAAGAGGAACAACATGGTGAACACCAAGTATGAAATAAACAGAACAAAACAACCTTTTGGCCCTACCTATACAGGTCTTTAACAGGTTTACCATGTTTAAGTCGCTTTTGAAATTATTTTATATATATAATCAGTATATGATTTTTACTTTTTCATTTTTCCCACATACTGCCTTTTTTGTCTTATATTTCTCGGCTATGGGGTACACAGTTACTGTTGCCTAGTGGATTTAACACTTGTGCCACATGATTACTTAGCTGACGCCATCCTGTATAAAGATGGGGGTTAGCCATATTTCTCATCTAAACCTTAAATACAAATAAAGAAATGACTTGGTCTTTCAAAAGAATTTAACAAATGTGTTTAAGAATTTCTGGTTGCCAACTATTACTCTCATGATGATGATGTTTGTTTTTCCCCCTTAAAGAATGTTTGTTTGGTTGATCAACTTAATTTTAGGTTTCTGCTTAATAATCCTGAAGCACTCCAGCTGTGGATATGAATTTAAATGTAACAATAGGAGGCAGGTCTACAATTCAAATGCTTGTTCATACCTGGTTTATTTAACAGTATTTTTATAAAAATACATCTGTTTGAGACATTGTGAGCAGATGACTGGACAACTTGACATGTGGATTATGGGACATAAGTATCATGAGACTTTTTCAAAAACACTTTTGATACTGTTTGCTGTTGTTCACTGCTGGTCACCATAAACTTTTATTAAATTTGTCACTTTATTATCTCCCTTCTGCAAGAAAACATGATATTAAACATTTTTCTTGGCCATCATTACAAAGTACATGGGGTAAGTAACATATAAAAAAATGTAAACATTAAATTTTTGGGGGAAGTGTTCCTTTAAATAGAACTTGGAGCAAAGAAAGAAAGAAAGCTTTGCTTTTTACACATTAGGATCATTTCACAAATAACATGAAAATAAATTCAAACAGATTCGAAGGATATGTGTCCAAAGTGTCCTGCACAATTGAGGAAATTATCCAATACGCATTAGATTTGTAGTTGTAGTCACAGAAAGCTGAAGCCCATCCTGAGCTTATCAGCTGCAAGGTACAAATCTAATGTAAGCGAATGCAAAAAATGTAAGTAAAGATTTTCTGGGCAATGAAAAAAGTGATCATAGGGAACTCTTCAGCTATATGGCATTTCTGATGATAAAATCCTAAAAGAAGTCAAACGAATTTTCATCCTTTTGTTGTCGAAGCACCTCTTGATCATGTCTCAGGATGGAAACGGCAGATAAAGAACTCCCATTGACTCAGTAAATATTGTGAGAGAAATCATCCAGAAAATCTGGTTGGGCAATGTTCATTGAGGATGTCAATATAACTAGTCTAGGCCAGAACTCACAATGTAATTACCACTAATGACTTTATGTTAATATTTAATTGCCAGAAGAATAGAAAATTCTATTTTCATTGACATATTCATTTATATTCGTTTTAAATTCAAATTAAAATAAAATATAATATTCTGTGGCTCTGCACAGCTTATCTGTGCTATTTATGTAGTAGGATAATTAAATTATTTCTCTGCATGCTTGATGATTTTTTATTTCTTTTTAGCTAGGCAGGCTTTTGTTATTAGTCATTTTAAATATTTCTTTAAAAACTACGTTGTTCTGTTTGGCGAAGAAGAAACAAATCTTGGTGAGGATGCACTATCTGATACTACTGAAAAATGTATCTATTTATATACGAAAATATTACATATGGCTTAATATATCATGAAAGATGTCCATCTGAAGATGTCTTCTGATCCATTCATCTAATACTTCACTTGCTTAATCCAAGTCAGGATATTTGTCTGCCGACCCCCAGACTGATTAAATGTCTGAAGAAGGACTCATTTAATAACACTGTGCCAATGTAAAGTCACTGATTTACCTGACACATATGTATATATCTTTGGGAAATGTCGAGAAAACCCAAGCAGTCACAGAGAGAACATGCAAACTACAAGCTGTGATTCAAACCTACAACTGTAAAGCTATGAGCAGCAGTACTAACCTCTGTACCACCACGATGCCTTCCATTTAATGACTGTGTTTGTCATTACTGAGGTGGTAATCAAATATCTGGAACAGTAAAGTGATTGTAAATTACAGTACAGATAGAAGGTATTCTTGCTTTGTAAAACAAATCTGTGTAAGAAAAACGTGACATAGAGTGTTTTGCCATGGAGTCATGTGATTTTAGGAGGGGATAACATAACATAACAGCATTCTTGAATTTGCTTAATTCAGTTGATGGGTGTAATAGTCTGGTTTGGCTCCACGTTCCCTTGTTGCATCTGGAAGCCCCTTCAACTCGTCAGCGTCAATATTCATTAGCCAGGCAAATGAGGATACACACATGTTCAGAAAGCAGTTGGTGCAAAAAGTGTCACTGCTTTTATTAAAACTAATCCAAAAGCACTGTTCAAAAGTGCAATGCATAAATCGTCCCAGAAGTAAATAATCCTTGAAATCAATGATAAACAGTAACCCTAAGCCTAAGCCCAACCCTATGCCTAACCCTAAGTTGAAATAAATATATCCATACAACGAGGTTAAGATCGAAGTTCTGACATATTCTTTTTAAAGCCACAAGTCACAGTTCTGCTTTTTAAAATTGGATGGATCTCTGGCTTATCCTCTTTGGATTCCACAGCACGAAGAGACGTCCACCAGCAGGAACAGACAATCTTTTGATCCCACTCTGGCCCCTGTTGCCAGTCCTTCAGCATGTACAGGGCAGCACACCAAACTTTACTCCTTCCGACTTTCGCAGCCATTTCCTGGCCTTATGGGGGAGTTCTTCTGGAGTAGTTTGGTCGCTCCTGTTTCCAGACTGCTAAGCAGCAGTCTCCTTCAACTCCGTCAAGCATCGGCCACACGCTCCTTACCCAGAGCTTTCTTTCCCATTTACCTGTTTCCCCTCTATATTGCACCAGCTTTTGTCTGTTACTGCCCTTCTGTCCATTCCTCTTCAATCCTTTAACATTCATGTCTTCCTTTTTTCAATCTTTCTTTCTTTCTCCCTTCTCTTTGCCATGTAGGCTCCTTCTTGATCTTCCCTGATTGGGTGCAGGTGTGGTGCTTTGGTCACTCTGAGGTGTGAACAAGGCACCTGACTGATCAGCCAAGCATCCCAATCAACCCCGGAGTGAAATGCGCTCGCACACACCCACACATGATTGGAGCCTGCACTTCATGGAACGCAATTACTTATTTAAAAACTGCAATGCACCACTGACTTCTCATCACAATTGGTTCCTGGAGGCTACTCCTGCAAAACTGGTCAAAGACAGGAACCAAATTTTGATATGGTGCTTGTCCATTACATTTTTGAATAGTCATAAATGCAATAAATTAATTCAAGCATTGTGTTTTTATACTTGGTGTTTCTTTATTATTTTGCAGCTAGCTTGAAAATAGCTGTTAAATTGCTCTTAGTCTGTGATGATTTGCTAAGTTTCACATGTAAGCTTTGTACTTTTTTTTACAACTGATTTGACAGCATCAACTCTTCACCCAGCCTCAGGTTCACACATCACATTCTGACCACACCCAGCCTCTTTTCTGAATGCGAGTTCTCAGAAGATCAAAGAGCGCGGCACTCTAGCTGCAAGCAGTAATGATCTCAAGGTTAGAATTATCATTCTTTACTGTTTGGCCTTGATGAGCTAAATCAGCCTTTTATCTCTCAGCTGCTTTCTTCTTTTTTAATAGCATCAGCTCGACTAACTTGATGGAAAAGAAAGCACAAAATTTTCTAAGCTGGCCTGCTTGAAAATAAGCTCTCAGCAGGGCTGCCACAGTAAAGGCATTCTTCACATCAGATGCCGTTCAATTAGTTGTCTTCTGAAAATTAATATGGTTTCTGATGCTTTTGGGAAATGAATAGTGTTAGTTGATATGTGAATGGAAGGCTGACTGATTGGAATACAGTATCTTTTCAAGCCCTTTCCTTTGGTTGATCAGTATGGTGGTACAGTGGTTAATGCTACTGCCCCACAGCTCCAATAGACTGGGTCTGGGTTTGAGTCTAGTTGTGGTAACTATCTGTATGGAGTTTGTACATTCTCTATTGGTCTATTCCAAACACGTGCATGTTAGTGTAAGCATTGATTTTAAATTGGCCCTTTTTGCATCACCTTGGCATTGCTGGGACTGATCTCAGATGGTTTGGGAACTACATCTCGGGAAGATCCTACACCATGTCCTGGTGAGAGGAGTTGTCAAAGGTACTGGTGTACCCCAATGATTGGTGTTGGGTCCTCTATTCTTCTCTCTGTACAGCACCTCGCTGGGCTCCATCATCCAATCCCATGGGTTCTCTTATCAGTGCTATGCCGATGATACACAACTATACCTGTTGTTTCCTCTGCAGAATGATTCAGTATCAGGGTCTCTGCATGTCTTACTGATATCTCAACCTGGATCAAGAACCACCATCTACAGCTCAAACTGGCAAAAACCAAGCTTCTTGTGATCCCGGCCAGCCAGTCTGCTCATCTCCCATCTCTGTACAGCTTGGCTCACTGTTGCTAACACCTGCCAAGTCAGTACGCAACCTTGGGGTGATAATTAATGAGCAGCTATCTTTTTCTGACCACATTTCTGCTGTTTCTCTTTCATGCAGGTTCACGCTGTACAACATCTGCAAGATCAGACCTTATCTGACAGAGTAGGCAGCATAACTTCTGGTCCAGGCTTTGGTCTTGTTGTGTCTGGACTACTGCAACTCATTCCTGGCAAAAGTACCCACATGTGCTATCAAGCCGCTGCAGATGGTCCAGAATGCATTTGCCCTCCTCTCTTCATGTTGCTATATTGGCTCCCTGCAGCAGCAGACATTAAGTTCAAATCCCTGAAGCTGGCCTATAGAGTAGTCAATGGGTCAGCACCTGAGTATATGGAGACACTGGTGAGGTGCTATGCTCCTTCTCAAACATTCAGGTCTGTCAGTGAACAGCGTCTGGTGATGCCACCTCTGCATGGTGTCAAGTCTCAATCCAAACTCTTTTCCAGTGTAGTTCCTAGTTGGTGGAATGGGCTGCCCACCTCCATCCATACTGCTAACTGCCTCAATGTATTTAAAAAGCATTTGAAGACCCATCTGTACTGTGAATATCTGTCAAATTGATGATGAAAAAAGTTGACTGCTATCTGTCTCTGATAATTTAAACATTAGATCACTACAACACTCTACACGAGAAAAGGCCATTCTGCCAAACAAAGCTCGGCAGTCCTATCCACTTATTTCTTCCAAAAAAACATCGTCGAGTTTTGAAAGTCCCTAAAGTCTTACTGTCTACCACACTACTTGGTAGCTTGTTCCAAGTGTCTATCGTTCTTTAAGTAAAGAAAAACTTCCTAATGTTTCTGCGAAATTTACCCTTAACAAGTTTCCAACTGTGTCCCCGTGTTCTTGATGAACTCATTTTAAAATAACAGTCTCGATCCACTGTAGTAATTCCCGTCATAATTTTAAACACGTCAGTCATGTCACCTCTTAATCTTCTTTTGCTTAAGCTGTAAAGGCTCAGCTCTTTTAATCTATCCTCATAATTCAACCCCTGTAGCCCTGGAATCAGCCTAGTCGCTCTTCTCTGGACCTTTTCTAGTGCTGCTATGTCATTTTTGTAGCCTGGAGACCAAAACTGCACACAGTATTCCAGATAATGCCTCACCAGTGTGTTATAAAGGTTGAGCAGAACCTCCTGTGACTCCACACATCAGGGCGCTATATAACCTAACATTCTGTTAGCCTTCTTAATGGCTTCTGAACACTGTTGGGAAGTTGACAGCTTAGCGTCCACTATGAGTCCTAAATCTTCTCACAAGGTGTACTCTCAATTTTCCGACCGCCTATTGTGTATTCAAACCTAATATTTTTACTTCCTATGTGTAATACTTTACATTTACTGACATTAAATTTCATCTGCCACTAATCTGCCCAATCCTGTATGCTATCCAAGTCCTTCTGTAATGATATAACGGATTCCAAATTATCTGCTAATCCACCTATCTTGGTATCATCTGAAAACTTAGCCAGCTTGTTACTTATATTCCTATCTAAATCATTTATAAATATTAAAAATAGCAGTGGCCCTAGCACTGACCCCTGCTGGTCACCACTCTTAACATCGGCCAGTTCTGATGAGGTTCCTCGCACCATCACCCTCTGCTTCCTGTGTCTGATCCAATTCTGCACCCATCTAAAAACATCACCCTGAACTCCCACTTCTTTTAGTTTGATGCCCAACCTCTCATGTGGCACCTTATCAAATGCTTTCTGAAAGGCAAGATAAATAATATCATAAGCTCCACATTTATTGTATCCTTTTGTTGGATCCTCATAGAATTCCAGCATGTTAGTAAAACACAACCTCACTCTTCTGAACCCATGCTGACTGATCAGAATAACTCAAAGTCCTTGCCAGGTGGTGCTCAATATTATCCTTAGTAATTCCTTTCATTAATTTTCCTGTGATGCATGTTAAGCTTACTTAAAGTTCTCATTCTATCTGCATGTGTTTGTTGAGAAACTTAACCAAACAGCTGACTTAAAAAATATACCATACATACATACATTCTGAAACTTACTTCATCTAGTTCCGGGTCACAGGGGCCTGAAACGTATCCCCAAAGCTAAGCAGAAGACAACCCTGGACAAGGCTCCAGCCCATTGCAAGATACTCACATCCACAATCAAACCATCTTAGAGACTGCATTTAAGATAATCTGCACTCTGTGGGAATCTTTCACCACTGCAGTTTGGGTATCGGACAACGAATGGAGTGGAGGATGCAGTTATCTATGTATCTGCTCCACAAGGCTTATTCTCAGTGGCAGCACTGTGAGGTTTGTTTTTTGAGTTTTCCAGTGCCTTCAATACCATCCAGCCATCCCTGTTAAGCAGGTGGAGGAGCCTATGATGTCCTGGATAATGGACTATCAGTTGGGCAGACTGCAGTTTATGAGACTCAAGGACTGTGTTGCTGATCTGGATGTGAGCAACACTGGAGCACCACAAGGAACAGGCCTGTCTCCTTTAGTCTTCAGTCTCAATACAAGCCACTGGATTAAAATCTGAGATGATTCTGCACTTATGAGATGTATCTATAATGGGGATGAGACAGAGTATAAGAGTCAGGTGGAGAACTTTGTTTTTTGGTGCAGAAAGAATTGTCTGCTACTTAACATTAGCAAAACCAAGGAACTGGTTATTGACTTTTGACGCATTAAAGAACGTCTATGTCCGGTGAGTATTTTCAGAAGGTGAATATTCAGGTGGTGCACTCTTACAAGTACTTGGGGGTCCACATCAATGACAGGTTAGACTGGTCTTATAGCACAGAGTCAGAAAGGGCAGAACCGGCTGTTTTTTCTTGGGATAATGCATACCTTTAATGTAAGTAATGACATACTTCACGTTTTTTATAACTGTATGATTGCCAGTTCAATTTTCTGTGCTGTGGTGTGCTGGGCTGGTAACATCACTTCAAGAGAGGCCATTGAATCAACAAGCTAATTAAAAGCACTGGTTCGGTTATGGGACACACTCTGGACCCCCTGCTGGTCGTAGCAGAAGAGAAGATTAAAATAAAACTGAGTGCCATTGTGATCAATGCTGCACATTCTCTCTCTGATGCAGTAACACTGAGGACTTTCAGCCCACAAAATATTCAGCAGAAGTGTGTCAAGAAATGCGACTGGGGCTCCTTCATACCAACAGCGATACGCCTGCATAATACTTCACTGTGAATGTAACTGGCAAGTCAGAAGTTTTCTTACTTTTTAAATATTCTTTCTTTTTTTGTCAGATTTGTTTTCAGAACATACTATATGTGTATATATTTCCCCCAGGGGACAAACAAAATTATTTCTATCTATCTATCTATCTATCTATCTTAGAGGAAAACTGGTGTATTGCCCACATGGACAAGTGGAATGTACAAACTCTACAGACAAGATGACCTGGCACAAGATTGAACTCAGGCTGTTGGATCCATGAGGCAGCAGTACTAACCCTTGCACTACCATGTCACAAATCAAATGCACAAGAAGACTGAAACATGTAAAGCTTGTCAAAGAAGAAGCAAAAATTAAAGGCATATGTTGTAAATTATTGATATGTGCCGGTGTACGTAACCTACAGATATTCACAAAACAATCTGGGTTTGGCAAAGAAATATATTTATAGAAATATGTATTTTATTTAGAACTATATAAGAGAACATTGCAATCTTGATATCCAAGAATAACACTATTTATGTGCTGATGCTCCAAATAATATGTTTGCAGTGAAGTCAAGCAAAGATTTATTGTCCCCTAATTATATTTATGGGATATCTGCCTGACAAATTTGAAGGGAGAAGAAAAATAATTGGCCAGTTGATTGTTTGTGACACATATGCAGAAAAAGAAACTGATCCTGATTGTTTTTCTTTTTATTTCCCATCTCCTCAGCTTCACATTCATATTATGTTGGAGTCAACACATTGGGGCCAAAAGCAGTAGCAATTAGCTGCAGGGAATTAAAAGGTGACTACAGGGTTAACTTGCTTATGTTCCCTGTTCTGCTAATAACAAGAATGTCTTTTTTAGTTTAGAAAAAAAAATGCATTAAAGAATGTGAAAGGTTTTGTGCATTTAGATAACGCGGCTGCAAGTTTGACCTTGAGTATTGCTGTCTTTGTACTTGCCTGATAAGAAGTCAGAGAATGAAACTTGAAAGAAAAGGAAAGAAGAGCACAGGATGAAAAAGGAGCCACTGCAAAGAATAATTACCCATCTGTCTTTAGTCAAATAAGAATTTTGTTTAATCTAATATAACAACTTAATTTAAAACATTATAATTATTTTAATGTAGTGGCATAACAACATTACACAAGTGCATTTACATTTTTTAAATTTGTATATATTTTGTCTTATTTAATTATATAAACTCAGCACAATAAAAATCACTGGCTGAGCACTGCCCACCCTGGAAGACATTGTCCACTCCCACTGTCTCACCAAAGCCATACATATCATCACGGATCCTTCACATCCTGGTCACCACCTGTTTGAACTGTTTCCCCCTGGTGAGCATTATAGATCTATGAAAGCATGGACCGATAAATTCAGAAACATCCAATGGCCATAAATACACTGAACAACAATAAACAAATTTAGGCGGGTTAAACAATTTTTGGTCAATGCTGGGAAACGGACTCATACATACTGCTGCTTCCTCGTGTAGATATTTTTCAGTGAAATGGTATTATTTATTATTTATTGTATTACTATTGCTTTCATTTTTTTTTCTCATTTATTTTTAAGTGTATATTTTACATATAATATATGGTTATCGATGAACTGGGCTAAATATCCTCTAATGCAATAACACTTTTTTATATTTTATTATTTTTATGTTCTTCTTCTTCTACGTATTATGTGTTGTAGTTTTTTATTTTTTCACGAAAGTAGTGTCCTTTGCTTTTTTGAACCCAGCTTGTAATTTTGTTGTAATTTTTTAGAATGACAATAAAGGCTTTGTATTCTATTCTATTCTATATCATTGTATCACAAGTTTAATGGTGTTAAGTACAAAAGACTTATGTTTGTATATTCTGCCCGTGTCTGTAATGGTCTTCCTCTTGGAACCCAGATTTCCTCCCACATCCCAGATGTGCATGTCAGCCTGACTAATGACCTTAAATTGGGTGGGTGAGCGAGTGTTGCCCTGTGAAGGATTGACATCCTATACAATTACGCTACTGGGGCTTCTTTATACCCATGACAATACACTTGCATAATGCCTCACTGTGTTTGTGACTGCTCATCTTATCTGTAGCCAAGTTAGAAGTGTTCTTAATTTATAGTTTTCTTATAGTGTTGTTTACATCTATCTATCTATCTATTTATCTATCTATCATATAGTGCCCTTCACATCTATCAGATAGATAGATAGATAGATAGATAGATAGATAGATAGATAGATAGA
>JANRMT010049829.1:38314325-38355403 GCA_026402145.1 Polypterus bichir lapradei
ATAGATAGATAGATAGATAGATAGATAGATAGATAGATAGATAGATACTTTATTAATCTCAAGGGGAAATTCACATAATCCAGCAGCAGCATACTGATAAAAATAAACAATATTAAATTAAAGAGTAATAAAAATGCAGGTAAAAACAGACAGTAACTTTGAATAATGTTAGCGTCCCCCCCGCAGGTGGAATTGAAGAGTCGCATCTATCTATCTATCTATTTATCTATCTATCTATCTATCTATCTAACGCTTTTCACAACTATCTCTCCATACAATACTGGCAGGATACCCTCTGTCATGTGTCATTCTAAAATGTTAATAATCAATTTTTAAAAAATGGAAATATTTTGTTTTTAATTTGGAGTAAAGGTATCAGATAGAAAAGAAAAAAAACTACTTATTTGTTGTGGCTACTAATTTATAAAATCTGTATAAGTAGGTCACTCTTAATATAGGTCATCAACTCAAAAGAACGAGAAAGGGAGCCAAGGTGTTACTTTGAAATGCATTCCAACAGCTTCTGCATTTATACTTTTTTATGAAAAGTAATGAAAACACTAGACTAAGGAAACTGAGCTCTCATAAAATGTTCCCTATTTACTGAAACACGTGGAAAGCTCAGTTTAATATTGAAAAGTACAAAGAAAATAACCTGTTCTAATAGGCTTAGGGACTTAAACCTCTTCAGACATGAGCAGGGAAGGCTGTGTGCAGACTTAATGCGGTAATGAATCTTACTCTACAATAAATTGTTTTTGAGGTATATACGGTATCTCTCTGTTGTATTAAAAAAGTTTTCTGTTGTGTCTGCGTTATTCAGCCTTGACCACTCCCCTCTACACCGCTCACCCAATCATTTCTCCCTTTTTTTTAACATTTTATTAATTTTAGTAAAATCAAATAAAATTCCATACAAGCAAGTCAAACTAGATTCTTAACACATCGACCAATCATTACTCCTACTGCGCACATCCTCTCTCCGTATCTTCCCATGACACTCTCAGTGCTGCTAACTCGCCCTTCAAAGAAGTCAGTTAAAACTGGTAAGGCAGAAAAGCAAATTATATATTCAAGAAAATCAAATTTTAGATCGGGAAAAATATCCCAAACAATATGCGAACAAAAATGCAAAAAAACAACATTTATAGAATGTAATATAGAGGATAAAGTAATTCATAATATTATTTTTGACAAGAGGTTAACGTAATTCAATTTTAATTTACTTTTTATTATGTTTTACTTTTTTACTTTTACTTCATTTTATTATTCATTGGTATTTAAAGTAGATAGTTGTAGCGAAATACTCAAATAACTGATTTTCTGTCTATAATAACTAAGCACCAAACCGTCTTCCTCCCGCGCCCCTAATACTCTTCTATATACCATCTCTTTAAATATAATCGCTTTCTCTAAAGAGATTGGGCACCTGCCCCCGGGGGCTGGCAAGCGAAGCAAGCAGGTGGTAGAGCCCCCTAGTGTTTTTATCATTTATTTTTTGTTTATTCTATGATTATGTTGGAGAGGTCACCTCAGCACTATGTTGGTTGGGTCTTCACTGCATTTCTGTAGTAGTGGCACTGTTATTTATAGGGATGGTGTTGTTGCTAGCCATGTGAGTGAACAACATCACGGTGTGCCATTCCATCACTCTGTTTACATGTGCAGTGCACAGCGTGTGCTGTCTGAACATACGTACAACAGAATGTACCTGCAGTCCCCAATACAGCTACATGAGTGTACCATTAGGACACTGAAGGAAATGCCGCTGAAAATGGGGCTTTGCTGTCGTAAGTGAATAATAAATTAAAAATCAGTCATTTGAAGCAATAATAGCTAATAAAACACTAGTCAATTTAATTTTATCTTGATAAAATGTTTCAATTTCTACCAAAAACATTACAAAGTCTGAGTGTTTCACATTACATGACTTTCCCATGATTTTTCTGTTTCATTTATATAATGTTACCAAGCTGGAGGCAGTTGTGGCATGCTCCTGTGAAGTCACAGGGACAGGCTCTGTACGTTTGGCTGGAAGTACCATGCAAATAATGCAACTAGGAGGAATAACGGAGATGTTTTGGACCTCACAAATAGAATCGAGGCTCATCTGTCTGATGCCTCGCGTTTTATGTAACATGATACAAAGGTAAAAAGAAAAAAGGACCAGAATTACAGCGGAACTCGCCAAACCTGGAAAGCAGTTGTACAGCACTGGGTTTGTCAGGCAGCACGTTATTGGCTGTCAGATAAAGTGGGGCGCTCACCATACTTTGGAAATGTGAAATTGTGGTGGAAAAAAAAAGTTATCAAAATTACCATGCCGAGTTATTTCTAATTGTGACACTAGGGGGCACTCTCGCTCCTCTAACCCGACAGACAGACGCTCAGGACACCAGGTAAAAGTACTAAGAAGTATTTTAATTCTTTTCTTCTTTTATAAATAGTGCCCCTAAGCACCACAGCTACCATACACAGGCAAGTAAATACAATAATAATCACACACAATTCTCTCTCTATCTCCTCCACACCTCCCAGCATGCATTGTCTACTACCTCCCAACTCTGGCTCGCTTGCTGGATTCACAGCAGTCTTTTATATAGTCCTTGACCCAGAAGAGCTTCTGTCCTTCCGTCCACGTGATGTGCCGGCACTTCCATGTCAGATGGAGAACTTGAATTTTCTTCAGACCGGAAGTACTTCATGACCCACAGTGCCCTGCGGGAATCTGGGGCACCGCTACACTGCAGGGAAGCTGCCATCTAACGTCTTAGGGGAAGTAGTGTTCCAAAGAGGTTGCCTTCCCCAATCCTTCCACTCTGTGGGCATCCGGGCCGTCTATCACATCATATAAACTGACATCCTCAGGCGACAAGTTCAGCAATTTCAGTTATCAAATTTGTCAAACCCTGTCCTACTACAAGTCATGCAGTGTGCACACTGGCTTAAGATTTGATTATTTTTTGGAATTATGTGACAATTTTTTGCTGTTTTTTAGGTAGCATAAATAAAAATCTAATCAACATAATATTACAATGTCTCCTAAAGACTAATAAGAGAGCCAATGTAAAAAGTTACTTTGATTTATTATTTTATTTAAAAAATCCGCAATTTAATTTTTATTTTTGCATTTTTTTTGTATATTGGTATTATTTCATTATTCAAAAAAAAAAAATAAAGAAAAACACTGTTAAACTTATTAATATTGCATAAATGAATTATTTGTACTTGATTATGCCAAAAGAACGAGGAGTAGTTATAATTTTAACAGGAAGATTTGAATTGTAATACAATACTTGGAAACAAATTAACACTGAAAAAGAATTACAAACAAAAAAATGACTACACTAAATTGAAGCACATATTCCGGAAACATTCCAAAAATTATTATGCATTATGTAAGACTCAAGTTTGCAGTCAAGATCTGTGACAAATATTTTTTACAAATGTCATCTACAGATGTCTCTCTGTGAGACATTGTAAGCTTACAATCGAGTGCTATGTTAAAATATGTCACCTTACTAAATTGTTTTAACAAATCCGACTCTTGTCTTTCATGGTGTGAAAAAGCTCAAATGAAGAAAACCTGTTTTAAAATAAGTACTCACAATCAAAAGCTGAAATATCCACTCCAGCAAAATGAGATTTCCCTGAGCCTGAGTGGATAAAAGGCCATTTCTTCGCTCACTGCACACAGTCTAGGATACAAGTTTAAATTCTGTTGAAGATGACACATGAAAGGCAATTTGTCTTTTCTAAAGCTTCCTTTTAAGAGCCACTTTCTTAATTTTGGGGCCTTTTATTTCTAAAATTCAGCAGTTTAGTAATTATTGCATTCATTTTGAAGCATGACACCCACTATGGAAAGTCTTGAAAGTCAGACCGAGTCACTTGCCTTGTCAAATCCACTCAACACATACTATAATTGAGAGAGGAAGTAATCATGATACAATTTGGTTTAAAGTTATAAGTTCCTTAAAAAGTTGTTTCCAAACCATAACAATACATACAAATTTATTAAGTTCAATAGTTTACAATTGGAAAGATTCTTCTAGTGGCTATTCAAAACGTGTGAAGAGCTGAAAGGGGTACTTAGTTTAGACACATTTAGAAACTACTGATCTAAGGCATGTTTGGTTTGCTTTCACATAGTCCTTCATTAATTACATTACTTTGTAAACAAAACCATCAGTTCTTGTCTCTTCAACCCTCTTCCACAGTGCTTGATGTATAGTAAGCTATGGACCGTGCATTTCTTTGGGATTAAAATGTGCGCGCAATGATACTAGTTTATTCAGTTGAGTATAATCGAAACATAAAAACATTGCAAACGTTTTTCTTAATTTGCCTTGACAGCAAGCATATCATTTACTTTAAAGAGTAGGAAAACAATAATAAAGTACAGGTTGCCAGAACTTAAGTTGTAACCAACTTGTCCATAGTTGTCACTTGTTAAGCTGAGACTCTGTAGAGTGCCGGGCCATTAGCGGACAATACTCATTATCCTGTTTAGACAAAAAAGGCAGACTCTACATAAACGGGCATTTATGTAATAAAGATAGTTACAGTTAGGTCCATAAATATTTGGACAGAGACAACTTTTTTCTAATTTTGGTTCTTTACATTACCACAATGAATTTTAAATGAAACAGCTCAGATACAGTTGAAGTGCAGACTTTCAGCTTTAATTCAGTGGGTTCAACAAAAACATTGCATAAAAATGTGAGGCAACTAAAGCATTTTTTTAACACAATCCCTTCATTTCAGGGGCTCAAAAGTAATTGGACAAATTAAATAACTGGAAATAAAATGTTCATTTCTAATACTTGGTTGAAAACCCTTTGCTGGAAATGACAGCCTGAAGTCTTGAACTCATGGACATCACCAGATGCTGGGTTTCCTCCTTTTTAATGCTCTGCCAGGCCTTTACTGCAGCGGCGTTCAGTTGCTGTTTGTTTGTGGGCCTTTCTGTCTGAAGTTTAGTCTTCAACAAGTGAAATGCATGCTCAGTTGGGTTAAGATCAGGTGACTGACTTGGCCATTCAAGAATTTTCCACTTCTTTGCTTTAATAAACTCCTGGGTTGCTTTGGCTGTATGTTTTGGGTCATTGTCCATCTGTATCATGAAACGCTGCCCAATCAATTTGACTGCATTTAGCTGGAATTGAGCAGACAGTATGTCTCTGAACACCTCAGAATTCATTCGGCTGCTTCTGTCCTGTGTCACATCATCAATAAACACTAGTGTCCCAGTGCCACTGGCAGCCATGCATGCCCAAGCCATCACACTGCTTCTACCGTGTTTTACAGATGGTGTGATATGCTCTGGATAATGAGCTGTTCCACGCCTTCTATATACTTTTTTCTTGCCATCATTCTGGTAGAGGTTGATCTTGGTTTCATCTGTCCAAAGAATGTTTTTCCAGAACTGTGCTGGCTTTTGAAGATGTTCTTTAGCAAAGTCCAATCTAGCCTTTCTATTCTTGAGGCTTATGAGTGGCCTGCACCTTGCAGTGCACCCTCCATATTTACTTTCATGCAGTCTTCTCTTTATGGTAGACTTGGATATCAATATGCCTACCCCCTGGAGAGTGTTGTTCACTTGGTTGGCTGTTGTGAAGGGGTTTCTCTTCACCATGAAAATGATTCTGCAATCATCCACCACTGTTGTCTTCTGTGGACGTCCAGGTCTTTTTGCGTTGCCGAGTTCACCAGTGCTTGCTTTCTTTCTCAGGATGTACCAAACTGTAGATTTTGCCACTCGTAATGTTGTAGCAATTTCTCGGATGGTTTTTTTCTGTTTTCGCAGCTTAAGGATGGCTTCTTTCACCTGCATGGAGAGCTCCTTTGACCGCATGTTTCTGTTCACAGCAAAATCTTCCACATGCAAGCAGCACACCTCAAATCAACTCCAGGCCTTTTATCTGCTTAATTGATAATGACATAACAACGGACTTGCCCACACCTGCCCATGAAATAGCCTTTGAGTCAATTGTCCAATTACTGTTGAGCCCCTGAAATGAAGGGATTGTGTTAAAAAAATGATTTAGTTGCTTCACATTTTTATGCAATCTTTTTGTTCAACCCACTGAATTAAAGCTGAACGTCTGCACTTCAACTGCATCTGAGTTGTTTCATTTAAAATTCATTGTGGTAATGTACAGAACCAAAATTAGAAAAAAGTTGTCTCTGTCCAAATATTTATGGACCTAACTGTAAATAATCACAGTAAGTACAGTATCTTAAATAGAATGCAATGTGTGTTTTTAACAAAAAATTGCAAGGCCTGTTATTACAGTGTTGGATTTTTGCAAATGCAATGTTGTGCCAGACAAGTTTTTTCTCAATTTTTAAGTAATTTTCACTTTTTCTTATTGTTTTTCATTTTTTTTTTCATTTTTACCATCTGTATCATATTATGTAACCATCATTTCAATGCTACCTATTACAATGGCAACATAGCATGTAACATCAACAGCAATGTTAAAAATGACAAGTTCTAAATAAGTTGTTATCCGCTATTTGATGACTGAAATTAAGACTTGCTTCATTTACATGAATTAATTTGACTAAACCTTTATCCAAGGTCACTTTGCAACATCTGAGACATACATTTATTTATCTGTTTTGCAATTAGAGTACAGGCCGGTGAAGTGACATGCTCATGGTCACAGTGTCAGTAGTAGGATTGATGCTCATAACCTCAAGGGCTGAAGTCCAAATCTTTACCCAGTATGCCACACCGCCAGATTTATTCACTATTTACTTGCTTTTTGAACAACTCATTTTTGTGTTTGGTTTAATACTTTTTTAAATCTTTGCATGCAGTAATAGTTGTTTATAACTATTTGGCTATTTAATACCTTCTGACTTGATTTCAGGTTTAGATTTGAAATTGCTGTTTTTTAAGTTGTCTTTTTGACTTCTCAAATAAAAATAATAAAGAAATAATACTTAGTGTTTTGTGAAAAAGAATGGACAAAAGGCTAAACAAGCATTGGATTTCCAGGAGGACATTGTGTTTTTTTGTGATTTATTTGCTGTATTTTCTGGATTTGGGCCTTTGATCATTCATTGGAGCTTGTTCACCTTGGATTGCCTTTCTTGAAAAATCGCTTTTTGCTCTATTTTATTAATTTCTTCATTTATAAAGATTTAACATTGCCCTTTTCTTAACTTGCCAGTGGTTTACTGTCATCCTCTCTTTTGTAGTGCATGTTAGTATTTTTCTTGGAAATGTGTTGCATACTGAACTTATAAAAGACGGCTCTCCACTCCTTTGTAGGGCAAAGTCTGCAGGTAGGAGTTGGGAAATGGCTGGGGTTGACAGGCTGGACAAGCTGGTGAGAGTCCTGGCTTGCTTTGCGCAGCATTTTTGAGGCCTCACACCCCATTTGTCTTGTCTGAGAATCAATTATGCAAAATATTTAATGATGATTGTGGAGGGAGTAGAAGATACCACTTGCTATTGCCCAAACCCACACTCAATGCAACAAACAAGTCTTCTTTCACATGCGGTTATTAGGCAGCCCAGTATCTAACTAGGAGCCTCATTTAAAAGAAGTTTGGCCAGACATCATGAATCTTCCTAGGCTGTGGAACTAAGAAAGTAAAATCAGACAAACATGTTAGCTCTCTAACCATTTTTACAACTATGTCATATAATCACCTTGGCTTTGTCCTGGTAGGCTTATGTAAATAATCAAGCCCTTGACATCATCATCATCTTCCTCTTCCTCTTCTCTCTCACTCATTTTTCTGTTCTTTAAAAGTACCTACCAGAGGTATTAAATCATAACTCTATAGAGTTAACTAGCCATGCCACCTGTTCTTCAGGACAGGTAATCCACCCGAAGGTAAACATGTTCTAGGATAGCCAGTACTTCGATGGGAGACCATCAAGGAACTGCTTAGGTTACTGTCTGAAGAGGTATTGGTGAGGCCAGCAGGGGGCACCTACCCTGTGGTCTGTGGGTGCAGTAAAAATTGTGTCATCCCTTGGTTGAGATGTAAAACCTCTGTGCTCATAAAAGATCCCGGAATATCATTTGAATAAAGTAGGGAGTACCCCAATATTCTGGCCAAATTACCCATTATGATCTCATCCATTCTGTCCCCTTGATCATTCCCAGTCCCTTACTGAAATTATTGGTCTTTCTCATCTTTTCACCACCTAATAGTTAATGTGCTCAGTGCATACAGGCACAAGAATGACTGCTGTCACATCATCCAGGTGGAAGGTACACATTGGTAGTGGTTGAAATGGCTCTCCATGGTTTACGTGAAATGCTCAGAAATGTATTATATAAGCTAATAACTATTTAAACTAATGATTTTAATGTTACAACATATGGTTAGTTCACTTCATGAGGAATCTCAACAGTTGCAATTATTCATTATACAGAACTTTTTTTCTCTAAAAATCTTCATGTGTCAGTTCTGTAGCTGGTGCTACAGAATATTCATCTACATCTCCCTAAGATGCCAGTGCAGGTGGCTTTCTTCAGGCCTACGTTGTCATTTCTCTTCTTGCTCTTTATTTAGACACACTTATTTTGTCATTATGTATTTTACTTTGATGTATCCGCTATAGCATGTTTCTTGAAATGTCATATTGCAAATTATTCAAATTGTAATCTTGTGGGCAGTTTTTCAGCTACAAAAAGAAAGAAAAGAGTGAAAAATCGAGTTAACTAAAGCATTGGCCACTTACTAGTTGAGCCTTGGTAAATAAACTTTGTTGTAAGTTAACCTCTATGCATATATATAATCAAAAGAAATGAGAGGTCACTGGTATCTGGCTTTCTGTACCAATTCTAAAGCAACTGCCATTCTTCTAGCAAGATAACCCAGAAATGTTCTCAACACTGCAGTAAGTTGCAGAGTTTAATCACAGCCATCTTTTCAACATTAATTTTTTAGATTGCTCCTACAGATTGTCTTTGGCATTTGAAGGTTCTTTTGGCGTAAGTACTTAAATCAGGAATGTCAGACCCATTTACTGCAGAAGTATAATGAAAGATGCATTTTGTTCCAACGGAGCTTTTAATTAGAGACTAATTATTTCTTCTTAAGTAAAATCATTGCTTAACCAGGCTTCTTGTGACCCTGATTTATGGCTTGTAGATATAAAATTGTCTTTCTTATCAAGGATGTTTCACTGTCATTAATTTTAATACATACAATTGTATTCTGTCACTTAAATGTGTGTGCTATGAGGGCTGCTGCCTATTCACATACTATAGATTATTAGAAAAGATCCAAATTCTGATACTCTGCCAAATATGCCCAAGACAAGACATTCTGATAAGTGTCGGCTTATACTCTACATTCGACAGAACTAAAGGAGCTGCCTCTAGTCAAGCAGAAACAGGAAACTAAACACATAATTGTGAGTGCTGAAAATGAGATAATAAAATTCCCCAATTTTTGCATCCGCTGTCATGTGGAAAGCTGAATCATGGAAGATTAATTAAACAAAATGTCAAAAAAAAAATCCCATAGCAATTACACCCCTCACTACCCAAGAGAGAAAAGGTTCAAAAACACCTTTTTGCAAAGTTTTCTTCCTTTATCCTTAATCAAGTGAGTGTTTGAGCAGAATTTTTAAGGCAGGGTGTTCTTCCTGATGCCAGCCTACTTTATTTGCCTTAGGGCACACAAGACAAACGGTAGCGTTACTTTAACCACAGGACACAATGTGGAACAAAAGGTAGAGCATGGTTTGGCTGAGAATTGTATCAAGATGGAGGCGAGACGGATGAGACCCAGAGGGAAGCCAAAGAAGATGTGGATGTAACTGGTGTCAAAAAATGTGAAAAGAAAATGACATTTATTCGAATTGTTGGCCAAAACCACAGTGTTTGGAGGAAAAA
Source organism: Polypterus bichir lapradei (assembly GCA_026402145.1). NCBI lineage: Eukaryota > Metazoa > Chordata > Cladistia > Polypteriformes > Polypteridae > Polypterus > Polypterus bichir. The sequence continues at coordinate 38,324,201 of JANRMT010049829.1, forward strand.
TAAAACTTTAGGGCCAACCACATAACCTTAATAAACCCAAAAAATTGCTGTTAACCTGGTGATGATGAAGATACAGTAGCTCTCGTCATCTTTTCTTGCGTCTATGTTTCAAATATTTTTGATCATATAAAATGTTTCAGCCTTTTTGAATGATTATATTAGTTTTCATTTAGTTCATTTCTTATTTATGGCTCAGAATGCTAAAGACATTATCTAATCTAATATAAATATTATAAAATATGGTACAAACATAAAATACTGCATAATGCATATCTAAAAACAATAACACTTATTAATCTATCTATCATTTAATGTGCTTAATCCAGTTCAGGAGTATGGAGCCAAAGTCTATCCCAGAAGCACAGGATGTAAGACAAGAACCGGCACTGGACAGGACACAAGTAAAATGGAAGGCACACTCACCAGCCAACTTACGATCACCATTTAACCTAATAGGCATTTCGTTAGGAAGAAGAACACATGCAAACCAGGCCACAATTCAATCCCAGGGCTCTGGAGCAGTGAGACATCAGCACTAACGAGTAAACCAATGTGCTGCCCATTGATGGAACAGTATAAAAATAAGAGCGTAACCAACCAGGGCCATTTTCGCATACCATAATAAGATGAGCCTGCCCATTTTTGAAGTCTGGACTAAACTCACAGATAATGTGAGAAAGTAGGGATTCAGGACTACTGTACCACCCCAAGTGCAGTCTACGTACACATATATCTACAGACATTTAAAAATAACATCATCATAGTAATGGTGTTGAAGAGACACAAAGGTGCACAGTGCTAGAGTGAAGCCCTCCTTTGAGCCGATTTCCACTGTTCCTATCATGTGACTGCTACATAGCAGATGTCGCTTAGCAACAGCCTTAGATAGGAGGGCCTAGGAGAAAATGAAATTCAAAAACCAAGAATCAGAGGTGGGGCTGGACTAAAACACAAATTAAAGGAAAAAACTAGCAGCAGAGCACACCTTAGTAAAATTTCATTTCACTGTTAGAAAACCCTGGGGCGGACCCCGAGTGCACTGAATGGATTATATCTAGACAGTAGCCTAGAAGAGACTGGTAATTTCCTAGGAGGACCTGGAAAGAGCTGCTGATAGGGTGGCCTGCCATGTTCTGATAGTCATATCTGAGCCACAATCCTCACTAGAAAAAGTACATAAAGAGAGAAGTGGATATTGTAGGATGCCTGTGGTAATATTTTTAAAGAGAGAAGACTAAAGTTAAACAGCCCTTGCATGCTGTGATTCAAAAGTAATACAACCCTGGAATAATTTTTGAATTAATCCCAAGTTTCTGAAAGTATTTCAGATATCTTTAAAATATTAAGTAGTTTAAGTTTGCTGCAGAGGTTGAAAGATTTTGATTAGCATGTTTAACAGGGTATCCTCCACATCCTCTTCTAACTGGGTGCATACTGCTTTGGGTCTAGGAGGTTTTTTTTACCTCTGGCAGAAGTTGTTTTATTATAATCTGCCCAAAACTCTTAATTGGAATTGCAATTGGAACAACTCTATGTTAATTTCTTTTGGTGTACTGATCTTGGGAACTGGTATAATTAATGATTTTTCCTAAAGTTCAGGGACTAATCCACTATCAACTAACTATCCAAACTGATACTGTACCTTCCAAAAATAGTGTGATAACAGTATTTACAAATTGTATGAAAAATATGTCACAAAAAATTAACATTATGGCAAGAAGTTAAGTTGTGAAATTGTGAAACAAGCAAATGTCAGAAACCACAGGATCTTTATACTGAGTTACCAAGGCCCAATATGTTTGGAACAAGGTGAGTCCAAAACTTTTAAGTATTTACATATTTTATAACTGGAAAATGACAGTTTTTCACAGGGACAAGCTAAACGAATAGTCGTTTAAACCAAAAGCATAAATCAAAAGCACTAAAACATAAACATCATAGTTCAGAAAACAATACAATTCAAATCCTAAATCCTTCTAGCTTTTCTCTAACCAATGTTAATCAGTCAGTCATTGTCCAACCCGCTATATCCTAACACAGGGGTCTGCTGGAGCCAATCCCAGCCAACACAGGGTGCAAGGCAGGAACAAATCCTGGGCAGGGCGCCAGCCCATTGCAGGGCACCCACACACCCACAACACACTAGGGACAATTTAGGATCGCCAATGCACCTAACCTGCATGTCTTTGGACTGTGGGAGGAAACCGGAGCACCCGGATGAAACCCACGCAGACATGGGGAGGACATGCAAACTCCACTCGGGGGGACCCGGGAAGTGAACCCAGGTCTCCTTACTGCGAGGCAGCAGCGATACCACTGTACCACAGTGCCGCCCCCCCAGAGTTAATCATTGTTTGTTTAAAGGTTCTTCGATCTAAAGTTTAGACAAACCACTGAGTGCACAACAATCTTTTATCGAGGAAATGACATCACTGATCACCAATCAGGGATTAGCATTGGAGGTCATTGTTACAAATAATATGGTGGTACCCAAGGAGCCAAAATGCTGGCACCCATACGAAAACAGAAAACAAAAAAAAGCCAAAAATAACCATAAAAATTAGTAATAATTCAAATAATAATGTTAACATGCCCCAAAACTACATAAAATAAATTAGACTGATGCCAAATATCTTCTTGACAAAGCCTCAGCTCAAATGCTAACATAATATGTTTCTAGGATTCATATGGCATGTGTTGGCCTTATAGCTAGTAATTGTTTGTAACTACTGCCAAGCCTTCTTTAACTCATTCTTAAAACACAATTTTAATCTGTCTCGATATTATATTTCTTACGTTAATTAATTGTGCTTTTAATCTCAGTTGCGGGGAATCGTGCCACATGGCCGGTCCCTCACAATGCAGGTAATGTGCCTTATTCAAGACTCCATGAGTAATCGCTCATTCGACTCAAAGTCAAACCAGTGGTACCCAATGATTCTCCGAAGAGACGCAGTACCAAAGGAGTCCAGTCTTCATCTCAAGTCACTGGATAGCACCCATGACTTGCATCCATTTAGCAAAACGGGGTGGGACTGGACCATATGACTGCCTGGAGGGTTGCCAATCCGGGATCCCAAGCTGTTTCGTAGGTGCGGCAACACAGTGCCCTAGTGCATTCAACCCAACTTGACCTGACCTGATCTGTATTCTCAGACTGAACAATACATTTTTCTTTTGTCCTCTGGCCCACAATTAAAGGACAAATTTGGTAATTCACAATTTAAAGTTATTTTTTGAAAGTCATAATATACATTAACCTGCCAATGGAAATTTGGTTCTAAACTGAAGCATTTTGTGCACATTTTTTAAAAATTCCATGCCTGTTGTTACAGTTGTGTTAAGGGCATATATAGTGTGGTCCAGATCTAATTATGCAATTTTCATTACGCTATAACTTATTAAGTTTATTACATAGAAAATCACCCGAAAAATCCCGGACCATCGAGAAGTGTGTGAACTGACGACATGCAGAATCATCTTCACACCGAGCTGGAATCATCCCCACATAAATCAAAGTCATCCAGACAATCTGGATCTACATAATTAGATCTGGATCACCCTGTAGTTTGGTTGAAATTTGATCTACTGTATTCTTTGAGAATGAAGGGAAATATGCATCTAGAAATAGATGCCACTGACATAATGATGTTCTCCTTTCTATAATTAAGCATATACTAATTGGCTCACCCAGAACCCAGTTCTAAAATGCCTCAGTAATCCTGACATATGGTTTTTCAGAGTATAAAGATTTAAGTCTGCCATAGTTAACAAGGCTGCACCTGGAGCTTATAGCTAGTAGTGATGGGCGTTTTGATTCACCTTACTGATTTAAGTCTTTTGAAATACCCATTTAAGTGAATTGATTCATTTGATTCATCAATAGGATCTGTGGTCAGCAGAATTAAAAAAAAAAAACTTTTCTCCACCCTGAATGAATCACATTGCAACTATACAGTATAATCATATAAGTCATACACAGATGTAATAAATTATATATTTCACAAGCTGATCATTTATATCATATGACATTTCCCCCTTTGAATGCGCAAAGCATGACAACATAGTTAAAATGTATTATTAAAATAAGATGGTATTCTGCGGAATTGTAACCAAGAGTTACATGCCTCATTCTCGGGTAATGATTCAGCTCAAGCTCAAAAGAATCTGTGAATGGCACTTACTTAGTGCAATCGTAAAAAAAACTATGGCAAAAAAATTGTAAAAAAGTGTGCATTAAAAACCTGAAAGCAAATAGTTAGAAATTAGAATATTTTTGTAAGGTTCAATTTTGTATGAATAACTTGAACTTACAAAGGGACATGTGCCTGTATGACATCACTGACAGAGTTCTCATTTGTGAATGCAAATCTTGAATCAGACTGGTTGTACTTGTACATGCATTTAATTTTTTCCTGCAAAATAAAAGATAGTGAAGACATCACACATGCATAACAACATCCCCGAATGGATTAATTCATGCCCACAAAATGATTTGTATGATTCATTGAACAGGTTAATTCACACAGAACGAATTGCTTGTGAATCATTGATCACTACTAGCCAGGCTTGAGTCACTAGTTCAAAAATAAACGCAGCGCCAGCTTGAGTATCAGAAGATGGGGCAATATAACTTAAAAAAAAGTGAAATATGATGTATTTCTTGACAAAAAAGTACATCAGGTGTTAACTGTTCAATATCCTTGGCAAAGACCTGCTTCTTTGCTGGAATATGAGATGGGTTGCAATTTTTTTCATTGATAATTTCTAAGGAGGTGTTTAAAGTACTTGGGTGGCCTGCAACCTTCATCAGGATAAGGAGAATAAAAATGATGATGACGATGACGAAATATTCATATTTTCTACCTCTGGTTCATTTATTAATAATACAATATCTGGAGCCATGGTAAATGTTGGAGACATACTGTAGTTACGTCTACCCTTTGTTTAGTAATAAAAAAAGATGGCTAAAGTATTCAGATTTATGAAAAAGTATAAAATATTAAGGCTTGTGAACACTGACCTATATAAATAGACCACTATAGCATATTTTTTGTTCCCTTCTTAGTACAACAATCAATTCAATTACATGTCCTTTGTTGATATAAAGCCTTCACTAGTTTTATTTTTTAATGTGTTTTTTTTTTCTGTGCACAACAATCTGTGTCTAGGGGATTGTTTAGAAAAATATCTACACTCCATGCTGCATTTATTTTGGACAGAGCATTAGCATGTGGGAAATAAAAAACACCCCACCATTTGCTCCTGAACCAGTTTTCTTTTTTTATCTATTCTTGTCCTACTTTTCAGGATAGTCACTTTCACTTGTTCCAAATGTGTTTGAAGGGGCAAATGATAAAGATCTGTTTTGCCCTGTACCTGAAAAATCAGGAGCATATTTGTCTGTCATACAATTATATTTCTCAGATTCAATTTGTAAAATGTAAAAGTTAACCTGAAGAGTTTACTTACAAAAAATGTTTTGATAAAGTTAAAAAGTCAACTGTAAAATATTAAAATGGATGCATAAACATTAAAGTATGTACTACAAAATTAAATTCTTCTTTAGGCTAAAGGCTTTGTATGTCATTCTCTGTATTTCATAGAGGAGCTTTACACAGTTTTCTGGACTTGCTAAATAGATTGTAGATGTAGCTCACCGGTATCGGATGGAGGACGCAGCAGGCAGACTGTATGATGTGATCGTGAACCCGTGCCATTTAGTATTTCCACTGTTAGTCCCATAGAAATATTGGTGTTAAATAGGAATGTAAATAAATAGTCAACAAAGCTGATGCTGTGTAATGCTTGTAGAGATATACACATATAATAGGAACACAGTGTAATATTCATATAAGCCCTACATTAACATACAGTAATCCCTCCTCGATCGCGGGGATAGCGTTCCAGAACCCCCCGCGATAGATGAAAATCCATGAAGTAGAAACCATATGTTTGTATGGTTATTTTTATATATTTTAAGCCCTTATAAACTCTCCCACACTGTTAACATTATTAGAGCCCTCTAGACATGAAATAACACCCTTTAGTCAAAAGTTTAAACTGTGCTCCATTACAAGACAGAGATGACAGTTCTTTCTCACAGTTAAAAGAATGCGTGTCAGGAGCAGAGAATGTCAGAGAGAGAGAGCGAGAGAAAAGAAAATAATCAAAAAATCAATATGTGCTTTTGGGTATGCCGAAGCACCGCGATAAAGCGCCATTTTGTAGAGAAGCGTCCGTATCCTCTAGGCAAACAGCCCCTCTGCTCACACTCCCTCTGTCAGGCGCGGAGAACGTCAGAGAGGGTGAGAGAGACAGAGAAAAGCAAACAATCAAGCACCGCGCGGGAAGCATATCGTATATCATTGAGGAGTTTTATTTAATATGTAATACATGCTCTGATTGGGTAGCTTCTAAGCCATCCGCCAATAGCGTCCCTTGTACGAAATCAACTGGGCAAACAAACTGAGGAAGCATGTACCATAAATTAAAAGACTCTTTGTCCGCAGAAATCCGCGAACCAGCGAAAAATCCGTGATATATATTTAGATATGCTTACATTTAAAATCCGCGATGGAGTGAAACCGCGAAAGTCGAAGCGCGATATAGCGAGGGATCACTGTATACCATATACAAGTATGTGCTAGTAAGCTAAATCAGATACACAAGTGTGTGTGTTTAAGCAAAACATTAGGAATTACACTTCAAAATATTATATTGAATGCTAAGTTTGCCAAGTGCCTTTAGTAAAATTGCCCCCTTTTTCATTACTGAGTTCATTCTCAGTTTAGGTTTACAGAAAAACAGAGGTTTCTCAGCAGCTGGACGTGTCTCTAGTATTCAGTATCAATCACTCCACTGCACCAACTACTTTCAGTCAAGGGAGAGTGAAATATAACAAAGAGGAGTGAATCTAGAAGATATCTTCTTAACTACTAACTTTAAAATATGAACAGTTTATATCAACACAGACAGACTATATACCAAACTGTAAATCCATAGGAGAAGTGGGTCACTAAGTGAGTGGTTTCCCCAGAGGTTGATGCTGTGATTCTCTAGTTCATAAAAGCATTTACAAACCAAATCCAAATAACTGAACTTTGACAGGGATGCCTCCATTCACTGACCCCTTAGGAGGGCACTCTAATAAGAGAAGGTCCAAGAAACATCTAAGAACTTAAAACACCCCTACTTTAACCACCTTTTTAATGAACTCCGAGCAGTTTGTCATACTTTAAAATTCAATGTATTGCTGCCATCTGCAAGATTCAAGGCCCACTGACCCACTGATGAAAACATGTCACATCTGTACAGGACTGATTCAGTTTGAGTGACAAGACACTCAAAGGAAATGCATAGAAAGGCCTTAACTTTTGAGCTTCGATGAAAGAGATTGCATCCAGTAACGGGAACACTTGTCATTGATCTTTCTTTTCATTCTCACTCCCTGATATCAGTACTTAATATATTTGTCGAGATTCTGCAGTCTCTGATTAGGTTTTTGGCTGACTCCAGGAGAGTCAAATAACACAATGACTCTGTCAGGGCACTGGACATGCAAACCTGACCCACTGAACCACTTCAAACACAACTATATTTTTGTAATGAACCACACCTTGGTGGCAGAGAGGAAATGTGACCAAAATATGGGAGAATACAACATTAGGTGCTGGCACCATAATACTTCGTAAACTAAATGAGAAGATATAAAATTACAGGAAAAAAGCATGGGAATAATTTCTTTAAAGATATTGGGAGATGTACATAAGGACAAAATTGTTCTTTTAGGATATCAAAAAACTATATCAAGAGTGTCTAGAAAATGTCTGCCTTTTGAGTATGGGGATAAGCTGTCAGGGGTGAGGCCTACTCAGTGGATACAGACTGTTAAGAGTGTAGGCGTGTTTTTTTTTTACCTGACTCCACTTATTTGTGACATTTAATAAGCAGGATCACTACATATTACTATATATACAGTAAGAGTTAAGAGTACTCCAGAATAAAAATCTGTTGAAGGCCGCAAGTGAACTTGGACTTGGAAGAAGATAAATATTGTAGTGAGATGATGACCAACCATAACATTTTTGGTCAATACAAAACAAAAAAAAATTAATGTTCTTTGATTGGTCCAGTCACTGTCCAATCAAAAATACATGACATGGGATGAAAAAATGCTTGTCCCAATGTCCATTCAACTTCAGAAGATCTTGTCGAACTCTGCAAAAAAATAGTTGGCAAAAATTAAAGGGTGCTTGCTTGTGAAGCTGAAAGAAGACATTTCCAGAAATATTAAGGGACAATTGTTTAATTTTTTGTATACTTTTACCTTAATTTAATAACTTGGTTGGACAAAAATATGCAACCATTTACACCCCCATACCACTGTTTGACTATAACATCCCTTAAGGAAGAGTGTGTTCAGCATTAATCTCAACAAAATTCATTTCTGACGCTTTTTAACTTTGTTATTGTAAGTATCATCACTATTAAAGTTTACGAGCCGCGCCAACATTAAAGAGCATGTTACAGCACTCAGTATGCGATTTATTTAGATCTAGTATGGAACTTGCATCTGGCCAAGATTCCTTTATTCATGTGCTGCTTGTCCAAACCTGATTGTATTACAAGAACCTATTGCTTTGCAGCAGTCTACGATGTCCCAGCCTTCGAATCTTCTGTCTCCCAAGACATCGAAAGTCATGAACCAATGATGGACTAGAACAATGAAGACACAAACAACAAGTTACAGGTGCAAAAAGAGCAATTTAAAGTTATTTTTCCATAAATAATTCATAAAAACAGTGCATTTATACAGATAAAAAACAATAAATTAGTCCAATAAATCCATTGAAAACCAGGTGTAAAAATCAAAGTCAGAACCATTATTCCCCTTCACTTGCCTCTCATCTCCAGTGTTTCAATCTCCCATCTCCTCTACTAACTCCACTTGATGTTCTCATCAAAGCTAAGGCACTGGAGAATGCAGTGCCCTCCCTGGTTCTTGTCCCAGTAACCTCTGCCAATCACCACTATGATACTCGGAGTCAGTATCCATCATCCTGCCAATGCCTGCAGTCTGGCAGGACCCCTGACTCTGCTCATTCAATCTCTCAACAAGAGCAACCTGCTCCTAGAGTGCAATTCCTCGTGGTCCTTTGCAGGACCACTCAACAGCCCTGCTTAATTTTCCTCTGCACTGAGATGATCGGACAATTCTGCACTTTCTTTCTTGTTTCTTGTTTCCCTTCTCTCAGTCTCTACTCAGACCTCCTTTGGGTGCAGGTGCTTTCACACACAATCCACGGAGTATCAATGATTGTATTGATTACACTTGCACATAAATGAGCATTAAGCCAATTTCCCCATTAAACACTCCATCAACATGTACCTACACCCACAATGTCTAAGCTACACTGTTATTATAAGAACTTTGTACCACCAGGGACCCTTGGCGCACTTCCACACACATAGTGGCAGCAGGGGAATATTTTTTGTGGGTAATTTTATTAGTATTTTAGGTTTTACTCACCCTGCTGATTAGTCAGTGCCAGCCTGCATGACTTCAGCTGAGGTTGGCTGTACATTTAAAGAGGAGAGGGGCAAGTAGAGAGAGTTAAAAAAGCAGAATCGAAGAAGAAAGTGAGTGAATGCAACCTCTCAGAGAGATGAGAACAAGAACAGGATAGAGTGTGGGTTATTGTAGAGAAGAAGGATAGAGAGAAGTGCAATTCATTTTGGAAAAGAGTTAAGGAACTGCTAAGCAACTGTTTAAATAGTAGTAGCGTTCATATGTTTAAGACTGAAACTACCAGGCCGCAGGTGCATGTGGCATCACACAGTCTCTTGACAGGAAGGAAAACAACAAAGAAAGGAGTGTTAAAATCATGCCTAATATCCAATAAAAATCAGTTTTTGTATTATACTGGATTATAAAGTTATGGATTAAGTTTTTGGCTACTGCTGCCTGGGATTTGCCTGATTATTCCTGACTTTGAATTTTGACAGTGAACACAGTAATTAACTGTGCATGCCTGGCTCATGTTTAAGTGTTTCCCCAAGGCACTCATCAGAATCTGTCCATTCATCATTGCTTGTGCAATCAATCAAACTTATAAGGAGGGCAGCCCACATTTAAGATATAGCCAGCCAGCTAGCCCAAGTCACTTGTGCTGTGCCATGCTGAGAAATCAAGTACTGCTGAAATACAGAAACATTAGTCAGAAAAAGTAACAGATGCATAGTGATTGTTGCCAGGCAACAAAACCAGATGTGTTGAGGTTAGGGGTGGCAATTAAAGAGGTGAGAGGTCATAGTCAAAAGTCAGGACACTTCCTGAGATTTTATGATTTTTGTGTTCAAAATCTGCACCCTAGAGGAGGGCTGTTATATCATTAAATATGTACTGCATTTAACATATTTGTTATGTTATAAAAGATTCAAGATAATGCATGGTTCAACTGTAGTGCAAATAAATGCCTTATGATACTAAAATAAATTTTAATCCATCTATATCATATTGGTACACCATCAAGTGCTTGCGGGAACATATGAGGATTTTAAAAATGCTGGAAAAAATGTTATTGTTGTCAAGAATGCAAGCAGAATGTTTTTATTATACTGGTAAAAATCATGCTGTAAGAGAGGGGAGAACACACTACAAGACTAACAATGTTGTTTTAGACAGGAAACTCTAGCAAGCAAGTCATTTATGATAACTTTTGGATATTGCTAACTGATTTCATAAATTTTGGGTCTTATAATTCTTGACAAAATATATTTTTTAACCTTACTATATAAATCAACATCCCATGTAATAAGAACTTAAACATATGTTTGAAATAATTATGTTGAATCAGCAAAATGAATTATGTAATAGACAAAACAAATAAAAAACACTTAATCCAGTTCTTGTCCTATGCTGAATCTGGGTATCCATTATGACTTTACAAGGCAGCGCTTAGCAGCCTCAAAAGCTACAAAGTCATGAGTTTGGATGACAGCTCACACAAAGTCTGTACGTACGTGTTGCGTTCCTCAAGTTTCCCAGTGTTAGCTTAATTGGAGATCCTAAACTGATCCTGAGTGGACACGTGTGAGTGTGTCCTGCAATGCATTAATGCTTCATTTAGGACAAAGCTGATGAAATAGGATCTGGCTTCCTATGACCCCAAAGTGGACAGTGTTAGAGACGGCCAGCGGCTCAGCCTGGCAAGGACGCCCCGAAGATAGAAGAATGGGGGAAAGCAGCTATTTGTGGGCACTGCCTCCCCCAAAACACCAGATGGCAGCTTCCCTGGAATGCAGCAGTGCTCCAGATTCCCACAGGGCATCCTGGGACTTGGAGTTTGGTTTCTCAGGTCTATTGGGTGCCGTGGGTGCATGCTTCCTTTGTAGCCCTGAAGTACTATTGGATTACAACGATGGAAGCCTTGAAGTACTTCCAGGCTGATTAAAACCTGAATTCTCCATCTGACCCGGAAGTGCTGGGAAATCACATGGGAGGAACAGCAGAAGCACTTCCGGGTCAAGAACTATATAAAGGATGGCTGAAGACCCAGCAAGCGAGCCAGAGTCAGGTGGAGGTGGACAAAGCTTGCTGGGAGGTGTGGAGGAGAGAATTGAGAGTATTGTGGTGACTAGTGAATTACTTGCCTGTGTTATTGTGGATGTGGTGCTTTGAGGGCACTATTACTGCGAAGAAAATAATGAAATATCTTCTTAGTGCATTTACTTTGTGTCCTAAGTGTGTGTCTGTTGGGGTTAAAGGGGCAACAGCGACCCCCTAGCATCTTACTACAGGGCAGTGAGAAAGTGGACTGAATATTTCTTTAGAAGTACCTGCACAAAAACCTACAAACAAATTCTTTGGTTTCATTTATCATCAATTTTCACTCCATCGAAGTGACAGAACCAAGGCATTTGCCAACTTTCTATGAGTATATTGAATTCTTGAAACAAATCATGTAAAAATGTTACATTAATCAATGATCTTTGCAGCGTGTCTGGTACTTCAGAGCTGACAGGTTACATGCTACAAACATTAAAGAAGGCGTCCATCCCTCCACCTTCATTCCCTATATCTTCCAGGGCAAAAAGCAACAGAATATCTTGTGCTGCATCGATATATGTGGAATGTTTGAAGAAAGTCTTTTTTTTTTTAGTTAATTAGACTAAGGCTAAATGGATGAGATAAATCAGAAGAGTGCTAAATTTGCAAAAATATGTGTAGTGTGGAACTGGAAGTAGCGGTGAAATTCTAAAGCACAGAACACAAAGTTTTACCAGCATGCAAAATAAAACTCTTATGAAGATAACCTCAGTAATAAAGCTATGTTTGTTTTATTCATCAATGCCAAACAGTAACAGGATGCTTTACTGATGTGCTTTTTTATGAAATTACTCACCAAATGCCAAATGCTCACTCACACATTTCCCCATTGATTAAAATACTTTGGCCACTGAGTCGCATAAGCATTAATATCACTCACGCAATTCCCTGCTGCCTAGTGAAATATTCATGTTTCCCTGATTTTTCTTTTTTAAATATTCACTTTGATTCTTCCCCTCCTACAGTCGGATTTGATGTTGCCCAAGGAGTAGTAAGAAAGCAGGGCCATTCCATTCAAAAAAGTGACACCGCCATCATGTAGGGTGTAGGCTTAAGGAGGTTCTCTGTCATGCCTGGCCTCTGTCACTCAAACATTTACAGCACCTAGTATAAATGAGATTTGTATTCAGACAGTGAAAATGTCATTTAGTAAAGATAAGCTGAGGTTTTTATTGCAGCTTTCCTGGAAATATAAATTATTATATTTATGTTTATGTTTTGAGTCAAAGGTGACCTCGTATGCCTTTAATTATCCGTCCTACATTATTAAAATGCAAAACAAATTAAATACCAGAGTACTGAAAGTCCTCCAAGTAGATGACAGGGCATTTGCGGAGTGTTTTGCTTATATTTCAGCCTCAATTGTGTTCCATGTTATAGTTTGTTCTCTTTATTTTGTTTCAACCAAATGGCATACAAAATGTTGTAAATTGACTGCCTATAAATCTGTCATGCATCAAGTGAGTCACTAATCTTTGACACGTTGGCTTATTTCATAAACAAAGATAGTAAGGTAATCAGAATGGCACAGTACAGAGTCCCATGGGCCAAGGTGAAAGAGAGCCGCCAAATGGCATGGCAGTGCCGTTCATGCCCTGCATCAATGCATTTCTTCAAAGGAGTTATAACAACAAAAATAAACAGTATATGCACTGAAAATACAAACCCATTTTATTGTTGTGTTTCAGAGGCCAGCATTTCTGAGCAGGAATTCTGCTTTTATGTTGAATTGGAGGCTTTGATTAAGTGTAACTTCACAAGCAGTTGCAGATGCACGGTTTTATGGCAAAAATAAATAAACCTGATCTGAACTTGTAGGACTAGAAGAAGATTTTTTGTCAGACAGGGTGCCCATGATCGATTTTGCTCAGAATCTCAAACTTTTAGAGGAGACATTAATATTTCCAAAGGCTGTCCGCTAATCGTCTGAAGCTGTCAAGCCAGCACCAATGTTTCTGCAAGCTGATGAGTGACTCAAACTTGAAAACTGCCTGCCAAGCTCTTTATCAATTCTGTCTGGGCCTGATTCAGCTCTTTTTTTAGTTGCCTATCCAAAGTTGACCTCCGTGACACAATGCGCATCCACAAGGGCAATGTGGGTCACAGTGCTTGAGTGTCTTAAGCAGGTCTTAAAGCTGGGCCTCATAGTCACACCACAGGCCTGTCTGCAGAGGCGGCTGGTGTGTGCAATGATTCGCAACGCCCTCTGCAGCTCCTCAATAAGCCCGCTTCATTATATCATCTTGGCAAATGCAGATTTATGCTCCTCTATCATCTTGATTGCTGCAATGTCCTCTGTGCTGGTCCTTTATATTCAAAATGCAGCTGATGGACTTGCAAATGCTGTCTGCTCTTCCCAAAATTGGACTCCATCCCACTTGGTGCTTATAAACTTTCATGCTCACATTCAAATGATTCTGCTGATGTGTGCTGCAGACAGGTTAACAACACCAGCGTTTAAAATTATCTTTCCAATATGACCTGATTAAAGATTGCTGATGCAAACTCATTTGCTTAAACAATTGTATTAAAATGACTTCCAATTAAAATTAATTTATTTTTTCATGACAAAATTCTGGCCATAACAATCAAGAACACTATTGTAAAATGAAGCAACAACACTATAGCCTAAAAACAGTTAATGCTGGCAATAGGCATGGCGTTACGATAATTGAAAATTAGGGAAGAAATGATCACATTGTGTGCCTGTATATCATTTATAAATAAAGACAGGAGTTAGTGTAACCTACAAGGGTACCCAAGATGCCAATGCCAAAACCATTTTTCTTTGTTCGTTAAATGATGCAGAAAAATACAGTCAATTTGTCATCGCTGCGAATTAAATATCAGAGGATGCTAGTGCATGAGATGCAGAATGCGGCAAAGTAATTGTTAAATAACACAGAGAAAAACCTGGGAGGGCTAAACGACTTGAATGCTACAGTTGTTATTTCAACAGAAGACTGTGGTGAAAAATATTAGGAAGAGCAGCAGGAAGTTGTTGAAGGCAACAATTTGTACAGGATGTGTCAGGCTGCGCCGGTGTCATTATGAAACGAAGCTCCATTTCGGTTTCAGTTCTATGTATTGTTTTACTTCTTTTGTAAAAGTACACGTGATAATACACTTTTGTTGCTGTGTTCACTAAAAAAAAGATCTTATATCAAATATTTAATTTACACACCTTAACTTTTCTTTTTAAAATAAACAAACAATTTTTACATTTAAGTATGTTCCTCTAATTATACATCCCCATGGCAATATAAAGAGAGACACATTAAAATAAGACTTTGATATTTTGGCAGGTAGGTTTTAAGTAATTACAGTACATTGTTTTGGTATATTGGGTTAGGTTTTTTCATTGTTCCCTACTTAACTATTTGAATTTAACTGGAATTAAGAAGCAGGCTATTTGAGTTTGGATGCCAGTCAATATATGTCCTTTACAAGGGGTAGATTTCAAGCTCCCTTTGATGGTAGCCATGAATATAGAATGGATAGATGTACTTTCCAAATAAATTTACTGTAGTGTGAAAAATGAAACACTGGATGGAGGGACAACATGACTCCACACACGTTCCCTGGTTTGGGAATTAGACTGCAGGCTTTTAATCACTAACACTCCTGTCCTAATGGAACCTGACTTTCACACTACTTATGCTGGTGAGAGATTTGTGGCAATACGCTGAGCTGAACGTACACGTGGGCAGACCTGCCGCCATATCCTCAACACCATCTTCTGTCTCCTCCTGAAGAATTTTCTGAATCTCCCAGTTGAGAGACATAATCTCTCTGGCTGTCCTTAGTCTTGTCCCACTAAGCCATTGCACTTTAGGAAGAATTGCAAGTTTCCTTTCTTGCACGGTTTATTTTAATAAAGCAGGGAAATCTTGCATTGTCTTCATGGCAAAAAGGTTTTCTTTATTGCCAATTTAATATCATTATAGAAACAGTACAGAAATAAAAACACATAATTCATGCCTTCTTTGAGAGCCTGATGACGTAAATAACCTAAAGTATCAGTTGAGTGATAGAGGAGATTATTCACTTTTTTTATTATGCACTATAATTCACATTTATCAGAAGATTGTTATGAGCATGACTACAGTTGTCCTTCAAACCATTCGTATCGAGTTCAGGGTCACTGCAACCCAGTGCCTACTTCCTGGACACAAGACAAGATCAAACCTTGTCAACCTTATACACATCTGTCTATCTGTCTATGCATCATTCCAAAACAGAATCTTTTTAGTTAGTGTTTTCACAATGGCCAGATATTCACCTTGCTTAACTTACAATGTTTCAAGGCAGATCTCTTCAGGCATATGACGTGCAGCGTGTTAATGAAAGCGCATAATCTCAGAGGTGCGAAAGCAGTTAAACTACTGAAACTGCATACTTAACTCCTGAAAACAAATCAGTAAATACTTAAATTGTACTGCTTGCTGTATTTTTTTTTTAAATGAAAAAAATGTTTGCTAGCTGATCAGTATAAGAACTAAAATGTGAGTAAAGCAAATAAAACAAATATCTGACTGGCACAAGAGCAACTGTCACTAACCTGACAAAGTTAGTTTAATGACAAGCATGGTATGTAAATACACATTGTTACAAAGGTCTTTGTGTAAATGAAAACATCCTGAATTATCTTCATATTCAGAAAATCTTATAATAGCAATATAATAATGTTTGAAGTTTTACTTGTAATTTTGATTTTAGTCACAATTTATATTTCAGTTACAGGTGAGAAGATGTCAGTGAATAAATTTAATATGTACACAAGTTAAGATAAAGCAGGTAGCTCATGATTATGGTATCATTCTTTATACGCCCTCAGCTTAAATCCACCCAACCTATTTAACCTAGCTCTCAGTTTGTTGTTACAGTGGAGGGAAAATCATCCTCCCTGTCACTCATAAAAATTCAAGCCCTGCCTGATACGCCTCCTCACCCTATCACTAAGACCCTATGCAGCAACCTAATTTTGTCCACTTGTTTTCTCAATCTGATTAAATCTGTCAATAACTAGAGCTTGTCAGTTGTAATCATAAACAAGGATCGGGATGTAGACTGAGCAATAAATTTACAATTAGATGTATTTGCTTAGCTGAAGCTTTCATCCAAAGCGACTTACAAAGGAGGTCAACATAATTGAGTACCATCAGTCAGGGGTCTGTTTGGGAGACGTGTTACTGGACAAGGGTACAAAATTGATATCTACAAGTGGAGTTCAAACCAAGATATGAGTGAGTTACAATTCCCAGAATTAAAAAACCTAACAGCTATCACGTAGACAGAAATTCACCAAACAAGAGAGACTTCAAACGCTTCTTTAACACATTGAGGGAGTCAGAGCTTTGAATGGAGGTGGGTAGCTTGTTCCACACTAAGATATGATGCCACGCTGAGGTGGCATCACCAGACAACATTCATTAGCAGATTGGTGTGGTCGAGAAGGAACATAGGACCATACAATTGTCTCCATATATAAAAGTGCAGAGCCACTGGCTACTGTTTAGGCAGGCTACAAAGATTTGAATGTAATATGCACCACTACAGGAAGAAAAGTAGTGAAAGATTCATCCCAGGCCTTAACTCCTACTTCAGTTCTTAGCTAGAGCCTCTTTTCCACAAGAGGATTGTGACCTCAGGTTGCTAATTCTTATCACAACCCCATTCCTCACAGTTGCAAGCCACTCCATTTCTCATTGGAGATCACAATACAGTAAGGCCAAAAGGATAACACCATCATCCACCAACAGCAGAGCTGTCATCCTTGGATTCTTATATTGGATACTCTCTAATCTTGGCTGCATCTTGATATTCTGAAAATCATGAGCATGAGTGGAGACAAGATGTAATCCTGGCAGAGTCCATCATCCAAACGGAAGAAACTTAAAGGCAAATATGCAGGTACAAACTCCTGTTCCACAAATATAGAGATAAAATATCAGTTCCAGAACCTCAGGCTTTAACCCCAAGAAATTACAGAGGTACATGACCATATACTTGACAGGCCAATTGCAGTAACTCATCAAATAAAATATAATATAATATAATATAATATAATATAATATAATATAATATAATATAATATAATATAATATAATATCTTTTGGAATATTTTTGCATATTCTTACACTGACAGGCTAAATAGAAGGCTAACAGTCTAATAGTAGGTCAGTGGTGACTGACCATATATTTTATGATAAAAGTCACTATGCCACATTCCCTGCATGTATATTGTAAATAACATAATACTATTCAGTATATGCTAGAGCACCTATTGTCTGCAAATGGCAGACAACATATGGTGAAAGTTGACTTCAAATTCTAATAGCACTGCAGCTTAAAGCTATATATCCAACATGATGTTCATCATGAAAAAAAAACAATGCCAAATAATTGCTCATTTAAAATCTTATTTCCCCCAGAGGACCTTCCTTGTGTTTCCAAATTGGTCCTACAGTGCGTTTTATGCAGGCCTTTAAACAAAATACTTCCAGACACTTTCCTTTCCAATCTTTTATTCTGCCTCTTCTCATCCTTATTAACCTATTATACAATGTTCAACAGTTTTCACCCCATTATAAAAATTTGTAATACTATTTTGGTACTCACAGTAAATAGATAGAATAACGTAAAGCAAGAATAGAACTGCAGTAAGTCACGTTTGCTAACAAGGTAATTATTTGAGCGTTTATAGTGCTGAGATCAATTGGCATTGTCATGATCTCCTATCCAGTTCTCAGAAAAAACTCATTTACTTGTGTGAATCCCATTCTGTGCGACTGCATAATTCTTGATTGACCATAATGTTCAAATTAGGATTGAAAGATATTTCTCCTTTGCACATTCCCCCCACATTTTTCTTGGTTTGTCTGTGTATTAAATTAATAGATGCCTCCTTTACATCTGACATTAATAAACATTTTGTTGATTCCATCCGTGTTGGATAGCGCTTGACCACACAAAAAAAGAGGCATAAGAGCACCTGTAACCAGATTGTGATCACTGTGATCACTGACACCGCATTGGGATGTGGCCAAAAATGAATATGGACTACACTTAACTTACGTCGAATTGCAAATGCATTATCTTTTAACATACAATAAGCATGTCAGCAAAACATTGATTTGAATTTTGCATGAGTGAGGGAACATCAGATCTCTATCCGGACATGAACAGAATCATGAGGTAAGCTTTAATACCAGGTGTAGATGTAATCTGTATAAATTATATCCAGATACAAACTAAACCCAAAAAAACGGGTGTCAAGAGAGCATAATTGACCCTGTAGTAGCACATCTGAGGGAGCCCTATGATGAAGTGGCACCTTGTCCAGGTTTGATGCCTTCCTTGTTCTCAGTGCTGCTGACATACGTTGCAGCCCTCTGTGAAGCTCAGATGGATTAAGATATTTTTATATAAATGAATGCATAGAAATATTTGATTATAATATATTTGTTTTTAATTTATCTCGTACTTATTATCTATTTTAGTAGAGATGGTTAAGTACGATCTAGTGTAAATATGTAAATGTTAATGACTATTATTGTAAACTCTTAAAAATTCCTGTGCCAGAATGGTGCTTTTGAGCGATGCCATATGAGAACCATTTTTGGTTCCCAAAGACCCATCCACATGAAGGTTCCAGAGAGGGCCTTTATTTATTTAGATCTTTAATAAGCTCCATACAGTAAATAACCACGAATAGATGGTAACAGATCTGTAAAATACCAGTAGCTCAAAATTGTAAATTGACTCTTGCTGCATACATATGTAATACTGGCTAAATCCAGGCTTTCTTAATCTGTTAGTGTTCTGCTAGGTAGCCTAGCATACATGGATTTCAGGACTTTCTTCTACATATCAGGATGTTTTTCAAAGCACTAAAAACCTTGCTTTGTCAAGAAATAGTTCTATAAGGAACCACACAACCCAGTAAAAAACCATAAAATGCCAATAAAGAATCATCTTATTTTGTTTTGTCAAGAACTTTGTCATGATGCTTAATATAAAAGGTATTCGGTAAAATAAAGATGATTTGATTTTCTTGGGTAAATTTAATGCTGCTAATACTACTACCACTACTCATAATAATAATAATATGTTAAAGAGACGGTAAAAATTAAGTTCACTTTTGCAAGGGGCATTTCCAAACTTCTTTCGAAGCTGGCAAACATTTATTAATTTTGTTCTCAATGAAATGAGCATGCTGAACCGTTGCTAACCTTTTCAGGTTTTTTTTCTTTCAATGATTACTTTATTTTCAATCTTTTTCTTTCGCTGCTCTCTAGATAGGGTACAGGAGGGAAAATCTGTTCTGATCTGAATAGGAATCAGTGCTGTATGCCCAACTGATTTGCAATAAACTCATTGAAATTAAATTCTAAAAATCAATAAAGTTTATGAAAATAATAAAACTAACACGAAAGGAGAGCTTCTCTATAAAGCCTCCATTTTTATACTGTGTGAATAGGATGGAGCCCTGGGGATGTACTAAAAGCTTGGGGATCCTGTTTTAAGCCACTTACGGGCAGGAATTTCCAAGTGTTTATGACCTATTATTAGACACGTCATTTGCCCAAGATAAATTACTATAACTTACTAACCTTTCCCCCAACCCTTTACATACCTGTAAGCATTCTAGCATAAAGCAGGACCTTAATCTAAAAGGTGCACATTTCTATCTATAAGGAAAAAGTGTAGCAACTCCAAAAAGCCTGCTTTGATGTGGGAGTGTAATCAAAGCCAGTTACCTTGTAAGAAGAACTATGTGGACTGAGGTGACATTGAGAAGCACTTGGAGATGAAGTTCAAAGGGCCGACTATGGTGAAATGCTAATCAATTATTTTGCTGCAGTCAGAAAAAAAAACCTGCACAAGGGACAGAGAGAGCTGAAGAGAGAGATAGTGAGAGAAAGTGCATGTGTGTGTACGTGTGTGTGTGCGTGCCAGTACTATATTCCACATACTGTACATTCTGGTGACGATTAATCTTTTAGCAAGCTACTGCAGTTCAAGCCCCAGCTTTAACAATCAGCAATGCCAAGAGCTGCTGAACTGCAGAGAGCAATAATTCAATCATTCCGGGTCACCTCACTGAGACGGACAAGCATATGGCACAGAGATCACAATGAGCCATAGAGTTGGAGTGGTCCAGGAGCTTGCTAGAGTGAGCACAACTTACTGAACACACATATAGTCTGTTAAATGGCATGCTGACTGGCTACCATACAGAGAATGTGAGTTCACAATCAACTTCTGTGCTTTCTTAATGCAGGACTGGCAATCCACTCACAGCACCATCATCACCAGCATTTATTTCTGGCTTTCCTTCCCAGGCCATTAAGCAGGATACAACTTGGGAGTGTTTGTTTGACAAACCCCAAATAATAAAACCCCAGTGACGATTTTCATTTTACCAATTCAATGCCAGTCACCTTGTGGTTACTTCAGCTTGCCATACTGTTTGCTGTACATATTTATAGCTTTATAATTTGCAACTGTATATTTTCTCAACTTTATTGTTATTATTTCTTGAACTATTATCAAAAATGCACTGTTATTATACCCAAATATTCTCCTTAGCAGTACATTTTACACATTTCAGATATTAGTATACTGTATCTGGTCTCCAGAGGCAGCCTTTCAAGCAGAATAAATATTATGCTTGCAACTGGATGTGCCAATGAAGCATACAGACATTGTAGCACCTGCTTCAGACAGATACAACGGGCTAGGAACTCATCTGGATTCAGGCTATATTAACTGTAACCCAGGACATTTTGGATAGGTAAGCAGCACTTACATGCTTGATGTTCTCAGATTTCTTCTCTTGATAAATGGATAGGCTTAAACTAAATATAATTGAAATCTGCTGCTGGTTGAAGTGTATTATTAGACTAACTGCACCGTGTATTCAGTTCAGAGTACAGTTCAGAGTACTCTCATACTCACTCTGTAAGAAAACGCTTTGTATCTTTTGGAATAAGATACATCAATGTTCACTAGAATCATGGCAGAAAATAAGCAGGCAATGTGGCTTAGCAATAGAATTACCAAAGCCTACGAAAAAACTTTAAACCCAGCCCACCTTAAATCCCTTTGCACCTCTCCGTCAGCATCTTTTGTCTTGTAAATGTGTCCACCACCATAAGCAGCAAGCACCCAGCTATGCCATCTCCCCCACCACCGCAGAAAGTGTAAGAAGTTCTCCCAGCGCAAGCCTTGATTATCTTGGAGAGAAATGCTGGAGTTTTAAAGGGGAAATAATAGATTGTTATTTGGAACACATGCATTTCATGTGTGTTCCATGTCTACAATAATCTATGTAAACACATTGTTAAAAAAGAAACATTTTTCATGTTTTAGTAATAAATGACAAAATGTCGATATGAACTGTATAATGTGTGAAGGCTGAAGTCCAAATATCAAATAAACACAAAAGGTGCAAGAGCATTGTGACAGCTTCCATGGTACAGCGGTAACAACTGCTGACTTATAATCAAGAGGCAGCGTGATCGATCCTGGGTGTCTTCCAGATTTACCGTTTTGAGTAGTGAGCTGCTCTTATTGTTAATATTATAAAATAAAACCATACATTTGAATTGCGTCTGTAACAGCTGGTGTAAATGTATAGTACTTTTAAAAGTTATTGTTTTTTTTTTCACTTTTATTCTCTCAGTCACAATCACGATACAACCCCAATCCCCAAACCAATCAACCCCGCAACCACCCCTGGTACTTGTAGGAGTTTTTTTTTTTTTCACTTTTGTTCTCTCAGTCCTGAGCAGCTCATCTTTTCTCCACGCTAGCGGCCCGCTTCTTCTCTTCTTTCGTCAGCATCATTTCACGTTAAAACTGATTAAGTCAGCGTTTGTGTTGCAATTACTTAGTACTTTTTCTTTAATTTTTCACTTAAGCTGGCACTTAAGTCTTCAATCTGCCTCAAGAATGATTTAAGATATGAAGAGGTAGGGGAAGTGACAGCGAAGGTGGTAGGGTGGAGATTGGCACCCGTACGCATGCACCGTACGGCCGCCCTGCTGGCCACTGCTGAGAGTTGGTTCTACAATAAAATAAAATAAAAATAAAAAAAGGAATAACCTTGGAGGCCAATCATCACCCCAAAAGCAGATAGTAGACGTCACGTAGTATATGTGTACCAAATTTCAGGTCAATAGTTCAAATGGTTTGCGAGCTACAGGTGATTTAAAGTCCTGAACAGACAAACAGACAGTCATGCTAGTGTATTATATAAGAAGAAAGTGAGCTTGACTGTTTACTTAACCCAAGATCAGCACCGAGCAGATTAAGATTACCGTGTGGCTCTGTTTGCTCCATACCACTTGGTCACATACATACCAGTCAAATGAAAGACTTTTAAGATGCTTTTTGCAACATTTCAGATGATGTTAACAAAAGGACTTAAAAGGCAGAAGCTGAAATAATTGGATTTCCTCAGCTTAAGTGCTTCAAAACATTTTTCTAATTGAGCTTTAATAAATTCACTGTGGTAAACCACAAAACACAAATTGGGGGCTTAATTGAAGGCTTTTTCAGCACTTGTACATTTTTATATGATGCAAAAACAGCAAAACTGCTTTTCTCCTAAGCGAAGAAAAAAAAAATTAATTTGGAATGAAATGTTTTCTAAAAAAATCCCAATAAGGCACAAATGGTAACGTAAATTGTTTTGATTAAAGAACATTTATCTTACCCTACAGAAGCAGAGAGTGACTTCACTGCAGTTCATTTTCCTCACCATAAATTCTGTGTGGGTGCTTGCCACTTGAAAACATTGAAAATGTGCTACTTCAGAAGATGCTGCGTTTCAACCTAAAAAGCTTTCTCAGTTTAACATCTTTGTTCCTTTTAATTATCCTGCAATGCATCCGTACAGAAGCATTATAAAGTGTGCACAGTGCATGAGACGTGTATTCACACCTCCGTCCATTTTATTTGGAACCCTCTTTTTATAAGGTACATGGTTAAAATGGAAATGGATGGCTTGGATGTATTACTTTTACAACCTGCTTTTTCATGCAACAGTCCCTAGATACTTGTCTTTTCTCATTACAAAAATTTTCACAAATTACTTCCTAACCCTCTACATTTAGCTTTTTCAAAACAGAAAACTAAATGTTTATTTAATAATAGTGTGAGTTTAGAAAGAAAATTACGCATTTTGCATATGCTTTCAGAGTGCAAGTATGTGACCCATCAGTCAGTTGTGTGTGCTTAACATTGTATTTGATATGTTATGTATGCTTTGTCAATTACTACCATCCATCCATTACACTATACATTATATCCTAACTGCAGGGTCACGGGGGTCTGCTGGAGCCAATCCTAGCCAACACAGGGCACAAGGCAGAAAACAAACCCCGGGCAGGGCACCAGCCCACCGCAGGGCACACACACCCACACAACAAGCACACACTGGGTACAATTTAGGATCACCAATCCACCTAACCTGCATGTCTTTGGACAGTGGGAAGAAACCGGAGAACCTGGAGGAAACCCACACAGACACGGGGAGAACATGCAAACTCCATGCAGGGAGGACCCGGGAAGCAAACCCAGGTCTCGTAACTGTGGGGCAGCAGCATTACCACTGTGCCACCATGCCGCCCGTCAATTACTTTACATTCAGTTATTAATTATTTTGGTCTGCATGTTTTTGGGTGTATGATGTCTGTAGGAAGTAGTGGGAATATCGAGCACAACACATCTTGTTAGTTGAATGAGGTTAGTAAATAAAAACATAAGAAATTAACTTCTGAGTGTGTCTTTTGCCTCTTTCTTACCAACACTACCCTAATCATATTGACTTATAGTGTTTTACCAAAATGGATTCAGATGTACGTTTTCTGTCACGGCGAAAAACAGTGTGGCAAGCCATAAGAACAGAGCACTGGAAATAAGAACAAACTGTACAGCAAGCAAGAGCCAAAACCAAAACAATCGGAAAGCATTTTGATCAAATAGTCAACCAAAAATCAAAACCAAAAGGGCAGAAGCAAAAGTTGAAAAGTTGAGAAAGCTATACTTTTTGAGACATGAACATTTGATATTAGCCATCCTTAATCTTGGATGCTGCTTCACATGCAGTGGCAGCTTTTAGAGCATCACACTAGTGATGTCACAGCAGCCGACTTCCATGGATTAGCAACTGAACTCCAAAATGGTGACATGGTAGAAACAAAATATCACAATCATTACAGAAAAAAAATAACAGCCAGTTTAATTTTCCATTAAATTCTCTAGAATAAATAACCTCCAAAAAAATCATACCAGAGTAAAAAACAAATCTTAAAGTTTCCTATTTCACAGCGAAAAACCAAACAGTAAAAAGTATGTATAGCACATTTTTAAATAATGTAGAAACTACACAGAAGCAGTCTTCACTTACTAACAATTGATCTTATTACATTTAAGCCCAGTCTTGTTCTAGGGCCAGTCTTAAATGACTCTATCAGCATAAATTATAGCAAACGTTTGATCGCTTATGTGAGATACCTCTAAAGCAAAACAAAAATACACTGCTTTTGTAGGTACTCTAAAATTATGGATGGGAAGGCATGGATCATTTTAATGAAGTATTATTAACAAAAGAAGCTAGTATTTTTTGAATGTACAAATGCAAACATAATCTCAGAACAGCAAATGTTGCATACCTGACACAATGACTTGTTGAAAAATGTGACAGAAGTAACTTTAAAAATCTGTTAAGTGAAGCAACACTTGGAGTGTTGAAAGATTATTGTGAGAACCAATGCTGGATTAGACAAACTAGAGTAGTAGTCAGGAACAGCAAAGTGTCAAATCACACACTCAAATCTAA
This sequence comes from Polypterus bichir lapradei, assembly GCA_026402145.1. NCBI lineage: Eukaryota > Metazoa > Chordata > Cladistia > Polypteriformes > Polypteridae > Polypterus > Polypterus bichir. The sequence goes on from JANRMT010049829.1 coordinate 38,349,664, forward strand.
AAAGGCAACCAAGAATCAAAGAGTAGGATGTTACAATGAATTGGAAGGAAAAAGGGAGTCAGAAGTCAGAAAACAAACCTATCTTTATGGCCTACTTGAATAGAAAGCTACCTACACCAAGAGAATCAACATGTAGCATAATCACCGAGGAACAGCCCATAGAAAAGCCATCGCAAATGAGAAATGTCATTTCTGTGATGTCCCAACTATGTCACGTCAACAAGAAAATCAAGAGGGGACTAAAGTGAAACCATCTAGAAAAAAATAAACCTCATAAATGGAATGTACTCTATGTGTCAGAAAACCAAAACATACACATAAAAAGTGTTTAATTCTAAATGATGTAAGTGAAATTGTTCTGAATAATCATAGTGGGTTCATTGATATTTTGAGTTTTAATTATGATTTTGATCGTTCTGATTAAAAATGATCTATTTTGCAATTGCTGAAAAAGATGACAAAGAGTAAAAGCAATGTATGTAGTACACATTTCTAGCATACGTTAAGTAGTCTTTTTTTTAAAAACTTATAACTCTTTCCAAACGTTTTGCTTGAATTCCGCCACTACCCCAAGCATTAAAAATCCTCTCCATTTCTTGATGATTCAGGTTGTGCTCTTGCGGTTATGACAGGAATTCAGCTCCTTCTGAAATTCTGTCAGTCCACTCTCCGACATAAATCACCTAACACTTCTGGTTAGAGTACTGGTGACCTTCAGCACTGACTTGGACACTTTATTGTACTTTGAGTACTTTATTATTTATTGGGTACTTTATTGCCTCTTGACTGATTTCACATTTTTTTCCCTAAAAAATATGACAGTATTGGTAAAGAATTATCATACTGGCTGTGTACCCTGTGATCACTGTATCTGATAGTTTCTGTTTTAAACAGTATGTTAAAGCCTATTGCATGATGTATCTTGTTAATAGGGTTGTTTATTTATTTATTTTATCTATTATTATTATTTGAATAGCTTGTTATAGCTGTCTTTTGATAGTATATTGTTTTATGGGCAATGCTATATATTGTTCATAATAACAACCCTGCCGCTAGTCACATGGTTCTTGACCTGTAATGTTATCAGCCTGCCACGTGTTATGAAATACCAAATGAGTAAAGATATTTGTGAGAAAGACAAAAGAACAGAAGATGGTAAACAAATGCAAAAGACGTGGTCATGAACGGGCAGGACTCAAAACCAAAAGTGCAAAATAAACTGGCAACTAAAAAGAAAGGGCCAGATAAAATGTAGTATTCGAAGACAAAGCAAAGTTCAGGGAGCCAGAAAAACACTTAATGCTAGGGCTGTCTTGCTATACTGAAAATTACGAGACACAGATTTATGCACCCAGTAGTAATGTGGGTTGTGGCCCTTAAATGCATGCTAAAGGGTGGCCCACGAAAAAGTAGCCCGCCTCCCTGGCGAAAAAAGGCGCTCTTCCATAAAGAAAGAAAGAACTTGAAATGCAAAAATCTTTACTCACTCTTTACAGAAAGTGCTGAAAATGATCTCCTTGTGCGTCAATGCATTTTTGGGCGCGCCTTAACATGCTGTCATAGTGCGCGAAATGTCCATCTGCTGAGACAACTTACGTGTAGACTTCCTAGGGCTTCTCTCCATCCATGTGAAAACATCGGCGATCGCATCAGGTGTGCGAACGGGCGGGGCCCGATTCTTTTTGGCGTTTGCAACTGACCCTGTCGTACGCCACTTTCTCACCAACTGCTGTATTGTGCGATTTGCTGGGACACCAGCGGCAGGAAACTTTGTTGCAAAAATGTCCCGCGTTTCCTTAATGGAATCCGTGAGAACGTACGCCTCCACTATTGCGATTCTTTGTGGAATGGAATACATGTCGCTCAGCTCGTACTCACACGTTTGCACTACACAGCTTTCGTGATGAGGGTAGTCAATCGGCGCGCCACTCTGGCAGGAAGGCGGGCTACTTTTTCGTGGGCCACCCTGTAGTAGAGTGTGCTGGAAGAGCGAGTGTCTTGCGATTAGTTTGAATTCGCTTTGGAGGTGAGTTTTGTGAGTAGTGCTGTTTTTTGCTCTTTGCTAAATATTTAATCTTTTTGCTTCTGTTTATTGATTTACTCTGCTGGATTATGTTTTGCAACTTTGCTTAGGATTGCCTTTTGTGATTTTTGTTGTTTTTTGCTATTTTTGTAAATATGTCTCCTTTTTCCAAAGATTCTTTGTTTGCCCTTTCATCCACAAGCCAGAGGTTTATTGTTATCCTTGCTCTTGTGGGGCTTCAACTATATTCTTTAAACATTACCTATATATTTTGGAACTTTTGAAACCAAAGTCCATTTGGCCCGGTGTAGACTGAAGCCAGCCAGTAAAGTAGGAACTGAGGCTGCCCTAGAGAATCCATATCTTGGGTGTCTGATTAGGATGTGCCTGCTTGGTGATTATATGTTGGAGGCCTTACAGCACTTCAGCCATTTTGTGCTGTTATTTCTCAACAGTCACAGCCAATACTGTTAGCAATGTAACAGAAGCAATCACATGACATAACAAGAGAGACAAGGCAGTAATAAAATTAATCTTTGCAAACACAAATCAAAATAGCAAATAAAGCACAGAAACTGTATCTCTGAGTGAAAAAAAAACATGGAATACGCAGAAATGTACTAATGAAAAATTTTGTAATAAAGCCTGTTTTATTCAGGCCCCCACTGACTGTTGATCAAATGACTCTTTTATGTCTGTTTTTATGTTAACATTCTTGATTATTTAGTTTCTTTATGTCTACACCTCATTTCCTTGCATTTTTTGGTATGAAACCTGCACTATTAAGGGACTGTTGTCAGCACTATTAAAGCCGAGGAAAACCCACAGTCCCTTGCAGTTCATTGAATGTGCTGCCGTGAGTGAGTGCCTCTGGTGTTATTTCCATGCTCTTTGTGTGTTTATTGGATTTTTACCATTTTGCACCGATTTTCTGACTGTCCTTTAGATTTCTGCATTGGGACTTGTTTGACTTGGATTACCTTTTCCTTTTCAGGCAACCCCTACTGTTCTTGTTGTGCTCTTCAGAGCTTCACTGTTTACAGATGATTTTTGTATAATATTTTTCTTTATAAAGATTCTACTTTTGCTCTCTCATTACTAGTCAGGGTGTGATGATTTTCCCCCCTTTAGTGGGCATTTTGGAGTATTTTTGAGATTTAGAAACCACAAGTTCATGACAGTAATAAGGCACTATTTGTTCTAGTTACAGAAATGAATTTGGTAATAGATTGATTGTTAATTTCTGTGAATTGTGCATCTTCTCCTGCCAAACTTCACTAAAATTTTGATCACAAAAAATAATGTGGTAACACCTTAAAATAACTTTCTTAGTTCATGTATATTCAAATAGCAAGACATTGGCAAAACTTTAGAATAACTAGAATAATGCATGTATAGCTTGAACATTTTTGTAAATCATTTGCAGTATTCATTCTAAAGATGAAACTGTAAACGTTTTCAAAGGTTCAATAGCGTAAATAATGAAAGTTATTATGAAATGTTACCAGTTAGTGAAAGTCAGCCTGTTTATCAATCATTCTTTTGGCTTCTGCTAATAAACCCTATCATCTTCAAGTCCCCAAAATGTTTTTATAATAACAAATCATTTCTTTGGACTTGCTTTTCTTGTCCATCGTGGCTACACCCGTTGTTTCAGTAACATGTCTCTACAGTAAGTACTGCATTATTAAGGTTTTAAGTGCTCAGTTATGACATCTGTCCCTCATCCTCTCCTCCTATTAGTAGGCAGTGCGGTTAATGTCTAAGGCACTGGACTGTAAAGTACAAAGCTGCCAGTTCAGTCTCTGCGTTTAATTCATTATGGATCCTAAGCAAGTTGCTTAAACTGCCTGTACTTCAAATCTTAGTTCAAACAGTTATAGTATAGCTCTGTATTTTTGAAGCGCTTTAGGATGGTGTCCATTACGGAAAATCATGGCATAAAGTAAAGGTTGATTTTTGATTTACCTTCCTTGTAATCCAAAAGTGTTTTGTTTGTTTGTTTGCTTTATTCCTTGGAGTTACTGGCTCATTTGTCCATGATCCTTGGAGACCTTTTACAATAATACAGCACTTTACTCAAAAAGCACAGCACAAAAATAAGGTGTCTTTGAATGTCTTAGTACCCTGGATCTTTGATAGTAAACAACAAAATTTTAACAAGCAACAAAATCTTTCTGAAATACATAAGGACATTCACTACTGCTTAGTCCTTTTACAGGTCTAAAGGCAACCTAACTTATTTCTGAGATTAACCAATTATAATTTAAATTCTCTTATAGCCTTGATAGTCCAACTGGTAAAATGTTGAACCATATTAAAGGGTTTCTTTGCAGATGTGATCCTATGGTTGAAATGTGAAGCAGGAGTCGAGTATACAGCAGTCACTGGTGACCTTAACTGAGAAGCATCAGTAGGAATTTCCCTGAATTGATGTCAACGGTCCTCCATAACAGGCAATGAATAAAAGCACAAGTCAGGCACTCAGAGCTCTGTAAGGCAAATCTTATTAAGGTTGCAATACCTTATTAAACCCTCAGTGTGTAAAAACAGGAATAAAACAGCAGAATTTTAATCAAACCCTACAATATATTTAATTAAGACTGCACTAATTCACTTGACAGTTCAATATTCAATAAAAACTGTAAATCAATATGTCTAATTAGGCTTCAATAAAATAAAATAAATAAATACAGAATTGAAACTTCATTCTGTCGGTTAAGGAACAAGAGTAGCAAAACCTTTTATTTAAATACTTTGCCTAGGAGATGAAAGTGAAAATGTTTCTTGCACAAGTTAACCAATCCCTGAATTAAACAGCCATTACAGTCCAGTGACTGATTAAAATATAGATATTCTTCATAAGAAGAGTAGCGATAACCAGACCTCTGGTAAATGCCAAATCCTGGGATTTTAATGACAATCCATGCATGATGCTTCTCAAACATTATATTGCACCAAATCTAACTCCATATTATTAACAGAGCATAAAAAATGCAAATACAGTCATAGCAGCCCGCCATCTAGCAGTTTAATTGAAAGGGACAGGGCACGTGGACTAGTGATTCAGGACTATTAGAAAAAGAGAAAAAGTCACGTCAAAGCAAAAAAAAAAAATGCACTCACATCCTAAAACCAATCCTTCAGTTCTTTCTCCTAATCCAGATCCATGAGAATCCACAGTTAGAAAGTCCTCAGTCTTGAATTTTTACAGCAGTCATAGCATCCACATTTACATTTCTATCCTCCCCTCAACACAATATTTCAAATTCCACTCTTTCTCACTTCCAAACCCAAACGCCAATCCAACTTTGAACATTTAACTTCAGGGCAGTATAAAAGAAAAAACAAACCATCCTATTATCTGACTCCAGTCGGCAACTGAAAATTGTTCATCAAGTAAAAAACACATTGACAATGACGTTTTCAAGTCCCATTAAGATGATGTTAGCACATCAAAATCTTTCGCTTGACCTCAGTCACAAATAATTATGGAAGCCTATTGGTATATTGTTCAATATGACCCTAACCTGTCTGATCATTGTCAGAAGCATGCTTGAGGCGCATTAATAGGCTGAGATGGAGCTCATCTGTTTGACAGAACCTTATAATGAGTGCTAGATAAATCATAAGGTGGAAAAAGACAGAGCAGAAACTCAGGAAAACACGTTAGATAGATAGATAGATAGATAGATAGATAGATAGATAGATAGATAG
>JANRMT010049829.1:38355413-38419809 GCA_026402145.1 Polypterus bichir lapradei
ATAGATAGATAGATAGATAGATAGATAGATAGATAGATAGATAGATACTGTAGATGCCTGTCAGGTAGTAGGTCAGTTTGGATTTTGGATCTGATATGGGGTGAAAGATTGTGACTAAAAGCAGATTACAGGCTATCATCTACAGTATGTATATGTCATTTCATTTCCCCTAAATGTAAAAGCAGCCTGCAATTGATAAAGAAAATACTTTAACTTACAGAGTCATATTAAGTCAATATCCAGTTTATTTCAGCAGGCAGATGCCTCCCTGTTACAGCTACCTGCTGCCAGCATTTGACACAATATCTACAATATCAGTGGTCCTGTGTCCCACATAATTTAACTGGTGAGCTTCTATCTCAAATAAAAACAGTTTATACAGGACATGCTGAAAATCATCTTCAAAAGATATAGAAATTGCTCATTAATAATCTAGGGAAAACAATTGCTTAAAATAAACAGAAAATATGTTCTGTCCCCAGGAATATAAAGGTTACAAAGTATAACTGGCAAATAGGGAGAGATTTGTTTCACCTGCATACAGACTGTTAGGAAAGCTGACAGCTAATTTCAGACCACAGATTTGCTGCTTCTGCAGCTTTTGAAAACAAATGAGCATCATTCAGGAATGGGAAAGATGGCAGATAAAAATAATTGTGAATTCCCAGTATTTTTGACAACCTTAACCTTGGTTCCTAAAGCAAACATGGCTCTGTTATGTAGTAGTTACTTAAAAATTCTGAATACTCAAAATTGGACTGGGGAGACTCAAGGTATAAGAAACTATACAAAATATTTACATATGATAATATTTGTACAAAGATAATGGCATATGCTAAAAAAGGCTTCCATTTTCTATCATATGTACAGAGGGGGGCGGCACAGTGGCGCAGTGGGTAGTGCTGCTGCCTCGCAGTTAGGAGACCCGGGTTCGCTTTCTGGGTCCTCCCTGCGTGGAGTTTGCATGTTCTCCCCGTGTCTGCATGGGTTTCCTCCGGGTACTCCAGTTTCCTCCCACAGTCCAAAGACATGCAGGTTAGGTGAATTGGCGATCCTAAATTGTCCCCAGTGTGTGGGTGTGTGTGTGCCCTGCGGTGGGCTGGCACCCTGCCCGGGGTTTGTTTCCTTCCTTGCACCCTGTGTTGGCTGGGATTGGCTCCAGCAGACCCCCGTGACCCTGTAGTTAGGATAATGGATGGATGGATGTACAGAGGGAGCCAGAGCTTGCACCAGCCTTTTCACAAGTGCACAGAACCTACTTTAGTAACAATGGAATCACTTTAATAATTTAATAATTACAGTTTTGGACATCATAAGGGAGAGACTTTATGCTTTAAGGTACATAATTTCAAACTCTGTAATAAACTGTATTAAAAAAATAGTTTCCTTTAAACCTTAAATGACAATATAATGTGCAAGCAATGAGGATTTTGCACATTTTTGTGTCTAAGGAAAGTCTTTTTTTTTTTAATCCAGGTATTTTGCATGTGTCTATGTGCATTTGCTTAAGTTTAAAGCTAATTGGTTGAAGGCAAATGACTGAACCAGAACAACAACACATGTTATTCCAGGAACAATAAAGTCCCTGCACCATCATACCATCCTTACTGTAAAGCAGTTAAGTGTAAACTGAAAATGACATTATACATTCATAGAAGTGGTCATTGTGACTGCATATTTCAATATCTGCATATTACAAAACTGCACATTTCAATATCTGTCAATTTTCAGACTTCAGATAAATAGTCAGAGAGGCGAGATTGCATTGGTTTGGACATGTGCAGCAGAGAGATGCTGAGTATATTGGGAGAAGGATGCTAAAGATAGAGCTGCCAGGGAAGAGGAAAAGAGGAAGGCCTAAGAGAAGATTTATGATTGTGGTAAGAGAGGACATGCAGGTGATGGGGATAGAAGAACAACAGAGGACAGAAACATATGGAAGAAGATGATCTGCTATGTCACCACCTATAAGGTAGCAGCTAAAAGAAGATGAAGAAGATAAAAAATAAAACATTACAAATGTAATAAGCACCAGTGCTTCTGACACAAATTTGAAGATTCCTACCAATGAAAATGCGTCAGTCTTTTGAGGACACGAATGTATCTGGTTTGAAAGATTTCAATGGATAGCAGACCCAGTCTCAGTAACTTGCACAGTCCAGTTTTAAAATGACTATGTGCCTCATCAAGTCTTTTCTAAAAATACGGACAACTTCTCACTGCAACATTTTAAATGAACAGCGTTCTTAGGCTCTTGCTCAACCCAACGAGTGGAGAGAATCATTTCCAAAATCACTTATCTGAAGATTCAACCTTTCTGTTTTTGTGTTTTTTCAAAGAAGACACTATCAAAAAACAGATTGTAATAAGTTCATAATACAATATTGGACAAAACCTTCGATTTAGAAATATTTTGGGGAAAGATGGTTTACAGTACAAGACTCAAGTCTCCCTTTAATGCCTAGTTATAAATTGTGATGCCACACTTTCTAACTTCACTCTGTCATGTCTACCAGTTGGACGATTCTGATAAATAGCAGGTTGTCATAGCTGATTTGCTGCTAGGTTGATGGGGTCAGCAATAAAAGATTTGGCTAATTTTTTTGGACAATAGAAAACAAAATAAATGCATTAGACAAGCTGCATATTGCTTGAAATTAGCTTCTGATTCTTTTTAATTTTATATGCAAAAATGCAGTGAGGTTTAAGGCTGACATCACAACTTGGGAAAACCAGGTAACACAATTAGCTCTGAATTTTTTGACTGCTGGCTACCTTTGAAGAGGCGCTCACATGAAATTTCCCACTGGTAAGCTCTTATCTCTATCATACAGCAAATGAACGTAGCAAATGATGTTAACTTGTACATGGGTATGGTTGGTTATTACGTCTATAGTAAAAAGGCAGAAATTACTTTAAAATAATGGCTACGGATAAAAGGTCCTCTCAGTTAGTGCGCTTAATATTTTTGGTCTTTTTTTTCACAAAGAATTGTTTCCTCCATCTTTGAAACCCAGCCATCCAGGGCAGGGTCCCGGGAGCCTTTTCCAAGAATCATCGGCCAATCATCAGGCACAAGGAACAATCCCTGGACAGGTCACCAGTCCACCACAGAGGGACCACATACAGGTGCTGGTCATAAAATTAGAATATCATGACAAAGTTGATTTATTTCAGTAATTCCATTCAAAAAGTGAAACTTGTATATTAGATTCACTCATTACACACAGACTGATGTATTTCAAATGTTTATTTCTTTTAATTTTGATGATTATAACTGACAACTAATGAAAGTCCCAAATTCAGTATCTCGGAAAATTAGAATATCAATTAAGACCAATGCAAAAAAAGGATTTTTAGAAATGTTGGCCAACTGAAAGGTATAAACATGAAAAGTATGAGCATGTACAGCACTCAATATTTAGTTGGGGCTCCTTTGGCCTGGATTACTGCAGCAATGCGGCATGGCATGGAGTAGATCAGTCTGTGGCACTGCTCAGGTGTTATGAGAGTCCATGTTGCTCTGATAGTGGCCTTCAAAACTTCTGAATTGTTGGGTCTGGCGTATTGCATCTTCCTCTTCACAGTACCCCATAGATTTTCTATGGGCTTAAGGTCAGGCGAGTTTGCTGGCCAATCACAAACAGGGATACCATGGTCCTTAAACCAGGTACTGGTAGCTTTGGCACTGTCTGCAGGTGCCAGGTCCTGTTGGAAAATGAAATCTGCATCTCCATAAAGTTCGTCAGCAGCAGCAAGCATGAAGTGCTCTAAAACTTCCTGGTAGACGGCTGCGTTGACCTTGGACCTCAGAAAACACAATGGACCAACACCAGCAGATGGCATGGCACCCCAAACCATCACTGACTGTGGAAACTTTACACTGGACCTCAAGCAACGTGGATTCTGTGCCTCTCCTCTCTTCCTCCAGACTCTGGGACCTTGATTTCCAAAGGAAATGCAAACTTTACTTTCATCAGAGAACATAACTTTGGACCACTCAGCAGCAGTCCAGTCCTTTTTGTCTTTAGCCCAGGCGAGACGCTTCTGATGCTGTCTCTTGTTCAAGAGTGGCTTGACACAAGGAATGCGACAGCTGAAACCCATGTCTTGCATCCATCTGTGCGTGGTGGTTCTTGAAGTACTGACTCCAGCTGCAGTCCACTCTTTGTGAATCCCCCCAACAGTTTTGAATGGGTTTTGTTTCACAATCCTCTCCAGGGTGCGGTTATCCCTATTGCCTGTACACTTTTTTCTACCACATCTTGTCCTTCCCTTCGCCTCTCTATTAATGTGCTTGGACACAGAGCTCTGTGAACAGCCAGCCTCTTTAGCAATGACCTTTTGTGTCTTGTCCTCCTTGTGCAAGGTGTCAATGGTCGTCTTTTGGACTGTCAAGTCAGCAGTCTTCCCCATGATTGTGTAGCCTACAGAACTAGACTGAGAGACCATTTAAAGGCTTTTGCAGGTGTTTTGAGTTAATTAGCTGATTAGAGTGTGGCACCAGGTGTCTTCAATATTGAATCTTTTCACAATATTCTAATTTTCCGAGATACTGAATTTGGGACTTTCATTAGTTGTCAATTATAATCATCAAAATTAAAAGAAATAAACATTTGAAATACATCAGTCTGTGTGTAATGAATGAATCTAATATACAAGTTTCACTTTTTGAATGGAATTACTGAAATAAATCAACTTTGTCATGATATTCTAATTTTATGACCAGCACCTGTACATGCAAACACAAACTGGGGCCAATTTAGCAGCACCAGTTCACTTAAGCTGTATGCCTTTAGACTTTGAGAGGACGACGATGAGGACACAGGGAGACTATGCAAGCTCTACACACCTGGAATATATGAACCCCAGTCTCCTTTTTGTGAGGCAACAGCACTAACCCTGTGCCACCATGCCACCTTGCTAATTGTATTTTGCTGTAAATGTGCATTAAGATATGAAATGCAGTGTGATGTTATTTGCAGCTTTTTAAATATTTTGTTACTTCTCACTGCATTCCTGCTAGTTTTGTCTTTTGTGCAAACTCTTTAAGTAAGGCAATATCTAAATGTGTATGAAACATACAGTAAATGTGGGAGGTGGCAGAGTTAAAGATGTTAATACCTGCATTGGGTGTGACGAGGATGGATAGGATTAGAAATGAGGACATCAGACAGTCAGCTCAAGTTGGGAGACAAAGTCAGAGAGGCCAGATTGTGTTGGTCTGGACATGTGCAGAGGAGAGATTCTAAGTATATTGGGAGAAGGATGCTAAGGATAGAGCTGCCAGGCAAGAGAAAAAGAGGAAGGCCGAAGAGAAGGTTTATGGATGTGGTGAGAGAGGACATGCAGGTGATGGGTATAACAGAACAAGATGCAGAAGACAGAAACTACTACTGGAAGTGATCAAGTTTGGCAAGTAAGGATTTTTTCTCATACCCTTTGTGGACATTAATTACTTGGTCATTTTTGCGAAAATACAAGTATTATGAACTATTACTGACCCTCCTCCATGTGACAAGTGGCCCGTGACGCTGTGCTAATTTTAAATAAGTAATCACACCCCACAAACTGCATGCTCTAATCGGGCGCGGGTGGGTGTGCAAATGTGCTTCACTCCAGCAATGGATGGAGGAGTGCCTGCCTGATTGTGAAGACATGTGTGGGTGCGCACGTCAGGCAGTTGCCTCATTAATTCATTGGAAGGAGCAGTGTGTGCACACCTGTGCCCCATTATATTGGTCAGTTTAAAAGGAGTCTACACTAGTAAAGAGGGAGGAAAAACAAAGAAACAGGATACCGAGACAGACAGACAGATAGACAGAGAGAGGCAGTGTGGGTACGAAGCAGCTCATTCGTAGGTGGTGAAGGATCAGGAAACTAGGGTCTGATCATCCCCACTGATTAATTGTTGAGAACTTGAAATGATCGAGGTGGCATCCTACACCAGGAATCCGAGGTATGCCAGAGGTGTGAGAAGGAAGGAGGACAGTCGACCCTGAGCAGTCTGGCTGGCACCCTGTAGTGTAGCAATGGAGTGTGCAGATTGTGCAAAGCACAAGGGCCTATGAGCTTGGGGGGCCCACTCGAGGTCATATAAATTAAAAAAAAATGAATAACTTAAATCAATTGCACAGTTTGTTGAGTTAATAATTCACAGTTTCAGTGACATGTTTGCACCATCACCAGGCAAGTCCAGTTCAGTCCATGATGATATTACGTGCTCGGCAGGCCTACAGTTTACACTACTTTAGACTTCGGGAGTTCAGCAGCTCAGAGCCTAATCAAAGGCACAACACGTCCTAGTCCGCCTTACAGAGATGTGTATATTCCCAAATTTGCCAACCTTTGGCGTCCAATAGCAGACATGAATGAAAGAAGTTTTGAAGGACGTCACATGAATAGTGTAAATATAGATTATTATCGAAATTCAAACTCGTAAACAATAAATCATAGCAATTTTGTTGTTAACTTATGGTCCCTGTTAGTTGTCAAACGCCAAATATTTGAACAATTTGACTGTTTTTATACTCTCACCATATGACGCCATGTCGGCCAGTAGCAGCAGATCTGGCAAACATTATTAGAGTCATGCTGCTAAACGTAAGGCATGCCTGCAACAGGAATTGAAAAATGCTAAGCTTACGAAGATTTCTACCTTTCACAAAACTGAGCACGAGCCAGAGGTGGTAACTGAGAATGCTGATGCTGATGAATCATCGCAATGGTCACAAGCAGGTTATGCAAACAGTGCAGTGAGTGAAATGGCTGCAACTGTACTGAGTCTAGAAGTAGCGATACAACGGCTTCAGATCAGTTGCTATCTGCTAAAACTGTTAAAAATGGAGAAACTACTAAAGACAAACAAGCAATATATATGACAAATCAATCTCCTACCAATAAGATAAATTCCTTGGAACCATTGACACCTCACTTTATGATGTCCATTTTCTCAGAACTTGTGTAAAACAGGTTGATTGTGCAGTAGTATACTGTCAGCCGGTGTTGTCGTTTAAATTTGTTACAAATTGAAATTGCTTCATTTTATATCACGCAACAGTTTCTACTTTCTAGCTTACGTTACATTTTAATCATCTTCCTTCGCAAAGTTGTCTTGGAAAAGTAAGTGGGCCCACATCTTACATATTTTAACGTACTACTACTACCCACACCTCCCACATTCCATTCCCACAATTTACTTTATTTTTGCTAACTTACAGCTGCTGTAATAAAGCGATTAATAAAGTTATTGCAAATTCCATTTAGAGAGCCAGTTTGTCACCAGCGTGTGATCTGATAGTGTCGCGGACAATACCGTCCAGCCGGCCCCTATAATGTAGTTATGAATAAATTACGAACAGTTATACTAAACAGGAGGGGCCCACCTCAGGGCGCTGCACAGGGGCCTTCAGCAAGCTAGCTATGCCTCTGCCGGCACCACTTGAAGGCAGCTAACACAGGGGTCGGGTAGTGAGGACCGTGGCTGCTTATGTCTTTGCCAGCCAAGCAAGCAGTGGGTGAGCTGGCGAGACGAAAATGGAGTGGTGCTGGACTCGTCTGACAGAATATGAAGGACTCAATGGCAGTTGGTTTTAATCTGGATTTTAAATAGATGGACCATCACTGGTTTTTATGGAACATTTATTTTTGAAAACTGTTTTGATTGACTTTGGTTTAGTAAAAGCACTGGTCACTTTCGACCTACCTCTTGCTATGTGTGAGTGTACTTATTTGTCGGGCTTGTCCCTCAGGTATGTTATCGGTGGTAGCAGGTTGAAGAGGCTCCCCAAAAGGACCAGGTAGCATGGAGCTGACCTGCACTATCACACTCTGTTATGTTTTTTTTATCTTGGTTGCCTGCTATGGCACATGATACCACTGCTACATTGCCAAGCTATTACTCCTGCTAATAGTAAGCGACACCAGGATAAAAATATTTAGTCTTTTAAACAAAATGCCCAGCATGTCCTTATATTTTATATAATAACAAACATGGAGTGTATGGCCAGTTCTTCATATTTTTAGAACAGTGACTTTCACTGTGACTTCATCTATTAAAACCAATTACAGATCTCGCAGAGGTTTACTAACTGTTATGCTGTTCAATGGATTTTTTGCTTTCCTCTCCTCTGCTGTCAACTGGCTGTGCCTAATTATGCTTTTGTTATATTTTCATAATTGTATGTTAATCTAACTGATATTTACTCAGGTTCACTATATGCATTTATGCATCCATGTAAACAATGTAAGGTTTAATTATAGTGATGAGCGGACCCTTCAGAGTTTGTGTCGATGTGAGTTTGGCAAAATCACAGAAATGTTTGAGAACTTTTCCAAACTCTGTAAAATGCATTGAAGTTCATGGGGAAGGGGGAACTGAACACGTTTTGAGTGGTTTAATGAAGTTTTAAGTGTCCCAGAGGGCTAGGAAAAAGTTTGCCAACTATGATGGACGGATTATGGCCCTGAAATATGTGCTCTGAGCTTTGAGGCAGGAGTGCGCGTCATCATGCTTCAAACCACAAAAGACGCAAATGGAACAAATACCACAAAAACAAAAATACTACAGCCACAAACTAGCAATAAGTAAATAAAATATAGCTCACTGTGCTCACAGAGTTCCAGTGTGGGACTGGCTCTGTCCATTGTTAAGATGCAGCTCTGGGCACAGCTAGAAGATCTGCTTGGTTTCTGATTTATCTGTGCAGATACATTCATCAAGAGGAAATGTCTTGTAAATAATAATGCATTTTTTGTTTTTATTATTTCATAGCGTGTGTTCTATGTTATCTGATGAGAGGATGCAGTAGGGAGTGCTCCTTTAAGGCTTGTTTTTAGGACAGCTAGGCACATGGTTAATTTGCTTGGCTCAATGCTATAAATCCAGTGACAGTACCCCTACTTTTCTTATTATGGTCAACAAATGTACCCCTCAGATGAAAATATTGCAAGTTATTTATTTATTTATTTATTATTGAAACAACCATGAGTGGAAGAGCGGGGATTCCTCTTTAGAGACACAGGAAACGTTGGCAATATGTGTTCAAAAATAATGGCATATGCTATAAAATGCTTCCATTTTCATAGCTTCCATTTTCTATCATAGGTACAGAGGGAGCCAGAGCTTGCACCAGCCTTTTCACAAGTGCACAGAATCTACTTTAGTAACAATGGAATCACTTTAGTAATTTAATAATCACAGTTTTGGACATCATAAGGAAGAGACTTTATGCTCTAAGGTACATCATTTCAAGCCCTGTAATAAATTGTGTTAAAAAAATTAGTTTCCTTTAAACCTTAAATGACAACAACGTGATATGCAAACTCTGAGGATTTTGCATGTTTTTGTGCAAAATCAAACAAAAACAAAATAAAAATTGAAAGCATTAATGTTTAACTTTAAATTGTTTATATCAGCAACTTGCTTATCTGTTTGTCTTACCTGTTGAGCATACTTGACTGGTAAGCCATCTTATCCTGGGCATTATAACAGCTTGTAATGGGTTCTGGAATAAAGCCATGGTCAATCCGCATGGTGGACGCTGCTGTGGTGATAACTGCAATTCCATCCCGAACTCGGTCATGCAGGCTGTAATCCCATTCATCGTAGGACACAGAGATTAGTCCAGTTGGGAATTCAGAAGGAACGTTATCAGAATCCCCAGTCACTAAACTAGGCACAATCCAGGTGTACCCATAGCCAGTCAAACCCACTGAATGGGCCACTTCAAAAATGTAGGTGGACTCCTCCTTTGTGCAGTAGAGAAGAATCACAGGACTCTGAAGTTTCTTCAACTGATTTTGAATCTTTGAATCTCCATCATCCATGGACATGTCTAACAGAATGACCTCTTCAAGCTCCCAACCCACAAAGCTGTTTTCAATTGTGCTGCGTACCTTGTTGACAAAGTCTTGGTACCCAGGGAAGTATGTGGTGACAATAGAAAAGATGTACCAATCATATTCCTCCATTATATTTAGCATAACTGAAGCCTGTTGCTCGATTGAAGGACCAAACTGAAAAAACATGGAATGATCATCCTGTGAAGGAAAAAAAAAAAAGAAAACTGCTCAAAACGATGAATCAATCGCCATTGAAAAATCCACAAATTTTCCTTCACAAGCAATACCTATTATGTCAAAAATAAAAAGAACAATATTTTACACTCCATCCTCCTGAAATATAAAATTGCACTGTCAACCAGATATACTCAAGTAAATGCATGATAAAAAGCATTAATTAACTGACAATTTTCAAATGATAGGTTTCTTTTGTCAAATGAAGCCCCAATCTCAAAACTGGCGAAATTATTTTATAAGTGTGCAGACACACAATGCACAGAACAAAAAATGTTCTTCACGGTGACCCTCATCAGGGAAAACTGATATGAAGATGAGATGATAAAATGTTATTTTCTGTTATGTGCTATATGTTACTAAGGTAACTAGTTACAGTATAGAGAAAAGACATACAGGATATCATTAAATTAATAAATAAATAAATAAATGAAAAACATTAAACTAAAGTGCAAACTAAGAAAACAAACCTAAATACAGGCCAGCACAGACTCTCTCTGAATAATTCCAAACTGAATCTTCAGTAATACACTAGTCGGGTAATTTGCAATTGTGATGTTACTTCTTTAATTTAACTAGGTGGCTCCGCCCCCTGCTCGCTTTGCTCGCCCACCCCCAGGTTTGGTTAACCGGATATACAATTTTAAGAGGTTGTTATTTTCATGGGAATTGTTACATATGCCTTATTTTCACATTTACTTTAAAACCTTCGTAAAAACAATACCTGGAATTAACTTTTCTTCAAGATTGTGTTGAATTTTGTTTGGATTTTCATCGTGACAATGCAACGTATAACTGCCTGTGAGTGAATATCGTTTCTTTCTCTCTAATAAAATTACTTTTTTCGAATGTTTGTCCATGCTCTTTCTTCTTCACTTCGTTGTTGTTGTGTCATCTAGAACATATAAAATTATTGTCCTGATAAAAATTATAAGAGCTGAGAGCGCAGAAAGTGTGTCTGACAAAAGCATTCACGACTGAGAGGTTAGATAACCGTGGTCTTGTTTGAAAATAGTTGTAAGTAGGGTGTGACTTGAAAGAATCTCATGTTAGAAGTCTCCGTGTCATGGGACTTCATACTGCACCAACTTATTTGGAATCTTTTAATTCTCGTTGGGAACATGAATTAGACGATCTACAAGTCTCCAACTTAAAGTTTAATCCGAACAATATATTCGATCTCTTTTTGCTGTTCCGTTATTTCACCAAGTAATAATTTCCATTTGTTTGCCCTAATGCGACCTTTCCTATCATTTTTTTGAAACTTTCGAATTTTCGTACTTCTGTTATCCCTAACATGCTCTGCATGTGAACCGCGCCAACATTTTTGAATTCTTAACGACATTCTACTTTGTCATCTACTCTTTGTCCTTTTTTTCCAGCCCTGGGCGTGGACTTGTCTCGCAGGACGTATAAATGTCTCTCCGAGAAAATCACGTTTTGCCTCCTTACAAGATTTTTTTTTTATAACAGAGAGAAATGCTTTTACAGTTCACATAAATTTTTCTATCCTGAAAAAAAAGTCTGTTTAAAAACAATAAAATCATTTAGGCACCTCCATTCAAAATAAGGATATTTATATACGGACATGTTCATGTTTTGCTTTTAAATCAGTAGAAGGAGAGTACACAAAGTAGGGCACTGACCCTTTAGAAGTAGCACATATTTATTACTGGTTAAGGAGTCTGAGATGCCAAAAAACCTCACAACATAAAAAGAGAATGAGTCGTGTAGCTGCAGAGGTCTCTATCAATGGCTGTCTGAATTTGCTCTGCCATGACAGGGAGGTCAGAGGCAGAGGATAAATATCAATGAATCAATTTTATTTACATAGTGCCTTATTTGTCCAAAGTCACCACAAGGCTACTTAAGATAAAACTCCACCAGGGTAGAGAAAAACAGTACAATAAAAAAAGGTGTAGCCTATTGTAAACAGAGCCATTGATGTGTGTGTGTGTGTGTATGTCTGTATTCATTACGTAAAAAAGTGTTCACAGAAAATATATATATATTATGATATATATATACTGTATATATAATGTATATGCAGTATAAAATGCATACAACATAATCAAATTCGATATTTTTTCAGTTAAGCTCAATTTATTTTTGTACAGCACTGTTCACTAAGCACAAGCTTTGCATGCCTGCACAAATTTATAACTACCAAGCACTTACAGTGAATTGCTGAACCTTACAACATTAATATATATGAATTCTCAAACTATTTAAAACACACAGTAATATTGGAAACTGTCACTACTACCACCTGGACATCAGGAAAATGCAATGCAATTTCTATAAAGGTTAAGAATTTTTCTTCTTTGGATAATAGGAAAGCTAAGTGAGGAAGTTTTTTTTCTCTGTGTTGCAGACCTGATCCAACTCATGCCAAATCACGTTGACCACTCAAAATATTAATTTTATTTAAATTTAGATTCTACCTAACAGGCTAACCAAAATAAGTGTTTCTTTTGGTATCATTATGAAACACAGTTATTTGTTCTGCAAAGAGCTTTGTGATAGAAGGCCCAACGTTAAAGCTGATTGATGGCTTGCTGGGTTGATGGAGAAGGTAACTCTGGCCCGTGGTTAATTTATCAAAGGGATGTCTACTGGTCCCAGGACTCAGTTTTACCCTTCTAAATTCACTGATGACCCACAAAAAGCATGTGAAGAGTGGGGTTGGGGGTTCAAGGTGGGAGTGATGTCCCCTTAATTAAGCAAGCACAGTTAGAAAAGGGGGAAAAAATCATGCAGTGCTGTCAATCGCTTCATTGGACCAGTGGGGAAGGGTCACAATGGTAACTTGGAACACAACGATGGTGGTTGCGAAAGGCTGATTTGCTGTATATGCAGTGCGCATAAGCTCTTTGAGCTAGAATCAGTTTCTTCTCAATGTCCATGGACATTCTGTTAGGTTAACTGGTGACTCTAACTTAATGCAGATATATGACTGTTTGAAAACAATTTTAGTTAGTGTTCCCTTTTGCTTTCTTGTCCCTGTTCTGTTACAAGCTCATAAATAATTGCTCACAAACATTATTTGTATCTTCGTTAACAGTAAAAAAATAAAGAAATCAAGATGAATATTCCACAGACCCCCAAAAAATACATTTTAAAATCTGCAGACATTTGTGCATTTTCTTATACTTGGCCATACGCGTTGGATAACATTTTACATTAAGCAATAAACATCAAAATGTCTGTAGTATATCAAGAATATCTGCTGGAGTCATTTCCATAAAAAATATATTGTAGCCTCTATTATCTGCAATGCATGTCTTTTTATGTGACATTTAAATGCATTATTTCATGACCTATACAATACCCGCGTGTAAAAAGCATACATGAAGACTTTGATTATTTAACACTTTACTCTTAAGTTAAATTAGTTTTGCTAATGCAGGTTTCCTTAAGAGAATATTTGGGGGAAAAGGAAAGTGAAAAGAACCTTCAGCCCTTATAGCGATACAAAAGGAAACTGTTAACTAGTGATGTTGCTTTAATTGCAGACAATTTGCTAAAATCCTACCGAAAGGATGTTTGTTTCACTAATAATTGCTACAGATTTATTTTTCACTTTGACTACAAGATCTTCATTTGTGTCTTTTATACTCTTCTGAAAATTATCCCACCAGGCTGGTAACTCACTGAAAGCGTAAAAGCACAATTTGATAATGTAAGGAAACCACTCATTATATAACATTTTAAAAGAACTTTACCCCTTTTTTATATGTGTTTGAAGGCACAGTCACTTTATTAAAGTGCACACAGAATACGTCCGACTGTTGTCGGTCTGCAGTTGATGGTGTGATGAGTTTGTGTTCTCGAGTGGAGATGCATGCTTGTAGTCCGACAGCTTCATCCTGACGTTTAACTGGTGCACCCATCGCATTTACGAATTGCAGTGCTTCACTGGTAGGTGAGCAGGGCAGGTGCCGGGTGCTGCAGGGAGTCGGCTAGGTGTGTGAACGTGAAGCATGACACGCATAAAGGGTGTAAAGAGAAGGGTATTAGAACTCTGGTTAGGTGATAATTCGATTTGGATAAAGCCGGTTTATTTGCTAGATCAAGAGAAGCTCAGGTACCCTCACTTCAGTCAGGGCAGGACTTAAGCTGCTGCAGGGCGATTTACATGCAGGGAAAGAGCCATTAGTCAATCCTGGTTTGCCAGGGTGAGAGAGATTTTTTTTGTTCCTTTAATTTCAAGGGCTGATTACTTTTGAACCCTTTAAGAAGTGATTTCTTTTCTTTATAGGATGGGGTTTCTTTTTTAGGGATGTTTGCCTTATAGTGGTTGGAAAATTGTTATTACAGTTTATTATTTTCTTCATTAAAGTATTTTTTGCACTTTTTGTAATTGTTTTTATTGAACACTGACTTGTTTGCAATAATTACACATTTTTGATTACTGCATCTGAGGTGTCTACAATGACTCTTGGACCTGATTCTCTGTGTCCTCGATATCCCGATAAACACTTTAAATTTCATACAACATTTCCTGTGTAGAACTATTCTACCATACTTCCATTGTATCTTGACTGGATTACTGCAATTAAAATGGCATCATGGTAATCCTGAAGAAAAGTATTAACAAAGTTTAAAATGACATTGCCAGATTTGTGGCAAGGATCAAAACTAATGAACCCATCACCCCTCTACTGGCTCCAGTGTATTGGCTTCACATATGACATTGTATTACATTCAAATCTCCTTTACTGAATTTCAAAATCTGTTCAGTTCTACAAACCTCCATGCTCAATATAGTGACACAGTGACCCTTTAAAGTGAAGATTTCTGTTTATTATTATGCAAAACATACACTTTTATGCAGTATTATACAGAGGGAGAGGATTATTTGTATTGTTTTTATATTACATTTCTAGTCTAGTTTACGTTGCCTTTTTATGATATGGAAAATAAATTCATGGAAAAGATGTGTTACAAGAAAAGGTCATCGAGGTTGATTATTATTCATGGCTGCTTTTTATTAGTTATGCTGTCAAATATCCAAAAGTGTGAAACAGAATAGACATAGTTTGGATAAAAGGCACAGAACTGCCTACTGTTTATTTAAGCCTGTTAGGCTAGTGAAATGAACCACCATACATCTTCTTCTTCTTTCAGCTGCTCCCGTTAGGGGTTGCCACAGCAGATCATCTTCTTCCATATCTTTCTGTCCTCTGCATCTTGTTCTGTTACACCAATCACCTGCATGTCCTTTCTCACCATATCCATAAATCTTCTCTTATGCCTTCCTCTGTTCCTCTTCCCTGGCAGCTCTATCCTTAACATCTTTCTCCCAATATACTCAGCATCTCTCCTCTGCACATGTCCAAACCAACATAATGTCGCCTCTCTGACTTTGCCTCCCATCCGTTCAACTTGAGCTGACCCTCTAATGTCCTTATTTCTAATCCTGTTCATCCTCGTCACACCCAATGCAAATCTTAGCATCTTTAACTCTGCCACCTCCAGCTCTGTCTCCTGCTTTCTGGTCTGTGCCACCATAACCACCACACATCATTGTGGATAAATATTTTATTTTAGCTATTGTCATTTGCTTGTAAAACAATAAAAATGTATTTAAATATTAAAGACATTTCCTGCCGATAATCAGCACTAGCAGCATATAAGCTCTGACAGACAACTGTCTAGTTAATCATTTTTTTACAGTAGTTCATAGAGCACAATGTTAAGGCTTAACTAATGATCTGATATATCATGATCTACTGAGATCTCAAACACACATGCCTGCCTTTTACTAACAGATTATCTTCACTAATTCCAGACTTAATTGCCAGAGCTTTGGATAGACAACATAACAAGGTGGTCACGCAGCAGCAGGGTAACAAAGTACACTTTAAAAGGCAGCATAAGCCTCAGCCATTGGTGTTGTAATTTGCTGGAATGCTACAGGACTCATTTCAATCATTTTTAATAATATAATTTTATATTTCTTAGAATGGATTCTATAATAAACTTACAGAGAAATTAATTTGTGTCTCTGCAAACTCAAATGGTTAGGAAGTGCATGGTGGGACCTTAATATTTTCTGGACAGTGACATCATTGATTAAGACCTTCCAGGTCATTGGCTTAGCAACGCAGTAGCAACCGCTAAACAAGGTATCAGTGCCCATAATAAACATGGCATTGAAATAATGGAAAAATGGTAACAATGATAAATTAATTTTTCTGAAAGGAATGGTTAAGAAATTTTAAGTCTTCACATTTTGTGAAGCAAAAAAGTACCTTGAAAATAGAAGGATGACAAAAAATATAATGTGAAACTATACTATAAAAATAATTTTCCTGGACTTTGTATGACTGAAAGGATCACTGCCCAGATTATTGGTGAAGGCTGTACTGGCACCAGTCATGATGCACTTTCAACTCACCTATTTCCATCATGACGACAAAAAATGGGGTCTTTCCCTGTCTTGCAATCTCAACCTTTTTCCCATTTATCTGTTTACCATTTCAAGGGCTTACGTTTATGCAGTATACCCGTGAATGTGTTGTATATTTGCAGTGTACAAAAAAACACCTTGATAAAAACCACAACACTGCAGACTCTAATCTCATTGTGCGTAAAATTTCATGTTTAAATTTGAGCACTTTGAAGGTGTCATGGCTCTACCAATTTTATTACTGGGCAGCAAACATACAAGCTATAAAAACCTGGACACAAATAGATGAACATACACAGGCTTGGTCCGCAATAGAAATAAAATCAATCCTGCAGTACTTCTTTATATTCTTTATATTCCTTGCTTTGTGCCCCAATAAATACAAGTTAACGCCAATATAATAAGAACCCAATTGTGCTTCACTCACTCAGAATATGGAACCAATGCAGGAAGTATTTTAAGATAAAGAAACTTTTATCTGTGGTCCTTTGCGCGAGAACCACCTTTTTCAACCCTCTCAAACATATGCAGTTTTTAATGTCTGGAAAATATTTAAGATTAAATCACTTAGAGAACTGTACATAGACAACGTATTTGCATCCTACGAACAATTAGTAACACATTTCTTTCACTACCTTCAAATCAGAAGCTTTGTTAAACAGAACCTGCCCAATTTTCCTCACCTACCACCTCCCTCTATACCGGAAGAAATATTGATCAGTCTTGAGGACTCAGACAGCATTTCTGCAATATATAAAACCATTTTACAGTCCCTCCCTTTCAAAGATCCAAGAG
The DNA here is from genome assembly GCA_026402145.1 of Polypterus bichir lapradei. Lineage (NCBI taxonomy): Eukaryota > Metazoa > Chordata > Cladistia > Polypteriformes > Polypteridae > Polypterus > Polypterus bichir. Next base: position 38,372,701 of record JANRMT010049829.1, read on the forward strand.
AGCAGTGGGAATAGTACTATATTTCAGGAGTACTAGTGTGTTGTACTGTGTTAGCCATTATGAATGTAGAGAAAACCCAAGCAAAATGACACCTTTTATTGGCTTTCCAGTTAGCCAATAAAAGGTGTCATTTTGCTTGGCTTTTCTCAATATTTTAGAAAAGGAGTGGAAAGTAGTAATGCACAGAATTCACTCGACCTCCATATGTGCAAAGCATTCAACTTAAAATTATATATCGAGCACATCTGTCTCACTTGAAATTGTCCAAAATGGTTCCAGGGCAAGATCCAACCTGCGAACATTGCAATCAAGTCCCAGCCTCACTGGGTCACATGTTTTGGGCCTGCACCAAATTAACATTATTCTGGACCAAAATCTTTAAATGCCTTTCAGACAGCCTTTGTGTCACAATCCCTCCTAACCCACTAACAGCTGTGTTTGGTGGGCTCACAGATGGGCTTAAAGAGGAGAAGGACAAACAAACTGTGAATGCCTTTACTAAACTTTTGGCACGTAGACTTATCTTGCTCAACTAGAAGAATCCTAACTCACCTATTCTAAGTCAGTGGGTAACTGATGTTATATACTATTTGAAACTGAAAAAAATCTAATTCTCACTTAGAGGATCTGTGCAGAAATTTTTCAAAACCTGGCAGGATCTAATCAATAACATTTTAGAATAAGCATTTAAATTGAGGAAGCAGGTTCTCTCCCATCTTTTACTCCATTAATCTCTATTCATTTATTATTTTATCTGTTCATTTGTCTTTACTAGCTTTAAGTTTTACTCTGCTGGCCTGGCTCTCTTTCTCAGGGCTGGGAGTTGATTTATTTCAAAGCTTTTTCTTTTTTTTTTTCTTTTTGTAAAACTCGAGTTATGTGTATGGAGTGTTATTTGATTGTAAAAAATTCAATAAAACTAAAATATAAATAAATAAATACATTTATTTGAGCGCTTTCTGTTGGTGGAGTTTTTTCTTACGTTTCATTAGTTAAAATTTTTAGGAAGTGCCCATGTACTACGCAAGTATAAAACCGTGCAAAAATGCATTTAGCGCAACATGAGCATGCAAAGTGATCAGTTTGAAAGTGCAACATTACAAATTGTATCAGCATGAGATGCTTGCATGCATTAAGTGGATAACACGGTGCCTTACTAAAATGCTTTTAATACTTGTATTTCCCCCATTGCCAAAGGACACAGCATTACTAACACACTTGACATCAAGTCTATTGACTGCTGGCAGTCTGCTTTGCTAGCTGAATGCTGATTGGGCCAGGCCTTCAAGAAGCAGTATGCTGTTTTGATTTTGTCGGCTTCCCGTAAACTGTAAAATGCTACAGAAACCTGTATGGTTTCTTCATAAGAAAATTCTTACAATGGTTATGTAATTGGAAGCTTAAGCAGCATATGGATATATTGCAAAAATTAATTTAAAAAAATTGCATTTTCACACACACTTGATCCAATTTAGGGTTTGGAGAGATCAGAATATCCTGGCAACATAGCGTAATAGGCAGGAACCAGCCCTGGACAGGGCCCACTCACACACGCACTTTGACCCGCAGGCTCAAGGGGCCAATCTACAGTTACCTGCATGAGGAAAATTTCACTAAAATGAATATCCTCAAATTAAGTTGAAATTACTGTAATATCAAGATTTTTAAAAATAACTTGCTCACTTTCTTCCCACATCTAATTTATTTTTAAATAACACACTTCAGTTATATTAAAATAAAATTGGAGATATTTTAAAACAGATAATAAATTCAATGCAAATTGAATATCAGAAAAAAAAACACATTTACGATTAGTTGAAATGGATAGGAAGTGATTTTGAGATATCTTAGAAGATATTAGACATCTCCAAACAAAACACACTTAATCCAATTCAGCTTTTTAGGGAGATGCAGCCTATCCTGGGAGTACTGGGCACAAAACAAGAAACAGGTCTAGGCAAAGAACCAGCCCATCACAGGGCCCACATTAGTGTTGCAAACCCTGTGTAGAAATTGAACCCAGGATGCTGTCTTCAGTGCTACTCAATGCACCAGCCAAAATAAACTGATCAATTATATGAAAGGAACCCTTTTTAATCCGAGTATAGCATCAAGTCAATGAAACTTCTGGGCTATTAAATCTGGTCAGTGAAGTAGCAGAGGGGCTTGTTAATCAGTTTCAGATGCTTTGGTGCACTAGAGGGGCAACAATGAGACGACCCCCAAAACAGGAACAAATGGTTTAAGAGGTGGAGGCCACTGACATTTTTCCCTCCTCATCTGTTTTTTCACTAGTTTTGCATTTGGCTACAGTCAGGGTCACTACTGGTAGTATGAGGCGATACCTGGACCCTACAGAGATTGCACAGGTAGTCCAACTTCTCCAGGATGGCACATCAATATGTGCCATTGCCAGAAGGTTTGCTGTGTCTCCCAGCACAGTCTCAAGGGCAGAGGAGATTCCAGGAGAGAGGCAGTTACTCTAGGAGAGCTGGACAGGGCCATAGAAGGTCATTAACCCATCAGCAGGACTGCTATCTGCTCCTTTGGGCAAGGAGGAACAGGATGAGCACTGCCAGAGCCCTACAAAATGACCTCCAGTACCCCACTGGTGTGAATGTCTCTGACCAAACAACCAGAAACAGACTTCATGAGGGTGGCCTGAGGGCCTGACGTCCTATAGTGGGCCCTGTGCTCACGGCCCGGCACTGTGGAGCTCAATTGGCATTTGCCATGATACCAGAATTAGCAGGTCCACCACTGGCACCCTGTGCTTTTCACGGATGAGATCAGGTTCACCCTGAGCACATGTGACAGACGTGAAAGGGTATGGAGAAGCCGTGGAGAACGTTACGCTACCTGTAACATCATTCAGCATGACCGGTTTAGTGGTGGGTCAGTGATGGTCCGAAGAGGCATATCCATGGAGGGACCCATTGTCAGACCCTATGCCAACAGCAGCAGGTGCATAGGAGGAACCAGGAGGGCCCACTCATGAATGCATCCCACAGGGTCAATTTAATAATATAATTATTAATAATTATTAATTATTAATATTTATATTAAATTTATATTTAATTATAATTATTATAAATAAAAATACAGTTTACTTCTGAATGCCTTTCATGACATTCAGGGACACTGTACATAAGTAAGTTAAAATGAAAAACATAGAAAAAATAAAACAAGCAGTAAACAGATAAATAACATACTATCAACACCTTAAGCCTGTTTAAAAAGATTGTCTTTAAATTAGTTTTGAAAGTCGCAATTGAAGAACCCACCACCTGGGAGGTGCAGTACTAAAAGCTCAACTTTAGAATTACCAAACATTGTTGGGGATGTGGAAAGAAAACAGGCAAACACATAGAAAAACAAACACACGCTTGGGGGGGCATATGAAAATTCCACCCAAATAATGGCCAGGTACAGTGATTCAAACCCAAAGTGCTGGGTCATTGTGGCAATAACTACTGCGCCACCTTCATTTTAAGTTCATCCTTCAATATATGAATATCATAAATGAAGGAATTTAATAGCCTCGCAGTTAGGAGACCCGGGTTCGCTTCCCGGGTCCTCCCTGCGTGGAGTTTGCATGTTCTCCCCGTGTCTGCGTGGGTTTCCTCCCACAGTCCAAAGACATGCAGGTTAGGTGGATTGGCGATTCTAAATTGGCCCTAGTGTATGCTTGGTGGGTGGGTGTGTTTCTGTGCGTCCTGCGGTGGGTTGGCACCCTGCCCGGGATTGGTTCCTGCCTTGTGCCCTGTGTTGGCTGGGATTGGCTCCAGCAGACCCCCGTGACCCTGTGTTCAGATTCAGCAGGTTGGATAATGGATGGATGGAGGAATTTAATAACAAGTTTCTTTAACATTTCCTCCAACAGTCAAAATCGAGGGGAATCTCGGTAAAAGCAAAGTACAATTTCTCAGTTAAATTTATGATACCAATTAATTTAGATTTTGTTATCTTTGCATTATGAAAGCATGTACTTTTTAACTAATGGACTGAACACTGTGCAGTTGTCTATTCCAACTAACCTTCTGTACAAAGACATGAAAGAGCAAAATGCAAAAAATCCAAGTTCAGAGCTAAACGAAGCATGTAGGGCAAACTGGCAGAAACATGAAGTGATATCGCAAGGTCAAAATTCCAGAAGAAATAACACTAAAGTTTGTTGCCTGGCATTCAAAGTCCCTTTTTTGGCATATCATGGCCTGAACCAGGATGAATGCCAAAATTTGCCCCTCATCATATGCCTTGTGGTCTATGAAGGTTCAGCCCTTAATGAGCTCTAAAAAGTTTCTGATTTCAGTTCTGCACCATGCACCAAGAGGATTAGGCTGTTCTGCCTCCCATGCTAATTATCGACTACATTATTGTTCAACTGTCTTCAAGATCAAAGTTTCCGACCCCCACAAGAGTGAGATGAACTGATACATCCGCTCATTTCACGGGTAATGGCAGCCAGGCAGTGGGGGAGTGAGAATGCATTTGGCATAATAGTTTTAACATTCCAAACACTCTCAAACGCATCACCCATCTTGCACTTCATTCATTCTAGTACCTTTTAAAAGTAGAGTTCACTATGTTTTTATTATATAACATGATGTCAGTCCATCTAAAGCCAGAAAGAGAGAAGCAAATGTTCTAGAATGAAATTGAATAACAAGCAGTGCATAAGTGACTGGCAGATTATTCACTTATTAAAAGCATGAAGAAAAAGAAAAATACCAAGAGAAATCTGGTATAGCAATTTAAACAAATATGCCCCCTTCTTACCATAAGCAGCCATGCCTAATTCTTCCATGTTGACTGATTTCTCAGTGTGATGCAATAAAAACTGACAGACTCCATTATTGACCTTCATTAGGGATCTCCTCCATGCCTCTCACTAATTTTTGCTATTAATGGCTATGTTTCTGGTGGACATCTCACTAGCTACACTACAAACAATATTTATTTCCAGCCGCCTTTGTTTAGATCAGTATCATTAATTTGTGACCACTTACAATTAGCAAAAATACAGAGAAGATTAGGTCTGTAGGTGTATCTACAGGGCTATTCAAAATGAAAGAGCAGATTTCAAAAATGTATTTCAAACAAACTGCATAAGATAGAAAAGCATTCTGCACATCACTGGATAGCTAAACTTATGTATTGCAACCATACAGTAAGATCAACCAGCCCAAGGGGGCACCAGGAAAAAAACTGTAGGCGGCATCTGAAATTCTGATTGGGCCGATGATACACTGCCTATAAAAGGTATTCAGCCTCTTGGAAGTTAATCAGTTCTTTGTGTTTTATATTTGAATTAAATTAGATCACTTTGCAGAGATCTGTTCTAACCTTAGACATTAAAGAGTATTTTTCTGTCGATTAAAGTCAAAACAGCCAAATTAAATCCATTGTGATTCCATGTTGTATAAAGTGTGAAAACCTCCCAGAGGGTGAATACTTTTTAAAGAGAATAAAGTATAAAGTAAACAGTGAAGTAACAAAAAATGTACCCAATTATAAAATCAGTCAGATTTTCATTAAATTAGTTTCATTAACTCTATATATATATATAAAATCCAACGTCTGTCTGTCTGTTTGTTCGCTTTTCATGACAGGACTGCTTAACAGATTCAGATTGGGTTTTTTTCTATAATTTGCTTGACTGTCTCTATTATCTTAAGATTATGTAGGCAATGGTATGCAAAGGCAAGAGGAGACAGGACAGCAAGTTTCAGAAAGTACTCATAAATTATGAGTATGAAAAGTGAGCATGGGCCAGTTCTTGAAACAGGCAATCAAAGGAGATGGAAGAAATTTACTTATGAGCATATGGAAACAGAAAAGTGATGGGGGAAGTTAATTTTTTTCAAGTAGAAATAATGCAAGTGACAGGGCAAAAGGCTGAGACAAAATAAACCATATCGAATGTAATAAACAAAATATAACATGATTAATGTTGAAAAGATGTTGGGGTTTCAACCATACAGTGTATATTTCATCTATGGGAAATTTGGCAGCGATAGACATTAACTTGTCAAAACTGCTAATCTCGTAAGCATCAGATACTAACTCTCAGCCAAAAATCAGTCACTTCCCGAGGGCACACCAGCACCAAGAGTACATGATGTGTCTGTATACTAAACTGTATTCAGCATCAGATGCCATGTCGCAGTGGTGGTTCAAAAAGACATGTGAGCCATGTAATCTTTATACTGTATATAATAAGCTACCGTGGCTGTTCGTTTGTCTGTCCAGGATTTTAAATCACCTGTAGCTCGCAAACCGTGTGACCTATTGACCTGAAATTTGATACACATATATTACGTGACGTCTGCTATTCACTTTCGGGATGATGATTGACCTCCAAGGTTATTCCTGTTTTTATTTTATTTTATTGTAGAATCAACTCTCAACAGTGGCCAGCAGGACGGCTGTGCGGCGTATGCGTATGGGCGCCGTTCTCATTCCCTACCACCTTCACCGTCACTTCCTCTACCTCTTCATATCTTAAATCATTCTTGTAGCAGATTGAAGACTTAAGTGCCAGCTTAAGTGAAAAATTAAGGAAAACATACAAAGTAATTGCAACACAAACACTGACTAAATTCAGTTTTAACGCGAAAAGATGCAGATGAAAGAAGAGAAGAAGTGGGCCGCTAGGGTGGAAAAGAAGAGCCGCTCAGGAAGCAGCAAGCACATCAACCTCTGAGCAAATGAATGCTAAACATACAGAGAAAGAGGATGAAAACTAGGAATGCTCAAGTCAAGTGTATTCTGCAGTGCTCCGTTACTGGTGTATAATATTTGCATACACTTTACAAGATTGCCTGAAGAAGGGGCCTGAGTTGCCTCGAAAGCTTGCATATTGTAATCTTTTTAGTTAGCCAATAAAAGGTGTCATTTTGCTTGGCTCTTCTCTACATTCATAATGGCTAACATGGTACAACACCCTAGTACTACAGACATACACTTTACATAATAGATATTTACACCATATTAATATAGCAGTAAAAACAAATCATATGAAATCCAGCAAAGCATCAGGAGGTAACAGGAGTGTTGTGTGATTGAAGAATTAAGACAAATGTTAAAGGTGAGGTTTTTAAGAGAGTGGTAAGACCTGCAATGATGTGTGGAGCTGAGACATGGAGAGTAAAGGGAGTGCAGGAGAAGAAGTTAGATGTGGCAGAAATGACAATGTTGAGATGGACATGTGGAGTTACTAAAGAGGACAGAATAAGAAATGAGACAATCAGAGGTACAGCAAAAGTAGGAGATATCTAAGGAAGTACAGGAAAGTTAGGTTGAAGTGGTATGGACATGTGATAAGGAGAGACAGTAAATACGTGAGCAAAAGAGTGATGGGAATTGAAATACAGGGGAAAAGAAAGTTAGGTGGGACAAAGCGGAGGAGGATGGATAAAGTAAAAGAAGATCTGAGGGAAAGGGCTTGACTGGAGAGGAGGTGTAGGACCAAGCTGTATGGAGAAGGTTGACCAAACACATCGACCCCACATAGAAGTGGGAAAATATGAAGAGGGAAAAAGAAGACAGAATCTAACAGAACAGAATAACTTTGCTGTTGCAAATATTTTTGCTTGAAATATATGAATACATTTTTATCTGCACATTTTCATTGCATGTCATGGAAAATCATGATTGTTTTTTGGGGTTCAGTTACTGCTTTTATTAGAAACATATGTTACATTTTTTGTATTTCAATTTTTCTTTCAGTTTTTTTAAAAAATGTATTTTATCATGCTTTGTGTTTTTCAATGGGTGCTGCCACTTCGTGGCTACCGATGTTGGATTTTGCCCAGCAACCTAACACACACCTTTATGGATTATCATGTTAGGCCATTTGCAGTTTTAAACTGCAAAACTTCTGAACTCTAACACAGTTTTGTAACAGCATGTAAATGTGAACAAAATACTTTTTTAGAAGATTTTTTTCCAGTTGTGATTCTCCTGTTGTTTTCTCAACTACAAATTCTAGTCAGTGTTTTGTTTTTGAACAAATATCATTTAACTTCTTGTGAAACTTTCCTTTGCTTGTTTATTGACTGTTCTTTGCTGATTCCACAAACTACAAATTTTGCACATCTCTGGATGCCCAAGACAAGTCAAATAAGGCATCTCTGCTGCGTTTCACAATATAAATAACTTTAATGAATGGTGTTAAGGATAACAAAACATACTTGATTTTAATTTGAGCAATTACCAAAAATAAGATCCTCCATGCCTTTTAAAAGTATAGCTGATTAATCCTTCAATAATTCAATTGGTTAATCAATAATACAATAAGCATTATCAATTTTTATTGGTTTTGTATGAATAGGTGGCTACTGAGACCACCGGAAGGTTTATGAGATTTATTAATCATGAAATCTTGTGCACTGTTAGTTTAACTATTGCTCTGTGAAGATACCACTTAATATTCTATGTTAAATCTGTTGAAAAGAATTTATGCAGAATATATGGAGTAAAATAACATCATACCTCAACAGATTAACCCAAATCAGTCCCAGCATCAAAATACAGAATTTTAAAGCATTCAATCTTAATCTTTCTGTCAAAAATTAAGCATGAATTTAATTTGGTTTTATTTTTGAAACTACTTCAACAGTCACCAAATGATATTAATTTGTTTGGGCTTCGAATGAATTGCATTACAGTGTGTGCTCATAACAACCACAAATCTTCTTATGGTCATAAACACTTTTGCTGCTGTTTATTAAATCACAGATTATAATCTTAATACATTATACACTTCCAGTCCCTCCTCTTCCTGTCAGTCAGTTACATAACGGCCATGTTTGTCATTATAGCTCAGTTCTGTTTTGGATTCCTGTCTGTGAACATAAGGAAACCCGCTTCACTTTGTTTTATTAAAGTATTTCAAGGTTCTCTATACAGGACCATTCATATTAACAGAACCCCAATAGGAATGTCTGCTTGTTAGGACACAAATCTCAGATGACGATGACATTTTGAATTAAGGTTATTATACTCCCTAATTATGGTGCCAGAAAGTGGTGACATATTGCATGTTGATTAGCACATGAAAGAAAAATTTCACTGGACTCACTGGTACATGTGACAATAATAACTCTATAAACCTATAGAGCGGTTAAACAAATCTGAGGCCAGCAGCAGTGCTAAAGACCTGCACTCTACAAAAACAGCAGTGGCCCTCTAAGGAGTTCTATTCCGTTTTGCAAACTATCACTGTTTAAAAATAATAATAATTCTTTACATTTATATAGCACTTTTCTCACTACTCAATGCGCTTCCATGCAGGGAGGCCTGGGACGCGAACCTATGATCTCCTTACTGTGTGGCAGCAGCGCTACCTAAATGTTTAATGACATCCGCTCTCTGTCATGTTTAGAAAGACAAATATTTCTTTTTTTTTCCTGGAAACAAAGGATATTTTTGTCATTCACACTGCCATGTGGATGGAAGAACAAATGTTAAATTTATTAAGTAAATGGCCATGAATATCCGAGGAAGGAATATTACTATTGAACTAGCAAGTTTGAATGGCTTAGCTCAAAATTAATATTAAACCTGCCATTTTGACAGACATTTGACATGCCAGTGAATTGTTTCTTGGAAACAATATGGGATTTTGTGATTCACAAGTCTCATGTACAAATTTGGCAAGAGGAAAGAAGAATGTATCTTTAGCTGTCAAAAAATAAAACAACAAGAACAACAGCCTTCTATGCTTGTCAGATCAACAAAGCAGGCAAGGCCTAACACTGTCCCAACAATGCTGTCATGATATAAACGGCATTAAATAAATGACAGGAAAGACTGGTCAAGACAGATAGTGGTCAAGAATTAGAAAAATACTGACTGCCATGCCAACTTGCTGTGCTATCAGCGTCCGTGGCAGTTTACTGAACAGCTTCATTTCAATAAAATTTACAGGCAAAACACAAGATAATTGGAAAGTGAGTTACCGTTTAGTTAGCTGTTCGGGCTAACTAGTCTACACCTTCTTTCTACAACATCAAATCAGGAAAAATCATACTTCATGAACCTACTGTGATTTACAGTAAATGAACAGGTTTCATTTTACCACAGCTAGAAATGTGGTGTAGTGGAAAACACATTGCTGTTGGAACACAAGGTTGCCAGTTAAATTTCTACGTTTGATTGATTATGTGACCACCTCCCGGTGCTCACACTGGTCAAAGTGATCTTATGGAGGAAGAAGTCGGAAAAAACACAACAATACTAGCTTTTAAGCACCGGTAACCCTGCAACAGTAGTTTTTCAAGTTTCTGTGAATTTTCATTCATAGGCTTTATGTACTGCAGGGTTGAAAATTTTGAACTGGATGATCAAGTTTGAAAATGGATGGATAGTTGGAGGTTGGCATATGCAACTTATTTTATTTACCCATGTTTCCTGTTTGCAAGTAAACAAATAAAGTGTGTTCTTTATTTACACTGACTCCAGAAGAAGAACTCACACATTTCTTCTCAAAGCAGACTGAGCCTTACAAAGCATCTCCCCTTAATTACAGGTGCCATGCTCTATTGACACAGGGATCACATTTTCTTTTCAATCATTTTAGAATTTAAACTTGGTCACACGACTGATATTCTTTAAGTGTTTGGCAGAATGAGAGCTGCCACCTCTAATCTTTGTAATACGAAAGTCAGTAAATGTCTGCCTCTGAACCACTTGTAATAGTCAGGAATTATATTGACAGATATGTAGATTTCTGTGATAAATCACTGCAGAATTAAACAAATTGGTTACCTAGATTGGCTCAAGTCTCAGACTGAAATTGCTGAGTTTGCTCCCTGTCTCCTCGTTTGGAAGTCTCATTAGAGGACACCACATTGCATGTGCAATCGTAATGCTATTTCAGATCTTGACTGAGCAATTTTTTTCATCACTATCCATGGCTTACTGACTAATTTTCAAGACTGCAGTAAAACTGGCATGCCAAAGACACTGGCTGAGAAGACGTGGCTCACAATGTGAGAGGTGGGAGAGTTTATCCAGTCTCAGACTGCTTTTGCATTCTCTTAATTTCCCTGCAGCATACTAATTTTTACATTTCCTACATACACGCTATGTACTGTATATATACAGTCTAGAGAGAGTATTCTGGCGGAATGAAAACTTTCATGAACCTCTGAACACAAGCTGACTACTTTTTGAGTTTTCAGCATGTGTTTGTGTGTCAGAATTTGTGTCTGAGGGCACAACAGCACAGCTTCAAAACTTTGCACAGTTATTTGCATTTTTGAAATGCTGGAATCCTATTAAATTTAAAAAAAACTTTTTAAAAAACTGTATTTGTAGATTTTGTTCTACATGTTCTACAGAGATAACTACATATACCTCATATATAGTGAAAGTATCATAATAGCATTACACATTTTTTAAATTACAGCTTTATGTAAGGAAAGTCATATGAGTCTCTATTTTTTTTTTTTTTGTGGTGTTACTTGCTGTCACGCATGCACATCAGAGGACCACCTTCCTGGCTCATTAGGGGTAAGCACTACAACTTCAGGACACAAGGGGCACTGTTGCTGATGAATTTATCTTTTTTTTCCACCCACAGCTCTGAGTATTTGCAAAATAAGGGCAACTCCTTCTGGTCTGAGGACTAAAAGACCAAGGAACTCCTGCAAGGTGGGGTTGCAATTGGAAAGAGCAGACCACCGGATGAAGCTCCTGCCTAATCTGATCTCTCCACTGAGCAACACTAACCTATTTCTGAGACACTACAACTTGCTTAGTGTTCTTTTTTGTTCTTGTTTGCACCCACGTGTGACTGTTTATTTTGAATTGCTGCCATGGAGATTAAAAGGGGGAAGCCCGGTTGGCATTTCAACTTTTCATTTTTGGACTGGTGTGTCCCCTCGGTTCAGGACTGTAGTTTCAGTCTCCTCTAAGTAATGCACCCACAATCCTTGTAGTAATATCTATCCATCTCTGCATACAGTTCACCTTTTCCCAAAGGAAGAAAATCTAAAACAAAATAAGATTTTGCCCTGCGTAGTCCTCTACAGATTTTCATGCTCCAAGGTTAACCTGGGTGTGTTACTGTTAAGAACATACACAGCACCCGAGGATTATTGTGATCACAAGAAAACAAGAAGATGATTAAAAAACAAATAGGTCATGACAAGCCAAGGTCAGAACAATAGGAGATCAAAACAAAACCAATTAATCAGAAGTTGAAAAAACAAGATAAAATCATAAATTAATGACAGAGGAACGACTTTTCCACAAACACAAAACCCTGCCTTTAGAACCTACTTGCACTTAAAGCTAACTACAGATAAGAGTTGCAAAGAGAGTTGTATCCACCAAAGGTTTTGGTTAAATGGTTAATAAGGGGGTGATAGACCTTCAAAAGGAACACAGACAAGGCTAGGACCTTCACTAACCTTCCTAAATATAGGCCTCACCCCAGGCAACCTTATCACAAACTGCATCGACAGACTTCAGCCTGCAAAGGCTCAAAATGTGGGACTGGCTTTTAAGGTTTGAAAAAAATGTAAATGTTCAAAATGCACACAAATGCCCTTCAATCAAGAGAGTAAACCATGAAATCCTCTGGTTTAAATACAACATTAATGAAGAATATTTAAAAATAAAGGATTTATTTATATGTAATAAAGGCAGAACAAAAATATCAAACAAGGCAAAAATGGCAAAGATAAGGAATAGGGGATTTTCATAAAAAAATGTAGCAGGTCCAAATAGAAATCCAAATATTAGTATCCACAAAAACAGAAGAAAAATTCCAAAAACCAAAATAAATTCAACAATACTCATAATAAAGAACTGCAATTCCAACTTCAATGAACCACTGAAGGATGTACTGCCACGTATGAAATATAAAGGCCAAGGGCAGACCTTCAACAGTCACGTCAGGGTGACCCCTGCTCCAGGGCTTCCATTCACAAAACATAAAGAATGTAAGAGAATAGAATATGTATACAACACTAAATAATACATAAATGTAACAGTGTTAAGAAAATGTACATATCAAATAATATATGAGAAATAATAACTAAAAAAATACATTGATAAACAAGAAACAGAAAAGTAAGCCAGGGCAAAATCCCTTGCTGAAGCATAACAAAGGGTAAAATATTGTGTGATCCCCACCATATTTATAAAATTACTTTCCATGATGTCATCAGTGCAATTGTCATGATTTATGAAATTTTGTTAATTTATGTATTCCTTTCCTGGAGTATTTAGAGACATATTTATATCTCTTCCAAGGAAAATTTCATTTATGAGTTCATTTTATTTTTATATCTCTTTCATTAAAAGCTGTTTTCTGTTTTATTGTGACACCATTTTGTTTTTGCATTTTCTGAGTTTGATACTTCACATTGCTATACCAATTTTCCCATGAGCCTCTGAGAATGCAACCTCTGGTGTCATAATATGTGATGGTGTTTAAATCTTGACAGATAACTCAATGCGATAACCTAAACCTTTTTTGTGCTATTTTGTTTTTATTATTATTGGTTTTTTTGATTCTTTGCTTTGTGTTTTTTGAACTTTTATTTTTGGTTAATGATTAGGACTGGCAAAAGATTGACTAGACGTTTTTGTACCTGGCTCATTATTTTGACTACATCTCTATCTCCCGGTCCTTTTCATAAAATCTCTTCCTATCTCACTGAGATAGAACGGTGGTCACATGATGAGATTTAGGATGGTGTCACGTCAATAAAGAAAAATAGGACATTAACAAAAAAAAAACAACTTTCTAAATTGAATTTTAATTGTGGAATAATTATCAAAAATCAAATAAATTGACATCAAAACACATATAAAAGTGGCTAATCTATAACTTCGTTAAACAAAAATAAAATAAATAAAATGGACCAAATTTATAGTAGACTGGCAGAGATATGTGAGGTGTTTTTAAACAGAAATCTAAAAGGAGACAGCAGTGGTCGAAACAAGCGAAAGGAAAGCCTCAGCTCCAAAACCTTAATGACATCCAAACTCATCCTCAGAAACTAAAACAGCTGGGGGGTTTGAGTGGGGGGTTAGAGAAAGAGAAGTCTGGGGCTTAATGCAAAGTTTTCACACTTCCATGTTTTATAGCAGCAGCTTGATGGTATCACACATCACATGATTTCCATGGCACGTGACTAGAGACAGGTACCATTGCACTAAAAAGTATGGCAGAACCATAAAACACAATGTACAAAATGATGACAACCATTTTAAAAATGATAAAAAAAAATATATACAAAGGAAATAAAACAGTACAAACAATTCAAAACCTGAAACAAACAATCCAAAAGACTGGGCACAACAGCAAAATGGCATACTAAATGGAAACATACTATGTACAGTATAGCTTTCAGACTGCCTGAGAACAAGGCCACTTATCAAAAGAGGAGCCAGGTATGTGATGAATTAATCAATCAATTGATCAATCATTTAAACCTGTCTTAATTAGACTGCTCAAATTAGGATGAGAACATGACAGATGTTGACCTTTAACGTTTTCGAAATAAATTTGGGTAAGAGTAAGTGCATGTCAAAGCTGCGTTTTTTTTTTTAAGCATTTCCATGACAGGTTCCAATGAGTGATTATACTGTCACTTTATTTCTTTGGATTTTATCCAATATTCAGAAGCTTGACTACTTAAAGAGCAGACTTAATTACTTGCATTTAAGGGGAGGAGGCAAACTCACCTGATGGAAATCTCAATTAGAAGTGAAATGAAAGATAAGTACCAGTATACAATGATTTGGCTAATAATTTGATTAAAATAATGTCACAGAAGTAGAGGTATTGAGAAACATTCTATCTCTTGTAGTCTTTAAATCTGCCTTTCATTATCTTTCCCAAGCAATCTTCTTAGGTATCCTTTTTATGCAAATATATGTTATGTTTGTATTTCTTTGGCATGTTAGTTTTATTTTGTGTGTATGGATGTGTGTGTTTATGCTAGAGTCTCCAACAGAGATTTATAGAAACCCAAAAGCCCAAAGCACTGCTGTTTGGTTGCTGCCATCTGCCAACTTAATGTTTATGCCTATCCCATCTGCTTGCCATTATTTACTTTTCACATGTCACTGCCTGGCATACCTGTCTGCTCACTCTTTTTATGAAAGGACTTGTTACAAAAGCACCTCCACCTTGGTGACACCACTTCAATTCTAAGAATGGAAGCATGTTATATAGACAAATATACCACTTATAATGCCAGCTGTACAGCGAGAGGTGCAGAAAGTAAAAGTACTTCAAACGTGGGCTAAATGCTCTCCACTTGTTCCACATATGAAACATTTTCGGCGCCTGCGCTTAGCTCTGTCTGCAATGCCGGACATCTTTCCAATGCCTTCATTAGCTTCCTTCCTAAGCCATTAACAGATTGCAGCTTGTACTGGATGCTGCCTGCAGAGTGCTGACATCTACCGAATATCATGACTGCTTAAGCCTTCAGCCAGCTGCAATGCAGTGCATCCCAATCCATTTTGGAAGAAAAAAAATGTGGAAGAGCAAGCGAGTCAACAACAAATTTCTGAAGTTCAATTAATGCAGAAATATAAAATGGTGAGGACCGAGGGACACTAATATTTGGTTGATACGAAAAACAATGGTTGAAGTTTATTAAGCAGCAGTGGAACCAAAGCCATTTACTTAACACTTTAATTGGCACACACAAAAAAAAAAAAAAGCATAATAAAAATGATCTGTTTGCAGTTTTTGGTTCCTTGGCATTATAACAACAATAAAATATTATATTTTTTTTACTCACCACAAAAATATTGAATTTTGGGATTCTACCAATTGGTTGAGATGTTCGTTAATGGTAAAAGGATTATAGGAAATGGCATTGACTGTATGTTACAGATGCAAAATGGCGTGATTAGCAGTTCATTACTTGTATAATGTATTTTTCATTTTTTTGGCTGCTGAATAAATAAATAAAATGAAGTGGACAAATTAATAAACTAAAAGAATAAACTCAATAAGCACCTTTCTAAATTTCATTCCAAATTCTACATATAACAAATAAAAAGTTGGCTTGACAGGTATCCACTTGTGCAAAACTGTGGTGTCCTCCATCCTTTTTCAAAAGGCACTTAATCCAATCTAGGATTGTAGGAAATAGCATTGGCAGTAAGATGGAAATCAACCATGAATGGGATGCCAGTACATCGCAGGGCACACTTACATACACAGTTAGAATCACTCAACTCTAAGCTGCGTGTCTGAAGGATATGTGAAGAATCTAAAATACCCGAAAGAGAAACTAAGTTAAGAGCATAAAGATGTGCATATATCATGGAGACATTGGAGCAACCTGTATTCAAAACCAGTCCACAGTAAGCTGAGCCACTTACACAGTTGTGCCGCCAAATTTATTCTTGCACTGTACTTTGCTTCTTGATTGTTTGCAATGTCATCACAATAGACACGGTCAGAAGCAGACAGGAAGCCGTTATTTTGCACCTCTGCAAGATTTCAAGGTGTACTCCCTATAACCCCATGATGCTCGAAAACATAGACTTAACAAGAGCACAAAACATTTAATATTCTAAATAGTAGGTGAGAAAATGGCTTTATTTTTAGTTGAAACTGCAACCCACATGTGAAAAAAAGCCTACTGGTTTAATAAGCCATGAGGCAGAACAAAACACACAAGATCATACTCCTGAGTCCTGGATGATGTGACTGCAGGCTCTTGACAGTTGACACAATCAGAGTACAGTTTTGCACAACTAGTATTTTAGCTCACTTATAATTATAGTACAACACTCAGCAGTTACCATGAAGCCTTGCCATTTACACTGCCTCCAGCAAAATGCAGGAACTACAACAGTGAAAAGTCACCTGAGAATTTCCTTTACCTTAATGTAGAACTGCCAAGATTTACAGATGTGTGCAGAATACCTATGACACTTCAATGGCAAGTTACTTGCATTTTATTCAATACATAATAGAATTAAGGTAGGACACAGCTGACTGCATTGGACCATTTATATCAATATCCACTATCAAGCAAGCAAGCAAGCAAGCAAGAAAGAAAGAAAGAAAGAAAGAAATGTGTTGCATCCCTTTTCTAACGCTGGTTAAGTTACCTAGAAACAGCAGTGCGTTGACTAGCTCCAGTATGTCAGGGTGTCATTACAGCAGGAGGGGGCACTTCACAAATGCACTCCAATGTTGAGCTGTATAATTTACGAGATTTGTGGTGATATTCCTGGAACATGTATTTGCTAAATTGCAGCTCCCGATACTACCTCATTGTTGTCATTAAGATTTTCCTGTTTAGCTCACATTTTTTTCATAACTAAACATAGTAAAGGCCAGCATTTAAAATGTGGCCTTTGGGACCCCAGGCCAGTCTAATGTCTGCATGGACTATCAGAAGTCTCTCTATGGCTTCCCTGTATACCAGATTGCTAAATGGAAAGAACCTACACATAAAAAGGTTGATAGATATTGCTATTAATGGCCATTCTTTTCCTCAGTTTAGAGCAATTTTACTACTATATACAAAACTTGACCATACTATTTTGAAAACATATCATAACTTAGACTATTTTTGTTGATTAACTGGAACATGCATTTGCAACATCCTGGCTGGACAAACCAGTTGACGATAAAAATCAGCTTTCTTTATAGTGTTAGTTGGATGCTTGTGAGTATCAAGCAAGTGAACAAATCCATAGAATAAGCCAAAATAACATTTTTGTGATCAAATTACTTTCAAGCAGGGAGCACAATCTTAAAAATACTGGCTCTTTAATGGCAGCATTCTATGCTTTTTTACTGGTTTGTGTGGTTACTTGTAGAACCGCTGCTTGACAAATCACCATTTCATTCTGGGAAGGGTTCTTAGCATATAAAGTTGGTTCGTTGTGCTTTGAAAAACTTCCTAATATGTAGAAAATAAACCCATCATCTTTAATGTATGATAGGCTGCCTAGCTGATATTAACAGATTAAGAAAACCTGGACTTAATTTGTGTCATTGTAGGCAATAAAAGTATGACCTATTGGTATTTTATAAATCTGTTCCCATCTGTTCATGGTTATTTATTGTATATTTACAGATCCAAATAAATGAAAGTTTTTCAGGAACCTTCATGTGGATGGGTGTTTTGGGAATCAAAATTTGTTTCCCTATGGCATCACTCTGAAGAACCACTCCGGCATCTTTATTTTAAAGAGTGAACAAAGTTCCCCCTGTCATTGAATATGACGTCTTGAACTTGCAATATAACAGATTTTTGCTTAGTGAATTTACAGCTTGTACTAGGGTTAGGGTTAGAGCCTGCGCTATGCGCCAGCCATTTCAAGTCTCTGCCGCTCGTGTTGTGAAGAGGGGGCTGAACGCACCCCATGAGGTCACTCCTCCAAAACCCTCTTTTAAACGGTGATAGAAGGGAAATAAATAGTTTTTTTTTTACCTCCTCTTTGCTTGATCAACTACTGGCTTGCTGCTGCTGCTGCTGCCATCGCTTAATAGTTATTAGTTATTTTATGACCTTGATACTTCTTTGTTTGTGTTTGAAAAGGTTTGTAATGCACCAGTCACTTTAGTCGGTACACATCGTGCTTGCATTAGCAACTTCCTGTAATAAGACTTTAACAAATACTTTATTTAGAACAAAAGACAAATTTGGATGAGAATAGTCCATTCAATGTAACAAATTTCACCAATCCTATCCACTTATTTCCTTTCAAAATAAATCAAGTCAAGTTCTAAAGCATCCAAAATCCTACTGTCTACCACACTGCTTCCATGTGTCTGTGGTTATCTGTGTGAAGAAAAACTTCCTAACGTTTGTGTGAAGTTTAGACCTTAACAAGTTTCAGTTGTTTGCCTGTGTTCTTCTTAATCTCATTTTAAAGTAGAAGTCTTGATCCACCAGACTATTTCTTTTCATAATTTTGAACACTTCGATCATGTCTTCTCTTAATCTCCTTTTGTTTAAACTTAAATGGTTCAGCTCCTTTAATCCCCCCTCATAACATCCTCTGCTGTCCTGGAATCAGCCTAGTTGCTCTACTAATGGACTCCTTGCACTTCTATGCCTTTTTTGTAGCCTGAACCACAGAACTGCACACAGTACTCCAGATGCGACCTAACTAGTGTGTTATAAAGCTTAAGTATAGCTTTCCTTAACTTGTACTCCACACATTGTGCTATATAGCCTAACATTATGTTAGCCTTCTAGATCTCTTCTGAACACTGTCTGGAAGTTGATAGGGACAACTCCACTACAACTCCTATATCCTTCTCATAAAGAGTAGTTTTAATTTTCAGATCTTAAAAGGTGTATTCTAGTTTAACATTTTTAATTACAACGCATAACACTTTACATTTACTTACATTAAATTTCTTCTGCCACAAATCTGCTCAAGCCTGTATGCTCTCCAAGTCCCTCTGTAATTATTTAACAGATTCCAGATTATCTGCCAATCCACCTATCTTGGTATCATCTGCAAACTTGTTATATATCTAATGATATATATCTAAATCATTTATATACAGTATATTAAAAATAGCAGCAACCCTAGCACTGACCCCTGGGGGTCACCACTCTTAAATATCACCCAATTCTGATTAGGTTCCTCGCACCATAACCCTCTGCTTCCTGTGTTTTAGCCAATTCTGCACCCAATTACACAACACACATGAACTCCAACTTCTTTTAGTTTGATGTCCAACCTCTCATGTGGCACCTTATCAGATGC
This sequence comes from Polypterus bichir lapradei, assembly GCA_026402145.1. Taxonomy (NCBI): domain Eukaryota; kingdom Metazoa; phylum Chordata; class Cladistia; order Polypteriformes; family Polypteridae; genus Polypterus; species Polypterus bichir. The sequence continues at coordinate 38,392,432 of JANRMT010049829.1, forward strand.
TTTCTGAAAGTCAAGATAAATAATATCATATGCTCCACTTTGATCATGTCCTTTTGTTGCTTCCTCATGGAATTCCAGCATGTTAGAAAAACACAACCTCCCACATTTGAACCCATGCTGACTGCTCTTGCCATGTGTTGCTCATTCTTTCCCAATGATGCATGATAAGATAACCGGCCTACAGATACTTGTACCTGCACAATCATCTTTTTCATATAATGGGATCATATTGCCTATTTTGCAGCCCCTAAGAATTTTCCCAGTGTGCTGTGACTCTAAACACATACATCATTTATATACTGTAGATGTACTTACTAACATCCTTAACACTTGAGGATAAATGTTATCTGGTCCTGGTGACGTGTTTGATTTCTGTCTATTTAATCCAAGCAGTACTTCTCCCTCAAGAATTTCCAGATAATTCAGTACCTCCTTAGTTGCCCCTGTTATCACTGGGAGGTTACTCACATTCTCACATGTGAAGACTTCAGAAACGTTGCATGTTTAGCGTATTTGCTATTTCACCACATGTGTATTTTAATTTTGCTTTACTATTTCTGAATGCACTTCACATCCTCTTAGACTGTTCTTTTACTACTAAAATGCTGAAAGAATCTATTTGATTTTTAGTCTTAATAGTTCTTAGAAAAGTCCAGTGAAAACTTCAAAACAGCAGTTAGCTGTAGTGCATCTATTGTATTATCACTTACCAATAATAATAATACTGACGTATTATTGCATTATCACTTGTAATAAGACCTCAGCAAACACTTTGTGTTACATTGCAATAAGTGACTGATAGATGCACCACAGAAAGTCGTTAAAGCCCCCATTGTTAAATTGTTACTGCATTTATTTTTATGCTTTAATGATTCACGGTATTGTAAACTGCACAACCCACAGTCAAGTTTCCTTGCAAGTTTCAAGCATTTAATTAGAAATGGCCTGGTATTTTTGGAAGCATCAAAGCGTATTTTCAGTATGGACTATTCCCTCAAAAGCTGGATTTAAATACTGAAGGTGTCATTTGAGAAAACATACACACACAGACAAACAACAAAAGCCGTCTCAGTGGCAGGCGGCTACCTGCATCCGACAGGAGCCCATTAAAACGAGATTCGTTTACCGACATGTCAAAAGCTTGTCATTTTTTACTTGTTATCTGTTTAGACGCCCGGCTCATGATAAAAGCTGAAGTAAGGAAAAGTAAAAATCTGTGAGAAAATAAACCTTAAACAACTGCAGTCTTTGCTTCTGTTAGGCTTTCTGCTCCATTCAGTAAATAAAGGCAAGTGTGCTATTAAAAAAAGGTGTTATTTGTCTCTTATATTATAATAATATAAGTTGATACTAATTTTGAATAATGCGTTGTTTAGCTGGGTTAATATGAGGGATAATTGTTTATGGGATTACTTTTACTGCCCCAATGAAGTTTGTTAAGAAAGAAAGGACTGATACATGTCAAGAAGAGTTTGATTTTTCCGACTGGTTAATCTTCATAATCTGTCTGCCCAACTCAAGTAGCATTTTATTCATCAGCTGTGCTTTGTGTGTTGAGCTACTGGAACATTGAAGAACACGTGACTTTTCATGCCAGGGACTTCTATACCACTAACAGTTCCATTTACACACAATATGAGGAAATGTTAAATTGTAGCCTTTCTTTTATTCTTTTCACAAGGCAATGCTTTTTTGTTGTATGTTTTCAGGGTCAGTACAGCATGAAATGCAGGAGCCATCTCTTCGACAAGTGCCTTGCTTTCTTCTTTCTCTTCTTGAGCAGCTGTATTAAGGCCAGGTGGGGAATTGCTTCTCATTCCACAGCAGATGTTGCTATTGTGCAAAAATGTAATAAGTAGTAAACTTGCCTCAGTAATTTAACGAATTACTAAAATGTTTAACTTAGTGTAAGTGCCTAGGGGAACAGACTGGCATCCTGGCCAGGATGGAGGAGGATTACTTGTATGGCTGGGAAGACATAATGGAAGGATGTCCAGATTGCGGACAATACCTTGCCAAGGTGCCTTAAAATTCCCATCTTGTCTGGCATGCTGTAATGAAGAATTGACTGGTGAGAACTGGAACCAGGGAGCAGTTTATCCTCCAGATAAACAGGTTGCATCATCACTGGTGCTGGTAGGCTGAAACATTGTGAAACGCAGTGTCCTAGTTTGTTCCTTCACATGAGGTCTACTCGAGGCTGCCTCCTTCCTCAGCTACCCTCCAATGTTACTGCCATAACTCCTTCCATGTACTGTATCTCCAAAGATCTTTCCTCTGCCTCATTAACTACCTGTATATTTATACTGCTGGTTCCACCTCATGCTGTTCCCTTGGGGTAAGAGGGAGGACCCTTGGCACTCACTTTCAAAAGATGCATGAAGCAATCTAAGCCAGGATGTTCCCCCGGACTCACCAGCAGCCACATACACAGACCAGTAGATTTAGGTAGAGGAGGTCTTATAGTACTGATCCTTAAGTGCTTGATCATCTCTCTCCCTCTCTCTCTCTCTCTCTCCTTCTCACACACACATACTTTGCACAAGCTCCATTTAGGACCATCTTCTCATGATGGTGCTGCCTCTTCTGACAATCTGCAGACACCATTGTAGCATCTTCTTTTCAAATGGCTCCCCCACAATTTTCATGCCAAAATTTCACTGATCTTGAGTGATTATTTTTGAGTTGTTATTATTTCTTTTGGTTTGTTCATTGAACTGGGATTTTAGATTGTTTTTCAGTACCAACTGATTAAAGTGCCACTGTTATGATTCTGTTTTGTTTTAAAATTTTCTTAGCCTGCATTTAGAGCTTTATTTGATCTTTATAAGTCCTTTAGGGTTTTTGAACTATGAAGATTCCAAATGTCACATTTATTTAAGTACAAACATGTAATTTTGATTTGTTAAAAATTGTTTTGCATCGTTTTTGATGCCATTCTGATTTTGATACGAGGGACGTTCAAAAAAGTTTCCGCACTTTCGTATGTTCATTGGAAACGGTAAAGGCAGGAAGAGTAGTAATTGGGTATTAAAACGTTGGTACGACACTGGGAAAATTGACGTGATTATGTACGTAGAAAAGTGGTGTAATTTGTTTTTGAAATTCTTAATAAATGGAGTTTAAAAAAAGTGCAGAAACTTTTTGAGCATCCCTTGTATTTTTTTTTTTTTACTTTATTAATCCCAAAGGAAATCACTTATTTTTTTCACATACATTGTACAGCACCTCTGGAGCAATTGAAGGTTAAGGGCCTTGCAGAGTAAGATCTCTTTTGGCAGTGACATGGATTCGAACCGGCCACCTTCGGGATACCAGCGCAGATCCTTAGCCTCAGAGCCACCACTCCGCCCTAAGCCCATTTCCAAAACGTTGCTAATGTGACAGATTTAGAGGTCAGCACTGGAGTCTATGTTCACATCTGAGTCTGCAGATATTTTCCTAAATGTCTTGGTGCTATTCTTTCTTTTTTATGCTCTCAGGCTTATGACTTTTTGGCAACATTTTTGACAATTTCCTGTTTTTGTATTTGTAACCTAGCAAAGGTTTTGGGTTTCCGATCTCTGCAGATATTTTTGACTGTGTCACAATTTCTGGTTTATATCTTTCTGTCTCCTGATTTGAGTAAGTACAGCCACTGATTTCTATGCCTCTGTCTTCGTTCCACGGCATTTCTGTGATTTATGCCATTCCTTTTTTAATAATTTATTTGAAACAAATCATTATAACAAAACACAAATCAACCAAAACATAAAAATAACAAGTACAGGGCATCAAAACATCTTCAATGCTGACACAAACTCAGAGAGCAGGGGTTTTACATTCACAGCTTATTACGGTTGCTTCACTTTCCTAATGCTGTAAATAGATAACATGTCCAAAGATAAGGACGTGAGATGGACTCATTGCTCTACAGCAGGGGTTCTCAAACTCAGTCCTGGGGGTCCACTGTGGCTGCAGGTTTTTGTTCCAACCAGATTCCTAATCAGTGACAACACCTGATAGCACTGATCTCATTTAATTAGCTGGTATTATTTATCTTACATTCAGAGAATCACAGCAGCATGATTTTTACATGTATAAGAAACTTAGAAATATTTCTGTTTTTGCTATGGATTTAAATGCTTAACTCTCTTTTTATTACATTTCGCCCTTTTTCTGTGCAGTTTGCTTCCTTCATTGAATCTTAATAATGACAATTAAAAACAAGCAGAGCAGAAACCCAGGCAAACAACACTCAATCGTGAAAGGCTGCAACTACTTTAGCATCAGCCCCACAAAGTAGTAAATAACGGATTAATTAAACAATTAGAACACCTAGAAAACTAGAATGACAATCAAGATGAAAATACTGTTAAAAAGAAAAAAATACATATAACTGCTTAGTACATTTTAATACTTTTTTTTTTAACAAACTTAGTTTTCTAATTTGTATATTGTTCCCAAAACAGAGAATCTGGGAAACAACAGTTCACTTAATTAACACGGGAGTCCAATTAAAAACAGAGGCTGGTTGGAACAAAAACCAGCAGCCACAGTGGGCCCCAGGACCGAGTTTGAGAACCCCTGCTCTACAGCATGTGCCTGCTCCACAGTGGAACTCCCAACTTGCACCGTTTTTCTTGTACAAAGCTTAAAAGTGCAAAGCTAGATACACAATGATGTGCGCCATGTACTGGTATGTCTCATTAGTCACTGGAAACTCTTCAGTACTGTAAATATCATTCCATATTAATAATGTAATATTACATGCTGGTTGCAGGTACAAACAGGACACAAAACTTGCGTTAAACACCACTGCAAATGGGAAGTCATCTTACAGTCACATTCTCTGTCAGATAATATGAGTCATCAAAGATTCTATGATGTTTTTGTTTTTCTGACTGCACATACTAATAATACATTATTGATTGGTTCACTCTGATAATATGGTATGGTTTGGTTCAGTTAGTCATATTTGTTATAATTATAATATACTCCTGACAAACTACAATATGTTGTAAAATCCAAAATATGAGCTCTGATTAAATATCAGAATCAGAATTCACTTTATTGGCCAGGTACACTAGGAAATTGTCTATTGGTGCAACATACAAGGACAACACAGAATACACAATGATAAATATAAGAAGGTAAAACATACAATGTAAAATGCTAAAATATGATGCAGCATGCAAGTGCCATACTCAGACATGAAGAGATGGTAGGATTCAAATGTCCAGGCAGACCAGTGTGCAGGTATACAGCACACAGATACTGAGTAGAAGCTCAGACTTGATTAGTCAGAATAACTACACAAGGAAAAAAGAATGTTTAGGTGACGTGTTGTTGTAACTTTCACTGTATGAAGATGTTTGCCAGAGGGAAGCTGCCATGCGTGAGGTGGACCAGCAATGATTATTGCCACCCTTTGCATCCTTACCCTGGTCTCGTATAAGACTTCAGTGTGTGGTAAGTAACAGCCTATGATCCTTTCACATGCTTTGATGATGCACTGCAGATTGGCCTTAGCCTAAATGGAAGCAGCACCAAACCAGACAGTAATAGATGAGGTCAGAATGGGCTCGATGATGGTTGTGTAGAATTTGACCATTATTGCTTAAGGGAGATTGAATTCCTTCATCTGACGCATAAAGAACATTCTCCGATGGGCTTTCTTAATATTGCATGTGTTGTTATTGTCCCACTTAAGGTTTTGTGACAGTATGGTGCCCGGAAATTTAAATGATTCCGTCATCCCAACAGCTGAGCCGTTTAGAGCAAGTGATAGGTGAACGGGTGACTGTGTCCTGCAATCTATGATCATCTCTTGAGTTTTTTTGGAAGTTAAGGTCCAAAAATTATGACTGCACCACAATGTGAGATTTTCCACCTTTTGTATGTGTATGGACTCATCGTTGTTTGAAATAAGGCCAATCAGTGTGATGTCTTCTGCAGATATAAGAAGTTTGACAGACGATTCACCAGACATACAGTCATAGTAGTGGGAGTAAGGACACATCCCTGTGGTTCCCTCAGTACTGAGGGTTAATGGGTCAGACACGTGTATGCCCAGGCACACATACTGTTTCCTATCTGTAGGAAAGGCTGTGATCCAATGGCAGATTGAATTGGGCAGGTTGAACTATATGAGGTTGACATATACTAGACACTGCATGCCATATCAATCTATTTTAATGACAGCTCAGTGTAAGAGATTTTCTGTCATCATAGGGCCTGCACTCAGAAACAATGGACACCATGATAGCTTGAGACTGTTTGTAGATTATAGGTCAGTAGTATAATTACTCAACCAATGCCCATAAAAACACAAAGGTTGCAAGTGTGTGGTTAACATTGAAATAAGAGGCTATTATCTTAGTACCATCTCTTCTCTTTTTTACTTCAGTATTATGTATACCATAGGAATTCAGCCCAGTTTGCAAGTTGAGCCCGCACTGCAGGATTAGACAAAGCAATCAATTTGATGGTGAAGAGATTTATATGCCCTGCACTCAGAAATAGTAAATGTTTCCCTGCTTATTCCCTAAGACTTGTGCTGTGCATTTGGTGCTCTTTTGTCTTCTGTGCTTTGTGTTATGATTTGGAATTCCCTTCAAAGAGCAATAAGGTGAGGCATCCACAAAGAAGCTAGGATGCCAGACAAACTGAAACATTTTACCATAGAGTTTGACCATGAGTAGTAGAAGGTTCAAGAACACAGGTGTTGCCTACCCAGGATTGGCCAAGAGGAATATAGGGAGAGCATGGGATGGAAGTGGGCCCTTTAACAATGATGTCCCTATTGATCCACGAATTCCAGTAAAGTACAGCAAGTATGAACATTGGACACGCCAGTAGGTGATCGTCTCTCTGCCCTTACATCAACATCCATTCAGAAACCATGTTGGTTCAAAGACCTATCTGTTCAGAAACACACTGCATGATTGAAAGAACCACACAATATCTATGAAAATTGGGTGCCTAGAAATCTGCAAGGTTGTATGGTTATAAATTGCCACATCTATGTGCTTTGTTTTTCTTTTTGGCACATTAAGATTCTTGGTTTAGAAAAATGTTATTCTACAATTATTAAATAAAAAAATCAACTTTTGACTTCACTCCCTTGCTTCGATTATAGAACTCTTTCTAATCAACGGCCTGGGGTCTAGAGATAAGAGAGGAGAAGAAATACTTTAAGCATAGACACAGCCCTAATTCACCCTGTCAGTGACCATAAGTAGAGCTGTAGACTGCTGTAGCTGTTAAGTGTGACATAACAGAGTCAAAGGTTTGGGTACTCAGATCTACATGTGAAGATTGGGTCACCATCAAACCCTTCCACGACAAAACACCGCTTCGCAAATAAGTTGAGTGCTGCTAAATTACCTGCAACTGCAAAATCTAAAAAGAGATTAGGATATACTGAGAGGATTATTTTAGTAAATTTATGATTGAGATAGCACAGTAGCTAGTGTTGCAGTCTCCTGTTTCTCCCGGACACTGTAATTAAAGATCTACCCAGTCACTGTTTATGCAGTGTGAGCATATCTTCCAGCATCTGCATGGATTCTTTTTTGGATACACTGGTTTTCTTCACCTATGCCAAAGATATACATGTAAGATTATTTTGCACCGCGGTGACTTGGCACCCTGCCCGGGGTTTGTTTCCTGCCTTACGCACTGTGTTGGCTGAGATTGGCTCCAGCAGACCCCCGTGACCCTGTAGTTGGGATATAGCGGGTTGGATAATGGATGAATGGATGGATGGATTATTTTACAACTCTAAATTTGTCCAATTTGAGCAAATACAGTGGTGTGAAAAACTATTTGCCCCCTTCCTGATTTCTTATTCTTTTGCATGTTTGTCACACAAAATGTTTCTCATCATCAAACACATTTAACCATTAGTCAAATATAACACAAGTAAACACAAAATGCAGTTTTTAAATGATGGTTTTTATTATTTAGGGAGAAAAAAAATCCAAACCTACATGGCCCTGTGTGAAAAAGTAATTGCCCCCTGAACCTAATAACTGGTTGGGCCACCCTTAGCAGCAATAACTGCAATCAAGCTTTTGCGATAACTTGCAATGAGTCTTTTACAGCGCTCTGGAGGAATTTTGGCCCACTCATCTTTGCAGAATTGTTGTAATTCAGCTTTATTTGAGGGTTTTCTAGCATGAACCGCCTTTTTAAGGTCATGCCATAGCTTCTCAATTGGATTCAGGTCAGGACTTTGACTAGGCCACTCCAAAGTCTTCATTTTGTTTTTCTTCAGCCATTCAGAGGTGGATTTGCTAATGTGTTTTGGGTCATTGTCCTGTTGCAGCACCCAAGATCGCTTCAGCTTGAGTTGACGAACAGATGGCCGGACATTCTCCTTCAGGATTTTTTGGTAGACAGTAGAATTCATGGTTCCATCTATCACAGCAAGCCTTCCAGGTCCTGAAGCAGCAAAACAACCCCAGACCATCACACTACCACCACCATATTTTACTGTTGGTATGATGTTCTTTTTCTAAAATGCTGTGTTCCTTTTACGCCAGATGTAACGGGACATTTGCCTTCCAAAAAGTTCAACTTTTGTCTCATCAGTCCACAAGGTATTTTCCCAAAAGTCTTGGCAATCATTGAGATGTTTCTTAGCAAAATTGAGACGAGCCCTAATGTTCTTTTTGCTTAACAGTGGTTTGCGTCTTGGAAATCTGCCATGCAGGCCGTTTTTGCCCAGTCTCTTTCTTATGGTGGAGTCGTGAACACTGACCTTAATTGAGGCAAGTGAGGCCTGCAGTTCTTTAGACGTTGTCCTGGGGTCTTTTGTGACCTCTCGGATGAGTCGTCTCTGCGCTCTTGGGGTAATTTTGGTCGGCCGGCCACTCCTGGGAAGGTTCACCACTGTTCCATGTTTTTGCCATTTGTGGATAATGGCTCTCACTGTGGTTCGCTGGAGTCCCAAAGCTTTAGAAATGGCTTTATAACCTTTACCAGACTGATAGATCTCAATTACTTCTGTTCTCATTTGTTCCTGAATTTCTTTGGATCTTGGCATGATGTCTAGCTTTTGAGGTGCTTTTGGTCTACTTCTCTGTGTCAGGCAGCTCCTATTTAAGTGATTTCTTGATTGAAACAGCTGTGGCAGTAATCAGGCCTGGGGGTGGCTATGGAAATTGAACTCAGGTGTGATACACCACAGTTAGGTTATTTTTTAACAAGGGGGCAATTACTTTTTCACACAGGGCCATGTAGGTTTGGATTTTTTTTCTCCCTAAATAATAAAAACCATCATTTAAAAACTGCATTTTGTGTTTACTTGTGTTATATTTGACTAATGGTTAAATGTGTTTGATGATCAGAAACATTTTGTGTGACAAACATGCAAAAGAATTAGAAATCAGGAAGGGGGCAAATAGTTTTTCACACCACTGTAAATGTGCCCATCTTGATTGGATTGACTGGGCTCAAAAATGGATGGACAGATGGGGGATGAATTTTTATAACTGCAAAGTTATGTATTCAAACTTCCATTTTCAAGCATATTTCATCCAATTCTGGTTCATTTGTAATTATTGTTTTATGATTATTATTTAGGAATTACACATCATTAGAATATGTTAGCACTCACTGCAGTGTGGAAAAAGGTGGATGCCTTTTTAACAGCCTTAAAATGGAAACAATGGTGTTACACGTCTTACAATATTTGGCCTGACCTGAAGAGTATTGTGAAATCTATACATCAAAGCGAATGAGTCAGGTGAGAGTTAACTGTTAATCATAACTAACGTCGTTAGAGTTAACCAGCTGTCTCTATGAGTCCTCTTTTTAATTCCTCTTAAAAGTCTATTCCCTTTTTAGAGTGCTGCTTTCTTTACTTTTCCCTCCCCCTCCCAAGGTACTGCTCTATTGGTGCTTAAAGTCTGAACTATAATTTAAAAAGATCAATCTGACGAGTTACTAAAAATAACAAATGGAGAGCTAAATAGAAGAACGTGAGAGGATAAATAAATCCTTCCACCTTCATTTCCCTGCTCATTTGGAACTAAAATCAATGAAACTGCTAGCACTGGCGAGCGAGGGGGGGTTTGAATGGGGGGCATCGATAGCCAAAGCACTTTGTGAAAAACAGCTGCACAAAGTCATCTTCATAAGGGCTCTTTTTAATAGGCAATTGGGAGATTTAAATCTTTTATTTGTTTAGTTTGTTTAAACCCAAGGCTGGATGACCGAAAAAATTGAATTTAATACATCTGTTGAGGATTTCTCAAAATGTGGACTGGGACTGATGACAAATACAGTAGTTAAATAAGCAAACAATAAGTTCATAACAACACGATCTCTCCTCTGATTAAGCAACTGTGCAGAAAGGAAACTACCAGCCAAGGCCAAGTCTGAGAGATTTTAAAGAGTAGTTCATGTTATGCAGCTGTGCTAAAGAAGTCAGTGTAGTTACATTATAGGCTGCATCTCATAAAGACTGAAGCATTTTTATGAAAAAAAAACGTTCCACCAGTACTAATATACAGTAGTACAATACTGCTCTTTTCATAAAAGCAATCAAAGTGCTTCCTAATGGACACACAAAATGTTCACCACTTATTCCAAGACAGAAGACCTGCTAATTTGTGGTTGCTATGATATCATCAAGTTTCTGCTGTTCCTGGATCCAAATTAAAGTTATCTTTCCCAGTTCCACACTCCTTCATTTTCACCCAATCAGATTTCAAATAAAACCTCTGATATGATAAAGCAGGCATAGCATGAAAAAGGTAGGAAAATTCCCTAGAAAGAAAATAAAAGACCATTCCTTCATGATGTGTGAAAACCCTTCAAAAACCTCTGAGCTTAGTGGATTAAAAAAAAAACCTTTCATCTGTCTGACACGTGCATTTAGGGAGCATCTTCAGGGCTCTGATAAGGTAAGAGCAGGGGAACAATGAATGAGGGTAGAGTGGCACAGTTGCTGATTCCTTCATCCCTTTATGTTCATAGAATGGAGGAAGAATCAATTTAACTGCCCAGAAGTCCCGCCCCTTCTGCACTGTCGGCTATTTAAGAAGACATCAGACCGAAGTTGGCATTCACTGCTACTGTTGAGGGTGAAGTTCCTTCCACAGAAGTACCTTAAAAAGGAGCAAGTACAAAAATGACATGTGACATCCCAATTTTCCAATTTTTTTTTTCAGTTATTAAATGAGATTACTAAATTGGTCCCCAGTTCTTCATCTTGTTTAACTATTTATTACAATCATTGAGATCCCTAAAATCTATTGATTTTAAAAAGCATGTGAAATTGTGTGCCTTTACATAAGCAGTGCCTGCTTTATGATGTCAGAGGGTAACTTTAGAGCTGATTGGTTGAAGATGAATGGCTGACCTGGAAAGACAACATTCATATGACACCAGCAACAGTAGAAAGCTGAGAAATATCAGAGCCACGTTTAGTTTAACCAAATAGTAACAAAGCCAGAAATTGCATACAAAAAAAAAAAACTAATTAAAATAGCAAACACCTAGTTGAGTTTTGTTGCCTGACTTCACATTTGTTGTATTCCCCACTGGGTTCACTCCCTGGCCATGCCCAACATTCCATTACGGCCCTATAAAGCTGGGAAGCCACCAGACTGCAGTGTACTAACAAATTTCACTTTTGTGTCCCGATTTACACCTAAAAGTTCAAGTCACCTTACCTTGTTTAAACAGAGAAGGCCCCAAACCTTTCTTGCCAGACAACCCTACTGACCTGTATGGCTCTGGTGTCATAGTACATACAGTATTAGAGGAATATTCCACCCAAAAATGATGTTTTATTTATATGTTCCTTACTTTGTGTTCTTTGTAGTGGATATTAAGTCTTTCCTATTGCCATTCAATACTGAGTTTTCAGGAAGTAACTGTTTATAATATTTGAGCAGCAAATGTACATCATTTGCACATTTTGACCACACGAATTGATAACGGACATATGGATTATGTGACACAGGTTTCATGAGAATTTTTTACATTTTGTCCATGGACGTTTTCACATGATTTGTTGTTGAACAGAACTGATCCTCATTGCTAGTCTATTATGCCATAAATAGTTTTTCTTACTCTGCAAGAAAACAATGAATTTAAATTTTTTCTTAGCTGGCAAACTACAAAGCACGTGGGGAAAGTAACATTTAAATAAAATATTGTTTTTGGATAGAGTAATCCTTTAATTCCTGTAGTGTTTGAAACTCATTTGGGAATGATGTGTACTTGTTTTATGTTTTCCATTTATTATTTACATGACATGAATCACAAGTCACATGACTGTGATTGTCACATCTGTTACTTCACTGAAACCTCCAGTATGAATATGGCTGCAAGATGAGTCGAGATTATCTTTCATCTGATTAAAAAATAAATAATAATCTCTCTCAATTCTATGTAGGCAAAGTGTTGCTTCATTTTGATCTCAATCTGTTCTTTGCCTTTGACCAAAATATTTTTGATCTCCTGGCTTTGACCTTGTCTGGCACAAACTATGGTTCTGGTTCATGTTAATATCTCCTGGTCCTTTTGTCCACTCCCAGTAAAGCTAGAGATTCTCGTTCTTCACATCTGAGGACACAGACAGGCAGACCTCTTGTGTGGCCCCTCCTGTGCTTCCAGTGTCCCCCAAAACTTGCAACTTTGGGAAAGTGGTTGTAAATAAAGGAGTCATCAAGCAGGCTGTTTATTTGAAACTGTCCTTGATATCTCTTGAGAACATATTCATCTTGTACTAGTATTAGTTTCTGACTGTTGTTATTGTTTTTTATTGTTACTAAAATTGTATTGTTATGTTTTGTTTTAATGTGCTGCCATTTTGTTTCTCACATCTTCCACCATTTTGTGGATTTTTCTCATGGATGTCACCATGTTATTTATGGTTGCCATGACAGTTGTTAGACATGTGACACATGGGTCATGTGACATATGACATTATGGTAGCCATGAATTAAATATGGTGGCATATTACTTTCATTGTCACATCTTTGAGATTCTCTTGGGCAAGACTTGATAAATAAAAAGCCTAAATGTTGGTTTCAATAATTGCTAGTTTAATGATTTATTCTTCAGATTTTTTGTTTACCACAAATTTTGGTTTAATCCGTGTTTTTAAAATTTGCAGCTTTCAGTCCTATTAGGATTTTAGCTTTGTCTTTTTGACACGTTTTATAATTTCCCTCATTCCCTCCTTGTTTGTGTTCATTTTATTTTGTGGTTATCCTGCTCACTTACCTTTCTTTGTGTCAATTTGGATTCTCTGGTGCCATATTCCTTAAATCTGTAGTTACCTGAAAGTCCTATAAAAGACTCCTGTGTGCCACAGCAAATCACCATGGCATTAGTTTGCATTAGCAGCTGTGTTCTTTGGCATCCTTTGTCTGCTTCAACTTTTATGTTTAAGGTTTGTGACCATTTTAGCTTTTGGATTTTATAGCTTTCAACTCATAGCTTTATATTTAGGATTTTTGAGTTAATTGTTAATTCAGTTTTCTGTCTTGGGAGTTCTCTTAACTTACAGTCAGGATCTTATGACTTCATTTCTAAGTCCCTTTACCAAATTTAGGATAACACAGAAATGTACCATTGTTACACACATGTGAATAGGGGGGCATTTTCAAGGCCCTGTTAAGGCAAGAACCCCAATATCAGAGATTAGGGGGCACACCTTTTGATTGCTTCTTCCTCTCTATCCATTGACCAGGTGGTGATTCCCAGGAGGAGCTCTGACATCTTGCCTCTTCTGCCCCAGCAATTATTCAAGGAAACACCAGATGGGAAGCTGGTTTTCATTCTGGAACTGGATTCTGTGGAAGATGAATTTTGCCCTCAGAAGCACCTCCTGATCTGGGAATTGTGAGGACTGGATGTCCTATCATTTGAATCTTTTTTTATTTTTCATTTTTTATGGACTTTCTTCTTGCCTGCTTTAGGCAGGGTTACTTTGACGGCCCCCAACCCTTCTTCTTATTATTGCTCTTCTTTGTTACAGCGCTAGATTGCCAGGTTGAAGGAATAAAATGAAGTTATAAATCTTTGGAAGTGTCTGCTTGACATTTTCCTAAATACAATTCCAGCATCAATATATGTGTGAACAAAGTCAGGAAACTGCCAGGAAAAATACCACCTCACGTATATGCAGTGGCATTTATGCAAGTGAAATAATCATACAACATTAAGGTTGATTGTTTCAAAACTTTATTAGTTTTAGATTAGCTGTTTGCAAAGTGCGTGTAAATTGCATTGAAATAAGTGGGATACTGTCTATCTAAAACAAGAAGGAAACCGGTCGACTCAGCTACCACTAGACACAGCTGCAAGCTGTCTACTTTTGGGGCTTGTGCAGTAGCATATGTTTTCCAATGGCTGTGATGTTTTTCAATCTCCTTTGCATAGTGTTATTTATGTCTCAGATGCGTCTTTGTGATTCAAGTACACACCATCAGCTATCAGGAACTGAGCGCTGAAGTACAGAAACAGAGGAGTGAAATTTAAAAAGTGCTCAGCAGTCCTTGGCAAGTGGGTATTAAGATGTAGGTAGAAGCCAGCAGCTCTTGGGAATTGGGCATCAAGATTTAGAAATAGAAAAGGCAGTGGGTACTGCGATTAAGAAGCAAGCCAGAAGCTCTTGGTAATTGGATACTAGGATTTGGCTGCTATCAGGAAGTGGGTTCTGAGATTAGAAATGGGTATAGGAGCTCTCAAGAAGTGGATACTAAGATTTAGAAACAACTGCAAGAAAAAGAGTAATGAGACTTGCAAACAACCAGCAGCTGCCCAAAGATTCCATTCGAATCCATTTACAATTAAGCACAGTTCCACTTTTGAGGCCATTCCAGTAGATTATGATCACAAATACAGTATGAAAAATTAAATGTAGTATAAACACAACATGTTGAAACAAAAAAAACAGAAAAAACTGAATTGTGGGATTCAGAAATAGACCAGCAAGTATCTGAAATAATTGTTACTAAAGATTCAGGAGTGGACCCAGCTGTTTTTGGAAAAACAAATGATGAAATTTAACAGAGAGCCCAGCTACTCTCAGGGAAGAGGTGCTTGGATAAGGAGGCAGGCCCAGCTGATCTCAGTGGATGAGGGGTTGCCTTGTATCAAACTATCCCCCCACGCATATTCGCTTGTCACAACAGAACACCCACGGACTTCCTCATTGGCTAAGAGTGATACCAGGTTGGTTTCCCAGGCAACAGGAGGCCTGTTCAGTTGTTCAGTCAGTGACAGGCTGGCAATGACAGCCTGAATATTTCAGTGAAGCTCCCTCCCCATTTTCCGTATGTGTGTGTGTGCTTTTCTTTCTCTCTCTCTCTCTCTCTCTCTCTCTCTGTTTCTCTCTCACACACTAAGATGTATAATTCAGATTCTTAAGGACTAATTAAATGCTTTATTATGTCACGCGTACTCACGCACGCGGGCTGAAAGCAAACAAGAATACACTTACAAAAAACAAACAAAAAAAAACTCTCCTAAGAATTTGCAGGGAATAGGTTGGAGGGAGTATAGAGTATAATTCTTTGTATAGAAATGTTTTCCTCTTCAGAACACAAAAAACAGCAGAAGCCACCCATTAGATAAGCTATGATGATTGGCTGCCAAGAATTATTTTGCTGGTTGTCGTGCTGTGATTGCAGCATCACCCACCTTGTGTGAATGTGCAGCCAGAGCAGATTTTTGTGAATTTCCTCCACAGATTCCTTAAAGGTGAATAACTGCATTCTAGAATTACTGTTTTATACATGTCTTTTTCAAAAGACTGTACTAAATAAACACTATATTTCATTTTTGAAACTTTGTCAGAAAAACACAGAATATTTAAATTGACTGGTAAATAAATGAGGAGACTGCTAGGGCTCAGTTTTCTTGGGGACAATCATAAATAGTTTGTGTGCTTGTTAATGAGGTTGAGGAAGGTCACAATGTCTCATTGATTCAACCAATGATAAGGACACAGAGCTATAAACATAGCAGTGGAGGCTGGGGTATGTCATAGAAATCAATGGTCATAATGATGATCCTTTTGCATTATAATGACTTCTGAACACATAGCCATAAGTTGAATGAACAATTTGTAATATCTACCAGTGCAATATTATGGTGATTGTCCTTTTGTTCACCTGGAATACTACAGAAATACTGAATGAACTACGAGCAGCCAGATATTAGTACCCGTGCACTCTTTTCAGATGGTCTGCAAAAGAGTTGAGAACCTTAGTATGTCTTCACTAATGGACAGAGCTCAATCTCTAAGTACAGGTCTGGTCAGGTCAGGATAGGGAGCATGCACTGGTTCAGCATGTTGATGCACCCACCACATGATGAAACAGCTCGGGATCCCAGTTGACAAACCCCCAGGAAGACACGCGGTCCAGTCCCACCTTCCAGAAATGACCATCAATCTTCTGCAGCCAGGTGTTACGTGGGCGTCCCCTTAGCCTGAACAACGAGGATCCTGCGAGCTGGATCACCCTCATCTAATCATGACACTTGGCCATATTGCCTTAATTGACGCTCCCTCACAATGCAGGTAATGTGCATCATTCGGGACTCCATGAGTAACTGCTTATTCGACACAAAGTCAAACCAGCAGTACCCAAGGATTCTCCAAAGAGATAAGGCAGGGTGGCTCTATAAAAGAGTACACCAAGGTACACCTTACATCTGGATGTTTGAGGATATTAAACAACAGTTCTTGAATACCCACCATTTTAAATGACCCTAAAAAATGCTGATCACATTCAAATCCAATATAATAGTCTGAAGAGTTTAGAGAGGCCACCATACTGACTCAATACAAGTTGGCCCTTCCATTTACAAGAGCACTTATACTATACTGAAACCCCATTGCATTAATTCTGTGACTTCTAAAAACAAATTAGCTGCACCAGTGATGATTTAGATCTGTGGAATGGTGGACCAGCTCTTTACCCTCATGAGGATTCTGGGGGCAAGAGACTACGCCCAATCGGTCTACAAGTATTTCATGGACTTAGAGAAGGTGTATGACCATGTTTCTCGAGGGATTCTGTACATGGTGCTGGGAGAATATGGGGTTCCAGGGCTCCTTAATAAAGACTATTCAGTCCCGGTATAATTTCAGTGAGAGCTGTGTCCGCATACTTGGAAAAACATCAGCTCTGTTGTCAGTGAGCGTGAGACTCTGCTAGAGCTGTGCTTTTTCTTCTGTTCTGTTTGTGATTTTAATGAGTAGGATATCAAGGCACAGCTGTGGAGGGATGGTGTCCAATTCAGTGGCCTTAGAATTGCATCACTACTTTTTGCAGATGAAGTGGTCCTGTTGGCTTCATCAGGCTGCTTACTCGAGCACACATAGGGACGGTTTGTGACCGAGTGTGAAGCGCTATTGATGAGGATAAGCACTTCCAAATCTGATACCATCTTCTCAGTGGGGAAAAAAGGTGGATTGTCCTGTCTGAGTGGGGCGTGAGTTACTACCTCAAGTGAAGGAGTTTAAAAAACTCAGGGTCTTGTTTGCAAATGAGGGGAACAGGGATGGTGAGATTGACAGACAGATAGGGGTGGCGAGCACAGTTATGTGGTCGCTATATCTGATCCATATTGGTGAAAAAGGAGCTGATCCAGAAGGTGAAGCTCTCAATCAACCAGTCGCCATATGTCCCTACTTTTGCCTATGGTAATGAGCTTTGCGTAATAACAGAAAGAATGTGATTGTGGGTACAAGCAGCCGAAATGAGCTTTTTCTGCAGGGTGGCTGGGCTCTCCCTTAAAGATAGGGTGATACATGGAGACATGTGAGGGAAGCTCGGAGCAGAACTGTTGATCCTCCACATCGAGAGAAGCTATTTGAGGTGATTCGGGCCTCCCAGTCGCCTCCCTGTGGAGGTGTTATGGGCTCAACCAGCTGGGAGGATACCCTTGGGAGGACCCAGGGCTTGCTGGGATTATAATATGTCCCAGATGACCTGAGAATGCTTTGGGATCCAACAATTTAAGTTGGCAAATGTGGGTCGGGAAAACGACGTATGGGCCTCACTGCTAAGACTGTGGCCCCCGTGACAGATAAGTGGTGGAAAACGAATAAAGCAGCATTTCTCAACCTTTAAGTATTTGCAACCTGAGTTTTCATAACAGTTTTAATTGCGCCCCCCCTAACGTTTTTGTGAAACCCTAATAAAATTTATTCCTATATTTTTTGCTGCCGATACACCGCTAGAAGTTTTATTATACCTACTTAACTTTTATCGACATTCATCTAAGTCTATTTTTATTTTGTCTAGTATCAGAATGTAGTTTAAGTTAATTTGTTTTGGTTTCAATAGATGCATTTTTCATATTTTCGATTCTTGCTTTCTTTTTTTTACATCTTCACCCCCCCCTTTGGCACGCCCCACAGGTTGAGAACCACCGGAATAAAGGAATATTAAAGGGGATGAAAACTTATGTTATCAACTATTTTGTGTGTTATTTTTTTAATTAATTTAGACCACTCTGCAGAGATCTATTTTCACTTAGACATTAAAAGTCTTTTTTCAGGTAATAAGTGTCAAAAAAGTCAAATGAAATCCACCATTATTCAACGTTGTGTAATAATAAAGTATTAAAACTACTAAGGGTGTGAATACTTTTTATAGGCACTTTATTCTGCTGAACAAGTGCAGTGGCTGTGAATCTAATTTTGACTCCCTTTAATTAATAAACATCAACTCTCACATAAAACTTAGAAACTGACACTTTGTAGATATTTGGTTATTTTCGATCCCTGAGCATCTCAGGCAAAAAAAGGAATAAGACACTGAAATTTGCCTTTCCAAATGTATTTCTCTCAGGACATTGAACTCAGTGTCAGCAGAGACAGTAGAAAGTACCAGAGTGCAGTTTTTTCCTTCCTATCATTTTGTGAAGAAGTCCATTTACGTTATCACCTCTGTGCTAATGGATCAGCCTTTCAGATGACAGATTCCTGATTTTCATTTTTAGTATCATATTACCGTCTGAATGTAGCCATTACCATCAACCGGCATTCCGCTGCATGAATTGGAATGGCAATTTGCAGGCTTTGGTCAGCGCTCCTATTTAATAACGTGGGGTGTGATGGATCAGTCTCTGAATCTACCAGCGTAAGCAGTTGGAATAACGCAGCAAAAGCTTTAGCTCTCAAGGTTAGGTTTGATTGTCCATTTTTATTTTGTGCTTCTGTAACAACCATGTAATGCATAAAGTGAGAGGTTCACAATAAGTATTAGGGCTCAGATTAATGTAAGCTAGAAGAAGTGACATGCTAATACTAGCTGCTCAATGCGCTCGGATTCTAGTTTTGACTGTTTGATTTTTATTCATATTTATTAAGGAAAGGGTAAGGGGAAGCAGATATGGTCAGATGAATAACAGAAAGCTAAGCTTTTGTAAAATATAATGTTCGTTCACTGTACAAAATCAGCTCCCTCAGTGCCAGATGTTGACTAGTCATGTACAGAAGTAAATCAACTAATCTGTATTTAGACAGGGCAGCTAGCAAAAACTTTAAAAACCTTTGAAAGAAATGACCTTTAAATCCAATGTAAGTGATTTGGTGAGCAAATTAAGGTAAAAAATTGGTTTCCTCTATAGAAACAGAACTCGATTCCTTATTATTGTAGGAAGAATATTGTTAATTAAACATTCCTCTGATTTTTACATTATGGTAATGTATTGTGTAGGCCTCTTGATTCTGTCTATCATTCGGTCCTGAGATGTATCACTGGTGACAGTTACAGTGGGCATCGCTGCATGCTGAAGAGTCAGATGGACCTTTCTAAATTTAATGAACTATGCATTGCCTTTCTTTATTTAAAAAGCTCTTATTGGTGGTATGCTACATTATATTACACCTGTGCTGATTGTGACCAATGGACCTTATCAAACTCACTCCAATGACCGAATTACGCTTTACGTCTTGCAAGTTTTTTCTGCACTTGGAATGTCTCCTTTCAGTTATTATGCCCCAGTAACTTGGAATAATTTGCAACATACCTTAAAGCTCCACTCCTTTGTATTACTTGAACAATTTTCATTTTTATTTTCAAATCACTTTTCTTTAGTCTGTAATCATTTTAGCTGATTGTTTTGCTCCTAACTGATTTTGTTGTGTTCATAAGAATTACTTTTATTGTCCAATGCTTCAGTTCTCATTTGAAAATATTTAGATTTTAAATATTTAAATTAAAGCACAAAATTTAATATTCAAAATATCTGATGTAACTGTTTTTGTTTATTATGTACTTCTTTCTCATGAAGCAAATTATTGCATTTCTTATGAACACCCCAAATTAGGCTGGCTTACGCTACTTCAGACTTGTTTACTTTATTATTTTAGTTTTGTTTTCTGATTTCTAGATTTGTTATTCATCCGCATTGCAAATGAGAGTTTCTCTCAATGTATTCTTAGTTTAAATAAAGATTGAAATTAAATGAATACATTCTGTGGAAAACTGTTTGAGAAAGCATGTAGAAAATGGCAGTTTACATAAGCAGTGAGTATCAGCATGTTAAGAGGTCAGATCTTTTTGATCTTTTTGAAATTCATATAACTGCAATACTGACGAAAAAATATATATATATATAAAATCCAACATCTATCTGTCTGTCTGTCTGTCTGCATGTCTGTCCGCTTTAGATTGTTTTTTTTTCTATCATTTGCTTGAACATTACGGTTGATTTTGCAACCTCTCTCAGTAACATAGTTCGCTTGCAGTGCCGATTTATTTGCGCGAATCCAAGAGAGACACAGCAGGCCAATGGGATGGGGGCAGGGCCCTTATCAATCACGCACATGCCTTGGGGTATTCTTTACCTCTGCTTACCTAGTGAACGAGTAAACAATTTAACAGATTTAGATCAGGGTTTTTTCTATAATTTGCTTGAACGTTCCGGGTGATTTTGTGACTTCTGTCATCGCAATAAGAATCATAGTTCGCTTGCAGGAGCGATATATTCGCGCTAATCCAAGACAGCGTCTACAGGCCGAGGGGAGGGGGTAAGCATGATGTCAGGAGTAGGGAGCCGGGCAGGGCCCTCCTCACTGTCCTGTTTTATTACTGAGCAGCCACCCTGGTGGATGTTGGGGCCACAGGAACATAGGTTGGAAGCTCAACCCTATGGGTGCCCGTGGTCTGCGTCAGGGGGTGCCTGGACAATTCCGGAGCCCTGGATTGGAGCACTTCTGCCACACCAGGAAGTGCTGCAGGAAGATTGTCAGGGAGCACCTGGAGCACATCCGGTTGAACATAAAAGGGGCCACCTCACTCCATTCGGGGAGCCGAGGTCGGGAGGTGGAGGAAAGAGCTTGCAAAGGGAGGAGTAGAGGTGGCAGAAGAGAGAAAAGGAGAAAGAATAGAGAGAAAAAAGAAAAAGGACTGAACAATTGGTGGTGTTTTGTGCAAAGTGTGATGTGCAGTAAAGGAAAGAAAAAGCGTGAGCTTCTGTAAGTGTGCCTCTGGTGTCTGTCTGTGTCGGGTTGGGAGGCTGGAAAGCCCTCTAGAGCTGTCACAATGTATGTGTATAGTCACACACATATGGGACAGTTTAAGGATTCTGGTGATGTTATTTCTCCACCACTCCAGGGATTGGCACTCTATGATAACACCTTCTCTTTCTCTCCCTCTGTAGATTGGGAGATTGGCAGTTTTGCCACAGTTAATGTCACTTCTGGTGTATGTCCACCTGCAAAATAACACTTTAACCCGCATTTTTATTTCTCTTTTTTGAGACATCAATTATATGGGATTTGCCTCTGGGAGTAAATAAATATAATTAAAATGCAAATGTAAATCTATATAAGTAAAACTTTCAGTTTTATATAGCTGTAACTTGTACAGGAAAACAAAAGATTTGAGCCATCCTGCATGGTCACTTTTCTCCCACCTCTGTCCTGTCAAATGGCACAAGACTGCTGTTACTCACACCGCTCAATTCTGGGATGGATTTTATAAATAAGTTTACTCAGTAGTTTCTCGTAATGAATTTCTTATAGGTACACATCTAATTTTATAAATGAGTGTGTATAAGGTAAAGTGTCAAACACAAACATTTTGCTGTCTGGTGTTTATGGGGTACGAGTGTCACAAGTTTGCCAGTAGGGGTTGGGTTTGAGGTCTCACATCATTATTATTTTCTTATTCAAATCAAATCAAGTCAAATCAAAATCTTTATTGTCATTGTAGCAATGAGACATTGTACAACAAAATTTAGGTGCAATTTTCCAATGCAAAAATTAAATAAAAAGCAAAACACAATTAGTCAAGATAAAACTAAAATTTTCCATTCATACATACGTCATATTGCACTTGTCCCTTATCCAATGTTGAATTAGATCTGTATTGTAAACATGAAGGTGCACTCGGTCAGATTGACCACTTAGCAGCATTCAGCATGGTGATGGCTGAAGGATAGAAACTGTTTCTCAGTCTATTTGTCTTAGACTTTATGGATCTGAAATGTCTGCCTGAAGGCAGGCGTTCAAACAATGCATGTCCTGGGTGTGATGGGTCCTGAATTCATTCCAAATCCATTTTTTTGTTCTGATATGCTTTGAGTGCACATAAAGTATGTGTTTGTCAGGAAAGCACTTGTAATAACTTTCTGGTTTTGTGTTTTATTCTGAGAAAATGTATTTTATTTGTTAATGTTTTGAATTTTTGCCTGCTTCCAAGTAACGTTATTATATCGCCATTTTGTGCCATTTTCCTTTAAAGGAATGACTGCATTTCAGTTGCATCCAGCACATGGCATGTTGTGCTACAGACACAATCGCAGTGTAAAATATTTCAGTGCACACAGCAATGTGTCTGGACTTTCACCAATCAATTAGAAGCCCTTCATTAAAGATACTCAGCAATGCTCAAGCAAAAAACCTGACACCAAATTAAAAGGCAACAAACTAATTGGAAAAGATTTGCTCGTATTAAATACTGCTTCATTTGGTAACAAAAGAGTTTAGCAGTGGCCTGTAATGGGTTGAAAGATTAAGGAAGATTTCTCAGTGTAACTACCGACTACTCTTCTGCTAATCCCCTTAGAAAGGCTTACATTTCTTCCAGTTGTTAAATCTTTGCTCACTAGGAGTCTCCGTACATCCTACTGAACACATCGTGTGACTGTAGCATACAATATCTCAAAAATCATGTATCCCAGATCTACAATATATCAGTCCCAGAGTTGATAGGTTTGATTCTTGATGAATTCTGTTTTTCTGGAAAACACTTTTTTTCAATATTTGCCTCACTAAATGAATAACCACACTGTTTGAGTGCAAAACACTGAATCTAATTCTCTTTATGTGACTTAAGTATTAATCTGTTTGTTTCTTCACTATAATGTAATATAATTATCCCTCCTACTATACCTTGACAGTATTTTTTTTTGTTTTGCAAACCTGTCTTCTACCATGATTTGGAGAAGTTGCAGCCTAACACAGAATAATAGAGAGCTAAGAGAGTCAACAGCTCTTAAAATAATGAGTACATCATGAGGACCATAAGAATTTAAATGAAGAAACATATGTTTCAGCCACTGCTTTGTGTTAGTCAGAAGCAGAACTATTTTAGGTGGCAATGGATGGGTGGCCTGTGGAGCAGCAGAGCCTAAACTGCAGTCTTCCTTTCTTTACATTAAAATAAAGCACCTACACACTGAATTATGTTTGTTAAAAGTCAAATACAAATTGTAATATGACCGCTATATCAATAACCATGTAAATAACAGGGGAAAAAAGAGGGCATAAATATTTTACACATAAATTATAAATCATTAAGTGGTTTATAGTTTCAGACTAACCTGGCTGACTCTTTTTTAAGAAACAATACTTATTATGGAAGGAGAGAAAAATAAAACAAAATGTATCAAATTTGTATCTAAACCATGCTCTCTCTGTTCTGCCCATCTTTCTCTTTGCTTTACCATCTGAGTCAAGGCCCAGGACTGGTTGCTCAGCCCACTGCTGTTTTGTTGTTCAGCATGACACAAACTCTGCCATCTGTTTTGTTGATGGCCCTAAATTACTGGCACCCATGATGAACATTGGCAGCCTAAAGAGTAAAGGTTAGTCTTCTTATTGAATGATGTAATAACAGAGGTTGGTTCTTCAGTGTCAGCAAAAATATAAAAAAGGGCTGATTGTGGACTTAAAGAAACCTGGATGAGGTCTTCTGCCTTTTGACATGCATGGGGCTGCTCTGGAAAGCATCCTATCTTGATGAAAGTCCTCTGCATCACCTTCACTTTGAGCAGGCTGAGTATAGTCAGTCCATCTCCATGGATCCTCACCAACTTCAACAGGTGACTACTGAAGAGCGCATTGTCCAGCTGCATCTCAATCTGATAAGGAAACTGAACTGTAGCAGACCACAGGACCATACTGGGGCATTATAGCTAACCATAAGGCTCATTTATTAAAAGAGATGCCTGAAGTAAGCATCCTCATTTTTTTTTCACATCCCACCAATAAACTGTTTGTTCTCCTACCATTTAGCAAGAGCTATAATTTTAACGCCAAAGCCATTCATCTGTCAACTCACATGAAATCAGCTGCTTGACAGACACTCTGTTATCTTAAAACCAGAGTTTCCAATCAGTTTCCGCTACAGTTTCAATGTTACAGACCAGGTACACATATTTTATAGTTCTTATATGTTCTGTCTGTGACATATCTGTATATAATATTTATTTGACCATTTGGGTACCACTGCTTAGACTTTGTGTCCTGAATGAGGACCATTACCTGCATTGTGAGGGAGAGTCAGTTAAGTCACTACAGCCATGTGACCCTAACCCTAAGCCTAACCTAAGCCTACCAGTGCAGTGTGCCTCTTCGGGGGCACACTATCATCTCTGCAAACCCTAACCTAAGCCTAAACCTAATTCCCTGATCCGGCTCACAGAATCCTCATTGATGAAGGCCTGAGCGTCTGGACCAGACCAAGGGGTGGCCCACATAACACCTGTCTGCAGCAGATCATTTCTGGACAATGGGACTGGAACTTGTGTCAGCCTGTGGGCTTCCCAACCAGGATCCTGAGTTGTTTCATCATGAGTCAGGTGCAGCAACACATTGTACCAGTGCATGCTCCCCAACCTGACCCAACCTTGATTTTTATGTAATAGATTATTTTATGAATGGTCCAATATAAAATAAAGATTGCTTAATGATTTGTCTCTATTGTGATTATGTCATTACTGTACCTTGTATCATACTGTGGCCACACTTTTAATGTTTTTGCAGCAGTGGAAATTGTAATACTGTACTTTTACAGTTAAATAATCAAACTGTGGAATGTTGAAATATAAGTGAAAGAACAAAATCTATGGGCACAAAAAAGAATCAATCCCAGATGGGGTGCATACACTGATACATTCAACTATATGGGATCAAATCAGTATGGCAAACTACTTGGCAGCATGTCTTTAGTCAGTAGAAGGAAGCCGAGGCAAACATGGATAGACCATGCAAACTCCATGGTGAAGTATAAGGGTGGTTACACACCCTTAGCATAAATTGATATTTCTAATAAAACTACTCCTCACATCACCATAAATGATTGTTTGAGATCTTCAGCACAATAAGGTATATGTCATGGAAACATAGTATTGAAAAAGTGAAGAAAACTGAACACACAGAAAGAAGATACAAAAAAAAAAAAAACATGAAGAGGCAGTAGAGTTTCATCCCAAGTGTATCAGTGATATGTTCTTACACACGGGAGAGCTCCTTTTACCTCTGAGTCATGGAGGAGTGCAGTTCTTGGGCTGTTACCAAATTTAGAGTATCCCAAATTCCCTAAATAACATATTCAAGAGCCGCACAAGGAGAACTAAAGTCATGTGGGAATGCTGTTTATAAGTAATAGCTACAAAGGTAGAAGGAGGTTACACTTCTTTGTAGAGCAGCAAATTGCATATTCTGTATACTTGTTTATTAGTATTTGTTTGAATAATCAGTATGTGCTTGTTAAGTCAGAATTATATATTATTTAGCAAATTAATAATCACTAGAGTACTAAGAGTGAGCAATGTTATACAAAAATGAAATGAAAGAAGAAGAAATTTGATTTGAAATGGTCAATTTGAAGAAGTACATAATATATTTACCTATCTTTGAAGACCATAAACTTTTCAACATTAAAGGATAAAAGCATAAATAAAAAGTGATAGTAAACTTTGCAGTGTTATGGATGGTCACTTCTTGAACAGATAGAGAGGCCAAAAGAGGACAAAATTCTGGCAATGACTGTTCCAGCAGCATATAATAAGAGAACAACACCAGTAATGTGACCACACATTCTGCACTTGCATTATTGGCATTGTGACACAAAGAGGCCACCAATATATAGGCCAATAAGAAAGGGACATTAGTGTGGGCCTGGCGGTATTGTTTTTTGTCTTTTGCTGTAACTTTGTACTTTCCCTCACCCACCCATATTTTTTATTTCCTTAATCAAAAATCCTTGTTTGACTCTCTCACTGCCTGTTTAAGCTTCTTCTGGATGTGGGGGCAGCTTTGTAATGCCCCGTAGGGTCTACAGTCTATATCGCATCATTTATGAACTGAAATGAATCATGCACTTTAGCTGAACCATTCCAAGAAAAGGTGTTTTTGTATTTGTATGACACTGAGAAGTCTACAACTTTTAATAACCAGAAGGAAAATGAAGATTCACCTTATGCTTTTTTTGTTTTTAGCGTGTCAGAGCACAAAATTGCTAAAAGATATTCACTACTCTACAATGCATCTCGGCCTATTTTACTGTTCGATCATGCAGTTAGCTTCAATGTCCTTTATTTTATTCTGTGAATAGCCTACAAGGAGTTAATTAAGTAATTATTCCCAAATTTATTTATACAGTATATTTTAATTGAGCACCATAGTCAATTTTCATGTCAAATGATCAGCATTATATAAAGCACCATTAAAAACAAGATGATCAATTGCTGATAGCTTAATTGTCTTCACAAAGTTTTATTTTTTTGAACAACAAACTGAAGAATCACAGCAGTATTTGGACTTGTAGTTGGCTAACAAGTTTCAGTTCATCACATCCAAACTTAGAACCTTCTTTACCTTTACCTGCTTAGAGAATGCCGAACAGGGAAAAGATAGACATAGAGCTAAGGATGCAAAAAATAGATCCATATCCTGCTTTAATCCCTTTAATCAAAAGAGGATACTCTGGGGCTTTCCCCAAACACAAAAAGGATGTAGAGGAGGACAAAATATCAAAAAGACAGAAACGTTTAATTGCAAAAGTAACTACAAAGCAAGAGTAATAGTAGTGGAGGGTGGTATAGATAGATAGATAGATAGATAGATAGATAGATAGATAGATAGATAGATAGATAGATAGATAGATAGATAGATAG
>JANRMT010049829.1:38419819-38434521 GCA_026402145.1 Polypterus bichir lapradei
TAGATAGATAGATAGATAGATAGATAGATAGATAGATAGATAGATAGGTGAAACACCACAGCAACTCTGAGTCACCCTAGACACAAGATATCTTACCCCCCTTAAGCCCCCTTAACTTAAGCCACATTTTGGAGCTACTTCTGTAAATATTTTGCGAATAACTTCCAAGGACTAAAACAGTTTTTGGAACTTTCAAAGCTGTGTTCCTAGCGTTCACCCTATTGGCCTCAGGAGTCTCAGCAGTGCTTCACTCCAACTACCAATCAAAAGATAAGGCAAACCCCAGTTACCCAGTTCTTCTGTGTGAGTCATGTACACTCCAGAGAGCAATATTACTGCTATCTGTTGGACTGATGGACTCCAAATTCAGCCTACATTACATGGAAAGCACAAATTACCATGTAGAACAATGCGGTAAGCATAATAATATAACTGTAATTATTATGGAATTATTACTATGCATAATATGA
Source organism: Polypterus bichir lapradei (assembly GCA_026402145.1). Classification (NCBI taxonomy): domain Eukaryota; kingdom Metazoa; phylum Chordata; class Cladistia; order Polypteriformes; family Polypteridae; genus Polypterus; species Polypterus bichir. Next base: position 38,420,290 of record JANRMT010049829.1, read on the forward strand.
AAAGTGAGATTATTATACTATGAAAATCACAAGGATATGCAAATAGAAATGAGAGATGACAATATTATTATTATTATTATTATTATTATTATTATTATTATTATTATTATTATTATCCCTGATGTTTGAGATATTATTGAATCAGAAAATTAATTAGTGAATGAACATTGTTTTGGGCCTTATTTGGGTTCAGTGCTTGATTTCTCCTTTTCTTGTCTTTTGAGTAGAAGTTGTATATTCAGTTTGCTAAGATTACCTCCCACTCTTCAATGAAATACTGTGTGGTTAATTTTGGATTCTAAATTGATCTGGTTATTTATGTTTATGGTTCATGTGTCCTGAAATTGGTCAGAGTTCTATCCAGGGAGGATGCTTTCTTGTTGCCAGAAAAGACACCTCTTACAAAGAGCCTAATTCCTATATTCTGTTAGCGTCACAAGGTGTCACACCCTCTTAAACCAGTTCAATGAAGTGTCACAAAATAAAATAATGTGCATATTTCAACTGGAGGACTTGGAGAAACCCAAAAAAGATGCAGAGAGACCATACAAACATCACACAGACAGTGATAAGGCAAAGGAATGAATCCAGTTTCCCGAAGCTGTGAGGCAGCACACACAGTCACTGTGTCTACACTCTCATTTTCTGCTACTGAAACTGTATGTATTTTTATTTGCAACCACAAAATGGACACTGAAATTTCAGAAACAAATGTGAAGATATGTTGATTAGTATATAATTTCCTCGTCATCATTATCACAATATAAATAATGTGTTTTTGGAAAATTAACCGAAAGAGTGAATATTACTACTACACCTTGCAATGAGTTGGCATCCTGATTCAAGTATTGTTCCTGTCTTGCACCTGATACTTGCTGAGATTACAGAGCATCCGGTGTAAGATGAAGTTTATGAAGCTTAACATAGACAGACCAACACCTTTTAAGATGAATGGAGAGAAGACCTATCGATAACTGAAACTCTTGTAACGGTTGCTACATACTGTATTCACTTTGTCTGTTTCTGCCACCTTGTTCCCTTTGAAACATATGTCCAAGAAATGTATTTTCAGGGGTGAAAGTGGCCAAACCACACCTGTGGGTCCTTGCATAAATGCACTGGTGTAGAACGTACAGGGATGAACTATCATCAAAAAAAAAGTAGCTGCACATTTGAAAAGGAGAGGAGAAGGACCTGGGGGAGAGAGTTAAAGGGAGCGATCCGAAAGGTAACAAAACTCATTGTGTGGATTGGTTCAGGCGCACACAAATACAAGTGCTGGCTGACTGGTGGAGGACGTCTGCGTGGTCAGCACTGCCTTTAACAAAGTGAATACAATATGTAGTAACCATTACACTCTGACCAATGTAGGTGGCATAGTGAGGCCCAATAAAAGAACAGGCAGCAACATCTAGAGCAGACTGTGCAAAGTTTTCACTGCTTTCTGGATGCTCAATAATGTGTGGAAAGTTCTCGCAGTACTGTATCCACACAAAGCTAAGGCTATACCAGAGCTGTGTTTTGTCAACCCTTCTATATGAATCTGTGTGCTTGAGGGTGACGGAGGATGACTTGAACAAGCTGGCTACATTCCACACTGAACATCTGAGCCAAATCCCTGTCCATTTCTAATGAAGATCTGCTTCACAGATGCTGTCTGGAGAAAATAGCCACCGTTGTTATGAAAAGACAGAGGAGTTGGATTGGCCATGTCATCAGAATTAGAGACGTTCTATCATCAAAACTTCCCATAACTGGGAGACACAAAAGGTGCTAATGGCGACATACAGTCAAGGTAGAGCTAAAGTCTATGGGGGCACCACAGACAGCCTTGGAAGGCCTTTAAGAAATTAAGTACTTTCAGCATTATACAAATCTGTTGTCATTGCTATCATTCTGTCTCATGTGCAAAATAACAGATTACAATATAATCAAATGATTTCTTTGTAAATACAGAGTATATGGATTCCTCCAGCTGTCACGTTGTGCCCTCCATGGACAGAAGTCCATAGAATCATTCTGGCAAACAATTTTCGTGCAATCAAATGTCACTGTTGACCCGCAGCATTTCCCAGGTCATTGGCAGTACTTGTCACCTGGTGTCAAAGCCATGAGCTCTTGGTAAAAGGGAACTCTGCAGAGCACATGCCCTTGTTAAGTGTGCTATTTAAGTGCTATTTTCTTGCTGCCCTGCTATTATAAAGACAGGCTCATTTTGCTGCAACAGAGCATTTTGTATGCATGAATGCTTGCAGCAGCTGGACCTCTGCAATGGGACATGGTCTTCTATTTCTCCTGTTTTGCTAAAGCAAGAGCCCACTGACAGACATCTTAAAAAAGATAAAGCTCAGATAAAGTTCCTGGAGTATTTTGCAACTGGAAGCAATTGTGAATTGAGCATTATTTTTTCTGTAATATTCTGTATTATTTGTTTATCCACTCCACATGGCATAAAAATACATTTACAGTATATGATCATTGTTGTAAGACTGAGGCAGTATTAGCTTTATGGAACAGTGGGCTTTCAGGCCTCAGTGCCTAAAAAGGGAAATCCCAGGTACTGCCAGCTAATAAAGTACCTGCCAGATAGTTTTGGTAGCACAACATTAACAGAATGTGTTGGAAGTCCACATAAGAGACAGTTCCAGATCATTTCACCTCTGTGCAACACCAGGTAATTAAACTACAGGCTCCAAAGCATACTGTGTTTTTACTTAACAGACATTCAATTCCATTGTTTTCTAAAAATGGACCAAGTTTATTACATCTAAAACTCTTTTCTTTTCTTCTTGAATGAACTCTGTTTAAAATAGTGTCATTTTTTAGACATATTGCTCTTTCCATTATTCTTCACCTTTCTTTGATTTTCTCTACATTTCATGTTTTGGTCACAAAAATGAAGAGGTACCACGCTGCAAAAATGATGTCAAGGGAAAGAACACCACAATACTGGCACAGGGAAGGTTTATTTTTTATGGTTAACCCCCTAGAAGAGAGAGTACACAATATTAGAATTAGTGGAGCCACTAGACATGTCCATGTGGGATGTCTTTGGCCTCTAGGAGATGGCAAATATGGGCTGCTTTTAAGGACAACAGACATTAGCACCAGTGGGTTTGAAATAGTGTTATGGCCTTGAAGAAACATGGAAGTTTGTCAAAGATACTGAATGGTAGGACAAAGCTGGCCCTTGAGCATCTCTACCCAGAAAGACAGAAGAGAAAGTGAGGTGTGATGGTTGGCAAGAAGCAACAAATCCCTCAGACCAACCACACATGGACCTTAACTGGGGACAATGACAGGAGGTTGCCACTTCACAGTGAAGACTGCTAGTGGGGACCAGTATTCACCAGCTTATCCAGCAGAGGAAAGAATAGTTTTTGATGGGAAGAGAAGAACCATATTGCTGCGTTTAGGGAATGTACAGGTGACAGGGAGCCTCAAAGACCAACTTTTAAGAACCACTGAGTGCTCAGGGGTTCAAGGACACCAGAAGATGCTACAGTACCAGCCCGATATCTCTGTCACTTAAAGCAATATTTCTGGCATTTGATGTAAGCGATCCCCATCAGTGGTTTTTAAGCTGATTTAATCCAGAGTTGGCAGTATAGTTTGGCCAAATACAGCATACGTGTGCTATGGGAATATTCCAGTTGCTATTTGTGGTGTTTTTACCTTCCCACTTTGTTGTGTTCAGGTGAATTTTCAGTCTGCATTTTGGGTGAATTGAAAATCACTGTTGATTAAGAAAAGTAATTGAAGATTAACAGGAACAGCACGGTTATTTATTGTAGCGGGGTCTACCACTCTCCTATACACAGACACAGCAATCAGGCAGGGTCGTGGGGAAGTAATAATGTTCCCTGCATTTATAATGTTCCTGGCATCACCCATCGATGATGGTGTTTATACTTTAACCACAATGTTTTCAGATTTGCTTTTGTGGTGAGCTGCTCCAGTGTTGGGAGCCTGCAGTTGCCCTGGCAATGGATAAGCTGTCTTCCACAGACGCGGCAATCATGCTTCGGAATGCTCTTCAGCATGTCGTCCCATTGGGGGAGTCCCAAAAGAGTTCAGAAACCTTACATCTCCCACCTCAGCTTTGTGCACACCGGTGTGAGCAAAGCGACTGTCCAAGCCGGGCTTGGCTAGATGGGAGAGAACATCGGCAGTGGTGTGTGTAGTTCCGGGACAGTCACAATCATCAAAAGCAAAAGTCTGCAAATTGATAGACCACCAAGTGAGCTGGCCATTTGTATCCGTCTGTTTGTACAGCCATTGTAGCAGGGCGTGGTCAGTCACCAGGGTAAACCATCGTCCCCAGAGATAGTAACCGGGGGTTTCCACCACCCACTTAATCGTTAAGCACTCCTTTTCAATAGTCGAATAATTATGCTCCCTGGGTAGCAGCTTTCTGCTGAGAAACGTGAGGAGGTGCTCTTCACCCTCAAAACATTGCGAGAGCACCGCTCCTAAACCAAAACTGCTAGTATCTGTTTGCAGTATAAATTCCTTCGAAAAGTTAGGATTACGCAGGATTACCGAGAATGATAAAGAAGCTTTTAGGTCCACAAAAGCTCTTTCACAGGCGTTGGTCCAGACAACACTACAAGTCTTTCTGCCTTTTGACAAGTCAGTGAGGGGACCGGCCCAATGCGCAAAATTGGGAATGAACAGCCTGTAATACTCTGTGAGCCCGAAGAAGGCACAAACTTGCCTGTGCTAAGTATGGGAGTTGTTTTTCTTCATGAAGATAAAAATCAAATTAAACACATTGCACATCCATCGCATCATTCCAAATACAACATAATTGAATGAAGAAAGAGGTCAATGTTTCATCAGCTAATTCAGGTAGCATCATTTTCTCCCAGTCGTCTGACTGGGAGCTACCATTTTGAAGGACATTCATGCAAATATCCCTATGCAGTATTTCCCATCTGTGACATGGTATATCAATACAGACTCAACTAGTGGGACAACAGTAAGGAGAGACATGTGGAGTACTTGATGGTATTTGAAAGACGGAGAAATATGCATACAGCTCCATTGAAGAGACGGGGATACCTACATAGTCAGGCCTAAATTAGCAGCAAGATTTGTTTTCTTCTATAAATTCAGTTCTTTGAATTCCCGCTTTCACAAATTCCTATTTTGTTTTCTAAATAAATAAATGCATCATATCTGAAAAACATGACCTTCTTGATTTTGGGTGTGTTGGATTTTGAAACCTTTTAATCTTCCAATTTCACAGTAAGCTACTTTTGAACCAAATATATGTTGTCTCACATGCGTGTCGGAGGACACCTTCACTGGCTCAGTAGAGGTATGCAATAACCCGTCAGAACAATAGGGGCACTGCCGCTAACTTTGTGTTCTCTTTTCTCTCTTGTAGCACAGAGAAACTGCCCAATGAGGGCACTTAGCCCCGCCCCTTCAGGTCAAACCCCAGAAGGAATGTGTCACTTTTGACCCATGCAAGTCACGAGATGGAGCTCAGAGAAGCCAGACTCGACCTAAATTACTTAAAGCACCAGACCAAGGGAGAAACACAAAGACATGTCTTTCATATTTTTTCAATTATTTTTCAGTCATCCTCGGACAAACAAAAGGATGACCCAGTTGGTGTCCCAAAATTTCACTTTATTTGAGTCTGTCATTACTGCACTCATCCACAATGTCTCTTGATATTCATCACCTAAGACTACAACTCAAACTAAACGTTTAATTTTATTTCACTCATTATGACTGCAGTGATGCAAAAATGCCAGCTACTTTAATAATTTTCTAACCTGGCTGCATTAGCTGCATGGTAAGAACCAACCCTGGGCAGCGTACTTGTCCATTGCTGGGTACACTCAGGAAGACACCTGTACTCAGTCATTCAGGGCCACATTATACTCACTTGTCTAAAATGTTTACATATAAAATGCATTGCTTTGCTTTGATGGTAGAGGAAGCCAGATAACCACAGAAGAACCACACAGATGCTACATGGAGCATGCAGATTCCAATCAGAGCAAATTCAAACTCAGATCCTGGGTACTTCAAGCCAGCAAGGTCGACCACTGCACCACTGTGCCACCTGCCTGGTTTGCAATAATAAATTGAAGACTTCTTTCACTGGACGCTCATAAGGGGGCTGCAGTTTTGACAGAAGAATGGCTTCAAGGGCTGGATGCTTCCCTCAACAACAACCAACTGAGCTATTTAAACATCCATCCATCCTTGACAATTCACCTAAAAATGACAAACAAGAATGCCAATAATCTTAAAACTTTTCTACCCAGCATCAGCCCTTGCTTAATAAAATGAAACTCGCACAACATAAAGGCATGGGCACACATCTCGTAAGAGAATGTTGAATATTCCTATAAAAAGGAGAAGCTGCCCCTGAGGTGCTACATTATTACAGAGATCTAATTAGCCTAGCCCCCTCATCATCTATAGGGTGTCCTAGTTTGAGCACTTCACGTTTGTCAAGTGACATAAAAGACATCCACTTTTTTATTCACCCCGCATCCAAGTTATGGCATAATAACTATCTACACTGAACTACTCTGCAAGATGTAAGTTTTAAAATCATGTAAGCTGAGTTGTAAGATATAATTAAACACCTTCATATTTAAATGGCATCCATGATGCAATATTCAGCAGCACTCACAGTCACATGGCATCAAAGCTATGAATTTTCAGAGGACTGTGAGTCAAATGAAATCCAAAATATATACCTCAATAATCTAAGTGGAACAGTAATTTAAACTAGTGAAACACGTGGACACATGGTCCTAAAATAAAATGCAAATAAAGCAAAAGTTACAGATAAAGATCGATTGATACTCTTGTGTTTTGTAAATAGTTACTTCTTATAATGCATTTTATTTCTTCTGGTAGCTCATTTAGAACAAGAAGAACTTTTCCACATTGGCCACACATTCTTTTGTTTTCAACATTAAAAACTAGAGCTTGACATTGATCATGATTTGTTACATCTCAGCGCATGTCGCTGTTCTTCTTTTTCTTTTTGCCATTATGGCAATTAACACTTAGTTTTGCAATTACTTCATCATAAACATACAACCATAGGCCACTTTGTCATCTTTTTTATGTCTCTCTATTATAAAAGAAAATCTTGAGGCGAGACGAGACTATTGCCAAAAGATTTTTTCAAGTCCCGCCCTCCTCTTAACCATTTACGGTCCTCTCACCTCTCATTCGTGTGAGAATGTTTTTGTCAGACACAGTTCCTGAACTCTCAGCTCTTCTAAATTTTTACGTTTTCCACACTTTAAGTTCCCAATAAAAGAAGACTTATTATGTCCAAATCTTAATGAAGAATTTCATCCCGAAGGGTTATCAACAGAAGAAATGAGTACACGGACAATCCTAGCACAGAGAAACGATGAAGTCAAACAAATTAACGCAAGAATTGTCGATATCTACAACCGTTAACACCATCTGGTCTTCCACCGGCCGAATTACTGTTGAAAAAAGGATGTATCATAATGTTACTGCATAATTTATGCATTAGTGATGGGCTATGCAATAGGATAAGATTAGTTGTATTCAAAATTTGTCGAACAATTCTGACATGTAAAATTTTAACAGGCGACAAGAAAGGTAATGTGGACATTAGACACCAAAGGAGGTCTTGATATGCCATTCGTATTAAAACGTTTACAGTTTCCCATTAGAATAGCTTTTGCTATGACAATTAACAAATCACAGAGGCAAACATTCGAAAAAATCAGTTTATTTATTAGAGAGAAAGAAACGACATTCACTCACGGGCAGTTATACGTTGCACTGTCACAATGTAACTCCAAACACGGAATCAAAATTCAATGCAATATTGACGAAAAGTTAATTCCAAATATTGTATTTCCTGAAGTTTTACAGTAAAAGTGTAAGTTTAAAAAGTATTTGCATGTTAATTTCAAAGCCAAACAGAACAAAAACGTATAATGCAACAAATAGATCTAACACAACATGAAACATAATTTTCTTTCAATTTATTATGTTTTATTATTTTTTTACTATGGTTAATTACTCGCTGTAATGTAAAATAGTTAGGTCTATTATGCATATGTAGCAATTCCCATGAAAATAACAATCTGTTTAAATTGTACATCTGCTTCCCCATACGCGAGCAGCAGAGCAGCGAAGTGGCTAGTGTGTAGTGCCTGCCCAGGGGTTGGCAAGCGAAGAGAGCAGGGGGCAATCAGAGCCCCCTAGTTTAATAAAGTTTGATGCACAGTGATCAATAAACCCAATACACTTAATAATGTATTCTGAACACAGGGACCTTGGTTTTATTATAATACATTTTTCTGCCCATCAGTAAAGCGTCCACCAGGTTGCTGCAACCTTTTTTTTTTTTTAATTTCCAGAACATATGAAGTTATGTTCTTGTATATTAGCTTCAGTGTCTTTTCTGCTTATTCCTTTTTATACTTCATCAGTTTTGTTTGACGCTCAGCAGATATCACTGATCTTTATTGTCATTTTTCCATTTGGGTAGTTATCACATAGTTTCTCAATCAGTTTGCCATAAATACATGCCCACAAGGTTACTTTGCCATCCTTTATGGCCACCAGATTGCAGCCACCTAAAATGTCTTATTTAAATTTTTGTCTTACTTGTTAATATGTTTCAGCATCATGTCTTATTACTCTTTCTTCATCACTTAATTGCTTTCTACAATGTGCTTGATGCTCAGCTGATGTCATTGCTGTTCTTTTTCTTTCCTTCATCATGATGGTTATCATTTCTCAATCACTTTGCCGTTAACATATGCGCACAAGTCGTGGCTACTATGTTTCTGCAACTTAACGCTTTTGGAATTTGCAGAATGTAGTATGTCATACGCTTTTGATTAATACCAAGATTGAGGTTCCTGCCCAAGTAATTGTGCCAAGTGCTGCTGGGATAGGCCCCTGCCTCTACTTCATTGTATGAGCCTATAATGGAAAAGGTCTTCTACTTTTTTTGTCAACAAGGCAGGTGGCACAGTGAATGAACATATTGTCTCATAGCTCTAAGGACCTAAGAATGATTTGTGTCTAGTGTTAGCTGTTAGCATGTCTAAGGGGTATCCAAAATTTGTCTGTGAACAACTATGACAGAAGTATTTCTATATAGAACGTGTCATTTAAATTCATGCATTTATCCTTTATCAATATACACTTTTCTCTTTACATGGTTGCAATGAGCCATGGACTATCGTATCACCATAATCATCTAGGCAGTAACAAAAGATGGAGCAGTCACTAGTCTGTAACACGATACACTTGGACACATTACCACGTCCTCAATATTCTGGAGCAAACCCACATGAGAACTTGGACAATGTACAGAATCCACTTAAGAACTGATCCCAGGTCCTTGGAGCAGTGATAGAGCCAAAACAAAGCTTCAGTTTCAGAGTTTAATAACTGGAAGCTTTAAAGTGTTTCACTATAAATGTGTACAAGGCTGTGCCTTGCAATGGATTGGCATCTCACCTGGGATTGGCAGCTGCTTTGTGCTTGATGTTTCTTTTATAAACTAAAATTCATATGTTTTAGAATAGGTGGGTTTGAAATATAAATAAAGTGTGAAGCATCGATAATTGCCAGCAAGCTTTAATAGCCCAGTTTCTCCAACAAAGAGTAAACTTTCGTTGGCTTTGGCCTGAGCTCTCCCATCTCTTTTCCAACCTTATTCATTTTAGGCATCACATTGGCTATTTTAAACGAACACTTGTTTTGCTCCCCACCCACAATGTTACTAATTATAATAGTCCTCCTTATTTGCATTAATTAAGATTTGGTGGGGCTTTGATAGTAAAATTTGACCAATGCCTAGCATTCTTCCCAGTTTACATCACTGCCTCAGGTTTCTTCCGCAAAGTCTGTTTTAGCTTTGCTCTCTTTGATATTTAGTTGTCTTGGTGTCTGTTTTGTTTTCTACTGCTCTTTCTTTCTGACTTATGTTGTCATTTAGTTTTTAGTTTTCTGTTCTTTGCATTGTTAAAGTTATCAGTTACAAAAATGATTTGTATTTCCTTAGTTTCATTTGGTTTTTCAGTTATGTACTGGGCTGCTGATTTATTGTGAAAATTGTGTTTATAATTATATAAAATCATCGTTTTAATGCTGCCTAATTTCAAAATGAATATTTATTAAATAACTAGCTGTCTAAGCCTGTGCTGTAAAAAGCCCGTGGTCCTAGAAACTATTGAAATTGCCAGAAAAAAAACTGAAATGTAGAGATGTCAGGTAATTGAAAGGAACTACACTGGGCATCTCTTTCCTAGGAGGATTCAATTTGCCGACATGCTCACATCGCTTGTGCATTAGCGGCAGGATGAAAAGTAAATGGGATAACGTTTTGCCAGTGTTAGTGGCTTAGCGACGTTGTCTTTCTTCTGAGGTTTCATTTTACTGACGTGCTGGCCTCACTTGTGTTATTAGCAGCTAAGCGAGTTTTCTGTTTTCTTGGAGATGGAGCACTTACCCCGACTCCACTTCTCACTTCAGACAGACACACACACTTCCACATGTAGTCATTTATATATAAGATAAGCAAGTTACTCATCTTTGACGGATAGATTACTACTTCAAAAACTGTAAAAGAATAGGTATCATTTGATTTAATTTCTTAAATAAATAAATGCTTATTCTATTTTATAATGCACATCAGTATTATATTTACCAAAATATTTTATTTAAATTGAAATAATAAATATATAAGCAAAGCTGTAATTATATAAGCAAAAACGTTACTCGTGAGCAAGCAACATTAGGGAAACAATCTGTTCTTAAATCCATGCCCGCTGATTTCAGTTTCGGACTTTGTGATTTGCTTTTGGTCGGAGAAAAGCAGACACAAATAGGAAAGTGCAGATGTTTAAAAGAGAACAGAAAATTATGGGGAATCTGAGGTACTCTTGGGATGAAAATGATTTGGCCTGTTCCATCTTCTGTCAATTTTTAAGTCACTATTATGTGCCTGAGAAGAGCTGTAATGGTCAATGTATGGCCTCAAATGGTTGTTTCATTGTTCTTGGGTTTCACAATTTCTTCTGGTACTGGTAGACCTTGGATTTAAACTGGTTTTCCTTCTCAAAAGCATGTTATTTGAAAATAAATTAAAAGAATAAATACAAGTAGCAAAACATTATGACTTTATTCCCCAGGGTGTACCCTTGACAAAAAAGTTAAAGTCCATGAATTTAATTTCAGGGGCAATACTGGGGTAATTCATGCTGTTTTGTCTTGGTAGAGTATTATATTACTCTACTTTCCCTTTTGTATTATTAATATGTAGCCTTTGTCAGAATGCCTCAAATCTCCCAGTCTTACCACTGTTTATAAGGGGTTGTACCATATAACTTCTCCCCACCTTCCCTTCTATATCTATAACCTCAGGCAATTAGGTGTAGTAAAAGACAAGCAGGAGTTAAGATACAATTTAAATAATGTATTATTGATAATATTCATAAATAATAACAATATGCAAAGTACAACCATACAGCCTGACAAATGTTGACGTGTAGTTTCAGGCGGCACACAAACTTGTTAATTAAAATGTCTCTTGTTAAGGCATCATTTGTGGTCAGCTTTCTTCTGCATGCCTGTCTTAATATGGCTGTCGAGCTGTGCTCTTCATTGTGTTGTCCTTTTCAGTTCATGGTGTGTGTGATGGCCTTTCATCAGTTTGGTAAGAGAGAGAGAGAGAGAGGTAAAGCAAGCAAATTTATAGGTTTTCTGTCCAACCCCTACAGCCAATAGGGCGTCATGGTACTTAAAGGCTTCTGATACAAGCCAATACCAAACAGCCGTACTTCAGACCAATGGAGGGACAGAATACCTTCACACCTGCTCCAAAACCATTTGTTAAGGTGAAGCTTGCCAGCTAGGCAGTCCGGCTTTCCTATGGGGGTTGATTGAGAGAGCCCTGCAGAGAGACATTTGCCATACTTATTTAAGGCACTTCCCCCAACCCTGTCGTAAAATTACAAAGGACTGGTTCTTAAAAGGGGGGAAAGGGTTCTTAACTATCAAACCATTGCTGTCCTTATAAATGATAGACATTAGGGTTACAAGTTACCACTAAAGACATACAAAATATTTATCAACTTACACTATAAGCAAAATTTCACACCACAACAAATGCACTGCTTTTTAAGTGGGTCTACTTTTAATTCATCCCTAAACTGTCATGACTATCATTGATTTGGGTCTGAAAATGTAAAAAAAAAATAATATGAGATTTCTACAAGAAGCCGCCACTGAATAATAGCAGACTGGGGACAGAAAAAAAGCCTGTACTGTGACAAGGACCAAATATACTGAACATACCAAAATTCCTATAAACCAGCTGAGCTTTTCTCATGTGATGCCCAGACAGACATTCTTAATTTTATTTATATAGATTAATCCACTGCAGAGGGCTGGCGACCTGCCCGGGGTTTGTTTCCTGCCTTGCGCCCTGTGTTGGCTGGGATTGGCTCCAGCAGACCCCCATGACCCTGTAGTTAGGATATAGCGGGTTGGATAATGGATGGATGGATGGATAGATTAATCCTACATGTCAAGGTATTTGCTTTCTCTCAGTTAGGGTGAAGGTAATGTATTTAGCATTTTACAAAAACTGAGGGCTGGCTTCATTAAATTCCTTTTTTTTTAGGTGTTTTGTTAAGCCTCACTATATGACAGCTTTCAGCATTATTTGTCCACTTAGTACCAACAACCGTCACTTCAGCATCACATGGATTGAGTGATTCTAATAGCAGAAGGGTAAAATTTTTACTTTGGGATTTCTCTTACATTAATTACTTTTATAGTTTCTTGTTTCTGTAGTCAGGCCAGCATAGATGGACATACATAAGTGAAAGCAAACAAAGGCACAGAACCTATGAGAGCTTATGTGCTGTTGTCTTTCTGGTCTACATAGATTCGCTATGGACGAGCTGCCATGGACATGACCATCAGTTACAGTGGACCACAATTGTACCTAATATCTATGTAAAGCTGAAATGTCATCTATGATCTCAATATCGACATCCTTAGTCATCAAAAATTTTGGTTTTAGTAGAACTGTTAGTCTTTAAGAACCTCTAGTTTGAATTACCCTCTGACAGATGCAGCAACCCAGTCAGAGAACAACCACTGCACATTCAGTTTTAACACCTGCTTTGTATAATTTGCATTTATTAATTCAGTTTCACTGGCTTGATTCAGTGGTCTCTAATGTACAGATTTTAGTGGGTGTAAAGAGGTATTCTAAGAAGCATTGTGGCTAATTTCTGGCCAAGAGGAAAAGCTGCATTCTCAGTGTGCCTATAGGTTAAATGACGCCCACAACTTCAGCTGAAATAGCCTTAATTGTCAAGAGCCCCTCTAAGCCAAATGAAATTAAACCATTGCCTTTCACCGGTTCTTTTATTCAAATAGACCCAGGAATGTGGTTTTAAGAGCCCCCAAAGTGGAGCGACATCAAAAACACAGCTTTTGGAGCTAAGCTAGTTAAAAGAAATCCAACAGAAGGCTTTTTGAAGGCTGCACCAATAAAAGCACATTGAAGATGCTACTTTTCAAAAGTCAACTGTAAATGTATGAAAATGTGCTATATAAATAAATGTTGTTGTTGTTGTAAAACCTTTTTGCCAACACTAAATATCTGAAAATTTCTGTCCAAAAATATAGAGCCTGCTATTCAAAATCAGTCTAGCATAAAAAATACCTAAAATAGATGAACTACATAGTACAGTGACGTAACTCCATTGATACTCTGATACCATCATTTAGAAAATAACAGCCACTGCCATTTTTACCTTTTTTCACAAATAACTCACAGAGCTTTATTTGACAACTTTCATCTTTATACGTCCACCTAGTATCCACTGTCTTCACTGTAATATGACAAGAAAAATTTGCTTGCTATGGGCTTGATCATATTGCAGAAGCACAATTTAAACAAAAAAAAATCTCAATTCAGCAGAAAGAAGCACAGTGGTGGAGAACTGTGAGTGGTCTGTCTTTGGTATTATCTCTTTTTCTCTTCATCCCCAGCTACTTTATGCTAAAGGCATTTTAAAGCATTCTGCATAACCAGATCTCATGAATCCTAATTAAATTCATACAGTGTGAGAATGTATGGGATCGGTAAATAAAGATATTTTAAAGTCATTCGCAACTGGACATAGATAGATAGATAGATAGATAGATAGATAGATAGATAGATAGATA
>JANRMT010049829.1:38441374-38472389 GCA_026402145.1 Polypterus bichir lapradei
ATCTATCTATCTATCTATCTATCTATCTATCTATCTATCTATCTATCACATAGTGACTTTCACTTCTATCTATCTATCTATCTATCTATCTATCTATCTATCTATCATCTATCTGTCTAACTAAGGATGAGTTTCATAAAAATGTAAGGTACACAGTGTCTCATATGTTCTTGTAATTAATGATTAAATCACACATCCCTCATTTGCATTAGACATCCTGTAACCTAATTGAATTAGAATCTTGTTCGCTCTTAAATTGATGAATAGGCCTTGACATGATGCACCTAATGAGTTACTAAAAGCTGGAAAATGAAAAAAGGACTCAGGCAAAATGAGGCCATTGAGAAAAGGAGCACTAGGCCTGGTGGCCAGCAAACTCTTTCAAACGTACCTTAGAATCTCAGCTGCCCTCTCCTTGCTGAGTGGCGAGTAGTTGAAAAGCATACATCTCCAGACTAATACATGTGCACCACTGTGTATATCGTAAAAACTATACATTTTATATTTTGTTTCTTTATAATTATATGGAGCTGTTTTCTTAAGGTTTCACTAAACTACCATCCACAATATTTAATTGTATATTTATAGCGTACATAAGCCTAAACTTTGTAAAAACAATTTAGAATTAGCTGATTCTTTTCTTCTCAACTAACATATCAGCCAAATATCATGGGTTGCTTTTACTTCACCAGGGTTCTGGGACACCAACACAGCATACTATAAACATCTAGTAAACTACTGGCCTTAAGATATGGTGATACCACTGAGGATAACTTCTTACCATAGAGCAAGGCGAAGCCAGCTCAGAATATAATGGGTATACATCAACCAGCTATTCAGGACATAAATATAAAATATGCTGTCCTAGAAAGGCACACCGTATTATTAAAGACCTCAGCTGTCCTATCCAGGCACTTGTCATTCCTCCAATTCAGTAAAACGTACAGGACCCCTGAGATTCAGGGATAGTTTTAACCCTCATGTCATAAGGCAACTCTAGAGCTGACTGTATTACCTATTGCTTGAATGTTCCTGATGTGTCTATCTTTACTGCCTACTACTGCACTTAATGTACATAGTGTTTATTTACTGT
Source organism: Polypterus bichir lapradei (assembly GCA_026402145.1). Lineage (NCBI taxonomy): Eukaryota > Metazoa > Chordata > Cladistia > Polypteriformes > Polypteridae > Polypterus > Polypterus bichir. Next base: position 38,442,468 of record JANRMT010049829.1, read on the forward strand.
GAGTTTTTGTGTGGTACTTAGTCCGAGAGGGACACATGCAGGTAACTGTCTCATTGTATTATGCACACATCATAATAAGCTTAGATTTGAGCTCCTTGATTCTGTGTCTCTTCTAGGTATCTTGCTGTGATACTTGGTGCCACTGTACTACTGCCATGACCATGTAAACTTTGAGGTATTAGGAGCCTTGGAATAAATGGATGGAAAGATTGGTTCATTAGATTGGATTCTACTATAGAATGCCCAGGGTGGAGTGGATGGCTAACTGGCCAACGTCTTAAGGACTGTGACTGTGTTTGACTTTTGAGTTTCCCTCTTATATTTGACTGAGGGCCCTCCAGAAGTTTATTTTCTCTAGACTCACTGCTGAATGGAGTTTTTGTTTTCCTATCTTCCGTTACAACAGGCCCTAGTTAAGAACAATTAATTAATGAACAACTATTGCCTTACAGATCCGACATCCCCTGCCTAGTCATTGTTCATGAGGTGTCTACATGTTCCCTCCATCTCAGAATGTGTTTTCCTCCTTCATTACCAAAGACATGCAGGTTGTATTAATTAGTAATTCCAAACTGGTCCTGTGTGTGTGTGTGTGTGTGTGTGTGTGTGTATGTGTGTGTGTGACTGGGCCATTCGTTGGACTGGTGTCCTGTCATTCACCCAAGTGCTTTTGGGATAGGCTCCTGCCACCTCATGACTCTAATTTGGTGCTTTTATAATTATATGTCATGTAACAGAATAAGTTGCAATGAAAAATACAAACTAATATTTTGGTCTATTTTGATTTGTTCAGGTTTGTATTTCAAAGTTAGTGAGCTCTAATTATTCAATCAGCGGGATTTAGGAGAGAAGGGAGAGGTAGAGGTTGTCAGCAGGCACTGATACAGCACGTTGGTGTACCTGCCACATGACGAACCATCTCTGGATCCCAAATTAGGGCTCAAGCACAGCCGTGCAATGGAGTGCCACTCCTGCCACCAACTCCCAAGTTTTCCCTACAAGTTGGAGGACCTGCTTGCAGAGCTGGATGCAGGTTAAGGTCTCATTTTACTTCCATATTGAGCTAAATGATGTTTATTACAATTTATCGAATTGACACAAGCTAATGAAACTTACTTGCAGAAGCGCCATTTTACATGCAAGGGCCTGGACCAGAACTGTACTAATGGGTCTCCCGACAACGTAATAGCCATTTAACAATATCATTACTAACAGAAGGTTATTGATGCATATGTGTCTCCAGACCAAAACATGTACAATTGAACCACTGTGTATGTAAATGTTATAAGTTAAACATCTTATGCATTATTTGCTTCTGCTATATTTTATTGTATAACTACAGTGCACCAAAACCAAATTAAAATAATATAAACATATATTATGTAGAATGTCAAGCTAAATGCATAACACTGAGTATTTTTGACATTTCAATATAAATGCAAAAGATCATCAGCTCATATTTTGTAATGCCGATAAACCAAATGCAATAAAACAGTCTTTTAACATCATGTAAAACAATATACTGTGTTTCCTCGAAAGTAAGACCTAGCAGTAATTTCTGATGTACGGCTAATATAAGCCCTCCCCCGAAAATAAGACCTACTGCTAATCCGCAATTTTTGCATCTATTCTGAGAGCTGCCATATTTAGCCTAGAAGCTGCCCTGGTTACAAGGTAAGGCGCTTTTACAAGTAGTTAAACGAGTAAACGTTGTCTTTTGTCCAGCATAACATCGGATAAATATTTTTACCCCCAGACAAGATGAGTGCAAAAAGAAAGAGCTACTCCATTGAGTACAAAAAAGGGATCGTCGAAAACTCCCAGTGAGAGAATCTAACAGCTTTTTGCAAGGCTGCACATAAGAGATTGGGGCCATTAATACTAGAGGAATTAGAGTCAAAAGAAATCCAGGAAGGAATTGCAGGTTCAGATAAGGAGAGTTATGATGGTATTCTAGAAGACGGTGGCATGATTGTATTTGAATAAATGTAGAAGCAGTTAACATACGGTAGTTTGTATAACATGAATACATGTTGATTGTTAAACCAGAGTTAACATAGGAGGGGGTGCCCAAGGGAGTCCATGATATCGGTAGCGCTGCACTGGCCGGGGCTTTTGGGGTGCATGTTTGTGTCTGGGCCAGCCTCCACAGCATGTTCCTGCTGCGGTGGGTGAGTGTGGAACAGCTGTGGAGGCTGGCCCAGACACAGACAGGCAGACACGTTCATGTCACCCACAAACACGTTTACTTACAATATATACAAAAGTCAAGTGCACCACAAAACCCCACAAGTCCCGAAAGTCCTGGCCACACAATGCCTTACTTTCTTCAGGCCACCTTCTTGCCTCCTCCAGCAAGCTCAGTCCACTCCACTCCCGACTCTCGTCTCGAATGAAGGGAGGCGGCCCCTTTTATTCACACCCAGATGTGCTCCAGGTGCTTCCCGGCAATCTCCCACTGACACGCCCCCATGTGGCGGAAGTGCCAGCTGTATCCCCGGAAGCACTCCGGGTGTCCCTGCTCCTTTTCCTGCCAGCACTTCCTGGTGTGGTGGAAGTGCTGAGGTCCAGGGCTCCAAAGGCATGGGGGCGCCCCCTGGCAGTGACCACGGGCCCCTACAGGGTGGAGCTTCAAAGCTCTGTACCTGTGGCCCCCAAAGGAACCAGGGCAGTCACCCCCAGATGGTCTGGGGAGGGTGCAAGCCCTCCTCCAGTCCTCCTGGGCGTCCCAGCCGGGTCGCCACCCCAGCCACCTCTGACACATCTTTCAACCTCGTTTTTTTCTTCTTCTCGTTCTTTGTGGTAGGTGTGCGGCTGTGGGCTTTTGTTTCCTGCTGGAGAAGGGTGCTGCATTTCACCTTTTTTAGGCGAGAAAAATCTTTTCTGGTTTGGGAAGGGGTGAGGTGCGGTGTTTTTTCCTGGCGGGAGGCGGGGTTCGCGGCCGCACGCTGGCTGCAGGGATCGAGAACGGCAGGAGACAGGGTTCCTCGGAGTAAGTTGTTCTGTGCTTGCCTGCCATGGCGGGGGAGGTGTGTGCTCCGGGGGCTCCGTCCAGCGCGGCGCTATTGCGGATTCTTTTGGGTACCCCCTTGTACAGTAGTTTGTAGAACATGAATACCGTACATGTTGATTTGATTGTTGAACCAGTAGTACCAGTAGTTTGCACCGTATAATTGTTGAACAGGAATAAATGTACTTTACTTTTTTGAACTTCAATAAAAATAAGACCTACCCGAAAATAAGCCCTAGTGCATTATTTGGATCTAAAATTAATATAAGACAGTCTTATTTTCAGGGAAACACGGTAATAGCAGGCCGTTGTTTACTGTGTTAATTTTTACAGAATCCACCTCAACCTTTTGCAGTTTTAAAGTTTTTAATGACATTCACTTGATGTGCAAGCTCCCATTTCGATACGATTGCAAGACTGTTCAGTCTTTCTCGATTCATCGTTGTGTGTAAGAAAGTCATTTATCATGCCATCTTTAAAAGTACCGCTCAATCAACCACTGTAGAAAAAATGTAATCTGGCTAAAGGTGGGAAGCTGCTTTTGTCCTGTGGCAGGCAGTCAGACACTAGAAGCAGGGAGCAGATTTGGATAATGGCCCACTTGGTTCAAATCATTAGGCATTTAGGCATTCAGCGGATGCCACTGCTCTGGCTGATATTGCTACTGATGGCTCCATTACAAAAACAATGAATTTCTGCACAGACCATCCTGAGCCCCATACATGCTTAGGGGTCTGGAACAAGTGTTCCCATTTTTCCCCCCAAGTCAGCACCTCTGCATACTCGTACTTTTCTAGCATTGCCTAGAGCAATAAAACTGCATTCTTTTAATTCTGGAATTAAATACCCTACTACAAATTCATGTCTTGTTTGGATTTTTGACTTGTAAATATGTTGACGTCTTACAGTAATGGGTATAGCTGCACTATCAATGTTGCAGTCTTTTTTGCATTTGGGAAACAAATCTGATTGTCTAAATAAGGTATGGATATGCTGTCTAGGGTGTCACAGGAAAATGGACCCATTCATTCAAAGATGTAGTGCAACTTAAATTCTTGCCTTTGGTCTTCTTCAGCCTTTTGACCAGACAGAGTTTATAAATGAATAAGTCAGAGCGATAACCCATAAATGTGCTGTAGTAAATTAATTTTGAGAAACTGACCACTCAGGATTAAGAGGATATGCAGCTCATTACCATAGCTTGCCTTTTAATTACTTTTCTACATCCCACAAAGAGTTGACAACTGAATGCCTGAAAACATGCTATTCAAAGAAATGTGTAATTATACAACATGCTGTATATGAAGGTAGATGATGTTACACTCACACAAGGAATGAAAGGGAGGCAGATGTAATGTCATAAATTGAAACATCCTTTTTACTGATGTTGTCTATTGAGAGTACATTTCCACTCTGCAGTATGTATCATGGTCTACTTTTCCTTTAGAAAATTAGAACATAAAAAGTAATTTGATGACAACAGGATATTCAGTCCAACAAAGGTCACCAACCATTTCCACCTAATTTCTCCAAAACAACATCAAGTCCAACTTTGAATGCTCCAAGAGTCCTACTGTCCTCCACACCACTTACTCCATGTGTCTATAGTTCTTTGTGTGAGGAAAAACTTCCGAAGATTTGTGAGAAATGTATCAAATGCGCCCCCGTGTTCTTGTTGAACTCATTTAAAACTAATAGTTTTGATCCACTCTACTAATTTTTTTCATAATTTTAAACACTTCAATTATGTCACCTCTTAATCTCTGTTTGCTTAAATTTAAAAAGTTCACATTATTTAATCTTTCACCATAAATTCCTGGAATTAGCCTAGTCAATCTTCTCTGCACTTTTTCTAGCACTGCTATGTTGTCCAGAGACCAAAACTTCATAAAATACTGCATGTGTGGCATAACCTCCTTGGATTTGTACTGCACACATTGTACTATATAGCTCAACAGTCTGTTAGCTTCCTTAATGGCTTCTGAACACGGCCTGGAGGTTGATAGTGACAAGTGTACTATGACTCTTAGGTCCTTCTCATAAGGTGGACTTTCAAGTTTCAGACCTCCCTTTGTGTATTCAGATCATTTTTGCTTCCTACATGTTATAATTTGCTTACATTAAATTTAATATGCCATAAATCTGCCCAAACTTGTATGCTATCCAAGTCCAACTGACATGATTCAATAAATTCATAGATTATCAGCCAAATCACCTAGCTTGGTATCATCTACAAACATAACCAGCTTGTTACTCATATTCCTATCCAAATCATTCTAGCTCTGACCCTTGAGGAACACCACTCTTAACATCATTCAGTTCCGACGTGGATCCTCACACCATCACCCTTGCTTCCTGAGTTTTAGCCAATTCTTCACCCTGTACACAATACACTTATTTTAGTTTTATACGCAACCTCTCATGTGAGACCTTATCAAATAATTTCTGAAAATCAAGATAAATAATATCATATATAGTTCTCCAATCATATCCTTTTCTTGCTTCCTCATAGAATTCCAGTCGGAAACCCATGCTGACTATTCAATAACATGACTTACTAATTCCTTCTATTAATGTACCTCTGCTGTACATCAAGCTTATAGGGCTATAGTTACTTGGATCTGCCCAGATAACATTTTTATATCACTTTATAGTATTTGCTATTTTCCAGTCCTTAGCAATTTCCCCAATATGTAGTGACTTTCAAGAAATATGCATCAAGGGTTTATAGATGTACTTGCTAACTTTCTTAAGCACTTGAGGATAAATATTATCTGGTCCTGGTGATTTGTTTGATTTCAGCCAATTTAATCTACACAGTACTTCTCCTTCTAAAATCTCCAAATCACTCAGTACCTCCTTAGTAGTCCCTGTTACTGTTGGCTATTTTAGTTGCATAATATTCATAATTCACTATCACTACATAACTCTTGAGAGTTTGGACAGCTTTTCAATACACTACAATAGTCAGTGTTTTACATTGAAATTCCTAAAGGCGTATTCCAACTATAAATCAGTGTTACCTAAATTTTGAGCTCTAGCTTTATAAAGATTATATGGGCTAAACCATGAGGGTCTGTCAAAGACTAGTTTCTCTTCTGCCACTACTTAATCATTATCTACACAAGTGATAAGTCAAGTAAAATGGCACCTTTTATTGGCTAACTAAAAACGCTTATAATATGCACGCTTTCAAGGCAACAAAGGCCCCTTCTAATCTTGCCTGAAGAAGGGGCCTGAGTTGCCTAGAAAGCTTGCATATTGTAATCTTTTTAGTTAGCCAATAAAAGGTGTCATTTTTATTGACTTTTCACTACATTCATAATGGCTAACACGGCACAACACCCTAGTATTACACAAGTAATATTAATTTCAAGGCTGAGGATTTATTTGGGTCCCCTTTTTTTAATTTTTCTTTTTGTTCCCAGCTTACCGTCTGTCACATGGAGGTTCAAAACCTCTTTGTGAACTGTGGTCCATGTTATGATATTGTCTATGAGTGTAGTTCACTGTATTTAAATGCCTCCAAGACTAGGGTGTACAAAATTCAGATATCTTAAGAACAAGGAAAAGGAGTACTTACTGAAAGAGTATCAAGAATATGGCAGGTCATTAAGAATTCTATGTCACTCAAATAAACCTTGTCTTTAGGGATAATGGACATTACAAAAAATTACTATTGAAGCCTTCTAGATGCCTATATGAGTATAAATAATGATCTATTTGCCTATGTCCTCTAGAGATTGATGATTATCTTTACTAAACGCCTAGATTATGGCCAGCACTGATAGTATTAATGTACGCAACCAGGCAGCTAAAAGAAAAGCAATGCAGGCCCCAGCTGTACAGAGGTTCACATCATGTCATAAACTGAGGAGAAGCAGATGTGTATGACTTGGAGAAAGGTTTGCTGTCGGGCTCGCTTCGTAAAGTAACAATACCATGTCAACTGTCAGACAAAGACAGGCCTCATGTCAAAGGTGGAAACAGCATTGATAATTCATGTCAGACAACACTTTCTCATGTAAGACAGGGTTGGGGTAGAGGAATGAAGGTCTGCCTGCAGCTGCCGGCACCTCTGAAAAAAGAGAGAAGCACTGCACAGCAGGCAACCAAGATGATATGAGGGCGCCAAGGTGAGATGGAAGAGCCAACCTGGTAGCTCCTTATACTTCTTATTCTAACTTTTTTTTGCTGTCCTTGGTCCTGTAGGCAAGCACCTTGGCAAAACAAGTTTGCTTGGCATGACCCTTTCTGGTTCTCCGTTTTGTAAGAGACAAAGCATTTTAATAACTTAATTTGTCAGCATTCATAATTACAGTATGTGAAATCCTAATGTGTCTGGCATGTATTCAATTCACTTTAATGGAGAATCAAAACTATAACAATAGATGATCTCTTTTATTACGGCTGTGACTCACATGTATTAACCTCTTTCTCAACTCAGATACATCACTAAAATTAAAATAAAAAGCGTATTACCATTAATGGAGTGAAATGCATTTAGCGTCCCAGAACATAAGCCTGTCCCCTAACTGAGCGGTGCCATACCCTTAAGATGGACGGCGCAATACAGAAACATTGGAGATCAAAAAGATGGCAGCATCAGTCTGCAACCAGATATTGTCTTGATCTAGTTAATGGAAATATAGGCTAAACTGTTATATCAATAGGGCGGCACGGTGGCGCTGCTGCCTCGCAGTTAGGAGACCCAGGTTCGCTTCGTGGGTTCCTCCCTGCGTGGGTTTCCTCCGGGTACTCCGGTTTCCTCCCACAGTCCAAAGACATGCAGGTTAGGTGCATTGGCGATCCTAAATTGTCCCTAGTGTGTGCTTGGTGTGTGTGTGTGTGTGCGCGCCCTGCAGTGGGCTGGCACCCTGCCCGGGGTTTGTTTCCTGCCTTGCGCCCTGGGATTGGCTCCAGCAGACCCTAGTGACCCTGTAGTTAGGATATAGCGGGTTGGATAATGGCTGGATGGATGTTATATCAATATTTATGTTTTAGATTTAAAAGAATACGTTCATAGCTCTAAATAAATCACTACTGGGTTGAAGCAAGGTTGTTTTCCCAGAACTGCTAAAAAAGTGTCAAGTGAAAATGGGACTAAGCCAAGCTTATAGTAACACAATGTTCCTAACTTTTTTTCCTAGGATCTTTAATATTTCTTTCTTGAATTTCTTGTCAATTGCAGCACAGATATGAGCTCACCCTCTGATAAGCAATATTCAGTTAAGTTGTTTGCATTTAAACAAAGCTGCCATCGTGATGTCACACGCCTACACACACATCATAGCAACAGCATCCTTAGCTGATTTTCTCTGATTATATCATCAGCTCATTGATGACCAGAGCACAAGAAAGGAACATAGATGACCAAATGTACATCAAGTAATAAACAAAAATGAAACTGAGAGGAATAAATGGCGGAGTGCTTCTTTCTGTGACAGAACTCCATGCTTTGATAATTTTCTTTGGGAGGTGTTTTACTAGACATACATTTAGATTACAGAAATATTTACTGTTATAGATTTATTTTTTCTGGATAAGTATTATTTTCTGTAGGAAGACAGGTCTGAAAGGTATATGTACAAATGACAACATATGCCAATCCAAACAAAATGGCAACCTTATCATTTACTTTGGTGCATGGTGTTGAGTGTGCTACCTAAATGCTCACATAGCTGAATCCAGCCTGCTCAGTCCTACAAAGTGGGAAGAGAAAAAGAATGAATCAAGAATGTTATGTCACTTTTGAATGACTCTGCCAATCTGCTCTGAAATACACCCCCCTGAAATGCATTGCTCTACTTTGAAAATACTTCAATTCAAAAAGATATTTTCTGCCTGAAATTATTTAAAAATCTGATTGATTAGAAACTTCACAGCCATGAATTTGAGTTATCATCACCTTCACCATCATTCTACCCCTGCTTGATTTATCTTCTGTTTGGAGCTAACCTCAGTCGAGCTTAACCTTTCATTCAGGATCAGTGGAAGCCACAGACAATCAAGCCAGTAAGCAACCTTGGACAGAACTATTGTCCATCACTGGACAGTTTCACACTTACTTCCAGCCTCAGAATCCCAATTTAAGCAATCGTGCATGGGTTTCGAAGGTGGGAATGTAATCAGGTTCTTTTCATTCAGACAGCATCTCCTATGGAGTACATTCCCACTGGACTACTGGGATACCAACTCAGGTCTGAGCCCCACAAAGGAGGCAGGTGCCACCATCTAAGCATTAGGGCCAAAGCAAAACTCCATTTACTAAGCGGGCTTAATTTTATAATTTTTCATATTGCCCTGCTGCAGAAGGTGATGCCTGCACTTGAACAAAACACAATAAGAACATGCAAGCCACACACAACCAGTGATGAGCACTAACTGGACAGGGGAAGCTGGATCACTAAAGTAATTTGTATTTCTAAATAAAAAATGAGAAATCTCATTTTCCAGAATAGCACCGAAGCATGTAACTCCAAACAGCATGTGTTGCATTCAAACTCAATATCTGAAGCCAGCAATTTTTCACCACAATTAAGTGTAACTGAAATGATGATTTTTAATTGTACTGATCATGCAGCTGATGGGAATAAGATGTAAGAATGAATTCACTAATTCATGGAATTATATAACACTAATGCTTGTCATCTATACCTGCTTGACACTGTCATGGTAACACAGGCTACTCAATGTCATGCCAGCATAGCTCTAAATGATGCGCGTTTTTTATGGTGCAACAAAACCTGTGCAGGTTAGAGAAAAGATAAACTGTATGGCAACTAATGTCACCTTCTTCTTCTAGATGATCAACGCACTAAAAGAGACATGGAACAAGAACGCCAACTCTTTCTTTTTTTAAAACACAGAATAAATCAAAGAAAATAACAAATTGACTGAGTGTGATTTTTAAAGTGGCATTAATGTAAGTAATCTTGCATGCATAAAATAACAAACAAGATGGCAATAGGCTTTTCAGCTGAATTAAGATTGACGTGAGACTGCAGAGCATGGTTTTGATTGCAAAAGGGTGCTTTAGCACATAAAAGAGTGTTCCTGTGAAGAAGAAGAAAAAAAACAGAGTAGCTCTGCATGAGAGCACACTGCCTAATGTGGCAATGACATATGGCCGACTGTGAGTTCTGTTCGGCTCTAAAGTAAAAAGACATGGACAGTAACTTGGAGTGCTTTTGTCAGCAGTGTATAGCAGGTCTGTGCAGTTTCAGGGCGTTCCTATGTGCACTTGATCTGTCCAGAAGGCATGAGCTACATTGGTTAATATGAATGCAGCATCAATAGATTAGATTACATTTGATTATATTAAATTAGGTTAGATTAGACAAACTTTATTAATCCCAAGAGGAATTTCAGAATGTTTCAACAACTCTACAAATGAAGTGAGAGAGATTCTCTGTCGACGTATCTGTCCAAAAGGAATGTACAGGTTAAAGTTATTTGCAAGCTAAAAAGTATAAAGAAAATAAGAGTCACAATGTTATGGCTATGCAGACTAAACACATCTACAGTGGGTTTTGCACTACACAACTACAATTTTAGTTGTAGCCTTCATTTACATAATCTTAAGAAGATCACAGCAAGCTGTAGACAATCACAGTGCATGCCCAGTGCGCGCCCATTACCTTCCGCATAGTGTGACACCACAACTAGTGATGAGCAGACACAGTGGAATTTCCTTCACGGTGAGACTGGTGAAATCACAGAAGTGTTGCTGCACTTTGCTAAATGCACTGAATTCAATGGGGAAGATGGAACAGAACTAGTTTTGAGTGAGCTGCTTCTCGCAACTGAGAGGACGTGGTGGATGTTTGCCGACTGGCCATATTTATATTGTCACAATAACAGACCACAGACATCAAAAAGGTTTGGGGCAGCCACCCAAGGTATATTATGCCTTTTCTGTAAATGGGTATTTTTGGTTGAGTTGTTCACAGGTTGGAGTCCAAAACAGAACTAATTTAAAAGTGCAAATATGGAGGCTTTAAAGGCTGGGACAGGAAATGACGTCATCGGGACCAGAACCCGAAGTGACGTCATCTGGACCGGAAGTGATATCTTCAATAACACAGAACCAGAAGTGATGTGTTCCGGACAGGAAATGACGTCATCAATATCGCCGGTACCAGAAGTGATGTCATCAGTGGTGCCGGGACCTAGTGGGATTTCTCGTGGATGGTCTGCAGAAGATTGAGAGAGAAAGTCAGCGCAGCTTACCACCCCCGGTTTGTCATGGTACTACTATTATTCAGGCCCTTTTGCTGCCTTCCAATCACATGTGTGTCACAATATATACAGTATATATATATATACTCGAGAGCTGATTCAAAAGTAATGACACTGTCACTGTTTATCTTTCATGGAGGTAGACATGGGCATACTTTGTACGTTTTTGTGAATGTTCACACATCAACGTGCGTGAACGTTATTTTGCAGCTTTCTTTCACAGCAAGTGGAAGCGCCTCATACATATTGTCATGGTGGATGAAGAAGGCGTTCCTGTGAGAGTATGGCAGAGTTGTGTGATTGAATTTTGCGTTAAGCTCAGGAAGAACAACAACTGAAAAAAAAACTGGAAAAACAACTATGCGCAAACAGGTTTTCCTCAGATGAAGACGTGAAAAATACTGCATCGCTAAAGGCAACATCTGTTACTTGTATTTGAATCGTTTTTAAAATGTAGTAAAAATGTATTCAATGTGAAGGATGCTATTTTGAAAATGATATATGTACAGAGTTCTAATCTCAGGGTACACATTAGCTGTGTGACGATCCAGTGGCGTGTGACTGGCTTGTTCCATTTTTTGAAGTTGCAACTCTGGTTTCGTAAATCATCATGGGCCACTGGGAAAAAATATTCATTTAAGCCACCCCCAAGATGCATTTTCCCAATAGTGTATAGGTGCAGACCTTAAGAGTTCTGCTTCTTTGTGGAGGTTGTCACTCAGTCAGACTACACGGTGATTGCAAGTGGTCAGCCTTTTTCAAGTACATCCACAAATTCTCACTTGGATTGAGATGTGGACTCTGACGCAGCCACTCCAGGACATTCACATTATTGTTTTTAAGCCATTCCTGTGTAGCTTTGGTGTTGCTGTGTTGATTGACAACAAATCTCCTTCCAACTTGTGGGTTTCTTGCAGACTGCATCAGGTTAACCTCTTTGGTTTCCCAGCATTTATATTAATTCATTTGACCCTCACAATTGTTCTAGGACATGCTGCAGAGAAGCATCACCACTGCATGGTGTTCAGCTGATCAGCATCAACATTTAATCCATTTTGATTCAACGTTCCATATTAATAACATGTGAAAACCTCCTGAGGGTGTGGAGGATACTTTTTATGGGCACAGCAAAATAAAGAGGAAGGACAAGTGCAGAATGCTGAGTTTCTGGGTGGCAGTGTTTCAAGAAGCATAAGAAATGTCACTGTGACATTTACTTTGGCCTACTGGGTTGGTGGAATACATTTCAAAAATTATAAGGACTCATGAGAATATTCAATGTGATACCTTTTGTGCACCTGCTACTTATCACTTTACATTTTGCATTTGTGGAATTATGGTTGTTTTTTTCTTGTAATATAAAATTGCATTATCATATATTTTGTGCTGATTGGCATTGTTGTATACAGCTTATAGATAGATAGATAGATAGATAGATAGATAGATAGATAGATAGATAGATAGATAGATAGATAGATAGATAGATAGATAGATAGATAGATAACACTTTATTTGATTCCAGGGGAAAATCTGGCTTTTTACAGATTCTCAATAAATAAATTAATATTATATTATGGTAAGCGCTCCTCAACCATCCCACCCAATACACACCAGATTGACTAAAAAGAAAGAAAACATCTGACTTGGCTAAAGACAGGCAGAGCAGTCACAGTTACAGTGAGACATTATGTAGGCGTATCGCCATTACAATGAAGGAGCCCCAGCAGCATTTCTTGACACAGTTGTGCTGATGGAATGTATTGGCTGAAAGTCCTCAATGTTAGTGCGCCAGAGAGGTGATGTGTGACATTTTTCATAATGGCACTCAGTTTATCTTCTTTCTGTCTTTGCTACTACCTCCAGGAGGTTGGGAGTGCATCCCATAACTGAGCTGGCCTTTTTAATTGGCTAGCTGATGTTTCCTGTTAGCAGTATTTACATTTTTAGGCTAAAGTGCTGTCATTGTGGCCTTCTAACATTAAACATTTTACATTTTTGATTGTTATTTGTTTGTCTTATTTTTTATTTAGTTTTGTTTAATATTCTTGTAATGTTCATTTATTCCACATTTAATTTGTAAGGCTTTATCCCGCCGTTTTTCAAGTTTCATGAATTGTCACTATTTCTGGGTGGTATAGTGGTGCAGTGGTAGCGCTGCTGCCTCTCAGTAAGGAGACCGTGCGTGTTCATCCTGTAATGGCACACTGCCCATGGATTGTTCCTGCTTTGCACCCTATTATTGCTTTGATAGGTTCTAGCCAAACCCCACCCCTCTAATCCTGTTCTGTATTAAGTGGATTTAGAAAATAATATGGTAGTTACTCTTGTGTTAGTTGAAATGGTTGATTGTGAACAATAATGTCTTGTATCAGTGGAGAACTTTTGGAATGGGAAGCAATAATTGTGGTCACTTAGCCTTCATTACTGTTATGGGGAAACTGGGCGTTTAGGTGCTTTGATCTAACAGGGAAAGCCTTCACAGATAATGCTTTGTCGTTCTGCCTGGCTCTAAGCATTATCAAATGAAGAGCTCAATGTGGATTCCAGAAAACAGAGATTCCATGAAGATAGTTGCTTTCTTCAGATTCCTGAGAATGGTGCCCTAACATCAATGGAAGCATTTAGCTGGATCAGGTAAGATTTGCTTAGTTAGCTCAGAAGTAGCTGCAATCTCCCTTCCTTGGCAGGAAGGTTGATACAATATGCTGCTTTGATGATGGACATATGGCAATGTTCTACTTCAGTTACCCACCTGTAGTGAGTGTCTGCCTGTCTCTGTCTTTGTCAGTACTACCTCTGAATGTGTAGTTTTTGATTTAAAATTAATGCCCTAAACTAATCTTTTTCTATGATTCTCATCAGCACCAAAGACTGTCTGCTTTGGAGACCCTGGTTAGATGATCTCTGATAGCAAAGCTTCAAAATGTCACAGAAGAGCCCACATTTCACATTTATGTGAGAAAAGATGTTTTCAAAAATGTATTCTCTTAAGGTAATGCATATATAGTGAGGCCCAAATTAAATATATTTGTGTTACTGATCAATATTATGTATGTAGGCATACTGTACAACATTCAAAAGAACATTCTTGTTGTTGCTGTATGTACATTGTTATGTTGTATTGTTATTCTGCAATGTGTGGTGTTAGGTTACTGCATGCACTGTATCTTATGTACATCACACACTCTGTTTATTGCCTTTAATTTAATGAGTTTAGTTTTGTGTCACAATGAGACAGAACTGTACACTTAACAAGTTTGAATATGAGTTTAATGTTAGTGGAAGCTTACTACACTACACTACACAACACAGTTTACTATTTGGTTTTGTTTTTGTTTGACAAAAACAAGCATAATCAAAACCAGTTACTGAATATGAAAAATTTAACACAATTTTATAATTTGTAAAATATATTCTATGTCATTTATGCTGAAAAAATCTGCACTGACTGTTGTCACTTTTTTGTTTTCCTTTTATTGCCCAGAATGGGTCAATTTGTAATGAAATTTGGGTGAATTTTAAGGTGTGAGGGTTTTTTGCTCTAAATGTCTACAGCGCACAACATATCCTGCACAACACAATGTGCTTATAATGAATGCCTTCAATATTGCATTCAAAATCTCCCATACTATACTTTGTTATTTTCTACCAGCCATATTGATCTCTGATTCCATCTCAGGCACAAACAATTTATAGATAGAATTTTGCCACCCACAAGCCTGAAAAGATATACAAAATTAGAAAACAGAATCTACTGTGTTCTGACAGGTGTGACCATGAAAATCACAGTGGTTTAGGAAGAACAAGGCTCTTAGGCTTGAATCAATGAGCAGACCCCAACTAGCTGTATTGAGGGAAAAAAAGACAGACAAGCATGTAGTGTCAAGGTTAGGAGCAGTGAGACGTGAATAGCCAACCTTAAGGAAAGTAAACACATAATGAGCAGAGCAAGAGCAGGTAATAAGAGTTTGGACAGGCACAAAATTACAGAGACAGCATCTGAGATTAAGAACAATATATACATTATCTAAACCTGTTTATCCAGAGCAGGATCACAGGAAACCTGGAGCCTATCCAAGCAGGTTTGGATGCAAGGCAGGAAAAATGCCTGGTATGCAATATGTATTGTATGGCTGATGTTAACAACAAAAAGAATATGATGATTTCAACTATCTATTTTGAGAGAGAGAGAGAGATATTGAAAAATGGGGACAGATATTTTAAAACATAATTCTTCTACTGGATTATTCTCACAATATCAGGTATTTTAAGCTGTGAATATAAACTAAAAAAGATAAATTAATAAATCTATACTAATAAAAGGCAAAGCCCTCACTGACTCACTCACTCACTCATTCACTCATCACTAATTCTCCAACTTCCCGTGTAGGTAGAAGGCTGAAATTTGGCAGGCTTATTCCTTACAGCTTACTTACAAAAGTTAAGCAGGTTTCATTTCGAAATTCTACACATAACGGTCGACAACGTCCGCCATGTTGAACTTTCTTATTTATGGCCCCATCTTCACGAAATTTGGTAGGCGGCTTCCCTGTGCTAACCGAAACCGATGTACGTACTTATTTCGATGGTATGACGCCACTGTCGGCCGCCATATTGAACTTTCCAATGTCACTAATTTTCCAGCTTCCCGTGTAGGTAGAAGGCTGACCCCATCTTCACGAAATTTGGTAGATGGTTTCCCTGCGCTAACCAAAACCAATGTACTTACTTATTTCGGTGGTATGACACCACTGTCGGCCGCCATATTGAACTTTCCAACGTCACTAATTCTCCAACTTCCCGTGTAGGTAGAAGGCTGAAATTTGGCAGGCTCATTCCTTACAGTTTACTTACAAAAGTTAAGCAGGTTTCATTTCAAAATTACGCGTAACGGTCATAATGGTCAACAACGTTCGCCATGTTGAACTTTCTTATTCATGGCCGCATCTTCACGAAATTTGGTAGACGGCTTCCCTGAGCTAACCGAAACCAATGTACGTACTTATTTCGGTGGTATGACACCACTGTCAGCCGCCATATTGAACTTTCCAACGTCACTAATTCTCCAACTTCCTGTGTAGGTAGAAGGCTGAAATTTGGTACTTATTTCGGTGGTATGATGCCACTGTCGGCCGCCATATTGAACTTTTCAACGGTCTTTGTTACTTATGGGCCCATCTTCAAGAAATTTGGTACGCGGGTTCCCAATGCTAACTGAATCCTACTTACGTACATATATAGGTCCATAGCTTGCAGCTCGGTCACCGTGTGAGGCGGCATTGGCTCCCCCATCCCAATGCCTCCCACGTTGTTGGCTGCCTGCCTATATAAGGCCGTCCGTCGCTCCAGTCTCTACATTCCCTTCCTTGCTTCGCCACGGGATTCACGTCTCCCTGCTGATAACTGCAGCCTTTTTATTTAATCCACGGCTTCTCCGCTGTTTTATTGTTCATTTATTACGATTATAGTTATTGTGTAGGTATTTTAGACTTACTTTACATTGTTCAGGTACCCATTTCCTTTATCATTCCAACCGTACCCCCATTAACTTGTCTATCGAGGTGATCACCATCGATCAAAGAACTGTCACTTACCGAGTGGTTTCCATGCCCCGAGATGGCACCTGCCTTTTCCATTCTCTTTGTTACATATTGCACGGCCATATCAGGCTCACTCTTGATATCCGGAGGAACATTGTGTCTTATGTATTGAATGACTGGGACAGGTTCAAGGTGTGGACTGATGATGGTACAGGAGATAATTATACTACACAGGAGCACTAGAAGAGTGAAATGCTTAAGCCTTTCACCTATGCATCTGCATGTGAGTTGATGGCTGCCGCTGAATTGTTCGGTTGTCGCTTTCAAGTGTACTGAAATGGCCAAATATTTTACACCTTTTGACAACCACCAATTAATGTTCCCTTTAAGGAGTAGCATATAGTGAGCAAAAAACATTGTTTATCAACGACATTTTGTTTAAGCCAAAAATTAATGAGCACCAATTTTCGTGATAAGTACGAGCGACACCATCGGAATGAGCGATTGTGCGGGAAGTATGAGCGACGCTCTGAATTCGTGAAAGCGATCACTCACGCGCTCAGCTTAGAGGGAACATTGCCGCCAATGCCTCTTAAACATCTTAGATTGACAGGTGACGATTTCAGTAGTGGACACTTTGATGTTTATGAATGTTTAAACTCTCAAAAGTTGGATGTGAAGTTATCAATGAAACCGGTTGTATACTTACAACGCTTGACAGATGCCGAATGTCTCTTCAACACAAGTCCTACAAATACTGTCGTAATTGAAACAAACCATGAAACTCAAACCGATTATGACAGCAGCAATCCAAGCTGTGAGTTTTAAAACAAGATTACTGTTCACATGGCCAACTGTACGTTGCATTCTCAAGAGTAAGCTTAGCGCACAGCTTGGTCATATTACAACCGGAGGGCCGAACTGACAATGTGGTATACAAAGAGATCGTTAACAAATAATTATTGGTATATTTTCCCTCAGTTTAAAAAGGTTTAATTTTCTTCTTAATAAAAATTTTAAGGCAGTACTTCGCCACTGCAAAGCGCGGGTATTGTGCTAGTATAGCATAAATACAAAAACACATTAGTATGTTTAGCTTTTCATCACTTGGCAGACTCTTCGCCTACCTACCTGTAGTTCAGTAGAGACATTGCCAACTCAGGAATTTTACAAGGTTTGTATCGCTTCGTTGTTAAACGACGTTTTTAAAGCAAAAGGGATTGGTCAGCAACAAAATGCTGATCTTGTATGATGACCGTCAGTTTCTCTATCAGTGCCGTTTTATTTTCCAAAATCGTGAGTGGTCTCCTCTAGACTTTCTCGTGTACTCAGATATGGGGATGGATATTTAAGGAGTAAACCGCAAGACAATGATTATATTATGCACATTAAAGAACCATCAACAACAAATCAAATCAAATTAATAATATATTGAACAAGTATTATAAAAGTAAAGTTGAATAAATCGGACACTGCAGCTGCATGAATAAAAAAAATCAAGTATGTGTTCAGGTAAAGTACCACTTACGGTTGATGGATTTGGCCCAAAAGTTAATACAGATCTACAATTCTGGTATAACAACCACATTATCTATCTAGTTGTGCTTTTGAGTTATCGTGTTTATACACACACACACACACATACATAATTCCAAAAAACGATATTTTCTGACTCATGGAGGTCTAAAACGTCAAGATTCATCCAAATCTCGAGGTCGAATTTTTTTCATGATTATTATACTTTATACTTCGTGTGCGAAGTGGCAGGTGAATTGCTGTCAACAAAAACCAGGCATCTTAAAAAATAAACAGAAACGTTACTCACTTGTGATTTTTCTGTCCATACAGTAAAGTTTTGGTTGACCAGCACATTCCGATTTCAGGCATTTGAATTACATCTTGACATACAACAAGTGCAAAGAGAGGCGGCGTATAAATCGCTTTCTATTCTACACGCTTTACTCGTGTATTCAGCTCGCTCTGTCACCGTAAATGCTGTGTGAACACCCGCCCTCCATCACAAGCTGCCGTTCACTGGATGAATATATGTGGGAGGCTCATGGTGGATGACTTTCAGTTTTAGAGTTAAAAGTTATAAGGGTTAAAAACTAACAGCAAGAATATTCATTCAAAAATTAAAACTAAAATTATTTTTAGTAAATTATTATTTTATTTCAGTTAGTCTTTCTAGCTACTTTAATAGTTTTGTTTTAGTTTTTCATTTCGACTTTGTTAATTATTTTATTTCAGTTTACGAAAATGTTTTTTTAATAATAGTTTCAGTTTTGATTTTAGTTTTTGTTAACTATAATAACCTAACTCCAGGTGAGGCCTCACTAGTGTGTTCTATAACTCGTACTGCACACATTGTGACATATAACCAAATATCTTATTAGCAGCCCTCTTTATTGCTTCCGTCCACTGTCTGGATGGACATAGTGATGAGTCCACTATGATTGCCAGGTCCTTTTCATTAGCTGCACTTTGAAGTTTAAGACATCAAATTGTCCATTCAAACCTAACATTTCTACTTCTTTCATGCAGCACGTAAGATTTTGTTCCATTAAATTTCATCTGCCATAAATATGCCCAAGCCCGTATGCTTCCTGGGTAATGATTTAGGTGACTGCACCTTCCCATCTGCCCATCCACTTAGTTTGGTTTTGTCCACAAGCTTAACCAGCTGACTGACTATATTCTTGTGTATTAAAAGGAGTGATGGCCTCAGCACCGACCCCTTTAAAATCACTTAATTCTGGAAAAGTTCTCCTCATCATAACTTCTTACTTCCTGTACCAATTTTGTAGCATTCTTCACATCAAACAAATGACATCCTGTCTAGGGTTGGTTTCTGCCTTCTGCCTTTGGAACTCCACTAAGCAACAACCAGCTTTTGGTCATTTACAGCTGAGTCTACTCATCACAAAATGACAAATCAGCCCACTTAGAGTCAACCTCAAACCACCTAACAAAATGTTTTTAGAAATAGAAATCCCAGGTGACACCTTCATAAAGACTGCAGGAGCAAGCAAACCGATGCCGAAAGCTCCCAGCAACAATGTGAATGAGGGATCATGTGGGACACTTTTCCTAGCAGTATGAAGTATGTGGTAAAACTATAAAACATATTTCCAGAAACCCTTTGAGAACTGTGAATGAAAAAATAATGTAAATTGACATAAAACATTACTTAAAAGATGGGACGATAAACTGCTTCTACAGAACAGGATCATTGGGAGCTGCACCCTGTCATTGCAACATCAGACACAAGACAGGAATTGCCCCTAAACAAATGCCTATCAAGCTTACAGCTTGTCTTTGGACTGCAGAACAAAATTAGCATTGCCATGGGAGGCCATTAACAAGCATGAAAACTTTACGCAAAAACATAGCAACTAAAATGAACCCAGCGTCTCAGCATTGTAAAGAATCAATGGCCTACTACACCCTCCATGGAAGCTTTATGAAGTGGCAGAAAGTCCTGCTTTCTAAAATAATGAAACATGCTATCTACACTTCTGAGACAAGCAGAACTCACAGATACCATTACATTAATCTGTGTTTAATTTAAGAACTTGTTAGTAGATTATTCACCTGTACAATTTCTGTATCTGCATTATCAGATTATGAGAAGCCACAGTCAGTCCAAGCGGCAGCCCTCTCTAGACAGGAGGCCAATCCATCACAAGGTTAAAAGTTCAGTTACAATTAACCAGCAAACTGCGTAGATAATCAATGTGGCTATTATACCGTATCCACTAGCTGCTAATAAACCTTTATAATTTTCTTTCTCTTATAGATGCCCTGGGTATCCATTCCACCTTCAGATAATTGACCCTGGTCAGCCATCGGCCAAAGCAGATTGGAAAAAGTCAGAAACGCAGACTGATGCCAATTTTGGGCTGACTGCCTCACGGCAACCCTTCAAAAAACATCAATATAATGTGAGAAACCCACTTGGACAGCTCACCAAGGAAGGGCTGGAGGTCTGGTTGGCCTAGGCCCACCGTTCATTGATTCTGAATTTTGTCTGTTTTCAGACTAGAGTTTCTTTTTTCCTGTACATTATTTTACCCAAGTCTTAATCTCTCCGTCTGTCATTATCTAAACCACTTATACATTTTGGGATCACGGGTATACAGCCTGTAGCAATGGGTGCAGGGCAGAAACCAAAACCCTCACATACGAATAGCAAATTTAAAGCATCAATTAATCCATAACATATCCTGTTGAGGAAAACCTGGGAACAAATGCATATCCCACTCAAACTGTGGTCACTGCGGAATCTGAAACTAGGACTCTGCTTCAACACAAAATGGCCGGTTATGAAATATTTGTTTTGTATGTTATTACTTCTGTGATTTTTTTCTCATGCTAGTATGTTTTCTTCCCATATCCTTGAGAGCTTCCTGTTATTGTGCATGACAACTCTAAACTAGATGCGATGTGAATAAGTGTGTTTTTAGAGGAGCTAATCTCCCACCTAGGGCTGATTTCTGCCTTTCACAGAAAGCTGCTGTGTGATGTGTAGTGGGCCAGTCAACTTAAGAAAATGAACGGATGCAGAATTCATTCTGGTAACTTTTGTGTTACATTAGACAGCGGGAAGCTATAATAAGTATGCTGGGAGTCTCCCAAGTTGTTAGAGGGGGCCGTAATTCCCCCTTTTCAGTATAGAGCTGGGGTCTCCAACACGTCGCTTGTGAGCTACCGGTAGCTTGCAACCCCTTTCCAAGTGGCCAGCCAAAGGGTTAATGAATCCCACATAAATTTGAAAATGTGATTAGTCAAATTAGGGGTGGGTGGTCTTTCCAAAAAATCATATCATGATCCTTTTAACACAAAATCAAAATCCACAATCTGAATTGCAGTCTATCTTTTCAGTGTGGCATACACTTAAGAGAATATCCGGACTCAAACTCATCAAGACCTAAGTAACACTTTATTTTAAATATCAAGCAAAGTTGAATTCAATTGTTCTCTCGTTCGCTAGCTAAGCGGAGTTAAGGAACACGGGCCAAAGCTGGCGAGTGAGTGAGGAAGGCCCTTCCCTTGACCCGCGTCGTGTCTTGGATTTGCACAAATAAATCAGTACTGCAAGTGAACTATGATACATAGCGAAATGAGAGAAGTTGCAAAATCAACCAAAATGTTAAAGACAAATTACAGAAAAAACCCGATCTAGTAGTTCTAAGTAGTTCTCTCGTGAAAAGCAGACAGACATACAGACAGACAGACATTGGATTTTTATATATTATATATTAGTAAACCTTCAAAATAATGTGCAGATAAACTCTCAACAGCATTTCTGGTGTTTAGTAGAGCCAGATAACTATAAGAATCTTCACCAAGCAGCTCTGAAAATGTCTACTTTATTGGGTCTCCATACCTCTGAGTCTGACCTGAATGTCTTGAAATCAAAGTTCAGAACAAGACTGAGAGATGAACATCTAAATGACTCCATAAGTGGCTAACCTAAGTGGCTCCACTCCACCATACACCTCTCTTGTTGACTCCATGCAGTGCCAGTCATCTGACAAACTAAAAAACATATCACACATGCAACTGGACATGTGAATAAAGTGACACAGTGACATGAAACAAAATGACACATGAATAGGCCATATCTGTGTATTTGGAATTGTTTTGTTATGACAGCATTCATGTTTTAATTCAATAGTGTGAGATACGCTAGAAAATGCATACAGACATACAAAATGCACTTGCAGGTGAACTAAATATTTTTTGTGACGTTTTAATGTAAAATGTGAGTTGTGGACACCAACATTTTGTAAATGTTCAGGCAAACCAAGCTTATTCAGTTTGTTTGGGTTGAAACAAGCTATGAGAATAAACGTTAGAAAACATGAGCAGCTCTCGGCCATTTTCATTTTGTATAAGTAGATCTCAGGGGAAAAAAGGTTGGAGACCCCTGGTATAGAGGTTGCTAAACCTGTCTGGAGATCACCAAGGTATCGTTATGGTACAGGAGTGCAGAAACACCTTGAGCTGCTAGACTGGTCATGACTGGGTAGTTTGTGTTATTATTATAGCATGAGTTCTTTGGGGCTACTTAAGCCTATTCTGATGATTCTTTCTTTTCAGATGGATCTTTGAAAAAATGTATTCATGTTCTCCCTCTGTGCCATTTTGTTTCAGCACAGAGTCACTATTCTGTGCATCTTTGTCGGAGGGTTGTCATGCAGTTGCTAGTGGCAAAGTCAGAGCATCTCTAGGCATATGGTATCAAGGTTGGACCTTGGGATCACTTCCTTATCCGTGATTACATGTGTGTCTTTATAAGTTTCTCTGACCCTTCTTCCTCTAACTTTTTGACCTTGAGTTTAGTTTCACATTGGGCTTAGTTGCTAAGTATCTTCTGGTTTCAACCTTCACTTTGGTTACGACTCCTATTTGTCTCACAGTCCTTCTCTTGCTGGTGTGGCTTTTCATAGCCAAGAAAGTTCCTTATAGAAGGCTCCAGTTTTGGAAAGTGGTGTCCAGGAAGCAATAGTTGTTGGTCAGGGCTTCAAAGTAACTATTGGTGAGTATAACAATAGTGGATGGAAGGGTTTGGTAAACATACAGTTTATGGGAGGTAATGTGGCCAGATGGAAGACGTGAAAAACATGTGAAGGAAGCAATTTTTAATATTGCTGGAGTCACCCGGCTCTGGAATTGCCTGTTGTTTAGTTATGCCTGAGGAAGACAGGTCTTATTTTCTTTATTTGTTTTACTTTGTTCCTCCTGTCCCACTCCAATTAATTTAATTAGTAAACCACCTTTGTTTGTTAATGATTAGTTTCATTGCCATTGTTCTTGGTTCAAGCTCAACTTACGAGCCCTCAATTTCTGATAACGATGGTAAAGTGCAAGTGCAATGTTATGATATAAATCTCACTTCTAGTAGACTAAAAAAGTGTTTCACAGCTCTTTTGCTTGAGATTTTTTATGTCTGCTGGTGTTCCATTGCACTAAAGTTCCACAAAAGTTGCTATCATTTAAATTACAATGCAGTTGAATCTGAGCTTTAAATAAATGAATCAAAATATCCAGTAATAGGTTTCCTCTATTCTCAAGTAAAATGCCTTTTCTCTGGACGGAGAGACATTGCCGCCTCATGCATCCAGCTTTCTCGTTTGAATGGCGTGCTTGTTCACTGTCTGTGTGGAGTTTCTGCTCAGGTTTCTCATCATGTAATCCAGTTTTACTCCCACATCCCAAACACATGCAGGCTAGGTTAAGTAATAATTAGAAATTGTCCCTGTGGGTGTGTGTGCGAGAGGGCCATCCTGCTGAGATAGCTTCCAGCCTTTCAGTAACCCTGTATTAGCTGAAGTGGGTTGAAAAATATTAATAGCTAAGTAACGTTACTGTTGACAGAATTTCAGAACAGGGTCTTGTCTACAAAGAGGTTCATTGAGCGTCTCCTCGGTGTTCCTGCTAAGCTGAGCATGTGAGTGATTGCGCATACATTTTGGGAGCGTCGCTCACAGACATTAATTGGTCGCCCACATAAAGACCCAACTTTCAAATAAAATTTAATTATTACAATTGAATAATTAAACTAAGCCAATTACCAACCCAATTTAACAAAATTGTGCTATCAAATTGTTTTGTCACCTCTGCTGTTGTTTCTTTGTCACATTAACTGTGTCTAAGCTGAAGAGAGTTTAAGTAGTACATCAAAGAAATGGTGTTTAGGGTTTAAGACAGAATGGTTGACAGAACATTTTGTTAAAGCAGATTTAAAACTGGACAGCTTGTGCTTCTGGGAAAAATTTCTACTACTCAGAACTGGATGGTACTATTTGCAAAATATGCTTGAGAGCAGGATCTTTTAGCAAATGGACCTCAGGGAAAGCATGGAGTGGCTGGGAAAATGGATCATCTCAAGTGACATTTGCACCTGTATTTGCATTTCCATTTGCAATCTCCTATCAATTCAGTTACAAAGCTTAAAAATCAATTGAAAGGCCTGTTGAAAAAATATCAACATAAATATAAAGAAGAAAATGGAGACAGATAAGAACTTACACAGTGGAAACAAGCAACACCTGATGAAGCAGAAAATAATAATAATAATAAAAAGTTTTATTTATGTAGTGCCTTTCATACACTCAAGGACACTTTACAATTCAATAAACACATTAACAAGACAGTAGAAATTACATACAAGAAAATGAACAATTTTTAACAGGAGTTTGAAAATAATAATAGATTTTTCCTTGCGAAGGCATTCCAAATTTTAGGGGCCATCACATTGAGAGCTCTGCCACCCATAGTTACTAACCTGTATTTAGATAGAGTGAGTAAGTTAGCATCCGATGATCTTAATGCACGGGCAGGAGTGTAAGGAAGCAGCAGCTCAAACAGATAATGAGGGGCTAAACCATGAAGGGCTTTAAAGGTGAGTAGAATAATTTTATATTTGATTCTTGAAGAAACTGGTAACCAGTGCAAATCATAGAGGACAGAAGTGATGTGAGCAGATTTTTTAGTGTGTGTAAGTAGACGAGCAGCAGAATTCTGAACATATTGTAATCTGTTGATATATTTAGTCGGGAGGTCATAAAACAAAGCATTGCAATAGTCCAGACGGGTAGTGATGAAAGCATGAATGAGTGTTTCAGTGTCTTTCACACTGAGGAAAGAATGCAGATGAGCAATGTTACGAAAATGAAGATAAGGCTGTCTGTACTATGGAGCTAATGTGTGATTGAAAAGTAAGAAGCTGATCAAAGATGACACCCAAATTACGGACTGATGCTGAGGGCTCAACCAGGATCCCATCAACATCAATTTTTAGCCCACGAAGGGTAGAGAGGACAGGCTGATGGCTGTGTTGGCAGATTAGGATATGCATGATCATGTTGCCAAATGCATGAAAATACCAAATAACTGGCGAAGTAAGAATTACACCTTTGAGTGCATGAATTCAACAATCAATACCCATGTTTAAAATGAAGTTACAAAATCAGTCTATCACACTTTGAGAATAAATGAATCAACTGATATAATAGTTTCAAAAATGTTAATTTTATACATTAAATTTAGGAATCCGAGCGAATCAATTTGTATGAGGGACGTTTAAAATGTTTCCGCACTTTTTTTTTTTAATCTATTTATTAAGAATTTCAAAGACAAATGACATCACTTTTCTACGTACATAGTCACCTTTGTTTGCGATGCAATTTTCCCAGCATCATACCGGCTTTTTTATGCCCAATTACTAGTCCTCCCGCCTTCACCGTTTCCAATGAAAATATAAGTGCGGACACATTTTGAACATCCCTCGTATAACTATTTTTGCTGGCATAATCATAATAATATTAACATCATGAGCCAGTTTATCTATTCGAAGGGCCATTTGCAAGTTTTATGTAATTTAATCCAGATGGTAATGTGTACCTTGAATAGCACATCAGTCATGGAGGGCAAATGAAAACGTGTAGCTGCTGGTTTGTGTCAGTCTTTTCCATACTTATCAGAATAACATCGTGTGGCACATTGTGAGGACCTGGGTGTAGATGATGCTTTGAAAGACATTCCCCTGATGAGTGACATGGAGACTCTGCTAAGGACTATTTTAGATAATTTTCTGCAGGTCATCTCTTAAGAAGGCAAAATTTGAAAAACCTGTCAAAGCTGCAAAGGCAGATGTTTAAAGCACTAAACAAATTTAGCTGGCTAAATGCTGTGTTTAGGAACGATGATGTAATAGTGGAATACTGCCAAAGAACTGTTGAAGAAGACGATGATCCCATTCATAGATTTATAAATTACTAAACTGAGAACACCATGTTGCTATCTGCATCTTTGTAGCAAGCATCCAAGCTCCTAGATACTGATTAAGGATTTATTAGAAACTGGAACTGTAAAGCCATTTTAGATGTTGTTTAGGTGTATTAAAGAACAGAATCACGTCTAGGAGTCGTTTTCACTTTTGGACCTTTGTGGCACATTCCAGGCCTGAAGTGCTGACTGTGAAAGAGGATTTAGCATAATGAAGAATATAAAAACAAAACCATAAATCACTTAGATGCTGAGCATTTGGAAAACTTTGTGAGAATTAAACTATCCTTAAATTCTGGACAGGCTGTTAATGTTGTTAGAGGTGATAACTTAAAGAAAGACAGAAAAGGTCAGAAGAGAAAGTGCTGGAATATTCAGCGAAATCAAGTAAACTTTTTATAAGAAAAATGTTGAGTTCAGTTAATTTTTTGATACTTTAACATTACATATGCAATACAGTAAATAATCATAAGTGTGATTACACTGCACAGCAAAGTTTTTGCTTCTTGAACACCGTTGGGTGTTTCTTATAGATTTTTGGGTGCTGATCACGAATATCACATCAAAATGTACCCATCACATACCATTTCAGTTTTGTCATGATTTGTTCTTATATTTGTATCCAAACATTTTCACTCCCGTGACTTATCAACAACGGTTTGTGCAGCCTGGGCATGTCCAGGCATGGAATCAGGCCAGGTTGGAAACTGTTCTATGGAAGTTGCCATCCTGGGCATGCCTGGGAAGGTCGAAACAAGCTTGACGCTGTTTCAGCATGTTATAAAGGTGGCTTGCATACACCTATCCTGCTCATTTGGTTAATATAGATAGTCAGTGTGTATGTATAGTATCTGTATAGTAAAGTGTAGTATCTGTAGCAATATAACAGTAAATAAGCTTGATGCTATAGACTTTTTGGTGTTGGGCGATATGTCTCGTCAATGTCGTAACAGCCGCGATACATTCTGCTATATCTGTGGCAAAAATACACTTGCGCCTCAGAGACGTTGGATGACTGCTCTTGTGAAGAAAGCTTATCATCTGTATTTTGGCTGCAAAGTTGGTGATCAAGACAAAGAATGGGCGCCTCATATTTGCTGTGCGACATGTGCTGTCAGTCTGAGAGCCTGGCTCAGAGGCACTCGAAAGACGATGCCGTTTGCTGATCCGATGATATGGCGAGAACAGAAAGACCATGTGACGGACTGTTACTTCTGTTTGACTAATGTGTCTGGTTTCTCTGCCAAAAACAAAAAGTCAATTGAATATCCTAATCTGCCTTCAGAAATGAGACCCGTACCACATGACGACAGTCTTCCAATCCCAACACCATCAAAGGATTGGACCTTAGACCAGCCAGATGAAACTGCAATGCAGGATACTGACAGTGACATTGACCCGGATTTTGAACCATGCTCATCAGGCGATCCGCATCTGATAACACAGTCCGAATTGAATGATTTGGGCAGAGATTTGTGTCTGTCAAAAGCAAAAGCCGAACTGCTGGTTTTGAGACTGCAGGAATGGTGTTAGCTGTCACCAGGTATGAAAATTTCTGTGTGTCGAGGCTGAAATCATGATATAACCACATTTTTTGCACAAGTCGATAGTCTCTGTTTCTGTTGTGACATTGAAGGATTGTTCTCGGCCTTGGGTTGTTATCACAACCCGGAAGAGTGGCGTCTCTTCATTGATTCATCAATGTTAAGCCTGAAAGCTAAAATGTGAACACACCCTGACACTCCTTAGAAGGAACATTGCTTTTCTTCTGTATGCATCTGATGTGCACATTCAGTCTACGTGGGTAAAAGTCACATCAGAAGCAACACCATCCAACCATACCATTTAATTTGGAAGTTGTTAGATCACTTCATATAAAAACTCAGACAGAGTACCATAATAGGGGTTGTACAGCAGTTTTCTCTCGCCAACAACAACAACAACATTTATTTATATAGCACATTTTCATACAAAAAAATGTAGCTCAAAGTGCTTTACATAATGAAGAACAGAAAAATAAAAGACACAGTAAGAAAAGAAAATAAGTCAACATTAATTAACATAGAATTAGAGTAAGGTCCGATGGCCAGGGTGGACAGAAAAAACAAAAAAAACTCCAGACGGCTGGAGAAAAAAATAAAATCTGCGGGGATTCCAGACCATGAGACCGCCCAGTCCCCTCTGGGCAATCTACCTAACATAAATGAAACAGTCCTCTTTGTATTTAGGGTTCTCACGGAAGGACTTGATGATGATGGTCATGTAGACTTCTGGCTTTTAGTCCATCAATGTTGGAGCATCATGATGCTTTGAGTAGGTGGTGGTGGCGCAGGCCGCCAAGTCAGTTACAGAAAAGCATAGCCCTTATGGAATGTGAATAAAGCTAAAGTCAATGCTAACACAGGCTCAGGTAGACTTTTAGGGTGCTTCAGAATAGTTTCTTTTATGCAAACCAAAAAGTATACAACTGAGAAATGTGGAAGTACTGTAAATGTGAAAATTAGTCAAAGCTTGAAGATCTTCACAGTAAATGTATTACTAAATAGAAATCCTTTCACTACGAGGAGTGATCAAAATCATTTAAGCGTGAACATGAAAGGTGTTTTCTACAGTGCTGATTTTGTAATTGGCCATATAGGATGCACTAAGACTAGGGAGGCCAAGACCCCTGCCACCTTCGGTGCCCAAACCCCATTCACGGCCAGAATATTAGTAAAATCTGTAAATGTACAAAAGAAAATGTATTATTTATTGCAGTCAAAATCAAAAAATTCTATAACTATATAAAATTATTTAACGGAGTAAAAATCATAAAATGAGAATAAAATATTTACTCTCTTATCGATTGGAGTATTCCCGTTAAACTGTGGTCCACTATGCTCGATGAGTATTTATAAGAGACTAAATAAACGATCCATTCATTTTAACTGACATTCTTATAGATAAAAAAAAAAATTTTCAAAAAAATGACTCATTTAAACTCACGTGAAAACTAAAGTGGTATGCAATGGATCATCGTAACTTGACCTTCAGCTAACTAAATCACCAAAATACAAACAATGGTGTTATGAATAGATCATTTTTTTTAAATAGTTTGTTCCTGTGAAAGAAATTTTACTCGATCAAAAATAAAAAGCATGACTTTCTTGATATTAAAAACCATGACTTTCTTGATATTTTAGTTTATAATTTAAAAAAGGAATAAGAATCTGAAAATATAACAACATTACATTAAAGACCGATAAATTCTGAAAAGAATGATACCAAACATATGTATTTATTTTTTCAAATAAGCCCGAGTTAAAGCGTGACAAAAAAGTGACATAAAATCGTTGC
>JANRMT010049829.1:38472489-38495069 GCA_026402145.1 Polypterus bichir lapradei
GACAAGTTTTGAGCGTTTGCATTTTATAGCTTGTGTTTTGTGTCTCAAAATTAAGTCAACAAGGAAAAAATAAAATCAAGCACCATGTTATCACTGATTTTCTAACATTACACTGCAAAAAATGAAATCTAAGCCAAGTGAAAAGTATTTAAGTCATGACATTAAGTCTGGTTTTCCTTATTTTAAGAATTATTGATTTATCCAAAAATTTGTATTTATGGTATGACAGATGGCTGTGGTCCTCACTCTTTTGAGGAGAGGACTGAAGTAGAGGACATGTCAACAGCAGTACCTCCCTCGGGACACGAGAGGGCAGCCCCCCGGGTTGCATCAGAGCCGTGGCCACTGACGGGGGTGTCTGTTCATCCCCTTGTTGGGGATTTGGGCACTGTGTGTGCTGTGCAGGAAAAAGAATAATAAACGTGTGTGTTCTTGGACTTGTGAGTCTGTGTGTCTGTCTGGGTCAGGCTGATCTTCCACAACAGTCATTTAGCTTACTTTAAGTAAGTTTTGCTTATGCCTTTGGCAGATTTTTTTGCTAAATATAAGCATTTTTTGTCTAATTTTTGCATATGCATTTTTTGTATTGTAGAGAACAATATGTCTTTAGAGATTCATTCTTGTCTAGTTTATGTGTATATGAACTGGTTGCCTTCATATGTCACAGTCAAGAAGTGGATTCCAGAATTCTTTTTGTGGCAGTACAATTTTTTAAGTCAACTCATGGATTTACCAGTCTTTGACAGAAGAAAATTCTGCCACCATGGAGAGAAATGGAATGAAGAATCAAAGAGTGACAATATGTTAGGCAGCAGACACTTGTAAGGATTAGTTAAGGGTCAGCTGAATCCATCTTTCACGAACATGAACAATTAAACACGAGCAAGGACTGAGCACATTAAGAGTGTAAAACAGTGACCCCTGAAATTAAGCAATATTCTAAGGAGAATCTAGAGCTAATGAATTCAGAAAGGGAGACATTTATTAAATAATTCATAACTGGGGATGAAGCACCAATGTGGTCCAAAGTCCAAACAAAAACTTAAACAATGCAAGCATGGTGATTCTCCAACACTAAAGAAATTCAAATTGAAAGTCAGTGCCAGCAAGATCAAATGCATTTCTTTTCATTATGTTCAGGTACTCATTCTGTAAGGCGGCACAGTTGCAGTAAGGAGACAAGTATTTGTGCCCTGAGTCCTCTCTGCATGGAGTTTGCATGTTCTCCCCTGTCTGCACAGGCTTCCTCCCACACTCCAAAGACGCGCAAGTTAGATAAATTGGCGATTCTAAACTGGCCCTAGTGTGTGGTTGCGGTGTGTGTGTGTGTATGTGTGTTCGTCCTGCGATGGACTGGCGGCCTGTCCAGGGTTTGTTCCAGCCTTGCAACCTATGCTAACTGGGACAGGCACCAGCAGACCACCATGACCCTGTTCAGGACTAAGCAGTTTAGACAACAGGATGCACAATCATAAAGGGTACAAGCCACCTACAAAAGAGAGGTTGCTTAAGCAACACAAAGCATTTTATTTGAGAGCCATAGAAAAGCTTGAGTAATATTATAACAAATGTCTTAATGTTCACAGATAATAATTAGAAAAATAACAGCTTGGCTTCGGTCCCAAACATACTTCATCTTGATTTCCAGTGGTGTAAATGGTTCACCAATTAGTTGAAAGAATTCATCAGAATCTACTTTATCTATCGAGAATTTTAAAAACTTGGATCAGGTCCCCACACAGTTTCATCTGCTCAAGACTAAGCAGGTTTAACTCTCTGAGTGTGTCAAGAGTGGCGGCTGTGAGGCTAGGGATCTGCACTGGCAATTGGAAGGTTGCCGATTCGAATCCCGTAAATGCCAATAGGGACTCTGCTCTGTTGGGCCCTTGAGCAAGGCCCTTAACCTGCAATTGCTGAGCGCTTTGAGTAGTGAGAAAAGCGCTATATAAATGCAAAGAATTATTATTAATTTATTTTAATTTATTATTAATATTTATTAATTTATTATTAATTATTATTAATTATTATTATTAATTATTAAACATGTCTTTAAGTACTGGGTTGCAACATAAACCCCTAATACAGCGTTTCTCAACCTTTAAGTATTTGCGACTCGAGTTTTCATAACAGTTTTAATTGCGCCCCCCCCCACCAACATTTTTTTGAAATGTAGATGCATATATTATTATACCTACTTAACTTTTATCAACATTTATCTAACTCTATATTTATTGTTCTAGTATCAGAATGTAGTTTAAGTTAATTTGTTTTGGTTTCAACAGATGTTTTTTTCATATTTTTGATTCTTGTTTTCTTTTTTTCACATCTTCGCGCCCGCCCCACAGGTTGAGAACCACTGCCCTAATACCTTTCCAGAGGTTACTTCCTATAGGCCACTGTCCCACATCTTGTATTTATAATTGATGCTCTTTTTGTCCACGTACATTAAACTGCTTTTTCCAAGTGTTCAAGTCATTTTGAATTATTTTTGCTACCGCTTCAGTATCTGCAATTTCTTCAATTTTAGTATCGTTTATGAATTTTACAAGTTTACTTAACTACAGCACATTGTGTGGTTTTATTGAATCATTGATCTTTCCGGCTGGTGATATTTCCCCCCAAATGATTACAATTTCAAAGTAAATTTCACCAACACCTGAAAGTAACACAAGTGTTAGCTGAACTCTGCCAGGATCAAACTTAGCTGCTGCTGCCATCTCCCATTGACTACGTGAGTAGCAAGTATAGGTAACCTACACTTTAATGCTCTGTGCCCTAAAAAAGCAACCTGAAATTCCATTATAGTTGCTTTTCAGCTATTCTAAGAATTAAACCTCTTTTCATTGATGGCAACGAAACTGTAGAGCATTAATTGCAAAGGCAATTACCTTGAGAAAATGTCATCAATTATTTAAGGAAGATCAAAGCTAAGCAGCAAATTTCTGAGCCATCCCAAAAAAGGGCAGGAAGGAAGAGGCAGGCAGTGCAGATGTAATCTAGTTTCCCATAATCAGGGATATTACGCTCAAGTGTACTTTATCAGTAGTACAGAGCCTGATTGCTAGCAAAGTATTGCCGGAAGCCATGGCTTGGCGTTGCAAAGGTTGAAGGAGAAGGTAGAAACAAGTGCTGCTTGTAGTAAAAGCCTACCTTAATTCTGCAAACATGGGCTTGGCTAGTGAGCCAGCGAAGAGGTCAGCAAAGGGACTGTGAACAGTCAGTGAAAATGATTCATAAATTAATAAATAATCAAGTGAAGGATTTTTTTTTTTTAGTCACCACTCTCTTTTACAGAAATCCGGTATGTGAATGCTTTTAAATAAAATGGCCATTCCATTCTTTGCTGCCTGCTGCTTTGTGTAGGAGGGTGCTTACATTGAACAGCAGATCGGAGCAGAGGGAGAACCACAGATTTTTAGAACCTACTACTCCTTTTCATCCTGTTGCAATAAGCACTGCCGGCTTTTACATAACATTAAGTGACACTTTTATATAACGCTGACTGACATTTATTGGCCTTTTGAGAACATTTTTTTGCAAGCTGCCAGCTTTTTAATAACAACTGGACTTGTGCGTTTAAATAAGTTAGGCCTTTTTAATTCGATTTTCTGACTACAGCAATTGGATTTGTTTTAGCTATATCTTGGGGGTTTGCATATCATAAAGAAGAAAATAAATAAGCTGTACAGAGAAGCAACACGGAAAAATAACCTGGACACATCCAGTAATTAAGAGCCCTCTCAGGGAAAAAAATATTCCTACTACTAGATCATTAAAATGTTTTCCAATTGACTTGAATTCAATTAAATGTTGTTGAATTAAGTATATTCCTTTTACCATAAATGAGATTCAGGTGCTTTGTCTTTTGTTTCACAATGCAGACATACATTATATGTTAATCTGACGCTCTTTCTGGCAAGAATTTCTGTTTAAATTAATGTCTTTTTATTAGGCATAGTCAGTCAAACATGAGACGTGATGATAAAGTAACAATCGAGCAGCAGCTTATTAATATGACAGGGGATTCCTGACGTAAGACAAGCTGTCATCAGCTGCATCCCGTCTCCTCTCCTCTCTGATGTGAATATTGTAAACTCAGGCCTTCTCACGCTGTTCTTCTTTGCACTTTTGACCGCGGCTCAATGATCCCTACAAAGGCAGGCACATGCCCCTCATTAACTAGTACTTCAAAGTTGGAATTTTTTAAAATATTTATTATTTATAAAATATCTTTATATAAAACTATATATAAAACTGCAGCTTCCTGCATCTGTGTGGCGGATTAAGTTGGTTCAGAAAAAGGTTGGCTGGGTTGTTGAAAGATAATAGTTTTCTGTTCAGTTGCATAAAAAAGAGAAAAAAAGAGTACTCACTTTGGGGGTAACATTTTATTTTTGGATGAAAGATAACCTGCTGTATGTGTATTGTGCAAAACGGTAGCAAAATTAGAATTTCATTCTAATAAACGAAAAAGAAGGAGTCATTCTGGGTAATAACATTTTCCTGTATTTCTCTCTATTATAATAAAAATATCCTGGGACGAGACGTGACTTTTTAGCCTGAAAAGTACTGACTTGACGTGGGTGAATATTCTTATGCAATTAATTATTCTGTGTTTTATATTTGTAATTAACTCTTTCAGGGCTGATGTCGACTACTCAAAAGGAGTACTTGACGATGGTAATCAACTGTAAACTGTGCCAACACAAACCATTATGTTTTAGATGGACTCTTGTAGCTAGAAGGAAAGTTAGCTTCATTGGTTTGACTGAAATTTTCTGCACTTGTGTGAGTAGTAAGGTGCAAACAAGAGCAAAAATGGCACTGACATAATGGCAAGAGATCAAAGCGAATGGGTAAGGCAAAATACTCCGGGGACGACGTTTGCCTATTATCTCTGAACTGGACTATGACTTGCCAGACTCCAATTTTGATACAAGTGATTGAAAATGAATGTGAGGTTCCAGCTTGAGTGGACTGGTCCCCAGCTAATCGTGTAGCTGACACACCTACAGCAATGTTAGCCAGAAGGATTGCCACTTAACAATGGTAAGAGGCAGAAACCAGATTGTACATTCTTGGCAAACTGTCAGCCGCGGCATGCAGCAATAGATGTTTTATGTTGATTTCTGTGTGAAACCGTTGTTTTTCAGAAACTATGTTTTTCGGAAAAAATATTCAGCCCTCAAAAAGTTAATGTAGACTACTTTGCAAAGATCTATTTTCACTTGAAAATTAAATAGAGTTTTTTGTTGATCAGTCTCTAAAAAGTCAAACTAAATCCATCGTGATTCAATGTTGGATAACAATAAAATATGGAAACTTCCAAAGGGTGAATGCTTTTTATAGCCACACTATACAGTGAAAGTTATCCAACATGTCATTTCATACAATTTCTCAAGGTTTCTGCCTAAACTACATACAGTACATCATTCATTTATTCTGGATTCCCCACCTAAAGAAGTGCATTCTGGATTCTTAAACACACGTTTGCTTAATTTCCACTGGTTTACTTGACCTACTAATCAAAGGAGTTCTGATTGATCAAGTTTATTGATACCTTCCAGAATGTTGAAGAACTGGATTAGGTCTTCACGCAGCCTTCTTGGCTCAGGATTAGAAAAGTCTAACTGCCTTAACCTGACAGAGCACAGAATATGGCCTTGGAACTTAGGAGGCACTTGGTGGCTCGTCTGTGCGGAGCTTCAAATGCTGTTATGTCTTTTTCTACAGCTCGTTGACTAAAAGTGCAGGCTGTAGTACAGATACGGTCTCACTAGCACACTACGGAGCTTAAGCATTAAGTCCCTTTCATTAATATTCACAAGCTTTTACAATATAACATAACATTTTATTTGCCTTTCTAATTTCATCTGCACATTGCCTAGAAGGTGAGAATGATGTGCCGACATAAACTCTTAAATATATTTTATAGATTGCTTATCCACCTTGTATTATAATTGAGATTCTCTCTGCCTGCATGCAGCACTTTTCCACATTATGCTGCATTTGCAGGTATTTGCCCAGTTTTAAGGGTCTTTTTGAATGGTTTTAACTGTCTCCCCAGTATCTGTTGTAACTTCACTTTAAATGTCCTCTGCAGATTTCACAACTCTCTTAGCTATAACAAAACCAATGCCATTAGTTATAAATTAAAAAGAGTAACCCCTAAAGGACTGATGACCTCACTCCCTGTAGAGTATTCTCCACTTTACTGCACTCTTCTCTCCATTGGCCATTATGTACAAAGTCTGCAGATTATAAACTCTTTACATAAACAATCTGGTATTTAGTATCCAAAATAAATACTGGTAGTGATGATCAAATACAATGTTAAGGATGATTAGAAGAAAAATGCATCATCTTAGTGTAAAAAATTCCAATATTTACCAAACATCAGTTTCACACTTAATTAATCGAACATGTTTTAAAATAATTCAGTATAAGAAATGAAAATCCACCTTATTTTCCAAGACTTCTCGTGCTGTTCAAGCTGCCATTGTGACATACTGGCTAACGCACTGGACTTGAAATCATAAGGCTTGTGGCCTGCAGGAGGTGCTCCAGCTCCCCATACCTGACACAGTCAGACACAGGCACAAGTTCAGCAACGCACACAGGCTTTTAATCGTAGGGAAACTTCCAGAAGTCTCCCAACACGGCAATGTACAGTACAAAGCACATGAATAAAATCACACAGCACTTTGTCTCCTTTTTCCTCCCATCATTCCCTTTGTCTCTCTCTTTCTCTCCACCTCCACTTCTCCTCCAGCAAGCTTCATCTTCTCCCTCCCGAGTCTGGCTCTTGGTGCAGTGGCAGCTGCCACCTTTAATGTAATACCCAGGAGTATTCCCAGCGTCAAGTAGGCCTCGAACAGAAGCCCTTCAAGGTAAGGTGGGAGCCCGATAAAGCAGGGCTCTACAGTCCCTGCAGCACCCCTGGAACTCAACAGGGCTGAACCACAAACTCCAAGTCCCAGTGTGTCCTTTGGGAATCCAGGATGCTGTAGCAACTCAGGTGGGCTACCATCTAGGGATCTGGGGCAGAAAATTCCCTGAGGACACTTTCTCACCATGTCATTCCATCACAAAGGCGTCCGGGCCAGGTAAGGCTGCCGGTTGTCCTCCACAGCCTGTTGGTCTGATTTATATCTCTAACTCACTATATGAGTCTGTGCCACTATTTCAGGCCACTATTCTGTGGATACCAGAATGTTCCAAGAGCCAGAACAAGTGTCAGGGCCTGGCTCAAAAAGTCTTTTCCTTAAATGCAAGAAAGCTAAAGGAACCATAACCTTCATATTCATTAGATCGGACATAATAGACTGATGTCTATACATTTTACTATATAGCAGAAATAAAGGGAATCACAGTTCTATTTGCTCTTCTTATTGCATTTTTTAATCTTGCTTTAGTTTAAAATTTTCAACTGCACTCTTTTACAGTATAGTCTGTCTTCTCCATACGTTCTTATTCCACATTTAAGTTACTGAACACTGTCACCTGCCTAACCTGCAATAAATGCTTGCATTTCATCTTTAGACACAAACACAAGCAAGTGGTCCACAAAACAAACCAATACAAATAAATAAAGCAAAAAATTAACAACAACATGCACAGGAAAAGCTCTTTGACTGTTGTCATTTCATTAGCCAGGCAATCTGAAAGTAACTGGTGAACACCTCAGTGATATCAGCCCATGTTCCATATTGAGAACAGGAACAAAGTCAGCTGTTGAATTTCATGGATGAAGTAAACTGGAACCAGACTTAGACAAGGGTTTTGCTTGGTTCCTGGTACAAATGAAAAAGTAGAAATATTCTAACAAATGGTAAATATA
This sequence comes from Polypterus bichir lapradei, assembly GCA_026402145.1. NCBI lineage: Eukaryota > Metazoa > Chordata > Cladistia > Polypteriformes > Polypteridae > Polypterus > Polypterus bichir. The sequence continues at coordinate 38,480,330 of JANRMT010049829.1, forward strand.
CTGTATAGGCTCATTCAGCAAATTGTTAGGAACCCTCTAGTAAGAATGGGTGCGGCCTTCTTTAGCTCTCAAAACAGCCTCAGATGTTGGAAACATTCCTTTAAGATGCTGGTCCATGTTGACATAATTGTAGTTTCTGCAGATTCGTCAAGCTGCAAACCTCTCGTTCTAGCACATCTCAATGGTGTTCTGTTGAATGTTCAGACAAATAGGAAGTCCACTGAAGATCACTGAACTCACTGCCATGTTCATGAAACCAATCTGAGATGATTTTTGGTTTGTGACAGGGTGCATTATTAGAGCCATTATTAGAAGATGGTTACACCATGAAGGCCATGAAGAGATGCACACAGTCAGCCACAATATTCACATAGGCCGTGCCATTCAATTAAAAATTGATTGCTATTAATGGGCCCAATGATGTGCCAAGAAAACATTTCCCATACCATTACACTACCACTGGCCTGGACTGTTGACACAAGACAGGTTGGGTGCATGGATTTACACTGCTGGAGTCAAATTCTAACCCTACCATCTGTGTGCTTCAGCAGAACTTGAAATTTATCAGACCAGAGTATGCTTTTCCAGTATTCAGCTGTCCAGTTTTGGTTAGCCTGTGGCCACTGTGGCCTCAGCTTTTCATTCTTGACTCACAGGAGTGGAATGCAATGGGGTCTCCTGCTGTTGTAGCCTATCTGCCTCAAGGTTTGATGTGTTGTGCATTCTGAGATGCTTTTCTATACCATACCATACCATCTCCCAAGCCCACTTGATCCTGTGCAAGTTAGACATTAGAGCTAATTTAGCATCACCAATCCACATAACCTGCATGTTTTTTTGCCAGTGGGAGGAATCCCATGAGAAACGGGGAGAACAAACAAGCTCCACAGAGGAGATCCATGGCCTGCTTACTGCAAGACAGTAGCACAACAACTGGACCACTCACATTTTTTTATGCAAGAATCAAATACTGCCTCTTTATCAGGGACTTTTTCCAACAATATTGTATTGCCTGTAGTTCTGAAATCTTCTATATATATTAAATCCTAAGCCTAAAAGTGCAACAATTTTGTGTGACATTTTTATGTCACTTTTTTGTCACGCTTTAAATCGGGCTTATTTTAAAACCTACATATATATGTTTGGTATCATTCTTTTCAGAATTTATCGAACTTTAATGTGATGTTGTTAGATTTTCAGATTCTTATTCTGTGTTTAAATTATACACTAAAATATCAAAAACTCATGTCCCGCGAGACGATACTTTGTGCCAAGACAAACCACACCCAGGGCCAGAAATAAAAGACAAAGAGTAGGACTGCTGTACAGGCTTTTAAATGTTCGAAGCACCACGTGAGATGCAGATCACATGGCATGGCAGCAGCAGCAGCAAGCCAGCAGCTGATTGAACAAAGAGGAGGTAAAAAAAACTGTATTTGTTTCCCATTGTATCACCGTTTAAGAGGGGGTTTCAGAGGAGCAACCGCATCTCCTTGGGGTGCGTTCAGCCCCCCCTCTTCACAACATGAGTGGCAGAGATGCAAAGTGGCTGGCACATAGCGCAGGCCGGGGGTTGGCGAGTGACGCAAGCAAGGGGTAAGCCCCCTAGTAGATCTATAAATGAACAATTTAAAAGAGATTGCAGTGAAAAAATAATTTTTTAACCTTGCTACCCATGAGAACCCACAATTGAGAAAGCAGGCCAAGTCTTTCGTGTTCTTTGCTAACTTATTTTTTCATATCATAAGAAGTTTATAACATAATATTTTCAAAGATGCTTAATCCAGTTCAGAGTTATAGGGAGCTGGAGACAGGTCTGGTAGCATTGTGTATAAAGCAGGAAACAGATCAGGTAGGGGAGACTGTCCAAAACAGACCCCATTCACAACTGTTTTGGAATCTCCAACTACCCTCTTCTTCACATCTCCTGGGATAATGGGTAGGAAACCCCCACACAGACACTAGGATAACATATAGACCTATGAAGGACAACACATGTGTGGGATTTGAACCCAAGATCTTGTATCCATGAAACAGCAATGCTAACTACTGCGAGACTCAGCCCACTCACTAGAGCCCAGTGAGTTGGTTAGCACTGGGAAAAGAGCAGATGGCAAAGTACCATAAAGTAGATAGCAGCCCTAATAACTGATTAATTGTGTCTCCAACAGGGGCTATAAACTGCATGTGAAAGTCACACTAAATATGGTCCTTGAAACTCTTAACTATTTCATGATCGGTATTAAAACTGAATATATTTGTGAGACTAACTTACTTAAAAAATAGATTTCTTTCATAATATTTACATTCTATTCACCTTTTTCTCATCATTTTCTGCTTGTGATATGTTGTCTTCTACCTGTACCTGTATATCAATCTTGGCCCTAGGTGATTTCACTGAACAGTTTGTTCTACCTGGTGATCAGCAACTACTAGAGAGAGGCATATTTATTAAAGTCATTTACATCAGAGTTGTCTGCAACACACTGGCAGGACTCCGCTTTTCAGTTCTGTCCTTGCAAATTACTCCTGAGTTATTCTGCATTTTAACTTCTTTGCAAATACAAAGAGTATTAAATATTTGAAAAATGTTTTGTAATTCAAAGTAGGCAGATATTTTGCCTAAAAATATTATTTTACATTCTCTGTGCTAGATAAAATTTCAGTGTTAGATTGGTGGTAGTAGTAGGGTGTTGTATCGTGTTAGCCATTATGGATGCAATGATAAGTGAAACAAAATGACACCTTTCTATGGGCTAACTGAACAGATGATATGGAAGCTTTCAAGGCAGCTCAGCTCAGGTCCCTTCTTCAAACAAGTTGTATTACAGAAAATGGAGTTCTCTGAACCCAAACTCTCCTCTTTTAAGTCAGTGGGAAACCGATGTGTTATATTATTTGAAGTTGGAAAATATCAAATACTCAGTTAGAGGATCCGTACAGACTTTTTTCAAAACATGGCAGGATCTAATCAGTAATATTTTAAAATAAGTTCAAAAGGCACAGAGAATTTATTAATTTAGGTATGTCTCCAAGCATTAAATCTTGCTCTCTCTCTCAGGGGTGGGGATCGATCTGTTCTTAATTTTTCTCTTTGTAAAAACTTGATTGCTTTGTATGGATTGTAATAAAATTAATAAAAAAAAAAATTAAAAAAAAAAGAAAATGGAGTTCTCTGTGTTTATACAGTATATACACTAGGAAAGAAACAAAACCATTAAGCGGGTGATCTTCAATGTCAAAAATTAACAGACCTCTCCAGTCTAAGATTCATTTAGCAGTAGAGGAGAACAATTTATTGTCAAGATCTTTTGATAAGATAACTGTCCAACAAAGTCTTTTGCATTTTTTGATAAGTTTTCCTTACAATGTGGATCTGTAATCAAATCTTCTGGGTCGGTCAGAGAGATGGAAATAGTCAATCATATCTGGTCATAAAACTCTTGTCTTTACTTAAACCATGTTGTAATGTGTCACACTTTAGTATCAACTTAACTTCCTTTCTCTCCTGCTGTGTCTTGAAGTCATTCATAAGCACTGTAACTTTAATGTCCTTCTCACAGTGTCCATTGCTGCTGAAGTGAGATCCTACAGGAACATCTCGATTACCTGTGTAAATTCTTTCTTTGGTGGTGTTTTTGTCCAGTTTCTCCATCATAGAGCGCAGTGTTGGGACATTACATTCACAGAAATAGGGAGACCACATTAGATGATCTGCAGGAAAATGATCCCTTTATGTGATGTTCTAGTTGGCAGTGTGGTATAACTACACAATTTGTATTATAAAAGTGAGCACATGTTTTACATCTTTTCTGTAGGCAGGGAGATGTACCAGTTTCTGTTGGTTCACTCAGGGAGCTTCAGACAATTTGTTGCTGCAGGTCTGGTGGTTATCTCTATGCCTGGAGGGGAGGTTCTGGGAATACATCTCTCAGCATGTCATCATTATTTAGTAGCAGCTGAAGTTTTTAAAATTTTCCTTCAAGATGTGATTTATAGGTGACAACAAGGGGAATGCGTTTCTTGTTGTCCTTGTTTATACATGGCAGTAGCTCCTCTTATTTGAGTGTTTGTTGTTTTTGGGAGTATATCCTTGGCTAATGAAATCTTGTCTAAGCCCCTGCAATTGTTTATCCAGTCTGTCGGATCCAATTGTAACAATCAGATATGATTGTAATATATCGCTTTGCAGAAAATATGGAGCGCATTATACTGTATGTTCGGGGTGGAAGTTATCACTTCTCAGGTAGGTCCATCCGTTTGTTTATTTGTAAAAAAAAAACATGGATCACAAGGGTGTGGTCTTTCAGGTGAATGGTGGTGTCAAGGAAGATGACTTCTGTTTTTGAGTAATTTAGCTTCAGCTTTATGTTGTGGTGAATAGAATTGTATTTGTTATAAAAATGGAGGAGGTTCTTCTCACTCATAGTGCAGATTATATAAAGATGTCATCTATGTAACAGAGATACGACATTGGTTTTAAGATGCACTTTGACATAAAGTCCTCCACCAATGTTTGCAATACATAGGTTTGTTTAGTGAGGTGCAAACCAACAGCCCATTGCTGCCCTCACTTGTTGCAAGTAGATGCCCTGTCCAAATGAGAATAAATTATGTGTCAGAGTGAATTTTATCATTTGTATAACTGACTCTGTGGGTAAATTATGTTGTTGCAGGTATGTTTCACATGCCATCATCGTGGGGGAAGTTTGTGTAAAGTGCCTCAACGTCCATTGTGGCCAATAAGGTTCCCTCAGGTAAAGAGCCTACTGCAGGCAGATTTTTTTAGGAAATCAGTGGTGTCTTGGATGTAGCTGGTTGTATTGTGTGTCAGAGGGTTTAAGGATGTGCTCCACCCACCCTGAAACACTTGCTGTAATTGAACCAGGTCCTGAGGTGATAGGCCTTCCTGGGTTCCCTTCTCTAACAGAAGCAGGAACCTGCCATCTATCTGCCATAGCCAGGTGTTACATGAGCGTCCCCTTCGCCTGCTCTAACCGCTCAGGTCCTCAACAGTGAAGATCCTGCAAGCTGGATCACCCTCAGCCGGATCACGCCACATGGCCGTAAGTACTGTAACTGACACTTCCTCACAATACAAGTAATTTGCCTCATTTGGGACACCGTGAACAATGGCTCATTCTACATAAAGTCAATCCCAAGGATTCTCTGAAGAGACATAGTACTGAAGGAGTCCAAAGGCAGTATAACATTTAAAACAGAATAGCTAATTAATAGTGTCTGATGTGAATCTAATGTAAAACATTAAGTTGTATACAAATATTTTTAAATGATAGTTGACTCATACATTACATTACAAGTGGTAGGTAAGAAAGGGAGTGATTGGTGGTATATCTGAGGTGGGCAAGTAGGAAAGCCAACCACCAATCAAATAGGGGATTGGTGCCCACTGATGCAGGGTCTTGTTTAACTGTTTATTTATTCTGCTCTCTGTTATGTACAAAGACTTTTTAGGTATAATTTAGTGTAGAATGTACTGTATGACTGGATAAACTCATTTAATGACAACATTTTTACTTTAATATCATATTATATTACACATGTTTCTGCATTTCTACTCAAATCATACCAGTCAGAAATAATATTTTATCTTTTCAAAATTGAATTTCCTGATGCATCACTGTAGCCCTGTTACCTCACTTTCTCTGCAGCATATGTGCTCTGTCTCTTTACCTGATTGTGTTAGAAAATCATTTTAAATGCAAGTGAAAATCAAGCGAAAATCTGTGTCCAATACTGCAAAACATTTCCTTATCTTTGTAATACTTCAGAGGTCAATTCAATTTTTTTTAATGCCGCTATAGTTTCAATTGGAAAGCAGTCATTTTTTGATACATGAGATAATAAAACATGTCTGTGTTCTAAGTTATCTAATGGGTTTTTGCTGATGAAGCCATTTAGAATTATTTTATTACTTTTTTAATTGTCTCTGGTTTGCCTCTGTATTTTCAGCTGATTTATGTAAATCACTGCTCTCCTATAATTTCAATTTTCTCCTTTTCAGGTCGGCAGTATTTTATCAAAAGTCAAAAAAAGGTCATGATATGGTGTTTGGTCTCAAGAGAAGAATGTTAGGCTTGAAAAGATCCCTTAAATTTTGTTTCAGTGTGAAGATGAGAGTTGCCTTTCATTCTAGTATTTTATTACACAGATGTTTTAGCAAATTTGTCAGAGTTGTTTTAGTTTTTTTAAGTGCTATTACACTGTGATTTATTGCTTCTGTTGTTATATTAAACCTTAAACATTGAGCAGAACTATAAAAATTTAATGTACTATCTAAAGATTAGTTAATATGAGTTAAAATGAGGAAATTTGGGAAAGTCAAGGTAGGCTATGACAGCTGTGTTATTTCCTGAGACATTAAATTGTACGTTCACCGTTTATAACTGCAGCTAAGTGCTACTACTGTCCTTTTAGTGTGATCTGTATCTCTTTAACGTTACAAAAGTGTGATTCTACTGAATGGCAGGATTACTAGAGTCAACGAACATGAAACTTGGTATGGCCAGAAACGATTCTGATTGTCTTTGTCTTCTGTTCAATGTTAGCCAAAAATAAAACTGAGGTAAAAAAAGAAAAGAAAAAACAGCAGCTTCTCCTTATTGACACAGAAGATCTTAGTCAGTAGCTCCACTTACTGACAGAGCTCTGGTAAGATCAATGGCAGTTAAAGCCACTCAAAGCCACTCTGACATTTCACAAAAGACACATCTGAGCCAAAGAATAATGTAAACGAGCTTTACAGGCTCTGTTTAAAAAGAGAATTGTTAATGGTTTGGAAAAGATAAAAGAGACAGGAGACCATTTTTTCCCTATACAGGTTCTCCCAGGTTTTGCCAGTTTCATTGAACATGTGCCACAGGAGTATCGACCATCTAAGGAAGGTGTATAAAGTCAAAGAAGACACACTTTCTTCTGGTTTACACAGACACACCTGGATTTAGTGAGACTTTCTCAGCTCCAAAGGTACTGCAGTTGCCCCTCTACAAAAGCTTAGTTACCTCAGAATTTGACAATAGTCATACAAATCTATCAATATTCAACATTTCAACGAAGGGTCACTATTTGATTACATTCTAATAACAAGGAAGTAAAGGAAATTGATTTTTAGATGCCCCAAAATGCAAATAAAATATGAACTGGACATATAAATATATGCATATAGCAAAATAAAGAATTAAAAATAGAATAAACCAAGGAACCCACTTGTTAGTAGGAAATGATAGCACCTCAGAGAAAGTATGATGACATCAAGGACAAAAAAGTAACTTTTCAAAGAAAGAAATACAAAAAAGAAGATGTAAAGCAAAAGCTGGACCTTGCAATGTCATTTAAACGGACCCTCACTGATGCAGCTACTAAGATTCCCATAGTGCACAATGAACATTTGCAAAGTGATGCACAGGAATGCTTTGTAATAGTAAAAAAAAAAACTGCTGGTCATATGCTGCATTTCTGTGGGGTAAGGGTGGCTGGGTAAGCAGACAACTCGAGGAGACCAAGAAAGGTTGGGGTGCCTCTGTGAGCACACCTTTAATTTTAACAAAAAGGACAGCCAACAAATGGCTTGAAAAGAAAAGCACTTAAGGATTTGTATCAGAGGGGTAAGCATTCAGGAGCTCTGTCCTTCACTATTGTCAGTTCACTACCTGATTGCACCTTCCGGTCTTTATAGGGCTGGGACTGGAAGGGTCTGGAGTTTTCTCTATGTGATGGGGCGGTTCATTCGTCCTTCTTGGACGTTTTCTTGTTTTATTTTGGCTGCAGAGGAGGAAGAAGGAGACAATGTTAGCATCAGTGACCCCCCCTTTCTTTCTAGGGTGGAACTTCTTACCTCACCAGAGCCAGGAAGGTGGTCCCCAGACGTGCATGCATGACATTGCATAATCAAAATAAATGGAAATTGAAAGTTTCCATGTGAATGTCCTATGAAGTCGGACCTCTGAGTTGGACAATTTGCAGAAAACAAAACTGCCTGTATTCTCCAAGTTGTAATGTAACAGTGACTTAGAGTCAGTTTTGTATAAAATAAAAAAATAAAACCGCCAGAAGTGCCATTTTTTGTGGTCAAATTGCATTCAGATCAAAGTGATGCACAAAAAATAGATAAAGTAACAAATCAATGGCCACCTTGCTGATTTATGAAAAGTCCAACCAGAAATTCACATGAACACACCAAAGTGGGGAGGTGAAATGTCAGATGCAGGAGCTCTAAAACCTCAGAATTTATGTGAATGTAACATTAGCCAGATCTCATGCATTTAATAAAGGCCAAGCTAGAGCATCACACTCATCTGTTTGTACTCTTAAGTGTTTCTTACTTTTTGGCTTATTTTAATTACAACAATCTCTCGTTGTCATTTTGAGTTAATTTCTCCTTTGTCATTCAATGGTTTCTGCCTATGATGGCCATTTTGTTGGTTGCTTTAGTTGTCTCTTTGCCAAAGCAGACACAGATAAACAGTTCCAGTATTATTTCTCTCGATGTATGAAGGCCCTTGTTCATAAAACTATTCCACTTCTTGTCATTTAAAATTAATTCCTGTTTCTTTACATGTTCAATGTGTTCTTATTAAATGAGTAAACTATACAATAATTACTGTATGATAAAGAAAATGAAATGTAGCATAAACACAAGCCCATAATTTGGGGCCACCATCTACTCAAAGCACCGTGATGTTCCAACAATGATGGATGGATTAAAAACCAGAAGTCTGTATGACCATCAACATCAAGTGACTCTGTGAGAACCCCAACTACAAAGAGGACTATTTCATTTATGTTAGGTAGAATGCCCAGAGGGGACTGGGCAGCCCCGTGGCCTGGAAACCCTGCAGATTTTATTTTTTTTCTCCAGCCGTCTGGAGTTTTTTTTTTTGTTTTTTTCTGTCCACCCTGGCCATCAGACCTTACTCCTTTTCTATGTTAACTAATGTTGTCTTATTTTAATTTCTTATTTTGTCTTTTATTTTTCTTTTCTTCAGTATGTAATGCACTTTGAGCTACTTTTGTATGAAAATGTACTATATAAATAAATGTTGTTGTTGTTGATATGATTTGTAAATCATAAATAGATCAACATTATGGAAAATATACATAAAATATAAATCAGGTGGTTTTAAGTTCAAACTCAACTCTCCTGTGTTAGTTAAACTCATTCTCAAAAACAGGAAAGGTCCATAAACAAAAAGCCCATGTTTCTACTAGAAGAATCACTCGATGAGTGGCACACTCTGAATCCTAGTTTGGAATGAACCAGCCGTCAAGTTGGACTCAAGCCACAAAAGCCACCAGTTAAATTTTTATACGGTGATTTCATGAGTACTGCAATATTTATTAGCATTCCCTGTAAAGTCTGACTTCACTTGTCTGGTTTTTAATTATACTGTGATAGTGTGCTCTAAAAAAATACTATGTGAAATAATGTTTGATGTCTGTTAGAAGTTTGTTAAATTAGAAGTCGCATTGTTATAGGGTTCTTTTCAATTAGAAATATATAGGAGAAGCGCGAAGCAGAAGGGCAGAGAGTATGGTAAGAGGAAAAGAATGGAAGAGGCAGAGAGCAAGAGAGCAGCATTGGGGGAAAAAAAGTGGACGAGCCAGCCAGCTGAGAAAGAGAAAGGTCAGTGCGGTCAGGGGTCCCAGATGGAGCGAGTGATTGGCGCTCGTGGGACAGGATTGTTTAAATGGATTATTTATTTAATGACGGCAACACTACACTATTTATTTGGACACTGTTGATTTTGTTGTTTTTAAATAAAGGAACTTTGCACATTTGGCACCATCCCCTTGCTTCGTTGATGATGTCTTCACTGTCCAGCTCATACGGTTACAATACCGACGGCGTCGGGTTCAAGAGCTCCCAAACTGGAGGCGGGAGCCTGGAGTAGAACCCGCATTGTCACATCGCCTTTCTAATTCAGAAACACGGGAGGCCAGAACTTATCTTGGCACCATCAAGTGTAAGACAGAAACAATCTTTATGAGCATGCGGTAGTGCTGTCTGTTGTTGAAGCTTCATTTTGCTGTGTCATTACATTCAGAACAAAGCTACATTTCTGTCCACCATTTCTACACACTTTCAGACCATATCCAAGATTTTCAAGGAGCTATTCTTTGATCTTGAACATACAAGGTGTGACAATTTAATTCCTGGAATGAACCTGTAGAAAAAAATGTGTGTATATATCTGTGCACTAGTGGCTACTGTTACCTAAGTAGTAATCTCCTCCTAAAGCTATGCATTTAGTTAAATAACATTTCCATTGCTGGAAAAGTGACCTTGAGTTAGGTTGTAATGTAACGCTAGATGTCAGAAATATTTAAAAATCTTCATCCATTCATCACAGATTTTATTTTTAGGAAGAGCCAGAAATCACAAGGGTCTAAATGAGGTGAATAAAGCAGGTACCGTACATACTCTCGTATAAGTCAGGTCTTGAAACCCAAAAAAATCGATCATAAAATCAGACCCCAACTTATGCATCCATTCAAAAATGCTACACTTATTTATTTTTTTTTACATCTTCTTGTCTCCTCCAATCTCGTATCAGTTTCTCAGGCACACTGAATTTTGTTGCAGCAGAACAGGTACCAACTTCTTTCGCTACTTCAACAATGTTTAATCTAAAACCAACTTCATATTTTCTTCTGATTGAATATTCCATCGTAGATAAGGATTGCTATTACGATAAAGGTGCAAACAACACTTCAGATAGTTCAGGTATTACTGTGTGGTCACGTAGGCACACTACATGGAAAAAAAAAGGCACTGCGCTCCGCGGTTACTTTCTCAGGTGACCGTTAGCATATCATAATCTCTTGGACCAATAGCGTGAGTTTTCCACATTTGACTTATACGACCGACATTATAAAATACCAGAAATCCATCCATCCATCCCTTTTCCAACCCGCTGAATCCATACACAGGGTCACGGGGGGTCTGCTGGAACCAATCCCAGCCAACACAGGGTACAAGGCAGGAACCAATCCCGACAGGGTGCGAACCCACCGCAGAATACCAGAAATTATATGGTAAAATCAAGTCCCGACTTATCCACGGGAGAACTTATCCTCAAGTGTATACGGTAATTGATTTCTTAACCAGGAGGTCACTGAGTGCAGCATGGCTCTGGGCATTGCTATGGTGGATGTTTCACTTTCGGGCTCAGTGTTCACATCTTTCCACACCTCCTTGAACCTCTTATGCTACTCAAAGACACTTGACTTTTTCATAGCATCCTCACCACACGTCACTTTCAACAGCTCCAATATTTCAGCAGCAATTTGTAGCACAGGTGACACTACACGGTCATTCTGGAAATTAAATTGTCACACCTCATACATATATCTGTCTGTGCTGTGACACGTGTAATAGTCCTTTTGTTAAATTGTTCAAGTATTACTGAATATGTGTTATGACCTGCAGTGTTGGTGTCTAAATCATTCAGCAAACATAAAATATCATACTGGCTGCAGGTCTGAGGGGGTTGTAGTTAGAAGAGTTGTCAGATATAAATACAACAAATAAAAGTCCAGTAACATTTTTCATAAAAACTAAAGCTACAAAATAGTGTACTAAAATAAATGTGTTACTGTTATACCTCTGCCATGGTTCTTCCCCAGGTTCGGATTCAAGTCCTTATTTCATGGCCATTATGTTTATTTTTACTTTGCTTAAGTGTTTTGTGGGTGGTCTCCCGATAGCCGATGCCACTTGCCAATCACTGCATGGAACTGCCCTCTACCCTATAAATCGGGAGGGTCTCCCACAGTTCTTGGCAGTTCAATTCAATTGCATTTAGGAGTGGTGACTTTGTGTGCTTTTTTGTAAACTAATAACTCGGAGACTCTCTAGCAGTTTTACTATATTCGTGAATTGGGAGAGGCGTTAGCCTACTCTTAGTCAGAGGACATGGACCCACCTTTGCTTCCTGGCTTTTGTAAGAAAGTATCACTAGTATATGAGTCCTATTAATCTTTGTCTTGAGAAAATACCTCCAGATAGGCAATGTTTTAGTGAAAACTTCAAGCCTTGACTTCCATTGCTGAGGTGTTTCACTTGCACGTTGCTGAGCCGCGGTGTTTGCTTCGTTTCGACATTGTGCCTCTTCATCTGTGTCATTGGCAAGACGTTTTTGTTGGGCGGCACCATTTGCTGCATGCAGATCTTTCATAGCAAGCGGCGAAAAAATGTAAAAACGCATGCGTGCACCATCTAGTGGCTGTGGTTGAACGTGAGCAGAGCAGACTGCTCCATACACACACACATACACACACACACAGGTCTTTCATTAATGTATGTCTAATTCAATGTGCTTTGTGATTTTTCTGGATTTTTCTGAACTTCTGGTCTGTGTTTTGACCTTTCTATCGGAATCTGCATTGTGACTTTTTTAAATTTGGATTGCCTTCTTTTTACAGGCAATTCCATTTTGCCTTTGTGCTCCACAGAGCTTCATTGTGATTGAAATATTGTTTTTCATGTAGAATAAGTATTTTACTTTAAAAAGATTGGGTGCTTGCCCTTATTACTAGCTGGGGTTTAACAGTAATAACCTCCTTTAATGGGCTTTATTGTAAGAGTTTAGGATTGTGTGCCTTAGTGTTAGGGACTCACAGTTTATGACAGTTACTTAAAATACTTTAGGATTATACTCTTAAACAGATTTGTGTGTTGAAGATTCTGTATATATAAGATATCTGTATATATATATATATATACATATATATATTTATCTGTATATATATATATATATATATATATCGAGAGAGAGAGAGAAAAAAGAGAGAGATGTATGTATGTGTGTGTGTGTATGGCTGTGTATCGCATATTCACAAGCTTGTACAATGTTTTGCACTATCTGTTGTAAAGGAACAGAGGAGGGGGCTTGGGGAGCTCTAACAAATCATCAATTTTGCATTTAAGAGTGGACAAAAAGACAAAGGGCAGTGACCAGTAACCTCACTATTACCCATCTGATAGTCCAATCCTTCTGATCTTCCAAGACAAAAATACACCATGGACTAAAATTTACCCACTTCACCAGGATTATACAAAAATATCAACAGCAAAGATTTTTTACCAGAAAAATAATGAACTTCAGACTGTTTTTCAGTAGTTCTGTAGATGTACTTTGGACTTATCAGGAAAGTCTTCTATAGCATTGGTTTTTGAATAGCTCATTGTAAAGATGGGAAGAGATAGTTTAATCCATGAGAGACAACTATAGAAAACTTGTCCCACTAATGTCCTTATCATTTAGTTTAAGAATTGTGTCAAACTTGTTGTCTCCATGTGTTGGCAATGGCAATTTCTTTAACTCTAGTTCTTTGGGCAACATCACAACATCAATAGGATATACGTAGTATTTAAAAGCATGGAGGTGGTCAGACAAGCCTATAACAAATGACAACCTGACATTTCCTAAGAATTTTCCAAATTAAGCGAAGTATCTTGGAGAGTTGGGCTGTAACCATTTCTGAATGGCTAAGAAAATCTTAATGTTCGTGCTTATTCTTGCAGAACTAGCTTGATCTGTGTCAAAGGCCCAAAGGATCAACAGCAGGGAGCTGACCTCTGAAATACAGACAGTCCAACCAAAGAGACATGGGATCTAACTTTAACTCTTTATGCTGTAGTGCTTAAGAATTCTACTGGGTTTACTCACATATGCCCACATAGCCTGATGAATACAGGGGTACATAAGTCACATTGACTTGCTGGTGTCTATACCTAAGTAAGACCATGAATAACTGCATCAGTCTTATTGTCCCTGAAGCTTTTCTACAAACATAAGCAAAGAGCCCACATACTGTTCTTTTTTTTTTGCTGGCTATACATACAGGTGGCTTTTTACACCATGTGTTACCAGCATGTTGCCTGTCATATTAATGACATTTAGGAGATGGCAAAAATGAAAAACAGCTGGAAAGCCAATCCCTAATATTTCATTTTGCTTAGAAATTGCTGACAGGTTATTTTAGGTGAAAGTGGATCTTAAGCACACATAAAATAAAAAGAAATCAAACATGCTTTCTGTTGGCCATAAATGATCATACATTATACTGTATTTAAACACTTTTTGTGGGAGGTTTATATGTCATGTCAATATTGATTCTTAATCGATAAAAAAACATAAAACCAATATTGCATTAGTGACCCATATAAAATATATTACTGGTTAATTTTTAAGAAAAGGACAAACCCTCATGTCATTTGTAGTGGAAGCAGCGTGCTCAGATATCTATAATATCTGCTATGTCTTATTTCCAGGGGAGTTCCTGTTTAACTCCAATGTTCATCATAAAGCCACCCCTGATGACAAAGTGACAAAACTGATGACAATTATGAACAATGCTGCATATCCTCTCTCTGACACATTAACTTTGAGGACTTTCAGCCAATGAATTATTCAGCAAACATGTGTCAGGAAACGCAACTGGGACTCCTTTGTACTAACAGCAACATGCCTGCATAAGGACTCACTGAGACTGCTCTTTTACCTTTAGTCATATCTGATGTTTTCCATCCATCCATCCATTATCTAACCTACTATATCCTAACTACAGGGTCACGGGGGCCTTTTGGAGCCAATCCCAGCCAACACAGGGCGCAAGGCAGGAAACAAACCCCGGGCAGGGCGGCAGCCCACCGCAAGGCGCGCACACAGACACACACACACACACACACACACACACACACACACACACACACACA
>JANRMT010049829.1:38509078-38526422 GCA_026402145.1 Polypterus bichir lapradei
AGATAGATAGATAGATAGATAGATAGATAGATAGATAGATAGATAGAACCTTTCTCTAAAGCTCACAGTCAATTCTCCACCTCTTGACGTGCTGTACGACGGAGTTTGATAATGAAGAGTGTATGACCTCAATGTGGCTTCATATTTACTGGGATAGCCAAACTGGGACCGTGTCAGTCTTTCTAAACATGCATCATGGTTGATATTTTATAATCATTTCCGAGTTTTACTCAAGTACCCAAGTATTTAGTGACTGAAATCAATAAGCAGTTCCTAAACATTTATTCTAAAATTTATAAGAAGCCAGTACATAGTGGAAAAATGCAGGAGTAATGCAGGGCCCTTTTTGTTAGAATTCATGCCACTGCATTGAAAACAAGCAATAAATGTGCAATATTTTAACAGCATAACACTGAGAAGAGTCTACCTGGAAAAAGGTACATGAATTAGTATATCAGGATTACATCATCACAACAATCGCTTGATTTTTGCTAATTAGAATAATTTTAAAGGGGATTTTTAGATAACATGGAAATGTGTGTTTATAAATTTTAACCTGTTATTGCTGACATGTTCTTTTTCTGCCTTATTCATAAGTACTGCTCTGATCTAGCTAGCAATGCCCACAACACAAAGGCTTTGATGGGCCTAGCCAAGAAGAAAAATACCCAGTTCTGCACAAATTACCATGTTCTGCTTGAGTACAAATATACATACATATTTAAATACAAATATATATACACGAGATCTCAGTATGTTAAAATGGCATGTCATAAAAATGGCAGCTTCCATGAGAAATGTGGTTAGTCACCATGTACCTATTGTAACATCTGTAGTGTTTCTGTTGCTAATTTACCAAGAAGCTGACCAAATGCATTACTGACTCTTTGGTCAAAAGAAAAAGACACAAATGTTTCTTTTAACCTTGCTTAACCATTTCAGAGTTCAAATAAGTAACCATGGTACTATAGATAGAACTGTTTTCAGGTCATATCTAACTGGTAGACACTTTTCAGTGACTTTAAATTCCTCTTTTTCGTCTACTGCTCCTCTTAAATGTGGTGTTCCTCAGGGATCCATTTTTGTTTCTTTCTTATTCTCTATATACCTTCACCTTATTAAAGCTATTTTTAGGAAATTTAACATTTCTTTTCACTGCTATGCTGATGATACGCGGGTTTATATTCCCGTCCGCAACTCTGCAATAAATCAACTGCACAACTGTCTTTCTGAACTAAGATTCTGGATGGCTAATAATTCTCTTGATCTGAATCAAAATAAAATGGAGGTGCTTATAGTGGGTCCATCAGCTAAAGCCCAAATTGGTCTTGGACTTCTCGGCTCTTTCTCTGCCTTTTCCAAACCTCAAGTCCGCAATCTTGGTGTTACCTTTGATAGTAACCTCTCTTTTGAGGAACAAGTAAATTCTGTAGTCAAGAGTTGCTTTTTCCAGCTTCATCTATTAGGTAAGATCAAGCCTTTTTTTATCTTCTAGGGATCTTCAGAAAGCTACTCATGCTTTTATCTTTTCTCGCCTTGATTACTGCAACTCGCTGTATTCTGGGATCAGCAAATCCCTGATATGCAAGTTACAGTTGGTCCAAAATGCTGCCGCTCGCTTTCTGGTTGGGGCAAGAAAGTCTGATTCTGTTTTTCCAATATTAGCTTCTTTACACTGGCTGCCTGTCAGTTTTCAAATTGATTTTAAAATCTTGTTGCTAGGTTTTAAATCTTTACGTTGGCTTGCTCCTGCCTATTTATCTGAATTGTGTGTTTTACACCAGCCATCCAGAGTGCTTAGATTTTCTGGTCCATTGTCTCTTGTTGTCCCTCATACCAAGTGCAAAACTAAGGGGGACAGGGCTTTTACAGCTGCTGCTCCTCGCCTGTGGAACTCTTTACCTCATCACATAAAGGAGTCGTCTACAATTGAACTGTTCAAAACAAGATTAAAGACTCATTTCTAATCACTTGCATTCCGTGACCTTCAGTAATGCTGATGGCTTCCTCATTGTGATTATGCAACATTACTTCTATTTATTATTTATTTTATTTATGTTCATTTATTTTATTTCTAATTATGTTATTCATGTTAATTGTATGTTTTTCTTTTATTCTATTATTGTAAAACACTTTGGCCACAGCATTCCTATGTTGTTTTAAATGTGCTATTTAAATAAACTTGACATTGACATTAACATTGTTACATATTGTTTGTAACAGGCCTGTGCCGATGGCTGTAACCACAGCAGTGCTGCACTGCTACTTGCATTTGAACTTATATAGAGTGTCATGCAAGCTCGTCAGAGGGTCACCCTCCAAGTTCTTCCCAGATATGTGAGAGGCGGGCTCTGTTGGTAACTGTCTTGTCTTTTTCTTCCCAATTAGGGTAACAGATTCCTCCCCTTCCAGACCCAGCACCATAAAAACACAACCGTCTGGAAGGAGGCATCACTTGTTTCCAGAGCAAAGGAGCTCCTCAACCTTTTGATGTCAGGTGAACCAGCCATTATTAAATCAGCCCCATTATTCTGCAGGCCACAGTTCTTGTCTCTTTTTATGCCATCAAGCATTGTTTTGCTCGTACTGTTAAGTAAAAGGGGACAGCCGGGTTGGGGTCCCAAAATGTATTTATGTTTGAGCCTGTCATTTCATTGGATGACTACAATAGACATACATTTACATGTTTACATTTGTGGATACAGTATCTGGTAAGTTTACAAGCTACTGTTAATCTTTTTGTTGTGCTGGAGAATGATCCCTTGTAAATTTTGTGTGCAAAATGGTTTTGTTTTATGGCATATTACAGAAATAGTGATGGTAATTTCTTTTGTGTGTTACTCACCCTATGTTCTTTGTAGTAATGTCTGGGAATCTTTTAAATTTCATGTTTTTATGGAGAATAGAGATAACTGACGCAATAGTCCTCCATGGGAACCAATGCTGAAAAAAGAGCAAACAATATCAAAATACTCATGAAAGTATCTGCATTTACTTGTGTCACATAATGCAATGTTAGACATCCAGAGGTCGTTACTTCTGTATCTAATGTATTTATGGTGTCAGGTATTGTATATTGTGCTGTTTACCTCTGTGTACCTTTGTTATGTGTATGGATGTATCACTAAGATTAATTCCTATCAACGATGAGGGCTTTGCAATAAAGGTCAGAGTTCAAATTCAAGTATACTCACGATGTCTGAAACACAGATATCTTGGCCAAAAATATTGCAAAATAAGCTCCTTCCAGAAAATCTTCCCTTGAACATATTCAAACAAGGCCAATCTTTTGAACATTATTGATGACCTCATTCCTCATTTATGCCACATTTCTGGATTTTTATGAAACTGCAATGTTCAAAATGACCTTCTGCTTGTTGAAGCACCTTGAATATGCACAAATACGAGGCACTCTTGTACCTGATCATTTTTTTTTACTCCTAATTTTTTTGCTTCTGTCAGACCACACTCTGCAGTGTCGATGTGGAGATCCATGGTAGCCAGTGAACGAGCATCTCCTGAGCAGGACTCCTGACCAGTCAATGAGGGGGTTAGGTGGGTCTTCAGTTCAAAAACTCAGTCTTGTTTGAATGTCCTTCACAAGAGGACCTTCCAGAAGTGATTTATTAAACAATATTTCAGCCAAAATACCAGTGTTATGGATGTTGTAAGTTTTAACTGGAGTAGAGGGCTACCCGTCTAAGACGGGTGGAAATCTGAGTAGTCAATGTAGACTTTTGCGTTAACATCCTACAATGTATATTCCTCTCTATTAAATGTCATTTGGAATGGGATTCATAAAAGCAGTGTCAGTGTTTGTGATGCAGCATCTGTTGGAGTGACAGTAGCTGCGTTTCCATTGTAGTTATGCGCAAAATAGAAGAGACATTTCTGAAAAGTCGACAAAACTCAAATGCAAATTGTCTGTTTCCACTGAGTGATTTTATGAAAAGAAAGTTTGTTTTATCACCTGAAATTAGAAATGGGGACCGATACGATGGGTGTTGGTTCTGTTACTTCGATTGCATCTACAGTTGCTGTGCTCATTTTTAATCAGAGGTGAAGAGAGCCAGTGGTTACAATAAAGAGAAGGCGAACTCCCTATACTTGGTTGAGGTCACGCATCTGGGATTTCTGTGAAACTGCCCACAGTGATTTTACTGAGGAGCTGTGGATACAAAATTTCAGGTTGAGCTGCACAACATGCATGGAACTATGCAACACAATAGGCCCCTCTTGTGTCCCCTGCTGGCGCCTACACAAGGGAGTCAGTCCCGACCAAGAAGTACAGAGCCATCGTGCCTTATAAACTGGCTACCTGTGTAGAGTACAGGATTGTTGCCAAGACTTTTGGTGTGAGCAAAACCACCATTTTCAGTTGTATATGGGGTGTGTCAGGCCATATGCTCCAAAGTAATGAGGCAATACCTTACTTTACCTGATGAGGAAGAGGCACAGCAGATTTTGCAGTGCAATTACGAGATACAAAAAACACCTCAGGATTTTGGTGCAATCGATGGCTCACATATCCCTGTTAGTGCACCAAGTGTAAACGGATATGGGGATTATGTTAACAGGAGAGGCTGGACATCTATTGTTCTGCAGGCGAAAAAAGTGTTTCTGTTGTAGTTTTGCAAATTATTGCTTTGTCGAATCGCCTGAAAAATTGCCTCAAGCGAACGTATAAACTGTTTTTGCAAATTTTTTAAGTTTTTTCATTTCCATTAGCATTTTGTTCTTTTGCAGTTTCAAAATGCGCATTAAGGAGGTTAACAGAAATGCAGCTAGTGATAAATCAACAGGACGGACACACAAACTGACAAACAGACACTTGCCCTTTTATTAAGGTGGATATCTGACCTAATAATTATTCAACACAAGTAAAAGCAGATTTTTCATGTGTTCTTTGATATTGTTTGCAGTTGTTCCTCGTTGATCCCTATACAAGCCTATTGCATCAGGAATTTTGTTATCTCAGTGTTCTATAAGAAAACACAAATCTAAAAAAAATTCTCATTCATTATTACAAGCAACATGAAGTAAGTGATTTTTGGCCAGAGTATTCCTTTAAGAAGAAACTGTCTCTCTATTATAAAAAAAAAATCTTGGAAGGAGACGAGACGTGATTGTCTCAGAGACACTTTCACGTCACTCGAGACGAGTCTTCATGCCAAGCGATGTAACCGGAAGCCACATGAGACAAGAGCTTATGCAAAGAGATTTGGAAAAGTCCTGCATGGTTATGTCAGACACATTTCTTGTGGAGAGAAAGAAATGATATTCCCTCACGCGCAGTTATACGTTGCATTGTCACGGTGTAATTCCCAACACAGAATCAAAATTCAATGTGATATTGATGAAAAGGTAAAAGCAAAAAGAGATTGAATATATGAACATAGGTGATATGACGGGTAGCACAGTGGCACAGTGGCACAGTGGGTAGCGCTGCTGTCTCGCAGTTAGGTGATCCCAGTTCGCTTCCTGGGTCCTCCCTGCGTGGAGTTTGCATATTCTCCCAATGTCTGCATGGGTTTCCTCCAGGTGAGCCGGTTTCCTCCCACAGTCCACAGACATGCAGGTTAGGTGCATTGGCGATCCTAAATTGTCCCTAGTGTGTGCTTGGTGTGTGCTTTGATTCCTGCCTTGCATCCTGTGTTGGCTGGGATTGGCTCCACCAAACCCTCGTGACCCTGCAGTTAGGATATAACGGGTTGGATAATGGATGGATGGATAGATGATATGACAGAAGTGCACTGTGCGAGATGCAGATCATGTGGCACGGCAGCAGCAGCAGCAGCAAGCCAGCAGTTGATTCAGCAAAGAGGAGGTAAAAAAAAATTCGCATGTGTTTCCCATTGTATCACCGTTTAAGAGGCGGTGTTGGAGGAGCGACTGTGTCTCCTTGGGGTGCATTCAGCCCCCCTCTTCATAACGTGAGCGGCAGAGACGCAATGTGGTTGGCGCGTGGCACATAGCACATAGGCAGGGCAAACGAAGTAAGCAGGGGGCAAAGCCCCCTATTAAACTACAATATCATTTTCAAATTAGTTATTTATGATAATCCTTCTCCATTCTTACTCACTACAATTTCTTTCATATAGTGCTTTAAGCCAGCGTACATTTTCAGGAAATGGAAGAGAAGTAATGCCAGCAGCATTTTAACTCCACCGAGTGAGGATTGTTTCCATTTTCTCAGATTCCAGTGATTGTACATTTTTCTTGCTATAAAATTCTGCAGTCTTCTCAGCCATTTTCTTGCTGTTGCAAAAACAACTAACATGTTACATCACCAGCCCTGAATGTAACACCACCCACGGCTCACATTCACTTGTACAGAATATGATTATGAGAAAATGTAATCCTTCAGTGCAGAATGGGTCAAACTAGCACTGATTTGAAACTTCAATACTTGAATGTAAAGTCACCGATCCATTCAGAAATGACAGGTATCATGCTGTAGATATGTTAGGCTACAGGGTGCAGCGCATTTGATAAGCCGTTCGGCATGGTTGGCTTGTCCAGTGTTCTATGGCCATCAGGAGTCCCATTATGAGGTTTCATTAAAAAGGCATTTCCAAATGTTATATGGTACACAAATTTAGCCATATAGATATTAGGTTGGAGATCACTAAGACAAAGTGCCTAAAGGTCTGTGCACCAACCCAACTGCCCTGGAGAATCTGAAAGCTCCATGGCATGAAATGTTCAGGTGTGCTTGGCCACTGTTCAATCTTGTGGTTTTAATTGTACAGTTTCAATTCATTTCACTTTTTATTTCATGTAATAAAAGCCCATTTGCAGGACACAAAATGTGACCCATCTATTTGCAGTTGTCCTGTCGTGCTATATATTTCTGTCAGATCAAGACATATAACATCGGAGAAAACTAACTAAAAAAATCTGTTAAGTAAAAAAGAATACATCCATGAAGGCCTAAGAGAAGATTTATGGATGTGGTGAGAGAGGACATGCAGGTGATGGGTGTAACAGAACAAGATAAGGAGGACAGGAAGATATAGAAGATGGCCCCTAACAAGTGCAGCCAAAAGAAGAAGAAGAAGATTGAGAGGTAAGACAAGGTCGTGGCAGGTGTGTGGTAAAGCCTTGTAATGCCTGGGCCTCGCTTTTACTACCTAGCTGTGTATTTTCTGTATGAAGTGTGCATGTTATCTCCTTATGTGAGTACAGGGTTATTGAAGAAGAATTAAAACTGTTCTGAAAATGGGTGTGCACATTAATGATAACAAAGACAGGCATGAAAAAGGCTGAAGAAATGCACAAATGAATAAATGAATGCTTGGATGGGTTCATGGGTTATGAAGTTTGTTATGCTCATTAATGTAATAAAAATCTTATATCTGAGCTCTAAAGCCTTACAAAATGATGTTATAGCACACATAATCCATTAGAATATTAATTAGGGCCATTCTGGTGTAAAGGACTTATTTCTAACTTCACACTTTCTTTTGGCAGATTCTTTGATGCACATGTTTCTTATTCACACAAGGAGATTATTCACCACCTTCAACACTTTTTGGGATTTCGAGTTGCCAGTCTGTACCCTGCCAGCTCCATTTGGAGTATATTCTCTTCCTTAATGTGCCTTTTCAAGTTTTTTTTTTCTGCCTCCACTTCTAACAAGAGCCTCTGAAATAGCAAACAAGATGCCAAGGGGGGAAAAAATAAATCCAGCGCCCCATCTTTGAAGAAAACAGATGCACCTCGGCAGTGACAGCAGTGACGTCAATGTGCTGATGGCAGCAGGCTGCATCTGCACAATTCTGCGACACTAGTCAGGAAAGATGGTTCTTAATTGAGACCAGGGGAGCGTGAATTCCATTTTAATTGTATATTGAATACAGCAAATGAATCGCTGCATGGTCAAGCCGGCTGTAGGATTGATGAGGCCCCACCTCAGTGTTCTTATAGATTAACCACCGTCGTTTTCTGTAGCATTATTTAGTTCAGTCCTGTTTTCTTCTATCTAATCATTATAATAACACAAGAATAGCAGCTTGTGTTTTTACCACAGAGCGGATGGTCATGCATTTTGTATCAGAGCGCAATGCGGGGATACAGAGGTCCAAGAAAGAGCTGCTAATATTCATCAGACAAAAAAAATCAATGGGATGAAAAAGGCGGTTGAAAGTAATGAAATAAATTCAGATTTGGTAGACTACTTTACATTGTTTAAAACAAGCTGTACTGCACGTAATGGGGAAAAGGAATTAGAAATAGAAGCGGCAGTTAAAGGTATGATTGTTCATCTGTCAAGTTACATTGTTAAATTTAGCCTTTCAGCTCCATCCTGTCAGACTCTCAAAGCCGGCTCTGCATACGATAGCAGCTTGTGCTATAAAACGTCCATCCAGCTGGTCCCAGTTCAGTTGTCAGCGCAGCAGCCGGCTCAGTGCTTATTTCTAAGGAAAAACCTCTGGGTTCATCTCCTCCAACGCTTCTCGGGAGTGTTTCTGGTGCAAAAAATCTTACTACTTGTTTCAGATTCCACCATGGCAGCGGCATATATCAATTAACAAAGGCGCTAACAAACCTGTGTTTCCTCATATATGGGAAATATTTCCATTGCGCCGGGCACAGCACGAAGAGGTAACGTGGGTCCTCCTTCCCATGGGCTCACCACCTATGGGAGGGGCCAAGGAGGTCGGGTGCAGTGTGAGTTGGGTGGTGGCCAAAGGCGGGGACCTTGGCGGTCTGATCCTCGGCTACAGAAGCTGGCTCTTGGGACATGGAATGTCACCTCTCTGAAGGGGAAGAAGCCTGAGCTAGTGCGCAAGGACGAGAGGTTCTGGCTAGATTTAGTCGGACTCACCTCGACGCACAGCTTGGACTCTGGAACCAATCTCCTTGAGAGGGGCTGGACTCTCTACCACTCTGGAGTTGCCCCCGGTGAGAGGCGCCGAGCAGGTGTGGGCATACTTATTGCCCCCCGACTTGGAGCCTGTACATTGGGGTTTACCCCGGTGGACGAGAGGGTGGCCTCCCTCTGCCTTCGGGTGGGGGGAAGGGTCCTGACTGTTGTTTGTGCGTATGCGCCGAACAGCAGCTTGGAGTATCCACCTTTTTTGGAGTCCCTGGAGGGGGTGCTAGAGGGCATACCTTCTGGGGACTCCCTTGTTCTGCTGGGAGACTTCAATGCTCACGTGGGCAATGACAGTGAGACCTGGAAGGGTGTGATTGGGAAGAATGGCCCCCGAGATCTGAACCCGAGCGGTGTTTTGTTATTGGACTTCTGTGCTCGCCACGGATTGTCCATAACGAACATCATGTTCAAGCATAGGGGTGTTCACATGTGCACTTGGCACAAGGACACCCTAGGCCTCAGTTCGATGATCGACTTTGTGGTCGTGTCATCGGACTTGCGGCCACATGTCTGGACACTCGGGTGAAGAGAGGGGCGGAGCTGTCAACTGATCACCACCTGGTGGTGAGCTGGCTTCAATGGTGGGGGAGGATGCCGGTCAGGCCTGGTAGGCCCAAACGTGTTGTGAGGGTCTGCTGGGAACGGCTGGCAAAGTCCCCTGTCAGAAGTAGCTTCAACTCCCACCTCCAGCAGAACTTTGACCACGTCCCGAGGGAGGTGGGGGACATTGAGTCCGAATGGGCCATGTTCCGTGCCTCTATTGTTGAGGCGGCTGACCGGAGCTGTGGCCGTAAGGTGGTCGGTGCCTGTTGTGGCGGCAATCCCCGAACCCGTTGGTGGACACCGGCGGTGAGGGATGCCGTCAAGCTGAAGAAGGAGTCCTATAGGACCTTTTTGTCCTGTGGGTCTCTGGAGGCAGCTGATAGGTACTGGCAGGCCAAGCGGAATGCGGCTTCGGTGGTTGCCGAGGCAAAAACTTGGGCGTGGCAGGAGTTTGGGGAGGCCATGGAGAACGACTTTCGGATGGCTTCGAGGAGATTCTGGTCCACCATCCGGCGTCTCAGGAAGGGGAAGCAGTGCAGTGTCAACACCGTATATGGTGGGGATGGTGCGCTGCTGATCTCGACTCGGGACATTGTGGGTCGGTGGGGGGAGTACTTCGAAGACCTCCTCAGTCCCACTAACATACCTTCCAATGAGGAAGCAGAGCCTGGGGACTCTGAGGTGGGCTCTCCCATCTCTGGAACTGAGGTCACCAAGGTGGTCAAAAACTCCTTGGTGGCAGGGCCCCGGGGTTGGATGAGATATGCCCAGAGTTCCTCAAGGCTCTGGATGTTGTAGGACTGTCTTGGTTGACACGTCTCTACAACATCGCATGGACATCAGGGACAGTGCCTCTGGATTGGCAGACCGGGGTGGTGGTCCCCCTCTTTAAAAAGGGGGACCGGAGGGTGTGTTCCAACTACAGAGGGATCACACTTCTTAGCCTCCCTGGAAAAGTCTATTCGGGGGTTTTGGAGAGGAGTGTCCGTCGGATAGTCGAACCTCGGATTCAGGAGGAACAGTGTGGTTTTAGTCCTGGTCGCGGAACAATGGACCAGCTCTACACCCTTAGCAGAGTCCTGGAGGGTGCATGGGAGTTTGCCCAACCAGTCTACATGTGTTTTGTGGACCTGGAAAAGGCGTTTGACCGTGTCCCTCGGGGAATCCTGTGGGGGGTGCTACAGGAGTATGGGGTAACGGACCCCCTGATAAGAGCTGTTCGGTCCCTGTACAACTGGTGTCAGAGCTTGGTCCGCATTGCCAGCAGTAAGTCCAGCCCGTTTCCAGTGACAGTTGGACTCCACCAGGGATGCCCTTTGTCACCGATTCTGTTCATAACTTTTATGGACAGAATTTCTAGGCGCAGCCAGGGTGTTGAAGGGGTTCAGTTTGGTGGACTCAGGATTGGGTCACTGCTTTTTGCAGATGATGTTGTCCTGTTTGCTTCATCAGGCCATGATCTTCAACTCTCTCTGGATCGGTTCGCAGCTGAGTGTGAAGCGGCTGGGATGAGAATCAGCACCTTCAAATCCGAGACCATGGTCCTCAGCTGGAAAAGGGTGGAGTGCCCTCTCAGGGTTGGGGGAGAGATCCTGCCCCAAGTGGAGGAGTTCAAGTATCTCGGGGTCTTGTTCAGGAGTGAGGGAAGAATGGACCGTGAGATCGACAGGCGGATCGGTGCGGCATCCGCAGTGATGCGGGCTCTTCATCGGTCTGTCGTGGTGAAAAAAGAGCTGAGCCGTAAGGCAAAGCTCTCAATTTACCAGTCGATCTACGTTCCTACCCTCACCTATGGTCATGAGCTATGGGTAGTGACCGAAAGAACGAGATCGCGAATACAAGCAGCTGAAATACAAGCAGTTTCCTCCGCAGGGTGTCTGGGCTTTCCCTTAAAGATAGGGTGAGAAGCTCAGTCATCCGGGAGGGGCTCAGAGTAGAGCCGCTACTCCTCCACATCGAGGATGCCTCCTGGACGCCTCCCTGGTGAAGTGTTCCGGGCACGTCCAACCGGGAGGAGGCCCCAGGCAAGACCCAGGACACGCTGGAGGGACTATGTCTCCCGGCTGGCCTGGGAACACCTTGGGATTCTCCCGGAAGAGCTAGAAGAAGTGGCCGGGGAGAGGGAAGTCTGGGCCTCTCTGCTCAATCTGCTGCCCCCACGACCCGACCCCAGATAAGCGGAAGAGGATGGATGGATGGATGGATGGATATTTCCATTGCCTATTACAAAGTGATTCTCTACAATGCATTCAAACTCTGCTAATCAAGTGTTTGCACATTTTTTTTATAAATCCCACTAAACCATTTTCTCCACTAAGTTTACTTAGTGATTTTAAGACTGTCAACAATCTTCTGCTGTTAAATAATTGAGCATAATGAAAAGAACTATCCAGTATCAGATAGAAGCACAGGGCTATGAAATACCACCTCCGGACAGGAGAGGGCACTCTCAGTAACATCTTTTCCTGTTTTACCTCCAGAACAGGTGCATTCTCAAGAACGCTGAGGTCACTGCCTTCCTGAGCAAACCAGAGGTCTCGCCTCTTCATTCCCAGGGGTGATTTTTAGAATCTCAACACTAGAAGTAAGCGTTCAGTGTTGGAATCCTCAACTGAGTGACTCATTCCACCTGGAGCGATTTTATTGTGTTGTTGTAACAACCTACATGGTTTATATTTGTGAGTATACACTCTCTAATATTTTCATTTTTTATCATTACAGTACGATGGGCATACCTTTAGGCACCCCAACCCTTTTTCTGTGTCCTTTGCAATTCTTTTACAGCAGTAGGTTATTAAATATATCCTTGGTTAAATTGTTCTTTGCACTTAGAATGTATGTGTTTAGGAGTATTCTGAGTTTTCACTATATCAACGATTGTGTGAACAAGAAGCATAAACACCCTGATTAACATAATCAAACTTTTCTGATTTGCAAGTCTAAGAAGGTACAAATTCGATGCGTGTGTACCTTGTGTCTTCTCACTCGTTCTGTTGCACTGGGCAGAGGATCATGGGAGTGAATGCATTTTGTCGTTTGTGGTTTTTTTGGAAGGCAGTAACTGAATAAGATCCTGGGCCAACGTTGTTATTATTGTAGCTAGACAAATCCTGAACAGTTTTTGTAAAAATCACTTTTGTTATGTATTTTATTTCATTTTTCTTAGTATGGACTTTTGTAACTATGAGGAAGATAACTTCATAGCTACACACTGTGGATGGGATGCCATTACCTGGCCAACTGACCAAGGTGATATATCTTTGCATTCCAAGTTACAGTAATGGCTCCTGGGAATTTTAATATTAGGGATGTCTGTGACGGTGCAAGTTGTCTCCATCCTTCTACTTAATTTTTGGGAGCCTCTTGAACCCTACGCTGACAATAACATAACCGGATGAGCATGGCAAATGAGGGCAAAACACACATGAAGCAAGGGGATGGTGAAAAGTGTTCAAGTGCTTTTATTAAGAGAAACAAATCAAAACAGTGTTCACAAAGGTGCAGTGCACCAAAAGTGTTCCATAAATTAAATAATTCATAATAGTTGGTGAATGTGTGGAGATTAAAATCCCATAAATAGAAAAATCCATTATAAAACAAGATTAAAACCATTTGGCAGGAAAATCAAAATCCACAAGCCCTGGTGCCTTCCTTTAAAAATGACACCTCTCTGGTTTATCCTATTTGGACCTCGCAGCACAGAGAGACATCAACCAACAGGTGCAGACACCCATTTCATATGGCCTGTGTCTCCACCACCAATCCCATGGCATCCATGAGCAACCCCGAGCTCTGCTCTGCCCAAACTGCTGCCATTGCAAAAGTAACTCTAGAGTGTAATGGTGACTCCTACTCACAAAGTTGCTCAACAGGAGCAACCCTCTGCCCCCTTCCTGAACGATGGCCACATGCTCCTCTTAGGGCTTCACTCCTGTCCATCTGCTTCTGTTCATTACACCGGCTTGCTTTCTCTCACCTGCCTACTTCTTCTGCTATCTTTTAACCTCCTCTCTCTTTTTTTCCTTTTTTTTTTTCTCTTCCACTTGTTCATTTTTCCTCTTTTATTTTTCTTTGTGATCTTGTGCTCCCCTTTTTATAGGCTGGGGAGCTTTTGCAGGTGCGATCACCTTATTGCTGCCCCGGGCTGATACTGAGACAATCAAACCCCTCACACATGCTGGCAAAGCAACTCACACCAAACCAGAGACAAGCCAGTCCCAACGAGAGCGCATCCATTATTTATTTATTAAAATGGCCATTTTTTTCTGAGCCATGGACCTACTATACCACAGTGACTTGAAGCTGGAATAGAGTCAGAAGTATGTTCAAGTCCAGGTAATGAAGTGTCATAATGCTTCTTTCATGCTGTTATTTTGAGCTTTGAGGCTAGCTACATTTTGGGTGAGTCAGGCTCAATGGGTAGGCTGTTTAGTTTGTGGCCCTGCCCTTATGGTCCTTTATGGAGGCCTCACACCCATTTTGCTATGTTTGGGACTTCTAATCACAACATACATGTACTTGTTGCTACGTGGTTGCCAGCAGCAATATCAGTGGTCACAAATATGATAATGTCAGTTATGGAGTAACAAGGTTGATCCCTGGGGTAACCTGATTGTCTAAGTTTGTGAAGTTTTCAAAGAATAGTATTAAAATTTGTTCATGTAATTCAGGTCCTGAGGTTTTTATTATCACTTCTGATTTATTTCTATGAATTAGGGTTGTGTTTAGGGTCTTGTCTTTGGTTTTTTTTTTAGCTGGTTTCAACCACAATTCTCATTTAGCTCCCTGTGCTTTCTTTTGTTCTCATGGCACAACATTAAGGGAATCGGTCAGAGGAACTTAGAGTCAGGAGAGAAGCAAGGGTAAGAGCTAACCCGACAAGGACGAGGAAGAAAAGGAAGCCAGTATACTCAGGAAGGAGAAATCTGGGAGGTAGGAAGAAATGCATTTCGGGTGAGGCTTGTTTAGTATGGTAGAATTGTGTTTAGACAGACCTAGAGAATGTTTTTTGTTTTATTTTGAAACCTTCCATTTAAACCTTCATTGTATGCTTGATTTTGTACAATAAAACACCTTTTTAAAACAAAGGCTGGACTGGCCAGGTGTGTTATGGGTATGGGGATCAGTACAGAGCAAGGTTACTATAGTTAACGAAAACTAAAATCAAAACTGAAACTATTATTAAAAAAACATTTTCGTAAACTGAAATAAAATAATTAACAAAACCGAAATGAAAAACTAAAACTAAACGAAACTATTAAAGTAGCTGGAAAGACTAACTGAAATAAAATAATAATTTACTAAAATAATTTTAGTTTTCATTTTTAAATAAGTATTCTTGCTGTTAATTTTTAAACCTTATAACTTTTAACTCTAAAACTGAAAGTCATCCACCACAAGCCGCCCATATATATTCATCCAGTGACCCTGTCGTTAGGATATAGCAAGTTGGATAATGGCTGGATGGATGAACGGCAGCTGGTGAAGGAGGGCGGCCGTTCACACAGCATTTGCGGTGACAGAGCGAGCTGAATACGTGTGTAAAGCGTGTGGATTAGAAAGTGATTTACGCACTGCCTTTCTTTGCACTTGTTGTATATCAAGATGTAATTCAAATGCCTGAAACTGGAATATGTTGGTCAACAATAACTTTACCGTATGGACAGAAAAATCATGAGTGAGTAACGTTTCAGTTTATTTCTCAGGTGCCTGCTTTTTGTTGACAGTAATTCACTGTATATGAGAAAGTATAATCATGAAAAAAATTTGACCTCAAGATTTTGATAAATCTTGACGTTTAGACCTCCCCAAGTCCGAAAATACTGTTTTTTGGAATGATGTCTGTGTGTGTGTGTGTGTAAACACGGTAACTCAAAAACGCATCTAGATAGATGGATGAAATTTTGCATGTGGTCGTTATACCAAAATTGTAGATCTCTATTAACTTTTTGGCCAAATCCATCAACCAGAAGTGGAACTTTACCTGAACACATACTCAATTTTTTTATTAATAGATGCAGCTGCAGAGTCCGATTTAATCAACTTTACTTTAAGAATAATTGAACAATATATTATTAATTTGATTTGATTTGTTGTTAATGGTTCTTTAATTTACATAATATAATCATTGTCTAGCAGTTTACTCCTCAAATAACCATCCCCATATCTGAGTACACGAGAAAGTCGAGGGTTGACCACTCCCGATTTTTGAAAATAAAACGGCACTGATCGAGAGACTGACTAGGTCATCATACAAGATCAACATATTGTTGCTAACCAATCACTTTTGCTTTAAAAACATCATTTAACAATGAAACGAGACAAACCTTGTAAAATTCTTCAGTTAGCAACGTCTACTGAACTACAGGTAAGTAGGCAAAGAGAGTCTGCCAAGTGATGAAAAGCTAAACATACTAATGTGTTTTTGTATTTATGCTATATTTATTAATTTATCTTTTTTAGTTAAGATTCACCATTATTAATACCAGATATTGTGAAAAGAATCCAATAGCAGAATTATGTTTTAAAATATTTGTCCCCATTTTTCAATGTTTCTCTCTCTCTCTCTCTCTCTCTCTCTCAAAACAGATAGTTGAAATATCATTTCTTTTTGTTCTTAACATCAGCCTTATCGTATATATTGTATACCAGGGATTTTTCCTGTCTTGCCTTCAAACCTGCTGCAGTAGGTTTCCTGTGATCCTGTCCTGATAAACAGGTTTAGATAATGTATATATCGTTCCTAACCTCAGATGCTGTTTCTGTTGTTTTGTGCCCGTCCATACTCCTATTACCTACTCTTGCTCTGTTCATTAAGGGTTTACTGTTCTTATGATGGGCTATTCAAGTCTCACTGCACCTAACCTTGACACTACATGCTTGTTTTTCTTTGTTTCCCTCAATACAGCCAGGTGGGGTCTGCACACTGATTCAAGCCTAAGAGTCCTGTTCTTCCTAAGGCCCCGTGATTTTCATGATCATACCTGTCACAACACAGTAGATTCTGTTTTCTGATTTTTGATCTTTTCAGGCCTGTAGGTGGCAAAATTCTGTCTATAAATTGTTTGTGCCTGAGATGGAATCAGAACTTAATATGGCTGGTAGGAAATAACAAAGCCCAGTATTTGAGATTTTTGAATGCCATATTGAACACATTCATTATAAGCACTTTGTCATTGGAGCAGGATATGTTGTGTGCTATAGACATTTAGAGTAAAAAACCCTCACACCTTAAAATCCACCTAAATTTCATTAGAAATTGGCCCATTCTGGGCAATAAAAGGTGCCAACAGTCAGAGCAGATTTGTTCAGCACAAATGACATAGAAAATATTTTTTAAATTATAAAATTGTGTAAAATTTTTCATATTCAGTATCTGGTTTTGATTATGCTTGTTTTTATCAGACAAAAACAAAACCAAATAGTAAACTGTGTCGTGTAGTGTAGTAAGCTTCCACTAACATTAAACTCATATCCAAACTCATTACGTGTACAGTTCTGTCTCATTGTGACACAAAAACTAAACTCCATAGTAGCTCTTTAACCATACTATAATTACTAAAACTAAAACTGAAACTGATATATATATAAAAATAAAACAGAAATGTCTTTGTAAAATAAAAACTAAACTAAAACTAAAAATGCACGTTGAAGCAAAATTAAAACTAAACTGAATTTCCAAGTAAGGACATAAAAAAATATAGAAATAAAAACTAATATAAAAAGATAAAACTATAATAACCTTGGTAGAGAGTGCTCCCTCTGGTCCAAGCTACTAACCTCTTTCTAAAATATAGACAGAACTTTATTTGTCCTCAGGGTAAAATTTGGCATTTTACAGAAGCTCTTTAAATAAATAAATAGGTAGATACATACATACATACATACATACATACATACATACATACATACATACATACA
>JANRMT010049829.1:38526432-38542354 GCA_026402145.1 Polypterus bichir lapradei
ACATACATACATACATACATACATACATACATACATACATACATACACAAACACTTTAGTCTGAACGCAGACCAGAATAATTATAAAGCAAGAAAATTAAAAAGAAAAGTTCTGATTTAGCAGTCCCAGTCACAGTGAGGCATTATGCAGGCGTATTGCTGTTTGTATAAAGGAGCCCTCGTGGTTTTTCTTGACACACTTCTGATGAATGGTTCGTTGGCTGAAAGTCCTCAGTGTTAGTGTGTCAGAGAGGGGATGTGCAGCATTGCTCATAATGGCACTCAGTTTTGTCTTCATTCTCTCCTTCATTTCTACCTCCAGGGGTTAAGTGTGTCCTATAACTGAGCCTGTCCTTTCAATTAGTCTGTTGATTAGGTGGTCTTCTCTTCAAGTGATGCTACCAGCCCAGCACAGCACAACATAGAAAATCACACTGGCCATCACTGAGTTATAGAAGATGCTATGGATGTCACTTCCCACATTAAAGGAACACAGTCTCCTAAAGGAAAAGAGCCTTCTTTGCCCTTTCTTATATAGTTCCTCTGTGTTCTGAGACCAATCCAACCTGTCAATGATGTGGACCCAAGTACTTGTAAGAGCAGACTGCCTCTATATCCACTCTTTGAATAGTGACCTGACATGGAGGCTCTTTGGTGTGGTGAAAGTCAATAATCAGTTCCTTGGTTTTACTGATGTTATCTTGCAGACAATTCTCTTTGTACCAAGAAACAAAGTTCTCTACCTGACTCCTATACTCTGTGTCA
Organism: Polypterus bichir lapradei; assembly: GCA_026402145.1. NCBI lineage: Eukaryota > Metazoa > Chordata > Cladistia > Polypteriformes > Polypteridae > Polypterus > Polypterus bichir. The sequence continues at coordinate 38,527,197 of JANRMT010049829.1, forward strand.
TCCCCTTTATCAATACAGCCCATAAGTGCAGAATCATCTGAGAATTCCTGCAAGTGACATGACCTGGTGTTATATTTATAGTCTGAGATGTAAAGAGTGAAGACTAAAGGAGTCAGGCCTGTTCCTTGTGGTGCTCCAGTGTTGCTCATATTCATATCAGAGACACAATCCTTGACTCTCACAAACTGCAGTCTGCTCGACAGATAGTCCATTATCCAGGACACCATAGGCTCATCCACCTGAGGTTACCCCTTAACAGAGTAGCTTGAACCTTCTGCTACTCAGACACATACAATACAAGCTGATTTCTGGGCAAAAATGCTGTCACCAAGACTACTGCAGTGCCAGCTGAAATAATTTCCCAAATCTTCCCAAGGACATGAAAGTTAGGAGGACACTGAATCTGGAGTGAGTCACTTAGGATAGGTGGTATGTGTACCTTGAGATGAATTGAAGTCCTGTCCAGAGATGATTCCTTCTTTGCATTATTTACTGTTATGGAAATGCAAGCAATACAAAAATAAATAAATAAAAGAATGGGTTGATGGTACAGTCATAAAAATAAATAATTTATTTTCTTTACAATTTATTACTTCTGCCTGACTATTTTATGGCCCAGGTTTGATTATTGGCCTGCTCAGGTACTCTGAGTTTCTCATGCATCCCAATGACTTAAATATTAGGTTACCAGAATAAGTAATGTGTGAGGTGCTGTATGAAGGACTCGCACTCATCCCATCATGGGTCAGGTGCCTGCCTTGAACCAGACACTGCCAGTAAAAGCTGTGACTCTCTCAAACACTACAATGAATAAAATAGGCTCAGAAAATGGATGGGTGTATAATTTCCTAAAATAGCAAAATGGAACAGAGATGGAGCCTTTCACTGAATTTCTGAGCATTTCGGTTTTCTTCAGGAAGTCCAAAGACCTAGCAGTGCCTCGATAAGTGGGAACTAGGAGTTCAATTTAAGAAGAGAGACTCACCCAACACTTTCTGATTGCCTGTGAAATCTGATGAAGATGAACAGTTCTGTATAAGAAAAAATGTTTATGTTGTAAATATGCTTACTGTATGCTAGTACTGTCTGGGTCTTAATAGATGGTCAAACTTTCACACGTGAAGCTCAAGGTGCTCACCTCTTTTCAAACAGGAGAAACTGCTAACAAAACTTTACAAGATGATTTGGTCTTTCATCTGCCACTTGTTTTTTCGTCTCTCATTGACAGCAGTACAAAGAGCAAAAACATTTCTTTAAGTTAAAACAAAAAAGTTGAAAAAGCATTACAACTGTGATCCCACGGCACTCCTCAGTTTTACATCCTCCTAAAGGTCACTCTTCGCTGCAAGAGTTGCACACATGTACAGCACTGAGCGTGCACGGCCTCTCTGTTGGCAATCAAAGCCTGTGGGTGATCGATTTATGCCCGCCTTTCTGTGTCATCTCCATTTCATCAATATGCAAGCCATGCCCTCATTCAAGAGTAAGATCACCAGGTATTCACGATATAGTCTTGCAATACTGAAATGGAAACTCACAAAAGTGTGTGCTACAGTATATGAGCCATTCTTGAAAGCTGCTCCATTTAATCAGCTAGGCAGTAATAGCTGAAACTCAAAGGTAATTATCATGTGAGACGAGAGGCAACATGACGCCTGACGGCTCTGAGCAGGGCAGCAGGTTTTTAACATCTAAAATTCAGCAACATTCAGAAGGCAGTGGAAACATAGATTTTCAAGCCTCGAAAAGGAAAAAAAAAAAAAAGCTATCAGCTACTATGTGATTTCACACCATCTGCATTTATTATATATTTCTGTGGACTTCAAGTTGGCACCCGATTCCCTCCCCTTTGCTATTTTTCTTTTTTTTTTAAGCCCTGTGAATGTTAATTCACTAGATTGTGCAACTTAAAGATTAAAAAAAATGCATCACTGAATGCAAAATAACCTTTACAATGAAGTGCTATAAAGTCTCCATAGCAACAATTTAGCTGCGTGGCCTTGTACCAGGTTATAGAGAGTAAGGAAATGGCTTCCTTTTTAAAATATGAGAAAAAAAAACACACATACACGAACACACAGGCTTTAAACTGCCTCCTCCACATTTTATTTGAGACATCGCTGCAGCCTAATCCACTTAAATGCAAATCATTTAGCATGGCCTTCACACTATCACACCAGCTAAAAAAAATATACACACAAAACAGGCGAAGCACTCTTGTCCTATCTCTACCTTCAAGGATCAAAAAGCTATGAACAATCATTTAGTTCTCAACTACCCAGCCAACCACAAGCAAACAAATTTTGCTGCAACCTACCTCAATGCCAGCAGAAAGCCGCCACCTAAACTTTGACACACTCTTGTCACAGAGCCACCCTACTTGAATGGCTTAAATTGTGAGCACAAAAGGAATTGGTTTTCTTCTTCCTAAGTTGTATTTCATCAGGATGTATTCATCATGGGTAGCATTTTTATTAATCTCAGGATCTTGATTAGGACATTTAAAAAGTTTGATGTACAAAATATTAACATGCTGAGGAATGTGTGCAGGACGTTCTGCAGGGATATGGGGTAAGAGGGCGTCTGTTGCGTGTTGTTCATAACATATATAAATGCAGTGAGAACTGCGCCAAAATACTTGCCATGAAGTGGAATTTGATCACGGTGGGTTTTGGATTCCGTCAAGGCGGTGTCTTGTCACCACTATTGTTTGTGCTTTTAATGCACAGGATAACAAGGCACAGCTGAAGATGTGAGGTTGTTCAGTTGGGGGCTAAGAAAAGCAGATGATGTTGCCTTCTCTTTCCTCATCTGACAGTGACCTTCGGGACACACTTGAGTAATTCGCTACTGAATGTGAAATGATTGGGTTGGGGATCTGCACTTCCACGTCTGCAGTCATGGTTCTTTCTCTGAAAAGAGTAGATTGCTCTCGCCAAGTGATGGGGAAACAATTTTTCTTAGTAAAGGAGTTCAAGTATCTTGGGATCTTGTTCATGAGCAATGGAAAAAGGGAACACAAGATCAAAAAGTGGATTTGAGTGGTGGCAGAAGTTTTGCGGGTGCTGTACCAATCTGAGGAGTCTAAAGATAAAACTCATTTTAACCAGTCGATCTACATTCCTGTCTTCATCTCTGGGCACGAGCTCTGGGTAATAACCAAAAGAACGAGATGGCAAGTACAAGCTGCAGAAATGAAGTTTCTTTGTAGGATGGTTTGGCTGACATTCCGTGAGAGGGTAAGAAGCTCATTAATTCTAAAAAGCCTCAGAATATAATAAATGCTTCTCTGGATCTAGAAGAGCCAATTGAGGTGGCTTGGACATGTTGTAAGGATGCTCAGGGCACGCTCTACTAGGTGGAGACACTTTAAAAAAATCATGCTGGAGGGATTATATCTCTCGGCTGTCTTGAGAACATCTGGGAATTCCTCAGAAACAGCTCGAATCTGTAGCTGGGGACAGTGAAGTCTGGGCTACCCCGCTTGGCCTGCTGTCACCTTGACCCTCACCAGGAAAAGTGGTTCAGAAAATGAAATGGGATGAGAAAGCTTTAATATTTTAGATGACCGTTGATTTTTAGGATGCTTTTGGTGATGTCTTTACACTCCCATTTTGTGTGCTGTTTTTTATGGGCATCATGATGTTCTTAATGGTTACATACCGTGGCATCATTGTGTTACCACTATTTAAGATGGCAGTGCTTTTTTACTGAACATCTGAACTTATCTTCTAAATAAAAGACTATTGCTAAAGTAAAAAATTGTGAAATAAAAGTGAATTCTGGGAGATTTCAACTAATTTCCATTTCTTATAATTTTTTTTATTAATGCCTTGGTATTTCCAACTCTAATTACAGAACCTTGCTAGTCTAACCACTCTTCTCAGAATTCCCTTTGAAACTGTTTTGCGTTTCTGCTGCTCTGACTTTGATTCAAACAATTAAATCTAAGCTTGCCTTTGGCTACTTTTGGACTGCTCAACACCCAAAATGACAAAGATTATTATATTGTGACACAGCTGCCAGAATACTACATCAGCATATAAATATTAGATAATTACTGTGATTGTCACGTGCAATTTCATGGCAAAGGTCTGGGAACAATTACCCTTTGTAGCAGATTAAAGGAGAGCTGCACATGAAATTGTGCAAATTCTGGCTGCTCCTGTCTGTTTCCGCAGATATCTCTGACTGGTCCAGCTTATTCTCACAGATACCCTGCCTGCTCCCACAGATACCTTCCATTGATCATTATTATATAACACTTTGTGTATAATTTGTTGCTGCTGAGTAATGATAAATGTGTTCTGAGATTTTACAAGTAAGGGAGACTAAAGTTCCAAGTTGAGGTACTGATGCAGCCAGTACTTCGATGGAAGATCATCTAGGAAAAGCTTGGGTTGCTGTTGGAAGAGGTGTTGATGAAGCCAGCACAGAATGCCTCCCTATGGCCTGAATGTGGATCTCGATGCACCACAGCAGTGACAGGGAAACTGTGCTGTCCTTCAAATGAGACATAAAATCAAATTCCTGATTCTTTGTGGTCATCAAAGATTCCTGGGCATCCTTTGTAAAGAGTAGGGTATTTCCTGAGGTTCTGGCTGAATTGCCCACCACGGCCTAGTCATCCTGGCCCCCTAATCATTCTCTGTCTCTAACTGGCTACCTATGTCACCACTTCACCACCTAACATTTCATCTGTGGTGAGAGTACTGGTGCAAAAATGGCTGCCGTCGCATCATCCAGGAAGATGCTACACATTAGTGGTCGTTGAAGTGGCACCCCACTCAATATGAAAAGAGCTTTGAGTAGTGAGAAAAGTGTTATATAAATGTAAAGAATTATTATTATTACTGACCAGAGAGTGGTGACACATTGCATGTTAGTTAGCAGAATGCTAACAGGTATGCAAAAAACCATTTAATTATACTTTGTAAATGTAAAAATAATGACCCTATATTCATGGACAATGTGGTTTACATTGGATTTCACATCCATATTAAGGGAGTATTATTCAAGCTGCACAAAGCTTTTGCCAGCCACATAATCACAGGGATGAATGTCTACACAGGCAAGTTCAATACAACTCACTATTGTTTCTTGCTGAATGCTAGCAGGGAGCCCATCTTGCTTCTTTCTCAAACACAATGTGAGCAAATCAGGGAGCATTAAACAAACATTTCACAGTTAGACACTGGTACCTGATTTGTGTCCATTGAACGTGGAAAGCTTTCCCATATTTGTCATAACCAGTGAAAACATTGTCCAAAATGTTTGTCTTTTTTACTGTGCTTTACTGGTCATTTTTCCTTGCACGTTGTACCTTTGCCAGTTCCATGTTCTCAATGCATTGTTATTTGTAAATGACAGCATAAATATACAGTAACTACATTATAATTGGATTCTTTAATAATCAATGTAGACAGAATTTTTATAATGTAATGATTTTTGTTTATCTCTGAAGCAACAGGAGTTTTATTGAGCATTATATTCAAACATTTGTCCCACTTTCGTTCCGCAAACTCAGTTCTTATGATTCTTATGCTGTGTGTTGCAGAATCCCAGATCCAGTATGCATCACTCCCTGACAAAAGAGAAAAAGAGTGAGGGGCTGGGAACTGTTACATGCAGGCGGCAGTGCTAAGAGATGGTGTGTTGGAGCCATTTAGGATTTAGTGTCATGAAGCACCAGGAAATTTGATAAAGTGTGCTTCATAGGAGACACCTAGCCATCAGGACAGAGAACCGTAACCACAGTCTAAAGAGAACGTGCTGAATATCGTGGGAAATAAAGTCTTCCTATAGAAAGTGAGGTCCTCAGCGTGTGACCTGCAGGAGCTGCTACTTGTTTTGTTATCTTTATATATAATACACTACCGTGGCTGTTCGTTTGTCTGTCCAGGATTTTAAATCACCTGTAGCTCACAAACCGGTTTGACCTATTGACCTGAAATTTGGTACACATATACTATGTGACGTCTACTATTCGCTTTCGGGCTGATGATTGCCTCCAAAGTTATACCTCTTTTTATTTTTATTTTATTGTAGAATCAACTCTCAGCAGCGGCCAGCAGGGTGGCAGTGCGGCGCATGCGTATGGGCACCATTCTCATTCCCTACCACCTTCGCGTTCACTTCCCCTACCTCTTCATATCTTAAATCATTCTTGAAGCAGATTAAAGGCCTAAGTGCCAGCTTAAGTGAAAGATTAAAGAAAACGTACTAAGTGATTGCAACACAAACACTGACTTAATCAGTTTTAACGTGAAAAGATGCAGGCCACTAGGGTGGAGAAAAGAAGAGCTGCTCAGGAAGCAGCAAGCGCATCAACCTCAGAGCAAATGAATGCTAAATGTACAGAGAAAGAGTCTGAAGACTAGGAATGCTCAAGTCAAGTGTATTCACTGCATGTTATCGTCCAGTGCACCGTTAATGGTTATGAATAATTGCAATGAGAGCTGAAAATATGCTAAAGGTCCTCAAAAATTGATGATGCAGTGTGGTGTAGTGACTCCCAGGATTTTAAGGAAGACATGTTAGTAGTTGCGTTTACATGCACACACGAAACCTAGGTAAGGAGAATCACCCAGATAATGCAAGAAACCTGATTTCTTAACAAACTCTGTTTACATGCACAAGTATCCTTCTGGAGTTCTCTAGCAAAGCGTTGTGACTTGATTAAACTGAAGAAAAATAAAAAGAATTAAATGTCATCGATGGCCATTACAACAGCATGTATTAACTTTCTTGTGTTTTATAAATTTGTTAAATCCTTTATGTGCCGTAAAGTAAATAGCATCCATTCCATTTACACATACTTGACTTGAGCGGTATGAACATTGGCTGCTGGGTGCGCCGATTACACTGTTTCAACATAAAAGTGGCTCATAGCTGGTTGAAAACTGAACTGACACTTCAGTAATATGTTTCTGTTAGCAGATTGCATGCAGCACACACTTTCTGCTTGGATGTGCGACTGAGACTTACAAAGCTCTGCCATACTGGTACGTGTGCTTCTTGCCTTTAATCCAGTTCTTCTGGGATAATAACAATGCAGGTACTTTTACTTCAATAAAATAAGTGTTACATTAGAAAATTTAAAAAAAAATTGAACTATGTAATGCACATTATTTGTAACACATTACTCACAACAAATCTTCAGATTGTGCTGCTTAGCTTAGCAATGTACATTTAGCGATTTCTAAAATATTGAGATTGATTGTTTCAACCAGCAGAAGGAATTGCCACAATATTTGCCACAGGAAATTTATCTTGAGGATGCTTCTGCCCATGGCTGCTGAATGTGTACAGTATGTGAAGCTAAACAGAGGAGCAGTGTATAATGGAAATTCACACACTATAGAATCCTTAATCGTAACCCAGTAAAGGCTTTACATGGCCAAATAAATGGGTTACCTGCAGAGAAATCTTCATATGGTAACCTGGTTTTTCAGAGAACAATAAATTGGTAATAAATTGGTTTCTCTTAAAGGAATAAAGGTTTACGTGACATTGTAGAAAACAGTTTTGTGTGATTAACTGGCTTATTAAAGTGTATTTGAAAGCATTTCTTTATGGAAGAATCTCTTGGAAATCCTTTTCTGGAGACGTCAAGCAGTTTTGTAGTATAGGACTGCTGTAACCATTTGATACAGCAATACACCATCTGTTAGTAAGGCCTAAACAAAGCAGGAAGGCCTTTATTCTGTTGTCTGTTTAACATTATGTTATTATAATAAAAACTCTTATTTACAGTATATATTAGCTCTAGCACTGATTTCCTTCTCTTTTGATGTTACTCCATGTATAGGTGGGATAGTAATACAGAACATGTAATGAACAATAGGTTCTTGCCTTGTGACAGTAGAAAGACTGTAGAACAGGGGACAACTGGTTCAGCTTTTAGAGACATAAAGAACCCTCATCCATACCTCCTGGGAGTTACTATGTTTTTGAGTGTAATTGTATTTATGAGAAATGTATTCTCTTTATAAAAACAGCCTTGTGTCACATAATTAATGTTGCCCCAATTCAGACACAGACAGAAATGATCAGGGCTTATGCTGGCAAAAGAACAGGCTAGAGGCTCAGTCCAAGTCTAAACCAACCAATCACACTGTTATAATGCAGGCTGATGTTATTTTGTAGAAGATCTGGGGCACTGCTGAGACTCATATACTTACAGTAGAGGGCCTACACAACTGCTTTGTAGCTGCTTTGTTAAATACAAATGTACTTTTTTTATTGTTTGCAATTATACCTGTCTAATATTTGTGTACTTGCTTTTTTTGCCTTTTGAAATTCATTTTTAATACATGAAGGCTACCATAGCTTAAAGGGAAAATTCACTTACCCAAAAATGTAAGCCTTTCTTTACCTAACAGAACTTTTTAATCACTACGCTGCTGGAGTACTTTGCAATGGCAAAGCCTTCTAAAAATTAAAAGCCATTATTTATGGGGCCACCAGAGTCTAGAACAGAGGTTTCTTAAACTTTTTTTTTTTTTCTGGCGACTCAGTCTTGCCCTTGATAGTGTCTTTGAAACCCATGATGATCGTCAGTGAATCGATGCCTAACTTCAGAGTAGCGGGGGGACCTCCCTGGAGAATTCACTCAAATCTTTAGAGAGGAGTAATAAAGATTGCTTAAACAAACTGAGGCAACCCACCGTGGTACACTTCATAAACCATATGCGACCCATTCACATATAATACAATGTTAATTCAGAACATTACACGACCCAAACAAGGCAACCTGTAACACATTTTGGGTCGTGACCCATAGTTTGAGAAACTCTGATGTAGAGCATTCTGATTACCAAAGTTAGTGAAGTCTCATCAGTCTCTCCCTTAAATTAAGCTTGATGATTTTTTTATTTTAGCAAAGTGTAATTTTTAGAGCCTTTGAGATATATTTTTATACTGTAAACAAAACAAATGTTTCTTTTTTGCTATTACTAAGTCTTTTCTATGTTCCATTTTCTTTTTCTATTCAGTTGTTGTCAAGGAACTTAGCGTGTTCTTTGTGTGGATGTGTCATCACATATGATGCATCTGTTTTTAGATATTTTCTGACCTAATAAATTTTCATCAATTTGCTTATTATATGACCCTTTTCAGAGACTGGCCAAGCTGTAGCAGTTGAAATTTAGACTTAATGCCACCCTGTATTCATTTTGTGGAAGAAGGTCTGGGATGGTGCTGGCACTTGTTTTAGGACGGGAGATTGGCTGTTGAATATCTGAATAAAGAGTACACTGAGGGCAGACACTTGCCAGGGCATCTTAGCGCCGTTACACCACCACAACTTGGGGATGAATATATTATGAAATCACATGAGTTATGTATAGATCCAAAGGGAAGCCCATTATATTATGTGCAGCACCCTAAGGACTTTGGCAGAGGAGTGATTAGATCGAGGGTTGCAGGAACACATGGGGCCACTAGAGGGAGCTCAGACCCAGGGATTTCTAAGACCATTTCCTGCAATTCTATTTTCCAGTAGTTAAAGCCAGTTGGTTATTAATTTATTAACTGTGGAGTGAGAAGGAAGGTTTTAGTAAACAGTTTACTGGGGGGAAGTAACAAGGCCAGAGTTTAGAGTTGAGTAAGGTGAGAAGAATGGGAGCCTATTGGTGAATAAGGGTAATTGGAATCCTCGCCCAGGGTTAGGGTGCGGTTTATTTTTGAGTTAAGCTGAAATGGCAGAAAGCGGTTTATTATTTTGTCTGTTATTTTGAAACATTTTTTTTCCTCATTGTTTGTTTCCTATCTTTCCGTTATTATCTTTCTATTATCTATCTTTATTATTTCTATTATTATCTATTAGTCAGTCAGTCAGTCAGTCATCATCCAACCCGATATATCCTAAAACAGGAACATGGGGGTCTGCTGGAGCCAATCTCAGCCAACACAGGGCGCAAGGCAGGAACAAATCCCGGGCAGGGCGCCAGCCCAACGCAGGGCACACACACACACACACCAAGCACACACTAGGGACAATTTAGGATCGCCAATGCACCTGACCTGCATACCTTTGGACTGTGGGAGGAAACCGGAGCACCCGGAGGAAACCCACGCAGACACAGGGAGAACATGAAAACTCCACGCAGGGAGGACCTGAGAAGCGAACCTGGGTCTCCTTACTGCGTCACCGTGCCGCCCTATTAACTGTTAATTCATTAAAAAAAATCACCCTATATTTCACTTTCGCCTCCACTAGTGTTATTTTGGGTTTGAGGTTATCTCTTTCCGGTCAGACAGACTATTTGTTTCAACGTTATGTTTTATTTTTATGCCACATTTCTTTTTTACATGCTTTATCTGTAACTTTTGCAAACTGTGATGTGCTCTTAAGTGGATATGCATTTTTATAAAAATAAATGAAACTTAATATAAAAAGAGATCCACAGAGGAAAAAATAAATAGCGTTTAGTATATGTAATATGCAGAATGCTTAATGGCTGTATGATACTTTTTATTCATTGTATTTCATTGTATTTTTATGCTTTTTTAAATAATATATAGTACACATAAGTCAGTTTAGATGCATATTTCTTTAACTCATTTTAGCTTTGCTGTACTTTATGATCCAAAGGACTTTGGGAAAAAGTTCAAACTGAGTTGAGAGATTCTCATATTTTTTATTTTAATTTGCATGCTTTGTCTTAATGAGAATAAAATTAGACCTTGGCTTTAACACTAGAATTACCAGAGCCTACAAAAAAACACATAGATCCATCCCACCTTAAAACGCTTCTCACCTCTCCGTCAGCGTCTTTTGTCCTTTAAATGTGTTGATAAGCAGCAAACAGCAAGCAGACTACTATCACATCCCCCCACCCCGCACAGTTTTCTCAGCTCAAGTCTGTTTACCTGCGTGTCAGTTGCTTAAGTTGTATATTGTGAGAAGTCAAGCAAAATGACACCTTTTATAAATACTATATCATTATTTGGAATACTTGCATTTCATGTATGTTCCGTGTCTACAGCAATCTATGTACAGTAAACAGATCGTTAAAATAGAAACATTTTTCATGTGTTAGTAATAATTGACAAAATGTAGACATGAAGCATATAATGCGTGAAGCCTGAATTCCAAATATCAAAAAAACACTTTCACAAAAGGTACAAATATAACAGAACAAGTGCGCTTTTACTGAAAAATATAAGAGAAAAACAACCCGCGTTTACCTGCAACATTGACATGCTTTCATTATCACAGCTTCGGGGAATGGAATAGCCGGCTGCTTGCTGCTCGTCTTAATCGGCACATTTAGAAGACAAAGGACACTGGAGGAGAGGTGAGAACGCTTTTAAGGTGGGCCGGATCTACGAGTTTTTTCATAGACTCTGGTAATTCTAGTGTTAAGTGAGAAGCCTTTTTAGCGGTACAGCAGAATTTCACTCTACATGCAAGTTTCACCTCTCCTACATTAACGAAAATGAGCAGTGCTTTGCTTTTGTTAATCTGTCCACAGTTGTGAACGATATCAAACAGAATTTTGCTTTTACCAGAAATCACAAGGAAAGAGAGAGAGAAACTCCCTACAACAACGCCATGTGCCTTTATAAAACGGCGAATCTCTTGAACTCCGTCTGACATAAAGCATTTAGAAACCCATTTGGAATAACAGTGATGTTACATCTGACAAGATGTAACCATGTTACATGCATTCTTAGATACGTATCCTTTAAATATGATAACAAGACTGCACCCTAATCTAATATATTAAAATATTTTCCAAAGTGGAGGGAAATCAAGGAATGGATTTCTTATCTTCAGGAGAATATAGCCTACAATTATAAGCCAGGGATAACAGATGATCCCAATTAAGTTTTCAAAAAGCAAAAAGAGGTTTCAAAGGAAACACGTTATTATTAAGTGAAGTCCGTGGCAAAAGATGGGCAATCACTGTTCATTTGGTTCTTGCCAGTAGCCCAGGACAGCCTCAGTAAACATAAAGGACTGAAAATTACTGTAATGTGGGGGCAACTCTGTTCTAAGAGTAAAGATGTAAAGTTGTCTTCTGAAACAAATGCATTAGAAGGTGTCATATATCATAATGATCAGTGTGATCAGTTTACAGAAATGGATTTAAAAGGTGCAGTTGGAAAGAGCAATGTATCTGTGTGTTTCCTCCACAGTCTGGAAGTTACCAGCATGGATGAAGACCGGTGATCCCTGCCTGACTCTGCTCACCAAAGGCAGCATCCACACATTTTCTCTTGACTTTGATGAGACTAATATCTCATGCTATCAAAAGTACAATATTCACTGGCAGCAGGAGGCTTCTTCACACCTTACCAAACCTAAAGACCAATAAGCATAGATTTTGCCATCTGGGAACACAACAATTCATCACATTGCTGTCATTTCTTTTGACAGATGCATCCCCTTGTGGAACACCTACATAAGTATTCCCACCCATTTGTAAAGTGCTGTCTCCATCACAAAGACAATGGAAAAGAACTCGAATTCCACCTAAGACTCTGAATGATGGAGAAAATGCTTAAGGCACATCCCTTGGTTATCATGAATTCCTCTTTTTGCCCTTTGAGGACCATTTCCTTTTTTGGGACAACAAAGCCATGTTCTGGGTTTGTCACTAGAAACACATTTTTCATACTTACTCCAAAACCTATTTTCATATGAGCATTTTGGAATTAACTTCTCCATAAACACCAATGAAATGGTCTGAGAATCCACATGGCTCTTTGAGTAATACCTGCTTTGAGTTTCTAGATAGCATTTTCCTCCAGTTAGCTGGCCGAGTTAAATGTTGCCAAGAGACTGACACACAGAGGAGAGCTGAACTTGGCCTGTCTCCATCTGGCACTGGAAAGTGGTGCCCACTACCATTTGCTCAAGCAAAATGTGGCAAGTCAGAGCCAGATGGGAAGCATTTTATTTTCCCCCACCTGCTCAGAGCTCTGCCAAGGCTAATCTATAGCTTCTTATGCAGCCAGTCTCCAGCAGATAGTGAAAAAGTACAGAGAGCAATGGGGTTGTGAAGCAGGTTACTGTGATTTTTTCTAGACATGTTGCTTGGACTTCACCACACTTCCCTCAAATATAGCCCCTTCCACCATAAACCATTACCAATAACAAGAGCTAGCAGTGATGGCCCCAGGTTCTGCGACACTGTCCACATTCTTCATGTAAAATACATGTCTTTCGAGAGTATAAAGGAAATTGACATGAAAGCCTACAGTTGGCCTAATTCAGTTTAAATTAAAACAGTGGCATGTCTCAAACTTTTGTCGGATAGGAGGCATCTAACTTCAAATAAGGTGAAGGGAGATTTTAGAACCTTTGGACTTGATTGGTTCTGCTCCTTACCTTGGCTGCCATAATCATGGAAGAGCCACCATGGATTCCAAGGATAGGGATGTGAGTCTGAGCCGAGATGAAATCCAGTATCTGAGCAATGGCTTCCTGGTCAGTGTCATCTCCGAAGACAACCCCTTGGATCTTCTTGTCTGACATGAGGTCACAAATGCGCGTGATGATGCTTTTGGGATCTGTCTCATTCATGGTAACCAGCTCCACGCTGGGAGTGACAATCATGTGCTGGAAATCGTCTTTGTCATATGTATCTTTTAGGGCCACTTCGTTGGAGGTGCCCACCAGTATCACAGCAATGCCCAGCCCTGGCGAACCCTTTGAAGAGGTCACTACTCTCCCACTGCTGCCTGAGAGTGCACAGGTCAACAGAAGTGAGATCAGCAGAAGCAGGGTAGGAGAAAGTTGAGTCCTGCGAAAGGCAGAGGATGCTGTTGTGGCACAGGTGGATATCCATGGTACAGGGAGCAGGGACATGGACAGGAAAAAGCAGCATCGATGTGACAGGTGAGACATGGTGAAGAGTTTCAATGCCTGTCAGGGGAGACAAAGAAGTGCAGACAATTATTTAAGGAACAAATCCAAAGGACACAGAGACAAGAGCAGCACTGAGGTAGCAAAGAAATGCATCCTGGTGGCATGATGACATCCATCACACAAAATTGTTTTGTCAGCTGTAACTTTTATTTCTCCAGCCTGAAGACCCTATTGGCTATAAGGTATCTAACTATAGAATAATTTGCCTTTATAAAACCTTGCATGCATTTCCAGTGACAGTTGCCACTAGGTGCTCACTGGCAGATATGACACATCAGAATAATGTTGGTCAGGACAGCATGTAAGTGACAATATTATTTATTTTCCTCTCAGATAATCAGGCACTGTGTATGTATTTTTCACAACATAATGCATGATTGGAAACAGAATTCAAGTAGCAAGTCTAACATGTAAGCAGAATGTAGCCTGCTGCCATGCTACCTGAACACAACAGACTAGCTTGCCCACCTGTCCACCTTGAGTTTTCTATTTTAGTTTCTCTCCCGTCTCATTCTTGTCATTAGTATCCTGGTAGCACTACTGATCCACACCTCACTGTCTGCCCAGAATAACCTTTTGTATCTGCTCCTTTTCTTTCCAGTGATGTAGTCATATTCAAGGTACAACATTCAGTCTGAGGTTACACTGTAAAACATTTCTAAAGCCAAAATGGCCGCCCTAGTTATTGCTACAAAGGTTAATTCTCTGTCTATGCCATTGCCTCAGCTGAAAACTAGTCCTTCCACATCTATCCATTTTGTGGTAACAACTCAAGCTCCCATCGCACATCCTCTAATAATGATTCTGTTAGGCTCAGGCCCTGTGCCCTCCTCTCAAATGGCCTTTTTAGTTCTGTACAACCTTCAGACAACGTGTAACATAGAATTTAACATTCACACAGTTTATGCTGTTAATATAATTTGAACACCTTGAACTGATGAAAACGTCACACTCTGGTACCCCTTAAAAACACAGTATACTGTATATTCTTCACATGAAATAACTTATCAATTTGGAAAATCAGTGCTTCAACCAGCTTAAAAATGAAATACATAAAGAAGTTTCCTACAAGTAGTTTACAAAAGTTTCTAAGTGCTTGTATACATACTGTGAAGTTCTGTCACTGAAACGTTAATGGAATGGTGCTTACACACAGCTTCGGCTTGTCATTCTGCCACTTGGACTCCAAGGGCAAGTTAATTCACTTTGATCAATAACTTGTTAAAGTGGTATTACAGTTTTTCTCGATTGGTTTGGCTCATTTCTTGAAACCGAG
>JANRMT010049829.1:38542754-38570044 GCA_026402145.1 Polypterus bichir lapradei
AGATAGATAGATAGATAGATAGATAGATAGATAGATAGATAGATAGATAGATAGATAGATAATATACTAACTATATATTTTAAGCTGAGGAAGAGAAGGATGATGGTGCAACACAATCTTCAATGACACCTGCTTTTTTTCCCATAAAGTTACTTCATCCCTTCAGCATTCAGCTCTGCCCCTTCCTTTTTATATCAACATTCTGCTGGAAGTCAGCGTTCATTTTGGACCCTGATACTGAAGTGGACAGAGACCAGCATATCAGACAGTGTGAGTATTTTCAGAGCTGTAGTCTCACAACTTGTTTTTCACTTATTTCACTTTTGATTTTTTTCTCAGTTGATTGAGGCTTCCACCTTGGTGCCCTGACTCCATGACATTCTCTGCTGTTTTGGTTTACTATGTACGGCTGAAATGGGACCCAAATAGGTAAGCAAAATGTTATGTCCTATGTCAGCAAGTTACAGAAATTGTAGTTGATTAGCAGAGAAGAAATAATAAAACTTACTCTCAAATACTTTAAGGTATAGTATTAACAAAGTAAATCTAACAGATTTCTTTGTACTAAACTGTGAATTGCAGAGTTAGGAACAGCAGGTATATAATATAATGGATGGTTACACTAGAAAACTATACTAATCATTTTAATATTATTAGAAAGATGGCAGGTGTTTTTGCATGAAAAAAAATCCCCAAAACTAGCATAAGATATTATTATCAACAGCTAAAAAACAGCTAACCCAAAAACTATGGGCACAGGAAGATTCAAGATTCTAGAGCCTGAAATCAAATGACAGATGGGGGTTGTGTCACAAGATAATTTTAATAGGAAAGGCAAAGCAGAGAGCAAAGAAATATGGCAAATCAGAAAAAAATCAAATGACCTACTTAAACAATCTGAAGCAAAGGGTCTGAAGGGAACATGTATCAAATTCAGATGTTGATATAGCTGCCCTACAAAATGAAAAACCTAATCAATGACCACAAAATTATATCTACTATAATCACAAAATCATATGGCAGTAATTGTAACCAATAAAATTCAGCTCTGTTTAGTTTAGCTTTCCACTGATCTCAATAAAATGATTATCATCACTCTTTAGTGATCCTTATTAACCTGAATATGTAACCAATATGAGGGTTGCTGGCTGGCAAAGGGTTCCTACAGGCAAGGACACCACCAGGTTGACACAGAGCAGTGCCTATTACGCAAACAGCCTCTAAGAGACAGAGAGAGAGAGAGAGAGAGAGAGAAAGAGTCACACTGGCAGCAGAGAAGGCCCTGCACATGCCATTCAGGAAGCAGCAGGCCAACCAGGGGTGGCACACCCTGTAATTTTGGGCAACCCATTCTTGAAGGGAAAAGAACTGCTACAGTCCCAGTAGCCACTAGAGGTGTCCCTGGAGCAAGTGAAAGGTCATTCCTGAAGTGATTCCAGAGACTCTAGGATGGGCTTTGAAGATACTGTATTTCAAGTCTGGAGTCAAGAGTTAGGAAAGACCAGTGCTTGTCTGCATAGAGATGGAAAGGCCAAGTTTTAAAGAGAATTTGGGAGATAAAAAGGAATGTGAGACATTGGATAAACTAGTATTAAGAAATGGAAGATAAAAAGTAGCAAGAGCCAGAAGAGCTGTACTGGCCTGCCACCTCTTTCATTGTTTCAGAAAGTGTAGTTCCACCAGACCATTGGCACATGCCATCTGCTTTACTATGGATTGCTATTTACAAATTGGACAGAATGTTAAGACGTGATTTATTCAGGAGCATGTCAGAGGCATAAAAAAGAGTCTGAGACAGGGTCTGCTATTGCTTAATCATTTCTTGAATCACTAATGAAAGTCTTAGGTTAAAACAAAATTTCAAACCTTAAAACATTTTCCATTAATCAGTTTTTAAAGTTGCTCAAGCAGTATTCTCTCATTTGTCTTCACAATATTGTATGTTTCGGATGCCTGCCTATCTACAGTGCTGGAAAGTAATATACTTAAGTACATTTGTCATGGACCTGAACTTTACTTAAGTAGATATAGCTGTGGATACTTCTGCCTTTTACCCTACTACATCTTACAGCAAATATCTCGACTTTCTACGCCACTACATTTCTACCTGGCATCGCATTACAATTTACAGTCGCATTGTTGATTTTTTTTTTCTTTGAATGATGACAGAGACAGTGATACAAGATTCGCAAATAATTTGTTCTTTTTGAAGGACTCTTTTTTTTTTAATCATGGAAATCAATTCTCCAGCATGGGCTAATCAATTGAGTAGAGCTTAGGAGTGGCAAAGCACATGCATGATTCCACCAGCGACTTTCATTTAGATGTTCAAAGTGCATGTGAAAGTATCGGCCATTTCTTTCGATTCTTTCTAGGTGAGTTAAATCATTATCGGAGAAAGAGATCTCAGTCATTGCCCGTTCTCTCGCTCATCATACAAATACAATACAGTAACAACACAATTACATTTACATATATTATTTGCTTCTTTTGTGCTATTTGTTATTTGAATTGCTTTAAACATAAAAAGACTAAATTAGTGAATGCCACCCTAATTCAGGATGTAATGATTTTCTTCAGGAGAAAGAAGTATATAGTAAACTAGCTGTGTAAGCCCGTGCTGTAAAAAGCCAAGGCTCCTAGAAACTATGGAAATCGTCAGAAAAAAAACTGAAATGCAGAATCAGTGGTTTCATTTTTCAGACGTGCTCGCCCCCAAGTCTATCAGCAGCTAAGCGAGTTTCTCTCTCCTCAGAGATTTCGTTTTGCCGATGTGCTCGCTTCACTTGTCTGTTAGCGGCTAAGCGAGTTTGTATTTCGTCGCCTGTTTCACTTTGATAACGGAGTCGCTTTCTTTCAGCTTCATGCTGTAGCCTCATACTTCTTTCTTCTTCTGATTTGTTAAGTTGGGACTGCCTTGCCCGCTCTTTGAGCTTCATGCTGTAGCCTTGCACTTCCAGGCCAGACAGACAGACACACACACTTCCACGCGTAGATGTTTATATATAAGATAAGATCACTTGCAGCAAATATCTGAAATGTAAAAAAGTGTCCTTCAATTTAAAACTGTAAATATTCTCAATTGTAATAAAAAATATCGAAAATAACATCTAATTTGTAATCACTCACCTTAAAATAGTCTAAAATGACACACCATATGCTTATTTGTTTCCTTCTGGGAATGGCTGCTAGAGGGACCACCAGTAAAGAATCAAATATCAAAAGAACATGCATGATCAGCAACCTTGAAAGAGCATAAAACTTCACTCCACATGCCTAACTTTGAACCCGCATATCCCATTGGGGGTTGAATCCCTGTGGACAGTTGATGTGACATGCACAACTTAAGTCCTTCAGATCATTTCTGCTCTAGACACCTACCAGGATCCAAATATTACCTACCCACCCAACCCTAACCCTAACCCTGCAAAAAGGTGTTTTTAGGATCTAGAAGGTCAAAAATAGAACAGAACCCCAAGAAGCTCAACGTTTTGTATAATTAGACATCAAGATGACTCAAATAGTATATCATATTTGAGGATTCTCTCATACTGGAGAAGCTGGACAAAAAAATGAAGTGATTTCAATGTATTTAAAAGTAAATCTTATGAATGTAATATATTATGTAAACCTAATATTAAATTAATACATTATAAGGCACCACCTTTATCATTTTTGTATTTAACACAACCTGATATACAAAATGGTAGCACTAATAAATTTAAA
Organism: Polypterus bichir lapradei; assembly: GCA_026402145.1. NCBI lineage: Eukaryota > Metazoa > Chordata > Cladistia > Polypteriformes > Polypteridae > Polypterus > Polypterus bichir. The sequence continues at coordinate 38,546,481 of JANRMT010049829.1, forward strand.
AACACAAAATGGTGGTGTTCCCGATATGCAAAAAAACCAAAATGGAGACACAATGTCAAAAATGATAAAAATTCATAACATTCAGAAAACGAAAAAGATAATAATGTTAATATCTAACATGTTCATAGCATTGTAAATTGCTGTTTCCTTGTTGGTGGACAATTTTGACCACTTTTGAAAGGGCCTGAGTGTATCATTGCTCTTAATGAAAAATACTCAGCGTGTAAGCACCTGTGAACAGGACTGCACAATGCCACATCTGATGGAAACTGGGATTAAAAATGAGATGTATTAATGTAATGCCAGTAGAGATGGTGTATGCCACCTGAAGCTGTCAGACAACCGCAAGCAAGGGGTGAAACAGTATGAGCTAAACCAAATAAAAATGAGTCCAGATTGTAGCTCAGGGCTTTTTTGCCAACTTAAAGTATGACTATAGTAAGAAATGTGCAACACATAAAGTGAATGAGGAGTAGTGATGAGCGAACTCCATGGTGATCAAGTTCAGAGAAATCACCAAAGTGTTCACAAATATCGCCAAACTCTGCGAAATGCATTGTATTCAATGGGGAAGGACTAACTGAAGTAAATTTAACTTGATTATAATAATGCAATCATCTATAAAGTGCCCCTGAGGGCTAAGTAAGTGTGTGCCAACTATACTGGACTGATTATTTTGGTCAAAAAGGTGACCTAATTGTGCAACACCTTGAGATCAAAGAAGAAAGCAGTCGGAGACACGCAATCATAGATTTTTTCAAACAAAGCGGAAATGCTGAAATCGTAATCAAAAGTCAGAAAAAAAATATGCAGGTCTTTTAAAGGTAGAAAATTCAAAGTGGTGTGTCATGATTGACGCTGCTGGTTTGTTCTATTTTTTGAAGTTGTGCTGAAGGCTCTCCAAACTATCTGTGCTGATGCTTTGCACTTTTTCTTCTATCAAAAAGATAGAAACATCTTGTAAATAGTAAGAAATTTTTTGTTATTATTATTATTTCATAGAGTCTCCTGTGTTTGGAGGCTGGAGGGGGGGTCATGCTTGTTCAAGATTTGTTTTTTTTATTTCCATGTGGCTATATATGCAAGCATAAGGCACACCTCCTTCTCTTTACGTGAAATTCGAAGGTCAACCTGCACATTTGGTGACAAGCAGAGATTACTCATTATTTATGCTGTATGTTATGTTTATGCTGCATCTTTATGTTTCTGAAAAATACAATTTTGACAACCTGTAGTCCCAGATAATCTGTAATACAAATGATCAGCATTATATATCCGGGGGGTGGTCCCATCCATTGTTGGCTGTTACAGCACCGGGGGATATCGCTCTGGCATTGCAAACATTATGGGGATTTGGGGAAAAATAATTCAATGAACAAGGACGAATGCAAATGTAGCCAATTTGCTCCAAATAACACTTTGGCAATATATGCTGATCAAGTACTACTGAGGAGTAGCAAAAGTCTGATGGGTCCTTCTCAAGTGAGGTTTCAGGTGTTTTTTTGGGGAGGCCACTACAGCAGGAGCACTACAAGCATTTAAATTACAAAGGTGTTTTCCTATAAATAGCCCTGAACTAATCAGCTACTGGCATGAAAGTTATTCATCTTTCCACCTTTAGTTTTTACAATATTTTCATAGTACATGCATTATAATAATTTAAAAAATGAGAATTGTAAGGCAGACTTAACATTAACAATTAGCTATAAAAGTGGTCCTCCATAACTTGAACTTTAACAAAATGGTCCTCGGTATAAAACAATTTGTGAACCAAAGCTGTAGAGGGCCATATTAGCTATCCTTCCCAGAATCTTTGTGAGACAACAACAAGCTGCCGTCTAGAGGCCTGGGGAACTAGGAAATCCCTGCTGTGATGGTGCAGAAAATGTTGTTTTTTATTTATTTCAAGTTTCTACAAATTATGTTGTTTTAAAAAAGTAATTTCCATCTGGATTAGTATGTGACATTGATAAGTTATAATTTTATTAGTATAAGTAAATTACAGACACTTTGTTGATTTTCACACCTGCAGTGTAGTTGTTAGCATTCATAGCAATCCAGAATGCAGCTGCAAGAATTATCACAAGAACAAGAAAATACGAACATATAACTCCAGTTCTTAAATCCTTACACTGGCTCCCAGTTAAGTTTAGAACAGATTTTAAAATCCTCCTTTTAACATATAAAGCATTAAATGGCCAAGGTCCGGCTTACTTGTCTGAACTTATCATGACTTACAAACCTGAGCGCACATTAAGATCTCAAGATGCCAGTCTGCTTATGATTCCAAGGATTAATAAAATAACAGTGGGAGGTCGAGCTTTTAGTTACAGAGTCCCTGTACTGTGGAATGGTCTGCCTGCTACTATAAGAGATGCCCCTTTGGTCTCAGCTTTTAAATCCCGGCTGAAGACTCACTACTTCAGTTTAGCACACCCTAACTAGAGCTGCTGATTTACTGTACAGACTGCATTTCTGTTGTCAGTCATTAGCACTAAAACATAAGTAACATGATAGTTATAATTTGATACTAACCCTCACCTATTCTGTTTCTCTTCTCGGTACTCAAATGTTGCACTTGGTGCCATGGCCCACCTGCCATGTTGTTGTGTGCTTATGGTAAAATCATCCCTAAAGGAGGATCACTGGAATCATGAGAAAGAGAGGTCCTTTCATCGGATTGGCTGGCCCAGCACTGTTTCAGCTGTGGAATGGCCAAATGGGGGAGGCAGCTTGATGGATGAGGTCTCCAGGACTATAAACAAATCCAGATCATATTATGTGATGTCATCCATTGTCAAATTCTGCTACGTACTTCTAAAATATTTATACTGTATTGAGGATTTGTTCTTTTCTGTGTATTGTATTTTATTGACCCCCTTCTTTTTGACACCCACTGCATGTCCAACCTACCTGGAAAGGGGTCTCTCTTTGAACTGCCTTTCCCGAGGTTTCTTCCATTTTTTCCCTACTGGGGTTTTTTTGGGAGTCTTTTTAGAGAGTCAAGGCTGGGGGTTGTCAAGAGGCAGGGCCTGTTAAAGCCCATTGCGGCACTCCTTGTGTGATTTTGGGATATACAAAAATAAATTGCATTGTATTGTATTGTTAGTATTTGGACCCCACTCCCTGGCTCGGTATCTGTGAAGGTGACATGTTCCAACCCTGTTTGCATGAGTTTTCTCCAGGGTGCTTCCATTTTTCTCCTACATCTCAGTGATATGCAGGTTAAAGTAAACTCCATCTTTAAATTATGATTGTTTTTTAATATCTCATATCCCATGTGCGTTGTAGTGGTGGCCAAGAAAAAAAAATCAATCCCATGTCTTCCTGGAGAAAACGGAGATATTAATGAATGGAATTGATAGGTGGCCAACACTAAACAGTGGCAGATGTTGTGAAAAACATCCTAAATTGAAGGCAGGACTCTTGACCAACAAATGATGAGGGAAGGCAGGTCTCTGTGTCAAAAAGTCCTTTCTGTGAGTCCTTCAGTTTCCAAACAACATAAAGGTTGATAATTCAGGAAGTATCTACTTAACAACATCTCAGCAAAAAAGCATTTGTTGTGTACATTTACAGTTAGCGACTCTATAAAAGACATGTGGATTATGTGACATGAGCAGCGTGAGATGCTTTTCATTTTTCTATGAATGTCTTTCTCAACGTCTCTCAATCTCATTCATGACAATCTCTCTTCTGGACTTCCTCCAAGAAAACATGAGATTAAAACTTTTTCTCCCTCACCAATACAGAATACATGGGGTGAGTAACATATAAAACAAATCCTTTTTGGGTGGAGTATTCCTTTAAGTTAAGTGGTGATTCTAAATGAGCCCTGTGTCAGAGATTGTGGCTGACACTAGTGTGACCTGTGAGAGACTGACACCCCACTGGCTCACACACCCACCCAGTGCTCTGACACCTGCACACTTTGAACTGTAAAGTGAGCATGTAGAAAGAATGGATTCATGTTTTCTGACCATTAAATAAATGCAAACTCATTTTTTTAGAGTAGCATGGAAAACACTTTGTCATCTGCATTTTTGTTGTGTATTCTATTTCATTTAAATCATCAACTTAATCGTATTTTTTGCTTTGTGCTAGAGATTTTTTTAAATAATATTTCTGCGTTCAGAATAATTAAAGTGATTGAAATGTGAAATTTAAGTAGACAAATTTTTGTTCTAATATATTCTCTTATATGCACATGATACAAAATATTATTTGCATAATGCATATTATAACATGGATTAATGCTTAATTATAACATTAAAATTCATGGCCTCTACTTGGCTACAAGTTTCTTGTTGCACTTTATCTCATCAATGTAATAAAGTGCTGAATAACATTAATCGAAGTATTAATTTATTCTAAATCTTTCAGTCACAAACTCTATTTTTCCTTTTTGTCCCTTCTAAAATTGCAGAAATTCTTTACATGTACATTTAATGTTAATTTATGTTTCCAAGCTCACAATTAAAAGAAGACGTATTACAGGGTGAAAACTTTCAGTGACTGAAATATGCATCAGCAGTGAGGGAAACATCCAATTATAAAAGAAGTAAATAAATTAAATTCACTTTGCTGATTCCAAGATTTCATAATTTAAAAAGATCTAAAAAATGCCCAACATGTTCATGTTATCATTATAAAAAGATAATATGCTTTCCAGTGGAAATAATTGTAATTGAAGTAGTGATAACATAATAATACCAATAATGATCTCAACAAATATACATGGAACACATTTAAATAAATAATTAAACAAGCAGTCTAATGGGTTTCTTTTTTCTCGCTGAACGAGCACAGGGAACTGCCTGTAGTTTATATGCAAAAGAAAAATCAATATTTTATTAAAAGGGCGATCAACCTGAATAATGTGATTCATTATTGATGAGGTAAGCACTCCCACAAGACAAAATCCAAAGAACTAGAAGAAAGAGAAGATTGATTATATCACAAAAGTGAAGTAAGAAAGTGAGGGTAAAATGTATAGAGAAGATAGCAAGATTTGGAATGATTTCGCAGAGTACCTAAACTAGAGATGGAGTTATCAGCTCAACATCTGCTGTCCACCTCCAGGGATGTCCAACTCCAGTCCTGGAGGGCCGAAGTAGCTGCAGGTTTTCATTCTAACCCTATTCCTAACCGGTGACCAGTTTTCACTGCTAATTAGCTTCTTTTCCTTTCATTTTAATAGCCCTGTTTTTAAGGATTCAGTCCTCTGAATTTATTCTTTTCTTCATTAAATGGCAGCCAAACAGAAATGAGATGTGAAACAAGCCAACAGATGACCAGCTAAATTGGGGCTTCAAACTCCAACCAATTTCACTCCAACCAGATTCTTAATGATAAGCCAATTCTTGCTGTTAATTAAACCCGTTACTTAATTCTGTGGTTTGTTGCTGCTTTCATTCTGCCAAAGCAGACATTTCCAAAACAGTTGATTTTCTATGAACACTGTCAAAATGTTTTGGTCATCTGAGCAGATTAACAGATCAAGATATTGTGCAGTGGACACAGGGTTTTTTTTTTTTTTTGCTGTTGTTGGTTTTTATTTCGCCTAATACAATTTCTTGTGTTAGGAATTTGTTCATTTTCACATACTCCTTGGGGTCAGAGTGCAGGGTCTGCTAATATACAGCACCCCTGGAACAAGTGCAGGTTAAGGGCCTTGCTCAAGGGCCCAGCAGTAATGGGGATTTGAACCAGCAACCTTTCAGATACCAGCGGAGATCCTCAGCCTCAGAACCGCCACTGGTCATGTGGTGACTTGTTTTGTGTCTCATTATTGTTTGGCTGCTAACTAAGAAAAAGAAACAACCGAGAGGTCAGAGTCAAGTTAATTCAAACTAAGGCAAATAATTCAATTAACAGCAGAAACTGGTCGCTAATAAAGAAGATGGTTAGAATGAGAACCTGCAGCCACTGTGGCCCTCCAGGACCAGAGTTGGACATCCCTGTCCTAGACTCTTTCCCAGTGCTATCAGCTGCCTATCTACAATAGATAGACACTGATCACTTAAAAATTACCTAGATTTCCTCTAATCTTGTCTTCAGCATTCCTAAACATTACTGCACGCTCTCCATTTGTCACCAATAGCAAACTAATAAAATCAAGTCCACTTCTGTTTCTGACCCTTCTTTTGTCATTGGGTTATTGAAAATGAACATTAAAATAAACAAAGTCATTTTCCATTGACGAGTTTGACAGCTTGGAGTAAAGGAGTCTGTTTGAATTACAGATGAATTCCAAACTTGAGTTAAGTCTTTTAGCTCGTCCCAATGAAGATCAATGTTAACTCAGCCAAACAATCCTTAACTGACTTCTTTTTTATGTAGTGAATTGTATACTTTATACCTTCTGAAGATGACAGCAATAAACCGCTAAAAAACTGCTGAATATGTTATTTTTAGGCTCAATTCCAAGCAGGGGAGTGCAGTCAGGGGAGGCAGGTGAGGCAGCATTAAAAGTAAAAAACTAATAATGATAACATAAGATAAATTTATCAATTGGTCTGTGCTATAAAATTGTTTTCTGTATGATTCCAAAAATATTGATAATTTTTATAGTCAAAATCGCTGAATTGGCGCATTTCCTGTTCAAATACAGAGGAAAAACATGAGGTGCGGCAGCGACGAGCCTCACCTCACCTCGGATTGTGCTCTCCCTCACATTCTGTGTTGATATCTGCAATTGGCGCGTGCCTGTTGCCGTCTCTCTGTATTTCGCCAATATAAGGTTTGCAGACACATTTATTATACACCCTGACTTTCTAATATCTTTAATGACTGTGTGTGACATATTCAGTCTTGCTGATCGGACATAAAAGTGCAGTGAAAAGGAACAAGTTAAGGCAGACAGTACCGTGCTACACCGAAGAGGGAACATGTGAGCCCAACAGGTGCTCGTTGCTGCTGTTCTTCTACGCAGAGGCACCAATAAGTTAGCGATATCAGAAAGTCAAGTTCACTACAGCGGTCCGTTTATTTTTATTTTTTGTTCTTACTGACTGCCAAAAGGAAGATTAAGACAAAATTAAAGGAAAATAAGGAGGACTTTTACAAGAAAGTGACAGAGATTTTCGTGGAGAAGGATAGACACGTGGACTTTATTTACAAATAACGGTAAGACCATAAACGGTTTTCAATTTTATCAAAAATGGGATCAGACTAAGAATTTTTTTTTTAAAAACTACATTTTGACCAAAAATAAAATACTATTTTTTTATTCTTATCTTTTTGTTGAATAGTCTGTATTAAAATTGATTAAAGCATCAGAATTTAAAACTTTTAAAAACAACTAAGTATTTCAATTAAGGTCAAAATTGAAATCCGTGTTTTTTGTACACCACTCAATACTTTTTTTTGTATTAATTGAGAATGAATTGTGAAATTTAGAACACATGGAGGGTGAGGAGCAAATGCGCTGTCTATGCTCTCTTTCGCTGCTATGAATGTAACGTTCTTTCTAAGCCAAATATGTACCTTACCTATGTGTGTGTAAAGAACACTGATGAGATATGAAACATAACCAGTAGTCAATGTGCCAACTGAATAGTAAATAAGCTACTCTTTTGGGTTCATATATTTGTAAATCTGACTCTGAAGGAGTCCGTGCCTCACCAGCCATGAACCTCACCGCATGTCACTGATCCCAACAGTATTAGATTCCAAATTGTATTATGGGTGTGAAGAAAGTGCTGTGATTAATGCTTCAGTTCTACTGCTTTGGGGACAAGTTTTCTTCACACACCAATCAGTGTGTGCTTATCTTCCTGACTTCACATAGGAGAACTCCAGAATCCCAAAGCTGTGCCTGATAGGATATGTAATGTCTTTAAATCAGCCCAGAATGAAAGAGTGTGATTAATGCTTTGCATCTAATGCAGCTAGGACATGCCACATGTAATAATAAATAATAATAATACATTTTATTTATATAGTTCCTTTCCCATACTCAAGGCGCTATTTATATATTCCTTCTCCCAGCAATACTGGGGTCAGCAAATTAATGCATTTTCTTATAGTGCGTCAAACAGAGAACAATAAAATATACTACGCTTGTTGTTTTTGTTCTTTAATGTTTTAAAGCCCATCTATGATCAGAACATAAGGTTTACTCTTTCTGTTTTTAAAGTGAATTTAACCACAACTGTATTAATTTTTCAGGCCACGACACTAACTCAACAATCTATCCTCTTCATCGTAGTTGACAAAGTGATGCTTATTTGAGGTGAAAGTATTGAATAGCTGATTTCATGAACTAGTGTTGACTAGACAAAAGAGTAAACTGAAAACCTCTATTCATCAGGTCTCATATACATGTACAAAGAGGCAGATCCTGGAGGAGAAAGCCCAGAAGAGCACCCCTTGTTGCTGATCATGCCAGCTTTTTTAAAGCTTTACACATCCTGCCCTTGTAAAATCCACAGGCAACAGCAAGTTGTTTTAGAGCAAAAGACGTCCTGCATCATTAATCCACTGCCAGACTGCACTAAAGCCATTCTGACAATCACCTGCACTTGCTATTTGTTATTGCTTCTACAAGTTCAGCACTGCAAGGATTTTTCATTCTCACTAAAGCATTGATGATAATTTAATGCTTAGATGCAGCTAAATGTAAGAAACAGACTTTGTTTTGTAACCTTTCACTTTATTAATGGTCCTTACTGCTAAACAATATTAGATCTGCAAATAGGGCAGGATGAAAATCACAGAATCACTGTATAAGGAAGGAGGAGAAATGTACCACTGGGACAGTCAGAACAAGCACACAAAAATATTCTTTTCACTTTCAGTTTTTTGTCCATTAGCAATGATAAGGTGGTCAGTGGGTTTGCTTCTTTTCCTTTTTTTCCTTTTATTGTATGTAATAAAACTCTCTAAGTTACCTGCCATTGTCGGGCTGATGAAGTGATAAGGTGAAAGAGTAAAAAAAAAAATTATAAATTGCACATCACCAAACTTTATTAACCTCAAACTTGTTTTGTACTTAACCATTATTAGCACTGGAAAGCTTCTTTCAATTCTTGGTTTATCCTCTTGATGAAAAGTAACCTGAATTTCCAATAAATAACTTTGGTGACAATATGACCCTAAGTCGTGGCATTTTGGAGCCATTAAAAAAGGAAATGCTTGCTTATGAATGTAATCAGAAGGACTCAAGCCCATATTTCTTGGATGAAAGTCAAGCATGCTGACCATCACATTACCATTACAATCTGCATGGCACTATTTCTATGTCAATCGATCACATGTAAGGATTTCTTATAACTCATAGTGTTCTCTCCAATCTTGCATTGTCTAAAAGATTGCAAGTTATGTGTCAAAAATCTGACTTATAGGGAGAAATACAGAATATTTGTGCTAAATTTGAAGTCACTCCATAATAAAATGTTGATCATGATAGATAGATAGATAGATAGATAGATAGATAGATAGATAGATAGATAGATAGATAGATAGATAGATAGATAGATAGATAGATAGATAGATAGGTCTAGTCTAATATCCATTCATCAGGCAAGAACCAAGTCTTGATGATCCAGCAAATAAAGTCACATTCATTAAAGTGCCACCCATAGTCTGGCAGATGCCTTTACTCAAAATTCATATCTATTATAAAAAAAAATCTTGGAAGGAATGTGATTGTCTCAGAGAGACACTATCAAATCCCGCGAGATGAGTCTTCGTGCCAAGAGATGTAACTACGCCCGGGGCCGTAAGCCATGCGAGGCAAGAGCTTGTGCAAAGAGATTTGGAAAAGTCCTGCCCACATAACCACGCACACGGTTTAATCATTTCTCAGTTGTATGAATGCTATTGTCAGACACATTTCTTGTAAACAGAAAGAAAAGATATTCACTCACGGGCAGTTATACATTGCGTTGTCATGATTCAATTCCAAACACGGAATCAAAATTCAATGCGATATTGACGAAAAGGTAAAAGCGAAAAGAGATCGAATATATGGACATAGGTGATATGACAGAACTGCACCGCGTGAGATACGGACCACTCAGCATGGCAGCAGCAGCAAGCCAACAGCTGATCGAGCAAAGAGGAGATAAAAAAAAACTGTATGTGTTTCCCATTGTATCACCGTTTAACAGGGGGTGTCAGAGGAGCGACTGTGTCTCCTTGGGGTACATTTAGCCCCCCTCTTCACAACGAGAGCGGCAGAGACGCAAAGTGACTGGTGCTTAACGCGGGCTGGGTTGGTGAGCAAAGCGAGCAGGCCTAGTGACTCAAATATGGAACAAAAAACAACACAACCAAAGAAAGTCAACACAGACAGAGAGATGCCACATAAACACCACCTAAACACTAACATAGCCATGAACTGAATCGCAGAGCTATGAATCTGCAATGTCAACCACTGTGCTGTGGAAGAAACAAGCATCACTCCTAGTTTAGGTGAGAGAATGCACAGCCAGTTTATTAAAAAACAATAAAAAAAAACTGTGAGGGGATTTACCTGCTCTTGGACCAATGAAGCTGTGAATATACGAATGGGATGCTTTTTACAACATGGTCTCATGACATGTCCAACACATAGACCCCTCTGGCAAAATGACAAAATTACACTTTGATCAATTGAATTGCAAAACATGTCCCATATCAGTAAAAGGAGGGCATGTATACAGACATACAGGGCGTGTCTTTGAAAAGGACAGCTAAATAACCTGATTAATTAAACCTGATAACATTAAGAGTTACAAAATGTAACCCGACTTGCTTCATAGGCTGTGAACAGACCACCAATGTCAGGTTTGATTTTCTTTCACAGTGCCACGAAGTTTCAGTTTTACTTCACAGTTGTGAATTGCTAGTTCCTTTGGATAAAAGCATTAGCTAAACAAATATAATTCTGTAGCAGGCAATAAATGATGTAGGCGTTTTAAATGTCCTGAACTAAACAGCAAGAAGCACAGAATGTTCCCTATGGCAAGAGACAAAGTCCTTCCAAAGTTTGTTATATATGACCATTTTAGGGGAGCTAAGATGATCTTCTTTCTGTTTATTAGCAAAAAGTCGGTCTACCTGACTGATTAATCAATAAGTACAACATTACATTTCATGTAGATGTGGGGACAATGTTAAAAAGTTTTACATAATATTCCTGAGTTTTCTTTAGGTGTAAAGGACTCCAATTTGCAACAGATAACTCAGAGGATAATATGGTTCCATCTGGGTCAGCTTGGATCCATGTCAAAAATAATGAGAGAAATGCTTATTAATAATAATAATAATAATAATAATAATAATAATAATAATAATAATGCATTTTATTTATATAGCATCTTTCCCATTGATTAAGAAAAACTTAAATATAATGTAGGATTCAAGCCGGAACTTCTTCCTGCGTTTGCTTGTGGGCAGATGGACCTTCAAAATAATGTTCATCTTGTAAATAAATTGTGAACTCAACTGTCATCATTTCCCAATTCTGTTTCCCCGTTATTTGAAGTGGTAAAAATATGCAAGAACAAGACTTTCCTGTCACTATAACATGTTCTGTAGGTCCAAAACAATATGACAAATTTAAGGTCTCCAAACTATCAGTTTGAAAATTATAGCTTGCGACTGGTTCTGTACTTCATATTTAAAATTCTGTATCTGAAAAGAAAGGTTTTCTGAAATGTACTCATTATTGCTTTGAGCATCGTGTCTATTTTTGTTAAAAAAAACTTTGCTAAAATGGCTGATATGAAATTTCTTTCTTTCTTTCTTTCTTTTTTCTTTCTTTCTTTCTTTCTTAGTTTTAAATGCACATGTGAAGTGTCCTCATGGTGACTCTTTACTTCTATTGAGGAGATTCAGTGCCTTAAAATTTTCCTCATATCTACAATGTTTTAGTCATGGAGTAGGCCTAGTATTTCTTAAATGTTGTTTTTTTTTTCTCATGACCCACATTTGCCTTTTGTGTGTCTTCAATGAGCGTCATCCAAGGGATCCATTCCCCTTCTGGAACTGCCACCGATCGTCAGCTGGGGTAGGGGGTTAGAATTTGAATTATTGCCTCAGGGATCTCATCTCCATGGACCCTACTATATAGAAGTGTAGCTTCCATCATTGTTGAACCGAGTGGCAATTTTCCTCTTGCAAGTGGCGACCCATCGTAAGGCATTTTGCAAACTCATCACAACCCTTTCTCATTCAGTACTGTTGTAATTCATGACAGCGCAACCCAAGTTCAAATATCATTCAACCCAAAATGGGTCACGACCCATAGTTTAAGAAACACTGCACTAAACATGGAGTGGGTTGGGTCCACTGTGATTACTCCAAATTTCTCATTTAATGTTGTCTCCTTGTTAGCCTTACTTATATTAAACTTCATTTCATATTTTCCTAATTCTGGCATCTGCCTTGATGCAGTTGCCTCTAGGACAAATTAGATTGCTGGTTACATGCTTAACTAAATAATTTACTGGATATAAAGAACCCATGGGATCTTATTTTTTATACTGAGAACATGGTCTATTAGTCTAGGACTGCACAAGAAATAATATTGTCATGAGAAGAAAATACTGTTTAATTTCACATTAGTATAACAATAACAACGTTAACAGGGTGATCTTTCAGTCTCAAGAGATAATGATTGTATGTTGATCATTTAAAACATGGAAAATGTAATGCATTCTACGATAACATTTGCTAAAAGACATATGACAGGTAACTTATTCGCTTATTATGTGTATATTATTTCTTCAAGAAAATGTAAGAATCTTGTTACTCTTAAACATAAAGCCACAATAGTATTATTTTTTATTGTCAGATTTCTGAATCGACACAGCAAAACACAAACAGTAAAACAGAAAGCCGATACATAACAGCATCTGTCAAAATGTTAATATGCATCCAGCAATGAAAGAGAAAAAAAAAAGTCCAAATCTATGTGAAATGTTGCTGGGAATTAACCAGTTCTTGTAGGACCCTCCCTGTGCATGAGGACCAGTCTGAGCTATACTGTTTTCAGTTATTAATTTATAATTTAAAAAAAGAACAAGAGATTTGAAAACTTCTAAAGTTCTTCATGTTGTCTGCTTAGTTATACAATTATATTTAAAGTTATACAGGCTATATTCTCTATAATAGAATAGTGAAGGGAGACAATCTGTAATGCACATTTAGAGCTGGTGAAGCAGTTGTCCAAGACTGAGATGGCATTGTGAGAGACTGAAAGCTGTCAAAATCATCTTCACATGTATTTGTTTCTTCGGACTCTTCACCATTTGACTTTACAGTTGTGTTATCAGACCCTTCACCACATGAGCAATTGTGTAGTTGTTTGAATCAATTCTGAGTAAAAGAATGGCTTGTGCAGCAAGTGGTAGAGATTTTTCTTAAAGGTGTGTGACTTCAACCTAGCAGACACGTGACTGCAATCCATGATGTCACAGACATACACCCTCACAGGCTACACCCACTAGCATGGCATCATACCAACCAAGCCTCCAAACTGTTGCAGCTGATAACATCACAGCTGTGTGATGCAACAAAAAAAACAAATGAAGATAAAATGAAGATGCTAAGATTTCCTTTTAATTTATGACAAGATGCAGCACTAAACCTTAATTGTCAGGCCGGACCCTGGTTCAGTGTGTCTCATTAACAGTGACACAATAGAGGCAAAAGGACTTTTAAATCTACATGGACAGTAGATATGATGAGTTATGTCTTTGAATCACTGCAATAACAGAGAGTGGTGACCTTTCTTTACATCTGATCTTTATGAAAGACAAAAGGAGATTCAAATTTGTTCATTACAAGAGTGCTCACTAAAAAGTGATCGATTAGTTAGGTTATAAAATGCAAACTTTTTTCAACTTTAAGTACAGTCAGGCTCCAGGCTAGTTTAAATTGTCCATCAACAATTTCAGCTTTGACTTCCGCCAGATCTCATCAGACCAGAGAATCTTATTTCTCACCATCTCGGAGTCCTTCAGGTGTCTGATGAGACCAAGATAGAACTTTTTGGCCTTAATTCTAAGCGGTATGTGTGGAGACAACCAGACACTGCTCATCACGTGTCCAATACAGTCCCCACAGTGAAGCATGGCGGTGGCAGCATCATGCTGTTGGGGGTGTTTTATAGCTGCAGGGACAGGACAACTGGTTGCAATCGAAGGAAAGATGAATGCGGCCAAGTACAGGGATATCCTGGACAAAAACCTTCTCCAGAGTGCTAAGGACCTCAGACTGGGCCGAAGGTTTACCTTCCAACAAGACAATGACCCTAAGCACACAGCTAAAATAACGAAGGAGTGGCTTCACAACAACTCTGTGACTGTTCTTGAATGGCCCAGCCAGAGCCCTGACTTAAACCCAATTGAGCATCTCTGGAGAGACCTAAAAATGGCTGTCCACCAACGTTTACCATCCAACCTGACAGAACTGGAGAGGATCTGCAAGGAGGAATGGCAGAGGATCCCCAAATCCAGGTGTGAAAAACTTGTTGCATCTTTCCCAAGAAGACTCATGGCTGTATTAGCTCAAAAGGGTGCTTCTACTAAATACGGAGCAAAGGGTCTGAATACTTAGGACCATGTGATATTTCAGTTTTTCTTTTTTAATAAATCTGCAACAATTTCAAAAATTCTTTTTTTTTTTGTCTGTCAATATGGGGTGCTATGTGTACATTAATGAGGGAAAAAATTAATTTAAATGATTTTAGCAAATGGCTGCAATATAACAAAGAGTGAAAAATTGAAGGGGGTCTGAATACTTTCCGTAACCCCTATACAGTTAGTTTGGTTTAAAACAAACATTGCAACAATGATGGTGGCTTTGTTGTTTTCAAAGAGCTGTACACTGCCTTCATTTGTTTCAAAATGACCCTAACATTAAACACATTCTTGTTCGGTAGCCTCGGAATCGGCCTGCATGTCCTTTCCAACCAGGAAATGTTTCCTTCAAAGTTCAGCTTTTTAATCTAAATTGTTTTTATTTTTAACAATTACTAGATGTTACACAGCGATTAAATTTCTATTTTGAAGAAACTGATTAATGTAATTGAAACAATTATTTTTCTATTATATTTCTGGCAGTTTCTAAGACCAGTCTAAGACAAAGCAAGTCTTACTTTAAATGATTTTTCCCAAAAAAGGGGGAGATGGGTTTGCATAAATAACTACATACCTGGAGTATTATAAGCATATTTTTGGCTCAGTTGGGAATCACTGTGAGAGAGACATTTAAGAGGCGGCTTTTCTATTTCATATTTATTTGTCTGAAAATGTAAATGTGCATACTGCAGCTATTCAGACCAGGGAGGACTTTGATTAATAATAGCAGCTTGGGGGCATACAAAATATTATTTATAAATTTTGTATAATGTAATATGAATAATACTCAAGATAGGTGAAAATGAGCAGTCCTCTTAGTATGTAAATCATTCAACAAAATATTCCAACACTTCAGTTCAGAATTCAGACTCATCAGGTGTAATATTTTAATGCTTAATATTGACATTCAGAAACAAAGTTTTTCTGCAGTTTGGGAATGAGTTGATTATTTTTTGTAATGTTCAGTGCACATTCAGCGTTAAAAACCTAAAAGTCACTAAAGTAAAGCACGTTTGCCTTCTTGTTCTTCTTTAAATATCTCATCTCATCCTCAAGAGCACTTGATCCAATCCATTCGATTCGAGTAGCCCTGGACAGGCAATGATCCATCACATTTGTTCTTTAAAAATGTACAAAATTATGGTCTTCAGAAGAAATAGGCATCTACAGTCTAAACAAAAACATGAAAGACATAAAAAGGAGCGCTGCTGCACAATGGGTTGGGTGGGTTGAATTATTAACCTTTTGATTATTTACCAAGCAATTAGTGCTACAAGTTCACTGGGAATCCAAGTCGTGTTGCATTTACTTGTAAACAAGATCAAAAAACAAGAAGGGTGGAGTATCCTTTAGATGATATTTAATGTTTTTCTTTTAACATGATCTTGACAACTTGCTGTATATTATATTACTGTTCTAATTATTTCCAGTCGGTTTGCCTTTACTTCTGAGATTTGTTCAGCAATAAAACAAAAGTAAAGAATTGTGAAAGCAGTTAATGCCTGCTCTCTCTCCCACGTTGGACACTCTGTGTTTACATGAAGGCACCATTTCAGGGTTTTGTCGCAACTGTCTCAATGCTCTTAGTTCAGCACAGTTTTTACTGATCTCTCACAATGCTTAAGCAAATCTAAAATTCTCTCAAATTGTTTGTTCATTTATGTTGTCAAGGAGTCTTTTGCTTTTCTTTCATTTTGATCACTTAATTTTTAGAAATTCAAATGCTGAATGTAAATTTCACCTGCATTTTAAATTCACAGGACCTTTAAATGGACTCTCCACTTCTGAAAAAGTCCTTTGTGTTGTCTAAAATTCAGCAGAAAGCCATGCATGACTCTGGAAGAAAAGATGAACATCTCCAAAGTGCAGCTTTAATTTCATAGCTGTGGGGCACAACTTTCTCTTAGATGGAAAAATAAATCCAAAGTCTACCAATTCAGGAATTAAACCAGGTTCTCAAAAAGATATGAAGAATTCCCGGCTAGCTAAGTGCTATTGTAGTAAAAAAAAATGTTGAGTCAGAAATACAAATATTACAGTTGAGTTTACCTTAAACGATGATGTATAGCAATGTAAAGTAACATCCAAAGGATGCAAACATAAAAGGGATTGGTGATCTGCTTCAGCATTTAAATGGGCATAGGGTACAACAGTGGCAGAGGAGAATTCAAATGTTTCAAATACCAGCGTCCACACATTCAAGATGTTGACAAAAAAAGCCAACATTGCCTTCAAATTAAACAGATTAATACTGCTACTATGCTAATACTATTTTGTACCACTTAATAATACTACTACTGCTGAATACAATATCTAGAGGAAATATAAATACATTCATAGTCTATTTTATGTGAAAACTTGTTTTTAGGAGTATTCACATGTAATGCAGAAAGCACCTACTGCAGTTGCCATATCTGTTAGTCTGTCTGTCCATATAATACATCTTGGCTTCTAGTGAACCAATTTTGTTTAAATTTGGTACACTTATTCTACAAGGACATTTTTGGGGAAATTCACTTTTCAAATTGCTATATAGATTTTTGAAATTTCAAAAGCTCTGATTTAAAAGCATTGCTGAATTTCCAAATGTGTCTCTCTTAACACAGGGAAACATTCTGTGCGACTTCAATTACAAATTTGCTTCTCCTTCTATATGAGGTATGTTAACCATAAAGGTAAAAAAAAATAAAATTTCACTTGTCTAGTGAGGGAAAAAGAATTATGGGAAGAGAAAAAGAATTATGTGTCACTCTTGAAGAACTGAGTGAACAAATATGTATCTACATATCATTATAATCATTCAGTATTTCTCTGATACAATAATTTATTAGCAAATCTCCTGCTCTTCTCCCCATCATAGTCTAAAGCAGGCAAGTCTTTTATCTTTGAGACTACAACAGAGGATTAACTATCCATCACACAAATTTAAAAAATTTGGACATGAGCATCAGTAGGTTTGCACTGTAGAAACTAAGTTATTCAAACTATTCTATAACATTCCAGTAGTTTTTTACCACTCTGGTGCTGATCTTTCTGATCATAAAATAGGTCATTATGATAGCAATTGACAAAAGAATTCATAATTAATGGCAGAATTACAGTATTTGAGGATTCCACTAGAGTGTGTCTTTCTCTAGCACGATTTAGCTCGAAAACTAGTCATCTCATAACAGGCTTAAAGTTTCGAGTTTGGTATTTTTTCCATCCAGCTGTTGTAACGCTAGACCGTCCTCAAGAAACTGTGACACACACACACACCCATCATCAAAATGTTGATGTTTTCGATATCAGAGGACCCTTAAACATTGAGATCCTTTGAAACCCGGAGATTGAAATTTTGGACGAATTTAAACCTTTCGTTTCTCCCCCATCGGCGATAGGTGATGGTGGAGGAGGGCACAAAGCAAAAACATTGTTTAAGAAATTTGAACTACAACTAGTCACAGACGCACTAGGACTAAAAACTGGACATCAATTAATTCCATTTTTTACATCACTTGAATTCAAATCTGCTGTGTATGAATGCTATTGAGCCACCAGAATCTTATTTAGAGCTGCATTTTAAACTACATAACATTATAAAGTGCTGTTAAAAAAGGAATGTAATTTCATTATATTATCAATGTTGTTTTTAAACATGTATCATTTTACAAACGTTTTTAAAAAACAGAAATGTGATAACTGCCTCTTGGATGTAGTAACTAAAAATGCAACATGCTCCAGCTTTCAAATCAGCCAACTAAGTCCCTGAATGCACCTCAATGTTATGCATCGTGTACATTTTCAAACTTGTTCCAGCCAGAAGTGGTTGCTCAGCATTTTTGATTTGGACTGATACAGCATTACAGATGGTAATATTTAGTATGCAAATGTAATGAAACATATATTACTCTCATAAACAGCTTTGGGTTCATTACACACTTAGTTAAAAATCCCATTGTGACTTTTATATATGCCATTATGTACACTATACGGTATACACAGTGTGTTTAGTGGCTTACCACAGGTAATTCTATGAGTTGTGGGTCAAAGACGGTAGGGCGAGAGTAGAAAAGCCATGTCGATCACAATGACATCATGTTCAATTAATAATAACACTTTCGTCGAGTGTTATTTCAGTTCAAAATGAGACTGGCCATCATGCATTAGTTCAGGTAATAATAACTCCATTATCAAATGTTTGTTAAAAGTGCTATTAACCACTATCTGTTAAAGCGTTGCAATAGTTTAAAAGGTTATTTTCACTTGTCGGTTTCATTTTGGAATCCAAAGTACAGGCCACTGATAATTTGAACTCATTCCTAGTGATGATCATGCAAACATCACACAGTAACTAATGAAGTACCAGTTTTGCAGGTCAGGACAGGTCGATGCTTTTTTGTTTGTTTCATCTTCCTTAGCCCCCCCCCCCCAACCACATTATGCTTCTTCGACTGTTATCTGTTAGGTTGATCTATGTCAGCAGGGTGGTATTAACTGAATGAGAGAATATTCCAAATAACAATTTAGAACCAGTGCATATAAAATTATCAAAGGGACAAGAAGCTATGGTCAGAAGCCAAAAAATATCAAAAGATGAGTTCAGAAGACATCAGATAAAAAAGTATGCAATGCAGCAGAAAGGAATGTGGTCAAAAATCAGTTGAAAATGATTGCTGAATTTGCTAACTCATTTATCGTAACACAGAAAAAACATTCTGTGTGACTTTAATTACAGATTAGTATGCTGGTTCAAATTTCCCTTGAGAAAAGTCACTTCAGTTTGTCTCTTTTACTCATGTGACAGCCACTCCTAATGGCAAAATTAACCCAATACAAGTTGGTCAAAGGCCGGAAAAAGCGAATGCGGGTAAGTTACAACTCTGCCTCATCCATTCACTCCTCCGGCTACTTGAGGTAAGTTAACCATAAAGGTAAAAAAAAGGCAAAATGTCACTTGTCTATAAATTAATATAAGGAGAAACAGTCCATAAAAATGGCAAAAGGACAAGGAGTTATGGTCATAAAAAATATACAAAATGAGTTGAGTAGAGATCAGTTGAAAAAAGCAACGCAAAGCAACAGAAGTGAATGTGGTCAAAATCAGTCAGAAATGTAGTTGAGTACCCAAACAAATAGAGGCAGAATTATTGGGTAACTGTGTAGTTAAATAATAATTACGAAGGTCATAACATACAACATTTTTTATGTTTGCAACATAAGTGCAGATTATGATGTGAATTTACTAATATACTGTTTATGCAAGATACAATAACACTACTCAGGGCTGCAGCCGAGTCATGTAGGTCAAAAATCCTACCCCAGACTGCCAGCAGTCCAAACAATAAAACATAATAAGTGAATAGTGTTCATAAAATACACTTTACATTTTATTAAAAAATACAAAATATACAAATTCAGTGCTTACATTTAAACCTTTATGCACAAATGCTGAAAAATGCGTAGCCAACTGTAGTTTTTCAAAATTGCACACTATGCTTACTGGGATAGACTCCAGTTACCCCGCAATTATGCCCTTGATAAGAAGGTTAAGAAAATGGATGGATGGATGAAAGTACAGTAGATGCCTTTACATTTGGGATGTTGTTTGCTTGAGGCTTCATGCTGCTATAGCATGTCACTCAGTGTTCACCTCTATGGCTATTTATCCAGGAGCCAGAACTGCCCTGTAATTATAAAAGCCATTCACATTACCTTTCCAAAGTCTTCAAGGGGATTATTACAGTGCCTATGAAAAGTATTCACGTCCTTGGAAGTTTTTACATTTTACTGTTATACAACACTCCACCATAGTTACTTCAATTTGGCTTTTTTGACACTGATCAACAGAAGACTTGTATGGCAAAGTGAAAACAGACCTTTCCAAAGCGATTCACATTAATTTAAAACAAAACTAGGGGGCTTTGCCCCCTGCTTACTTTGCTTGCCAACCCCCCGCTTACTCTATGCACCAGCAACTTCGCGTCTCTACCCCTCACAAACAACAAAACTTTTAATTCTCGCGGATAGGCCTCTTCATTAGGAAGAAACATTATTTTTCCATGATGGCAACAAGAATTAGATGATCTACAAGTCTCCGACTTAAAGTTTAAATCCGAACAATATATTCGATCTCTTTTTGCTGTTCCGTTATTTTACTGAGTAATAATTTCCATTTGTTACCACTAATGCGATCTTTACTATCATTTTTTTGAGACTTTAAAATTTTTGTACTTCCATTATCTCTAACCTGCTCTGCATGTGTATCGCACCAACTTTTTGAATTCTTTACAACGTTCTACTTTGTCATCTACTCGTTGTCTTTTATTTACGGCCCCGGGTGTGGTTATATCTCTCTTGTCTCGTGGGACGTGAAAGTGTCTCGCTTCAAAAGATCACGTCTCGTCATAGGATAAAAAGTCTCCCAAGATTTTTTTATTATAAAGAGAGAAATAATTGATCTCGTAAGTATTCACCCCCTTCAGCTCAGTGTTTAGCAGATGCACTTATGGCAGTCCTGACAGCCCTCAGTCTGTCTGCACAGGTCTCTGTCAGCTTTGCATACCTGGACTCTGACATTTCTCTCCATTCTTCTTTACAAAACTACTCAAGCTCTGTCAGGTTGCATGGAGATTGTGAGTAAATATTCAACATTGGACATTATCTTCCTTAATCCATTGTCTTGCTGGGAAACAAATATTGTCAAGTCACCTGTTTTTTGTAGACTGCATCAGGTTTTCCTCCAGGGTTTCCCTCTATTTACATTTCACCCTGTGTCTTCATAAGTCCTCCAAAGCCTGCTGCAGATAAGCATTCCCGCAACACTGTACTGCCACCACCAAACTTCATGGTGAGGCTGGTGTATTTTTTATAATGTGCAGTGTTCAAAGATGGTGTTTAGTCTGATGGACTAAAATCTCAATCAGGCTAAAGAACCATTCTCAGCTGACTTCAGAGTTTTCTATGGGCCCTCTGTCATAAATGTTATTTGTGTGTGTGTGTTATAACTGTGGTTTTCTTTGTGCCATTCTCTCATA
Organism: Polypterus bichir lapradei; assembly: GCA_026402145.1. Lineage (NCBI taxonomy): Eukaryota > Metazoa > Chordata > Cladistia > Polypteriformes > Polypteridae > Polypterus > Polypterus bichir. The sequence continues at coordinate 38,568,070 of JANRMT010049829.1, forward strand.
AAGCTGTAACTGGTGAAGCATTCGGGCAACAGTTGTCTGCACAGCCTCTCCAATCTCAGCCTCCGTAGCTTGTACAGTAACTCCTTTAGAGTTGTTGTAAGTCTCTTGGCAACCTCCCTCACAAGCCCCGTTCTTCTTGTATGATCACTCAGGTTTTCTTCGGATGGCCTGATGTAGCAGATTTACAGCGGTGCCATTCCTTAATGATTGAATTAGCTGGACTCCAAGTATTATTCAGTGACTTCTTGTCTCTGAGGATTGCTTTTCAATCCTCTTTTCACAGAGTTGCTTAGAATGTTCTTTTGTCTTCACTGTGTAGCAAGAGCAGCGTTTGGGGGTGGCAAGTGGGGAGACCGCCCCAGGCCCCATGTTTAAGGGGTCCCCGCTTTTGAGGTCCGCGTGTCCCGTTCAAGTGGATTTGTCAAGTTATATTCTCCAGGTGTATTTTGATAAAGCCTGTGTGTTATCTTGTAAAAATGTAGCTGAATACTGTAATGAGAAAATCCGGTGTATGTTAACATTATTTTTATTAAATTTGTGCGCAAGTTCAAACTGTAGACAGGTGACCTCCACTGAACTGGCGGCTCCAGTAATGATTTAGGTATATCCTACTAAAGGGAGCAAATACGTATGTGCCTATTATGAGTTCTATATTTGTATTTTATTTGTAATTAAATTGGATCACTTTACAGAGACGTATTTTCACTTTGACATTAAATAGTTTTCTTTCTGTTGATCGTCTCAAAAACAGTCAATTTAAATCCACTGTGAGTCAAAGATGTACTGTATAACAATAAAATGTTTTAATTTCCAAGGGTGTGAAAACCATTTATAGGCACTGAAACCACCACTCCACAATCTTTTGCCAGTATTTTTTAAGAATTTTAAAACATTCCCATATCCATTCAAATAACATATTATGCTTTCAAACCTGTTTCTGTGTTGCTAATGACTTAAATTTTTTTGACAACTTATAGTACCGGGTAGCACGGTGGCACAGTGGGTAGAGCGGCTGCCTCGCAGGCCCGTACATGGGTTTCCTCCGGGTGCTCCGCTTTCCTCCCACGGTCCAAAGACATGCAGGTTAGGTGCATTGGTGATCCTAAATTGTCCCTAGTGTGTGATTGGTGTGTGGGGGTGTGTGTGCGCTCCCTGCGGTTGGCTTGCACCCTGTGTTGGCTGGGATTGGCTCCAGCAGACCCCCGTGACCATGTAGTTATGATATAGCGAGTTGGATAATGGATGGATGGATTATAGTACCAGAAATTCAACATTTGACTTTTTTTGTCAATCTTAAGATGATGTAGACATCTCCTTATACATGGAGACTGTTGTAAATGTTGCATTATTCATTTACATGAACACTTTTTTCACCTCATTTTTATTTTACATAATTCAATTAGGCTGGATTTGTTGAAGTGCATGCTCTCTAGTGAAAGTCTTTTGTAAATTTTGTAAATTATTGATAAAATTGTTAAAAGAAATTACACGGTAAATAGGAAAAAACATCAAACAAATAATATGTGATAAGTCTTTTATCTGTTTTTTATGAATGTGAAAGAATGGAGTGACTGCTAGAGTGCAGAACTTTAAAAATCTATTTATTTAGTTAAGCATCCCACAAGAGTGATGACAGGTAGAATTTATTTTTTCTTTTAATTAAAGAAACAGATTTAATCTAGATACATTTAAATGAACATTGTCATTCAAGACAAGAATGGTAAATGAAGATCAGAACTTAACGTAACATAAAGCATGCTGCTTAATTTCTTCTCACATTTCCAATATTTGCAGTCCTGCCTAATGTTCTATGAAATGTAGGCTTAAAATGATAAACTCTGAGTTATGAAATAGTGGTGTGGAACAATGACAGACAAGACATGCAGGCTGACTATGACCCTTTAATGAGACAGAAAGAAAGAAAGAAAGAAAGAAAGAAAGAAAGAAAGAAAGAAAGAAAGAAAGAAAGAAAGAA
>JANRMT010049829.1:38570054-38580315 GCA_026402145.1 Polypterus bichir lapradei
GAAAGAAAGAAAGAAAGAAAGAAAGAAAGAAAGAAAGAAAGAAAGAACTAGAATAAATGTCAACTGATACTCTGTAAGTATTTATATTTTCCTATTTTCTCACCAATATTCCCTTTGTTTTCAAGGGTTGCAGTGAATTATATTTAGTCACAACGGCCCAAATATCCTCAGATTTACTAGGTGGATCAACACGGATGTCTATACTTGACTGCATCCCCGCTGTTTCTTCAGTATGTGACGTTTCATTGCTTCCCGTGACTTTAGTAGGCCAAAACTCTGACAGATGTCAGAGGGCCTGGCCCCATCATTTTAATCTGTTTTCAGAAGCTTCATTTTCTGGGACAACTAAACATCTACAACTGCATCAACTGCAAGCCAAGACGCACTTCAGTCAACAACGTCCAAACAGCTAGCAAAATTGCATTTCTTTTGACATTTCTCATGTGTGTCTCAATCTCAAGTACACCTGTACATTTTTAGGGCATTCCCATTTATGGGACCCGGAGCTGATTCTGGTACCAAAAGGCACAAAACAATGACAGTTAAAGGGTGGAACACTACCCATCATTGAGACCACACAACCCACAACTGCTTACTTACTGTAAACAGTTAACTCAACACAAAGTTTTGAAATTTCACTGATAATCTTCCTGCATATTAACAGAATACCAAGCTCTTTGCATTGGCAAAGCTGCCTGCTCCCCACAAGTGCATGGATAATAAAATGTAATCTTGTCTGCTCTACTTCTTCTTATTATTCCTCTTCATCTTATTCCACTTCGATGTGGGGTTGATGAGCTTAATTAACCTTCTCCAAACAGATCGGTCCTGCACTTCATCATCAGTCAAGTCCTTTGCCTTCAGATCTTCTCTTAGTTTATCCATCCACCTCCACTTTGACATCTCTCACTTTCTCTTCCCCTGTACTTCCATTCCCATCACTCTTTTGCCCACATATCATCACTTCAATCTACTTCTCTGTACTTCCTTAGATATCTCTCCCACTTTTGTTGTACCTCTGATTGTCTCATTTTTTATTCTTTTATATCTTTTTCTGTAACTCCACACATCCATCTCAACTTTCTCATTTCCACCACATCTAATGTCTCTTCTCCTGCACTTCCTTTACTGCCCATGTCTCAGCTCCATGCATCATTGTTGGTCTTACCACTGTCTTAAACACCTTATAGTAGCTGCCTGTCCATAAAGGACACTTTGTGTGCCTCCTTTACACACTCCATGACCCACATTGTCTGGTCGAGTGTGTACTCAGGGGTGTAGCACAGAACTCTGGGCCCCATACGTAAGCAGACTCTTCTTCTTAAAAACAAACTTTTCATTCCAGGCTTCAAGCAGTGGGCCCTGGGTAATCATTACCAGTACAACGCCAATGTGTGTACTCAACATCTCGGGTCAACATAATTTGTCAGCTGGGAAGACATGGCTTGTAGTAGGATCTTCACATAGGTCTGGCTATAAGGCCATGGTTTTCAATTTCCTGCTAAGATCATGATCAGTGATGTAACCAGAATTCAATGGGCCCTAGTGTAAAAGAATAAATTAAGCCCCCCTTCACATGAAATGAATCTTAATCTAATTAGTAAATGACCACCATCAGTGAGAAACAGTACATTAAGCTACTTAAAAAGTCAATACTCAAAATAAAGCTCAATCGGGTTGTAGGAATGATAACACCATTAACCATTTCATTCTGATATCATGTAGGCAAGCATGTTAATAATAAAGCCTTGGAATCACTGTGGGTCTCCCAAGTGCCTTGGGCCTTAGTTCAGCTGACCCTCTTGCACTGCCTAGAGGCACACCACTGGTTCTGATATATTTTACAAATCAAGAATTACACAAATAAACTGGTAATTTCATTACCCCCATTTAAACTTTTTAAAATGTGGAATTTTCATTTTTTCTCAGAACAATCATGTTTATAGCATAATTCTAGGTTTACTGAATTTTGCCACAGATTCATGTACTGTACATGCACTGCCCCATATAATAAATATACTGCTGTCCCACCACAAATATGCTATACTAATATGCGTTTCTTCTTTCTGGAACCCTATTTGTGCCTTCTGTTTTATTTTCTTATATGTATATATATATGGGACATGTCTTGTGTGAACTGCAAGAAAAAAAATGGCTTGTAGGGTGCTTTTTGACTGTGCATATTACTAAAGGTGCTATATAAAAGATGTATTGACTGATTCATTCGGCATGAATTTTATGGAAACATTTTATGACTCACAGTGAACTGCAGCACAATGTTCAGTTTTCAAGAATGAAGGTGTAGACATTTATACATTCTTAAAACTATCTGATAAATCTGTATAGTCAGAATTCTTTTAACACCACTTCTGTCATTTTTATAATTCATCCCCACCTTTACAGATCGCTCGTCCAGCATTGATACACTTTTGCCAAACTCCATATCAGTCCATTCTTTGCACATTCATTATGATTCTGTCTTACCGCTTCTGTGTATTAAAACCTATGACATTTCAGAAGCACTGTTGCTTTTAAGGAGTAAAAAACAGTCAGCAGGAGTGATCAAGCAAGTAAGGAGGCAATTGCAGTACACCTTTTTTATGCTTTAGCAGATGATAACTACTCTCGGCTCATTGGGGCCCTGATCTGCCTTGTCAATTAATTTTCCATGTTCCTCCTCCTCAGAACAATGTGTTTGCCTCTTTAAGGTGTTACAATACAATGACTTGTACGAAATCATCAGTAATTATGAAAGCAGCCATCTGCTCAATATTCTTGCTCAATCTTTTCATTCCTTCGGAAGATGATCTGCTCATTTTTCTACAACATTACGTCTGCCTAGATAGGGATTGTAGTTCGTTGATACACAATCTTCCTCCAAGGGCTTGTGCCATTCATGCAGGCAATCTACATACTCCGAGTGTAATGGGTCATCTTCATAACATAAAGGTACTCATTGACTGAGCAATGCTAACTGCACTATTGCAGCCATGAACGTTGCCACCATTGTTGTACAATTTAGTCTTCACAATAGAAACTTTGGGTTATTTCTGAAACACGTAGTCAAAATGGTCTGCTAGAAAGCTTCAAGAAACAGCTAAAGGATTATTCAGTTATATAAAATTTTAACAGCTCATGTAGAGTGTAGTTGTGTGGATAATAAGTGCCTGACTAAAAATGTGCATCATCCATGCAACAAATCATTCATAGTAGGCAAGTAGTTATTAGCGGAACCCTACAAAAATATTGGCATAATTCTTAGTATAAGGATAAAAATTGACAGTAAATATCTACAACGTTTTCAGTGATCAATTTGAAATATTGTACTTGCTGTAGGAGTTCTGCATTGAAATCCATTTCCTGGGATACTGCAATAGGTGTATAAGTTTAATATGTCACAGTGCTCTGTGCAAATATATTTTATAAATCTGCCTTTTTCTACTCACATGCACAGTTGACACAGAGCCAGATTTAGCACAGGGGTTCACCATATAAGAACTGCTAGGCAAGCATTATAAGACAAGACAGTTAGGGACAACTGCAAAACAGGCAGTCAGACTGAGGACCATTGTATGCTATTTTTGTGTGTCAAATTCAGTATGAAATTGTATCCTCCTTGCCTTGTTTTGGATGGCATGATTCACCTAAGTCGGGGCCTGCACATGAAGAAAGTTTATAAAGCCTTGGAACATTGCCCGGCACACCTTTGAATCCGATGGATGAATGGGAGATAATGGCATCCGATCCTGAAAATTCTTCCAACGCAGTGATGAAAATATTAGACTCTACACATCGAGCCCCCTCTCCCAAACTGGGTCCTTTGCCATTGGCTTCCTTCATCTGTTATGCAGTGTAAACCATCATTAAAGAAAGCTAAGTTATTTCTCCTATGTGATTTCTTACCGCTGTATCACTAAGGGAGGGGTATTGCCTTTTTATATTATATCTATTATAGATTTTGGTTGCGTAACACGGCGCAATTATGGAAAGATCTCATTTCAACAAGGGAGCTAACACCCCCTGCTGGATACAGATACACGCCTAAATATAGTGTTGTGTAGTGCTGTGTGTTTTCAATGCAAGAAGCAACCACAAAACTCATGTGGACTGTTCTCCTCATCCTCCCTACAGTCCATATTTTGATCCTTCAGACTTCACCCTCACTGCTACCCTAAACGATACCATCTTTCAGAAAAGGTTTGAGAGTGATGATGAGATTATCAATAGTATGAGGGAGTGGCTGCAAGTGCAGGATTTAGACTAGGCCAAGAAGGCAGTACAGACACATGCATCTTTAGGTTCTTGATAATGTTGTAGAAAAAATCAGGACAGTACAAAATTCATCTGGTTATTTTATGAGTAGGTTCAAACGGTTCTATAATAAAGCTTTAAAAATGTTTTGCAAAACATTTTACTTCGTCAAATAATTTAGTTTATTGTTGTTCACTTTCCTATCCAAATTAATCATTGACAACGCTCTTCAAAAGGTTTGTGACCGCAAAGTTAAAAACTATTTACATATGAAATTTAAAGATAAATATTAGCTAATGGTACAGAGCGTTACCTTTTATGATGTCTTTATGTTTATGAAGAATGCTGCTTTTGTGCTTTATAGCCTTGTTGCAGGAGACCCTAAGTTTTGAGAAAAAGTGAAGAAAATCAAAGGAGCAAAGCATTTGCATTAGACTAATGACATCAAAAATCTGTCAGTTTTGCTTTTGGTTTTATTTTCTGTTTCATGCTTTTTGTGTATTGAATATTCATAGGCTTTAACTCTCCTGTTTGTATTAATTTAAAGCTATTGCAGTTTCATTAAAATAATAATATTAGCTTGGTATCTTTATTTCTCATTTGTTTCCAGATATTACTTAGATATTTATTTACTTAAGTTGGAATTGCTGGCAATATTTTTTAGGCATGATCAATAATCATTCCTATTTCTATTACAGCTTTCTGTGCACACTGCATAAATCTTTTACTTTTTATCACATTTCTAAGAATATTGATTTTTTTTAAAAATCATCCTATAATTATTTTTCCAGTGGATGGCTGTTTACCCCCTCCATTAACCTCTGTAAAGCTGGTTTGAAATTATTACATAAAGTAAGCCTATAGTTATATATAGAGCAGCCACAACTATTTTTTCCTTACTGTTTCAAATGATATAAATTGGTGCAATAATGATGTTGTGAATTTTGAACCATTTTTGTTGTTTGTCATACCAGGATGGAGATATTTTAGGCCCAGGAATATCTTTTCTGTGTCGTCATGACACTCATGTCCGTTTCTGTAATCAGGTGATTAGTTGTTGATCTGTTTATCCTGTGCGTTAATTTTTGTAATTTCTAAGTTTAGGCAAAGCAAATAAGGTCTGTGTACAGTATATCAAATCAGATATAGGCTTTAATATATTCAATCTTTAATTTTGAATGTTATGCACCGTAGTTGTATTAATTGAACAGCTTTGAATGTTGACGTCAGATGTGTTGTTTTCTGTTGTTATTGTTATTTATGTATTTTTAAACATTATACAATTTTGTACATGTATCTAAGAATTGCACATGAGGCTGCTGAGATACGAGATACCTTCTACCTCCTGTCCAGTGGGCGATTGTTCTCATGGGAATGAGCAAAGAGATTCAAAGAAGGGCAATCTTGGAAATGGTAGGAGACATCTGTCTGTCGCTCCAAAGTCGCTGACCCAAAAAAAAGCTCTGTGACCCCTGCTTTAGTCCTCGAGCTCATCTGCATTCACCCACTCCCTGGGCCTTCAAAAGACCACCAACAACAACTCATAGACATCACAAGTTGCATGAATCCTTGTGGATTACAGCTGCCCTGCAATTTTATTGATGCCAGTGATGTTTCGGTGCACTACCAATGTCATAAAATGGGCCACTTGCGAATTGGGACCCCAACCCTTAGTCTTTGTCTCTTTCGCATTCTTTTGACACCCCCTGAGAACAGGTAGATGAGTGCACCTTCATGCTTAAATATGTGTGTTTTCATTGAAGCCTAAAATCATCAGATAAGTAGTTATGTCTATTGTACATAAAGCAACAACTGAGTGACCAGGACCAAATGGGCAGTTTCATTTTAAGATGAGATACAACAAGCTTAAATTAATTTCAAAGTAAATTACCTTTGAATGACTCCGTTGTTTGTTATCTGTTATTCTTCTCATCCCGTTGGTGTTCAGCAATCACATTATCTAGCTGGTAATTTGATTTTCATTCATTCATTCATCTGTTCAATACAGAGGTGGTGAGGGACCAGAGTCTGATCTGATTGAAATCTGAGCCGCTCTGTCCCAAAGCACCATTTACTGGCCTATCAGTTATGACCAGAATTTTTTAAAAGCATTACATGTGCATCAACAGATAACGTGATTGATCTGGATATTAAGCTTTTTTTTTTTTTCTCTGATAATGTTAAGTTCTGCTATGTTAAAACAGACTTGTTATTGATCATTGAACTATTCTTATAAAATGTATTTATATATACCAAGCTGGGGATGGTGGTCTTGATAGAAGTTTGCCCATCAACGGTTGTCAAAAATGCTGTTTCTGTACCTTTTTAACAGTTAATTTAACAATAGTGTTTTAAAAGGTAAATACAAATAAAATGCCAAAGATAATACAAAGATTTTTATAACAATATGTATACTGGAATGCAAGCTGACCATTCACATTAGATTAGATTAATATATGAAATAAAAGATGCTGCAAAACTGAAGGAGAACATTATAACCATTTTATCTTATATAACTATATGCACATTGTCTGCTATATTCTTTATCTATCTGAACTGCATATAACCTTTATTATTGCATAATTCTATTTTCCTGAATTTATTCTTGTCCAATTTACTAATTTTTAATTTTTTTTTCTCTGTATTTATGGTAACTATTTTTAGACTCTGGCCTCCTCCACTATGGCCTTGAAATGGATTAAGCGTATTTAAGATTGTATATATTTGTTTATGGGTAATAGTACAGAACAGCCATTCAGGGTTCACTATAAACAACTCTGCACAAAAATAATTTCTTTTATGGCTGTCTTGGGAGTACCTTTTCAAAGTATTTTATAATATTAACATTTATAGAGTAGACATTTTACAAATGTAAGCAGGACATTTTGTTTTACTATTAATGTTTCTGAACAAAGATGCAATTAACATAGGCAAAATGATTAATAGCAAGTACGCAACACATACATTTCTCTATTTATTTATGGGTTTGTTTTCTTTTAACAAATGCCAGGGATGCCAGGGGCCATGACCCGGCCGGGACGTCTTGAGGGACCGGATGTGGGTCTGTGCCCGCCCTGGATCACGTGGGGGTTGCCTTCCGGGTTGCTTTGGGGGCCACGGGTACAGGGCATGGAAGCTCCACCCTGTAGGGGCCCGTGGTCACCGCCAGGAGGCGCCCCAATGCCTTGGGGACCTGTTACCCCAGCACTTCCACCACACCAGGAAGTGCTGGGGGGAAGATTTATGACGGCGCCCAGAGAGCAGCCGGGAGGGCAGCTGGCACTTCCGCCACGCTGGGGCGTGGCCAGAGGAGGATTGCCGGGAACACCTGGTGCTCATCCGGGAACCCTATAAAAGGGGCCGTCTCCTTCATTCAGGGCTGGAGTCGGGTGGAAGAAGGACGAGGCACAAGAGGAGTGTGGAGGCGGCCCAAAGACAAGGCATTGCGTGGCCAGGACTGTGATTGGGGTATTGTGCACGTGACTGGGTCTGTGTGACCAATGAACTGGGGTCTTTGTGACCTATTATTAGTTTGAATATTGTAAATAAACGTGTGGTGGTGGTTTAACAACATGTCCGTCTGTCTGTGTCCGGGCCGGGTTCACACAAAATATCTCCACATTGAATCCATCCATTTCTTCAAGTTCAAACCTACTGAATCCATTACCCTCTCCTGACGGCACTGATCAGAAGGTTGAAACCAACCCTGGCGAGGCACCAGTTGGTTTCAAGAAAGAGACATTCTGACTGGGCCAGTTTAGGGTCACCAATAAACCCAACACACCCATCTGTGGGATGTCTTACTATAAAAGGGCTGAACAACAAGCACATCTCTTACTTAAAGCTTTACCAACATTTGTATTTCAGACCATTCACCCGACTGTTTTCCTTGTTCAAGATGGAGGCAGTGGTGGCGGGAGTGATTAGAGAGACGCAGTCATTCTTTACAGGATTGTTCCCCTTTAAGTTTTTTGCAAGCAAGCAGGGACATTCGATTTATAAAGCACATTTACAAACCACAATGTGTTAACTAAAGTTCTGTACGTATTACAACGAAAAGACAAAGAAAGGGACAACATAGTCACAAACCATAAAATTATTAGTACAGAGACCTTAAGACATAAAGCAAAACTCAAGTACATGCATCTAGACGATTCCAAAAACAAGTAAAAAAAAGGTGTGTTTCAAGCCTACATTTAAAAATAATAATGGAAGGAGCAGCGCTAACACTTTTTAGGGAGCACTGTCCCACAATTTTGGTGCCGCTACACTACTACGAATGCATGATCCCCCCTCAAGTGTTAATCGGGATCGAAGCGCATCTGACAATAGCTGACATAACAATCTGGTGGTTTGGGGGAAAAGTCAGCAATACATTATGGAGTCAAGCTATTTAAAAGTTTAAAACAAACAGTAGTACTTTGAAATGAATAACCCGGCCACAGGGGATACTGTTGGCCAAAGAAGAAGGAGAAAAAGAGGTGGGAGACGTGTCCAGAGGCAGGAGGAGAGGAGGAAGATGAGGAGAGTGGAACTGAGGGTAGAAACTTTGAATGTTGACAGTATGACTGGTAAGGGGAGAGAGTTAACTGATATGACGGAGAGAAGGAAGGTTGATATATTGTGCGTACAAGAGACTAAATGGAAGGGGAGTAAGGCCAGGTGGATCAGAGGCGGATTCAACTTGTTCTTTCATGGTGTGGATGGGAGGAGAAATGGAGTAGGGGTTATTCTGAAGGAAAAGTATATCAAGAATGTTTTGGAGGTGAAAAGAGTGTCAGACAGAGTAATGATTATGAAGTTGGAAATTGGAGGTGTGATAATGAATGCTGTTAGTACATATGCACCGCAGTTGGGTGTGCAATGGATAATAAATAAGATTTTTGGAGTGAGTTGGATGAAGTGATGAACAGAGTACCTAAGGGACAGAAAGTGGTGATTGGAGCGGATTTCAATGGACATGTTGGTGAAGGGAACAGAGGAGACAAGGAGGTGATGGGTAGGTATGGTGTCAAGGAGAGGAATGAATAAGGTCAGAGGATTGTGGATTTTGTCAAAAGGATGGGCATGGCTGTGGTGAATACGTATTTTAAGAAGAGGGAGGAACATAAGGTGACATACAAGAGTGGAGGAAGGTCGATTACATCCTATGCAGAAGAGTTGATCTGAAAGAGATTGAAGACTAAAAAGTGGTGGCAGGGGAACGTGTAGTTAAACAGCATAGGATGGTGGTCTGTTGGATGACGTTGGAGATCAAGAAGAGGAAGAGCATGAGGGCAGAGCCAAGGATCAAGTGGTAGACGTTAAAAAAGGAAGACTGCAAAGTTGAGTTTAGGGAGGAGGTGAAACAGGCACTGTGTGGTAGTGAAGAATTATCAGGCAGTTGGGAAACTACAGCAGATGTAGTAAGGGCGACAGCAAGAAGGGTGCTTGGTGTGACATCTGGATAGAGGAAGGAGGAAAAGGAAACCTGGTGGTGGAATGGGGAAGTACAGAAGAGTATACAGAGGAATAGGATGGCAAAGAATAAATGGGATAGTCAGAGAGATGCAGAAAGTAGACAAGAATACAAGGCGATAAGGCACTAATTACTCTAACATGTGAGAGGATTAGATACACAGACAAGGCACCACTGTGCTACCAATGTACATGTAGTGTATACATTTTGTATATATTGTATGTGTTCAGAGATTTGTACAAAAGGGCAATATTGATTTAGGATTAATATAAATCAGTATAATTTACATTTACACATTTTTATTATGTGTGTAGTTCTGGGTCTTGAAGTTGTGTAATTGTTTTTACTTTCTTCACTTTGTTTTTATTGACTTTATGCTTTTTGATGCCACTAAGCAAGTGAATTTCTCCTTGGTTCCTTCCACCCCTTTCCTGTGTATCTATGTATCTATCATATAGTGCCATATACAGTAGCTATCCGTTTATCATATAGTGCCTTTTCTATCTATCTATCTATCTATCTATCTATCTATCTATCTATCTATCTATCTAT
>JANRMT010049829.1:38580325-38621668 GCA_026402145.1 Polypterus bichir lapradei
TATCTATCTATCTATCTATCTATCTATCTATCTATCTATCTATCTATGTACCTGAGTCTAGTTGGAGCATAGAGTGTTTTGCAGTGAATTATTCATTTCTCAAATTAATGGATGAAAAAAAAACTTCTGATGGGTATATGAAGTGAATAATACCTAAATACAAGAGTTCAGGACTAATATTACATTTGAAGAATAAACGCCATGAACAAAATGCCAGTAGAAATTACTTTACAGTAAGAATATCTCTCTCTATGACTATGCAAGAATGAAATTAAACACAGGTAAGGCTGATCTTGAATGGAGAAGTATAAAGGTGGACTTTCAGGCCAAGTCTGAGCATTAGTGTTTGGCTGCACGGATCAGACATTCTTGTGAGAAGTAATCATGAAGTTAAACTAGCATCTTCTGACAGTTGTGTAATGAGTTTTAGAATACTGTGAAGGATGGTGTCAGAAGGTGTAATATGTGTTGCTGATTTTATGGGGTAAGATATGTTAAATCATATGTCAAATCAAATAAAGATATTAATACTTTTCAAATGATATGACATATTGTGGGCATAATAAATGATCTTTCTTTTTATAGTATCTTTCATGCGAATTTACAAATTCACTAAACCATTTCTAATTTTTGTTGTGCTACACAGCTTTAAACTTTTTGATGCTAAATGTTTTTTGATAGGCACATCCAATTTCAATTCACGTCTATCTATCTATCTATCTATCTATCTATCTATCTATCTATCTATCTATCTATCTATCTATCCATTTATTATGATGCCTCATGTTGCTAGGAATAACAACATATGCTGTAGCATGCGATATCCTGGCTTCTGTCTTACAGTATTTAAGGTCAATCTGCTTGCTTATTAGTATACAAGCTGTGTTTAAAAAAATAAAAGAAAAATTTGTGAAAGCAAAGCACCCTCTCCAGGAATTCAATTCCAAAGATTAAATGCATTTAGATCCTCTGATTGTTTAGTGACTTTGTTATTTTCTTTGCCAAACTCTGGTTCTTTTTGGATGAATATAAAGCTTTGCACAATTAGTCTGTGTTTGTTTTCAGGTATTATATTTGTTCTTGCTATTATTAGAAAGTAAACACAATGAGTGAAATTACGTTTATTAACTTGTGGGATCCAAACTGCAATTAATAAACAAAGAGAACATAATTTGTGACTTGGAATCCCAGAAGTGGAACACCTAAAAAGCTGTCAGATTGGAAGTACGAAATACAGTGGGACAAATCCCAGGCAAGAAAGAGAAGAGAAGCATACAATTAGTAACAGAAACAGCAGTAGAATCAGGTTTGCATTTTTTTATCCATCAACTGACAAAAATATTAAGATATAAGGGAAAACAAAATTTTAAAAGGGTAAAGTACACATGGGAACTCCAAAACTGCACCAGACCTAGTTCTTACAGGATTTAAACATGTCTTCTTTTTTTTTGTAATTATTTATTATTTACATTTTACTTTTATTTAGCTCTTCTGATAAATTAATCAGTTTTCCAAATGATTCAATTAATTATTGATTTAGCAGCGCAGAAGTGCCACTTGATTATTGTTCTGGTGTTACCAGGGTCCTTTCCCCGGCCTTCATTTTTCTTTACTTATTTTGTTATTTTTATGATGAATATTGTCAAATAATATGCAGATGCTAGGAACTACTTACAACTGAAGATAACTAACACTAAACAAGACTTTACATCCACTGAGGGATATCTTGAAAGTGCGATTGCCACCGTATTTATACATAAAGCACAGCGACATTGAAGGTGTGAGGATTACAGTCGCGTGATCAAAACTGAAGTTCTACATAAATAAGTTTAATCCAGTCAGTAATAAAGGGGTACTTTTATAATTCAACTCAAAATGCAAAATATAAATCAGAACTAGGTTCTGCATGTATAAAAACCCAAACTATCACAAAAATACATGTCTCAAGATGTGTGAAGTGTACCAGTGCAATGAACATAGCAGCAGCAGGTTTAAGGGATCAGGAGAATAGACATTGTCAGTGAACAAAACAAAAGTCAAGACCAGAAATTAGATAAGAAACACACCAAAGCCCAATACTCTATAGAGAATTAAAGTCCATGCCTATATTGTTTGAAACCACAAGAATAAAGAAACACAAAGTTCACAAGCAATAGTTTTTCTAAGTATATCCACAATCCACAAAGATCTCCCATCACAATTGTGACATCATGTGCTGTGAATATCTGTTCCTTTTCCATGACAGTGGCAAAACAAAACCTCATAAAATTCTAGCACTTGTAAAAAAACAAAACAAATTATGTCATTAAGGGTATAAAATAATTTTGACAATATTAAATGCAAACAGAAAATAGAAAGTCATATTGGGAACACCTTATTAATCCCAAAGGGAAATTGTCTTTTTGCATGAACTTTGGAGTTCAGAGCACAGGATCCACCCCTGGATATTCATTTTGGATTTTCCTTTATACAAACCCAAAATGTGTACACAATACGCAAATAGAAGAGAAAGAGTACAAAAAATTGTCATTAAATGTTTTACAGCATGAGTATTACAGTTATTTTCTTGTTATGTGTTTTTGTTGTCAAATTGTGTTGTTATTTATGTTTATGTTCCTTGTCTTTTGAATATTGAGCCTAAGGGGGCAGAGCCCAATGACTCAGTCCTATTTAAGACCAGAAGCTGAGGCATTATTTTTCCTGCTCTTGTTGCTCAGCTCATTTTAGGATTCCCTTCCTTTCATATGTGTTCATCTTTTGATTGTCCTGATTTTAAACTCTTAGTTGTATCTCTAGTTTTCATATTTTAGATTAAACTCTTGGTGTTATTCTATTTAGGTATCTCAGTCAGTCATTTTCCAACCTGCTATGTCCTAACACAGGGTCACAGGGGTCTGCTGGAGCCAATCCCAGGGCGCAGGGCAGGAACAAATCCTGGGCAGAGCACACACACCCACACACCAAGCACACACTAGGGACAATTTGAGATCGCCAATGCAACTAACCTGCATATGTTTGGACTATGGGAGGAAACCGGAGTACTCAGAGGAAACCCACGCAGACACAGGGAGAACATGCAAACTCCACGCAGGGAGGACCCGGGAAGCGAACCCAGGTCTCCTTACTACAAGGCAGCAGTGCTACCACTGCGGCACCGTGCCACCCTTTAGGTATGTCTCCTGTAGGAAAACCTTTTTGATATTTTGTGCTCATTTCTCAAATCCTGTAAACGGCAAAAGTGACTCTACTTCGTTGGGCCCTTGAGCAAGGCTCTTAACCTGGGTATGACTTTAATTTGCATCTAGCCCTGCATGTAGGTCCTCCAACCAGCAGGGAAAAACCTGGGGGTTGGTGGCAGAATTGTCATTCCAGCCACCATAAAAGACCTCAAACTGTTCCATTCCATCTGAACTAGTGTGGTGCAGAGGTGTCACCTGTTGCTTGGCAATGCGCTGTATCAATAGTGGCACTAACCTCCTCCTTATTTTGTGATCCTTTTGTTAATGAAATTAATAATTATTATAGAAAATTATTAGGGAGCCAGAGATTTTGCAGTTTCCCTCTCCCTTTTTGAGTTTTATGAGCTTTGCCCTCTTTCGGTAGACCAGGCTAGTTGGGAGTTTGTACTTTGTAAATGTGTGTAGAATCTTGAGAATTTGTAAGATTAAATTGAAAGACACCAATTCCAATAATACATTAGAGCAGCAAAAATGTGAAGTCTGTCACAGAATTCAATACAAATGTGTTCCTAGCATACAGTTGTCCGGTAGAGTTCACCATGTGAGAGGTGCTATAAAAGAGGGAATGAGTTATTGAAAGTGTACACAGAGTACTACAGTAACATCTACATGGAGGACTGCCACAGACAACTGTGTTCTGCCTTACGTCTGCACAGAATGTCCTCAGAAAATGTTTCAAAGAATTAATGGAAGTGAGATTAGCATTGATGAAACATTGGAAGAGATCTCACTGCATTTGAAAGTCAACAATTTACATTTTAATAACGGATACATTCTGTGATAACTCTACAGTGGGTCAGACCTTAGTATTGCCTCTTTTTGTTTTCTGCAGGGCACTAAAATAGTGAACACATGGAACAGACTCTTTTACTTGGCAACAACATATGTGCTGCCATGCAAAACCAGCTTCGGGCTTTGCATTTCCTCATGGGGTGATGCTATGGAGATCATTGGGAATCCAGGCCTCACGGTGGCAGAATGAGGACACTTCTGCATGACAGCACAGTACAAGTAAGTTTACTTTATATGCTGCACTGTAGGTTTCCACTCCTAAAGCCACTTTTTTAAAATGGTGTTGTGTCTTGCATTATTTTCCAGATACTATTTTCCTTTTCAATTCATTGTAAATATTGAGAGAAGAGTGCTTTGTACATTTATAAAGTTTAACAACTGATGCCAGTCATAAAGAGAAGAGTGGTGAATTCATCACATAACCATCAATTAAAGCAGGTTGGCATTACTTTATTTGAACATTAAAATGGGTCATTGACTGCGGACCACTATATACTTCAAAATGTAGGACACGTTCAGGTTAAGCATGGTGGCAGCCCTGGCTGGTGATTATCAGAGAAATGCTCTTGGGCTTAGTCAGTTAGTCAGTCATTTTCCAGCCAGCTATATCCTAACATAGGGTCATGGGGCTTAGTGTATGTTGCATATGTTTGCAGGATGCCATATTGTACTCAGTAAAATCAAATGTAGCTTGGCAATGTTTTTGAGTGAAATAGCTGGTTTCTTTGAAGAATTCATGCAGATGCTTTGTATACAGTGTCACACACGTGCGAGTAGGAGGCAGCTAAAGGGTCTGAGTAAGTGTAATGAAACATCTGACCAGGGGGCGGCGGAGTGCGCTGACTGTCTTTCTCAGTTCCCTACAGACCTTTCCCGGGAAATCCTGCAAGGTTCCAGCACCTCAGAAGACATCACTTCCGAAGCCGGCCCCTTTGATGACATCACTTCCGAAGCTGGCCCCTTTGATGACGTCACTTCCGAAGCCGGCCCCTTTGATGACGTCACTTCCGAAGCTGGCCCCTTTGATGACGTCACTTCTGGTTCCGGACCCTTTGCTGACATCAGTTCCTCTCCAGACCTTTAAAGCCTCCATCTTGGTCTACTATAGCCAGTTCTCTTGTGGACTCTGTTCTATGCACATCGTGCTTCAAAAACAAACTTTTGCAGCTGGGAAAAACAATAGACGGGTGGCTGCCCCAAACCTTTATGATGTCTTTGGTGTATTATTATCACAACATTAATTGATATTGTGTGTTTTCTTTTGTTTTATGGACATTCTGTATTTGAATCAAATATGTTACATTGAAAACAGTACAAGGTAGCGGCTAAGGCATTGCAATGCTTCTAGTTTAAATCCTGCTGCACTGTGTGACCCTTAGCAAGTCACTCAAACCCATATGTGCTCCAATTATAAAAAATGTTTGTGAAGAATTCTGCTGGATCCTAATCTTGTAACTTGCCTTAGATAAAATATAATATTTAGTCTGAATTTTATGTAGAGAGTTTGTTATTATGATGACTGCTTATGATATCTCTCTATTATATTAAAAAATCTAGGGACGAGACGAGACTTTTTCAGGGAGACACTTTCACGTCCCGTGAGACAAAGAGTAGATGACAAAGCAGAACGTTGTGAAGAATTCAAAAACGTTGGTGCGATACACAAAAGTCATCAAAAAATGCTAATAAAGATTAGTGCATTAGTGCAAACTAAGAGAAATTATTTCTCGGTGAAATAACGTAACAGCAAAAAGAGATTGAATATATTTTTCGGATTTAAACTTTAAGTTGGAGACTTGTAGATCGTCTAATTCGTGTTGCCATCAAGGAATAGTAGTGTTTCTTCCCAGTGAAGACACGTCTCCACGAGAATTTGTTGTTTGGTGAAAGTGAAATCCACATACGCTGTGACGCTTGGGTCACAGAGTTGTACACATACACAGGAGATTTTAGAGACAGAAACATCATTCAAACACTTCAAGCAAACATAAGTCTCTTTCAGGAGTTAATCAAGCTCTGTGTGTAGTCGGAGGAGACAGTTCTGTCTCTCAATTAAAAGAATAGAAAATCTTCTTCTTCATAGGGGCACGCCTTGGGAGCCGGACCCCCCAACAGGAGCAGAGGAAGTCTGGGGGAGAAGAGAGACAGGGCAGTGAGACAAAAGGACAGCTGCTATACAGGCTTTTAAATGTTTGAAGTGCTGCACGAGATGCACAGCGGCAGCAGCAGTAGCAAAGAGGAGGTAAAAAAAAAACTGTATTTGTTTCCCATTGTATCGCTGTTTCAGAGGGGGTTTCGGAGGAGCGACCGCATCTCCTTGGGGTGCATTCAGCCCCCATCTTCACAATGCGAGCGGCAGAGACGTGAAGTGGCTGGCGCGTAGCGCAGGCCAGGGGGAGGGGAATGTTGGCGTGGGGGGTTGGCAAGTGAAGTGAGCAGGGGGCAAAGGCCCCTAGTGCTTTACAAAAAATGTCTTATTTACAGAGTTTTGCATGGTTCTACAGGCTGCCTGACTGACAAAATGATCTAGAAGCGACACTATAAACAACAGAACTCGATCAGAACCTACTGTGTACAATACAGAGGTGCCATCAAGAAGTCAGTGCACCATAAGAGGAAGGAGGTGAGGGGAACTGCCTGGGGACAGGAGATATTGCAGACCAGGAGTTCTCAATCTTTTTGGCCTTAGGCCTAGTTTTATCTATTTTTGTCCAGTGATGTCCCTTTTATAAGCAGTAACTTTAAAGTAAACTAACCAGCATTTTCCCAGCATGGCACACAATAACAAAGAGCAGTAAACACATATTCAACATTTAAATACAGCGCATGTAATAGAGAGTTTATTTACTTATGCAAAAATAATTTCAATATGGGTGTTTAATGCTGAGTCAAATGTAGTGTCCATTTGTGTTTTTAATTGGTGACCGGAGCTTGTCTGATTTTTATACGTTTATTGAAATCAGGAGTAAGTGCAGAGAGTACAGAGAGTGCAGATAGGAATATGTTTGAGTCTAGAATTTCATTTTTCATTTTAAAAGATTGAAAGATTTACTGCTGTAAATAACACACTTTGCTTTCTCATACTTTTGTAGCGGAAGGCTTCAATCTTTTCGTTTGGTAATTCCACACCACAGATAATGCACAACAGCTGTTGCTCACCATGCTTCACAGTAAAAATAATACTGTGCCTTTGAAAATTTGGGTTGTATGTTGTTTTAATATTGTTGTTTGGTTCAGGATTTAGGGGGTGAATCTTGTGAGGATGATGCAGAGTTGAAGTTTGGAGTAGGTGATGCTGATTCACAGTAGGTGAACTGTTAGCATTCGAAGGGAACTTATAAATATATTTCATGTGGAATAAAACAAATGACACCTTTAAGAGTTTTTTTATATATTTTTTATGTATATTTTGACAACTGCAGAATCCCTGAACTGCACATAAAACGTAAAGTTAAAACATCTGTAGTGTATATAAAGTTCTATCGTGTGTACCTGTACATCATATGAGGGACGTTTAAAACGTTTCCGCATTTTTTTTCACTCTATTTATTAAGAATTTTAAAAACAAATTACATCACTTTTCTACATACATAGTCACCTTCGTTTGTGATGCTTTTTTCCCAGTGTCATACCAACTTTTTAATCCCAAATTACTACTCCTTCACGCCTTCACTGTTTCCAACGAAAATATAAAAGTGTGGAAACTTTTTGAACGTCCTTCATAATTAACAGGTAGAGTTTTAAGAAGGCCCTGTTCTTACAGAGGTGTAAGGTGGCTGTCAGTGGTTTTGTCATTTTATTGCAGTTTATAATTTAAGCAAAAGATCATATCCTAAATGGGAGACTAAATCAAGTTAAACTGAAATTATGTCATATGTCCTTCTCCAGCTCTCTAGGTAGAACAGAACATGAATAAGAATTAATGGGACTTTAAAAGGTTACAACACTTTGTCCCACATTTCCCCATGTACTTTGAAAGACTAATCGCCCTGCTTTATATTTTAAATGACCTTTACATAGCCAACATTTTTCCTCTTCCATATTAAAACTGAATACTGAGGTCCCAAAATAAGTTTATAATTCATGTGTTCACGTATCACTTTTAAAAATAGAGATTCACATGAAGGTGAATGCTCAATTGTGCATTAAAAAACACCAAATGCCTTCTTTGAGCTACAGGTTTTTGTATGAAAGTGGTAGCAGTCTTTTTGGTTTACATGTTTTTAGTTTAAATCATTTTGATGCTATTCAATATACAGTGGTGTGAAAAACTATTTGCCCCCTTCCTGATTTCTTATTCTTTTGCATGTTTGTCACATAAAATGTTTCTGATCATCAAACACATGTAACCATTAGTCAAATATAACACAAGTAAACACAAAATGCAGTTTTGAAATGATGGTTTTTATTATTTAGGGAGAAAAAAAATCCAAACCTACATGGCCCTGTGTGAAAAAGTAATTGCCCCCTTGTTAAAAAATAACCTAACTGTGGTGTATCATACCTGAGTTCAATTTCCGTAGCCACCCCCAGGCCTGATTACTGACACACCTGTTTCAATCAAGAAATCACTTAAATAGGAGCTGCCTGACACAGAGAAGTAGACCAAAAGCACCTCAAAAGCTAGACATCATGCTAAGATCCAAAGAAATTCAGGAACAAATGAGAACAGAAGTAATTGAGATCTATCAGTCTGGTAAAGGTTATAAAGCCATTTCTAAAGCTTTGGGACTCCAGCGAACCACAGTGAGAGCCATTATCCACAAATGGCAAAAACATGGAACAGTGGTGAACCTTCCCAGGAGTGGCCGGCCGACCAAAATTACCCCAAGAGCGCAGAGACGATTCATCCAAGAGGTCACAAAAGACCCCAGGACAACGTCTAAAGAACTGCAGGCCTCACTTGCCTCAATTAAGGTCAGTGTTCACGACTCCACCATAAGAAAGAGACTGGGCAAAAACGGCCTGCATGGCAGATTTCCAAGACGCAAACCACTGTTAAGCAAAAAGAACATTAGGGCTCGTCTCAATTTTGCTAAGAAACATCTCAATGATTGCCAAGACTTTTGGGAAAATACCTTGTGGACTGATGAGACAAAAGTTGAACTTTTTGGAAGGCAAATGTCCCGTTACATCTGGCGTAAAAGGAACACAGCATTTCAGAAAAAGAACATCATACCAACAATAAAATATGGTGGTGGTAGTGTGATGGTCTGGGGTTGTTTTGCTGCTTCAGGACCTGGAAGGCTTGCTGTGATAGATTGAACCATGAATTCTACTGTCTACCAAAAAATCCTGAAGGAGAATGTCCGGCCATCTGTTCGTCAACTCAAGCTGAAGCGATCTTGGGTGCTGCAACAGGACAATGACCCAAAACACACCAGCAAATCCACCTCTGAATGGCTGAAGAAAAACAAAATGAAGACTTTGGAGTGGCCTAGTCAAAGTCCTGACCTGAATCCAATTGAGATGCTATGGCATGCCCTTAAAAAAGCGGTTCATGCTAGAAAACCCTCAAATAAAGCTGAATTACAACAATTCTGCAAAGATGAGTGGGCCAAAATTCCTCCAGAGCGCTGTAAAAGACTCATTGCAAGTTATCGCAAACGCTTGATTGCAGTTATTGCTGCTAAGGGTGGCCCAACCAGTTATTAGTTTCAGGGGGCAATAATTTTTCACACAGGGCCATGTAGGTTTGTTTTTTTTTTTCTCCCTAAATAATAAAAACCATCATTTAAAAACTGCATTTTGTGTTTACTTGTGTTATATTTGACTAATGGCTAAATGTGTTTGATGATCAGAAACATTTTGTGTGACAAACATGCAAAAGAATAAGAAATCAGGAAGGGGGCAAATAGTTTTTCACACCACTGTATTTATAAATTGATACGGATGAGTAAAAGCGCAAACATATTCAAGCTCCCAGTCTTGTGAACCTTGGGGAATTCAAAACGAGTTCATCCAAGAAAGAAGAAAAGGAATCTTCACCCTAATGGACAGAACTTTACATGAGACGCTGCTCCTGGTTCGCTAGAAAGAGACAAAAACCCTCCTGATGTGCATTTGGATTAAAAGAAGACCCGCTGTGTGAACTGAGCAGGATCAATAGATAGATAGATAGATAGATAGATAGATAGATAGATAGATAGATAGATAGATAGATAGATAGATAGATAGATAGATAGATAGAAAAGGCAATATATGATAGATAGATAGATAGATAGATAGATAGATAGATAGATAGATAGATAGATAGATAGATAGATAGATAGATAGATAGTGTCACACATGTATGCGTGGGAGAAAACTTGAAGGCTTATCTAACGGTAATTCCACCCCAAGTCGAGGGTTGGCAATGTTGCCTAATGTTTCTCCTCCTTAATCTCCTACAGGACAGGCAGTCCACATTAAGTCACTTGTGTTTCATGGTCTCCCGGCCCTGACCCATCTGATCTCGTCACTTTGTAAACGGTGATGCTGACATCTTTGAATCAGTCGCTACCTTGATTCGAGTCTGAACAGACATATTGCTGTTTGTTGTTTTTGATTTTTGACCCATCCAATTATACAGGGTTCACCTATGAGGTGCCCCAAGTCTTTGTCTTACTTTGTGTCTGATACTCTGTAGTCATCATCCAAGTCAAGTGAAGTATATCAGTTGTGGTGAATGGCGGGCCCTTTATCCCGGCCAATACCCCCAAGCCGCCAGATGGAGCCCTCCTTGCAGTATGGAGGTCCCCAGAAGACCAGCAGGGCATCACAGACATTGTAGTTTTTATACACAGCCCTGCTGGATGCCATGGGGGCCACTAGGGGATGCTGAAGGGAGGAATAATGGCTATTTTCCCTACGCCCCGGAAGCACACGTGGACAAGAGGAATGACATGCTTCCGGGGTGAAGAAAAGAACTTGTACCTGACCCGGAAGTGATTGAGAGTCACATGGACTGGGGATTAGGAACACTTCCGGGTCAGAAGATATAAAAGGACTGTGGGAGCTCCCAGACGGCGAGATGAGCTGGGTGGAAGGGTGGCAACGCGTCTGGGAGTGGAGGATTGGTTTATTGTTTGTGTATTGTTAATTTATGAGTATAGTGGAGGAGAGTGTGCTTTGTGCACTGTGGAGATTTAATAAAGTCAAAGTTTGGACTTTTACCTGGTGTCTGGAGTCGTGGACAGGGGTTCAAGGGAGCGAGAGCGCCCCCTATCTACCACACAGTATACATGCCAAACATTTACAGAAAAATCAATAGTGGGCCGATGTGTTAAATAATGCTGGTCAAGGCAAGGCACATTTTTTGCCACTTTTCCCGTGCCCATATATATCTTCAGTAGGCATGAGTCGAAGCACTTAATCCACATAAAGTACATATTGGGATACAGAGTTTATAAGAAAATACTCCCAGTAGAGCAGTAAAATAGTACAGTACATCCTTGGAATGATAAGCAAGATAATAAAAATGAAAAGGATAAGCTGAAAGTCAATAAAACACAAAAGGACCAGTTAAAAAAACACCAATGTATACATTCTTCAATGCTTCTATTTGACCCAAGTATATATACTGTATATACCATATTGCTTTGCAATGGTAAAACTGAATGCAATATGAAACTCTGTTGTTTCACATATCCTGTGCAGTTGGGAGCTTCAAACTCTGTCATACAAACTAAAAGACTTGTGTGCAAACTTAAGAATTTAACAGGCGTTGTCCTGTGTCAAACACCTTAATAAAATTCTAGAAATTAACACAATTTTACAAAATGACAATCAATATATATAGTCATTTTAAATATGTGAAAAATAAAGGAAATACACTTTAATATTAGTTGAAATGTGCATGCACTGTTTTAATACTCGGATGCTTGCAATGTTAAAAAAAACAATAATCTTGCACGGAAATGCTGTGTCACTCACATGAGCTTGGGAGTCAACCAAAGGAACTAGAAAACGCCAACTCCACGCCAGGTTGCGCTAATCCTCTCTCTTTTCATTCTGCAGACCAAATATGAGAAATCCTGCCTGTCCCGGCCCGAAGGACGTCACTTCCTGGGAACTGACTATAAAAACCCCTCATCCTCCTTACTTGAGCAGTTCTACTTTGGACTTGAATCCGTACACATTGTACTAAAACTTAAACCCTTTTGCGGCCAGGGAAGCTATACGAGTGGCTGCCCCAAACCTTCGTTTTATTTATTTCACAGCTGCCTCTGACCAAAGTGCTGCCTGAGGCGATGGCCTCTTTCACCCAAAATGTTGCAGACTGAGAGGAACTGCATTAGCATTATTTGGTAGTTGAAATAAAGGAGCAACAAGAGTATTTGATTGTTTAGCTAACTAAGACAGGGGTTTCACACAAAGGAGTAAAACATAAGTAGATAAAACTGAATTGGAAAATATAGTTTGCAGGCCTTTTTTGCCCTTGTGTTATGTCAGGTTGCATGGGACCTCTAGCACGGCCTGGTGTAGGTGAGTATGGGCTCCTGTGTGTGTCCTGCATTGAACTGTCAGGCCACAGCTTTATACTTTGCACTTGTTGGTGCCAACACAGGCTCCAGCTTTGCAAGACACAGAATTAGATAAGCGGGAGAAGAAATGGATGAAAAGACGGAATTCAACTGGAGTTTGTGGGAACGGTGGCAACAAAAATCAATCTTTCCGCGCTACTACAGGTCTTGTTATCCTACAGGCTTGAAGAGTTAAAAAGTCTTTCTATTGAACCTCACAAAACTGTTTGGAAATGAAGTTTCAAAATAGAATTTGAAATCCACAACAAAAGGGCATTGATGTACTGCACCTTAAGGCACAAGACTGACAGGTCAATTCCTCTGTGACTTTGTGCAGGTCTCTTCATCTGTTGTGTTCCAAATGTAAAGAGAAACTTGCAAACCATTACTGAAAGCCACCTTGGATTATGTTGTCAACCAAATATACAATAATAATAATAATAAACAGCTATATAGGCTTAGCTTGACGGCTTTGAACAAGGAGGCATAGTCACTAAGAACAATCTAGGTAAGTATCTGACCATTGCTACGATAGCAGAGGCATCAGCTTAAGTGATGCAGAGTTTGGAGCCCTGAATAATTTTACTCAAAAAAGATTTGCATGGAAGAAAGAGTTCAGCTTTTAAACAAGGCCTGCATAAGAAAATGGCATTCTCAATGTTGATGGAAGGAAATTATGCACAGTAATGTATTGCTTGTTTTGTGATATTATTTATTTGTTCAGCTGATGCCTTTATGTGGGCTCACATAAAAATGCACATTTATAATGAAACAGCAAACATCTCACTACAGACTTAAGGAGACATTAGCAGTAAGGTATGATTTATAAACCTATAGCACTTACAGTGTAGTGTGTCATTATTCTGATGTAGAGCGGTAGTCTCCATTTGCAATATCTAGTGCATGATAGACCTATGTGATGCTTGCATCATTATTTCTTCAACTTTCACCTTATCTGAAACAAATGAACAACACTGAGATTAAGCGCAGCATTACAGTTAAATCTATCAATTTCGATCCATTTACCTGTTGGCTTCATTTAGTGCCACAGCAACTAAAAACCAATGCATCCCCAAGAAAGTGAGAATACTAAGAGTACAGAAATTATGAGTGATGTTGCAGAAATCATTGTATTGTCAGCCTGGTCTCAGCTGTTTCCAAATGTTGCAGGTATTGTGGGTTTTTTATGCACTATAACATTCAATTGGCCTGCTTTTAGAGTATGTAATCTGTATCAAAACTCATCTCATAAATCCTGCTGAGGCGGGTGACAGCACTGCATAAACAGCTATAAATCATATGAAGAAATACAAAATACAAGGAAACCAAACAACTGGTCTTGAGAAAACACGAGGGAATTCACAAGTACCATGTGAAGTCTGAGACTCTCTAAAATATCAAGGCTGGGGCCTGCTTCCTTTTTATGAAAAACTCCAGCTCATCAGGAGAAATAAGCTTTTCACCATCTGTACAAATTTACATCACTATAAAAGAAAGGTGAGACAAAAGAGCTGAAAAATATAGGAGTTTACATTTCAGGCCTTTAAATAGACTCTAAATTCAATACGCTAATGTAGTCTTAGTCAACTGAGAAGCTACTACGCCTTAACATCCATATTAATTAGAGGACAAATGTCTGTGTATCTTTATGTCCATACATTTGCTTTGCATCTGTAATTCCAACAGATGATGCGTTACAAACATTTGCAGTAATAGAATGCATTGCCTTTGCCATGCCAACAAATGGCACATCCGAAACATTTCTAGTAATGCATTTTATTACTGTGAATATTTGCGATGCGCCATCTGTTAGAAAGAGAAATGCGATTCATTTCATTATTTCGTGCATTACAAAATACATTCCAATAGATGGGTCGCTGTAAATGTTAACGCTGAGATCTACATTAATTATTTAGATTTCAACCTGTCTTAGACGGGTAGTTCAGCTAGTTAATGAAATAATAAAGGGGAACAACTTTGATGCTCTACAATACGAACCTACAGTCTAATGAAACTAGTAAGAGAAATCATGGAATTCTGATTTTCTTATCATTCACATTTACTCTAAAATAAAGATGAAGCATTGTATTAATATCACTAATGTCTTTTTACATTTTCTTTAACATCACTACACACCACTATCATCACTACCTTTTTACTGATTTATCCCATTTACCTCTGCATGTCCATTGTGCTGGGAACAAAAGTCTTTCCTATTGATGCTCCCTTTATTTTTAAGACTTATTGATGATGAGTGCCAACATTTGAACATGGTGGAATTCTTCCCAGCATATATATAAATATATATTAATATTCACATGCTAAGTGTGTGCAGTTTAGAGAAATGGAAAAATGAAAAAGTTCAGAATAATTAAAAGTGTGACAGACAGTAGCAGCAGTGTTAATGGCTGTGTGCTTATAGACTCAAGTAATGGGAGCAAAACTGCACATGTCCAAGGAGCACATCAGGTAAGTCGATGTAACTTTTTCTGTAAGAGAAAATGTAGTTTGTATTTTATTGCATTCCTAACAGCACTGAAGTGTGACACTGTGGTCCTCAGTGAGAATTTCGCTGTGCTCTGTACACGTGACGAAACAACGACAACAACCACCGTGCACAAGTCTTCACATTTTTAACTTTCAATTAATTTCCAGTACTGGTATCTGATGGCTGCAAATCTTGCAGTAGAATAAAACTGTAAAACGTAAAGGACAAAATGAAAGCCTTTGGCTGGTTGCACATGGACGCTTGGCACAAGCGATTCACTTCCTTCTATGTAAATTGAAATGAGCAGGGCTGTTTTTGCTAAATTGCTGAGATCACTTGTAATCCCTTATTTGAATCGTGCATTTAGACTCCTGTTTCGTTGTGGTCTTCCTGTGTGGAATTTGCATTTATTTTACACCAAATTTTAGCTTCCTCCTTTAGAGTAAAGGCATGGACAAAAATTAAGGTTTAGTTTAAGTCCAAGTATGCGCAAGTGTGAAAGACAATGGTAGCACTTTGTTTTAGGTTTCTACTGCAATGTAATAAGACCTTAACAAAGGCTTGTTGTAGTTTTAGCAACACTTGCAAACCTTCAGTATAGCGGTTATCCATCTCTCTGCAGTGTTGCCTGTTAGGAGCATTTGCTATGCTGGTAAAATTATTTGTGAATACAAAGGATTTGGATGTCTTATACTGAAGCATGCAATTTGAAGAGAAGTGTGTCTCGTGCCCACCATAGCCTAGTCATTCTGGCCCCCTAGTCATCCTCTATACTAGAGAAAAATTTAAAGGAATCTCAGCAGAAATGAGTGTGACCAGTGAAGGACGTCTAAGTAAAAAGCTGAAAGTTACAAACTGTCATGTATAAGCCAGTGGTCCTCTCCGGCCTGGCCTGGGGTTCAACTTCATGTTTTATGTCTGTTTTTGATCATTTTGCTTATGTTAATGCTACTGTCATTGATTTAGTGAGTTCTTCTCTATTTCTGATCTTGTTATGTGCCATGGGCTTTGTGGGTGGTCCCCTATTGGCAGGGCCAATCACTGTCAGGAACTGCCTTCCCACAATTCCTGGCAGTTCCTTTTAGAAAGTTCACTTGTGTTTACTTTATTCATTAGATTTCTGTATTTTTTAAGCTTTTTGCCTTGTTTTGACTTTTAGATACTGTATTGGAACTGTGTTGGCACTGGATTGCCTTAGTGTTTTTGTTCAGTCTTTTTGTTCAGTTTTTTCCATTTTGTTATGTTATTTCTGTTATGTTTGTGATTAGCTACTGTCCCTTTAAATTTTCTTTTGTCTCACGAAACCTTGGGAATGGAGCCCCAGGGTTTTGGGTCCACCCTGACGTCACAGGTGGGCCATTCAGGTTGTATTGTCATTTGTGATTATTTTGCTTCTGTCTTTGCTTTCAAATTATATATTGGGACTTCTTTGCCTTGGGTGGTTGTTTCAGACAAATTCTTTTTTCCTCTTTTAGGATTAAGCTTTGGTTTTCAATTTTTTTAAATAAATTCTTAATTTATAAAGATTTGTAGTTGCCTTTTGTTCATGGTTTCTCCCTCTTCTGAAGCATATTTTCATATTTTCAACTTACCATTTTCTCCATTTTTGCTTTGCGCCCTACCCCATGATAACCTAACATCTATGGGAGAGGAGTGAATGCTTTAGATTTATCAAAAATTTCAATCTCCAGTTTTCAACGGATCTTGACATTTTAGGGTCCACTGATAGCGAATACATTAATATCTCAATAATGTATGTGTGTCTGTGTGTCACAGTTTCCTGAGTACAGTTCAGAGCTGAAATGGCTGGACCGAAAAATACCAAACTCGAAACTTAAGCCTGTTATGAAATACCGATATGCGGATTAGTTTTTGAGCCAAATTGTGCAAAAGAAAGAGGCTCTCTAGAGGAACCCTCAAATACCGCAACTCGGCAATTAATTATGAATTCTGGAACAGAATTGACTGAAACAAACAAAAGGAAATAAAGCAGAAAAAACAAACAGGCAAAAACTAAGAATGCAGAGCAACAAAAACACAGTTAACATCTATGTAGAATATTCCCGGAGTACCAGTGATTTGTGAGGCTAACACAAGGAGAGAAAAATAATTCTTAGAACTTCAAAAGTAAGGGGAAATCTAAAGGTAAGAAAATAGATGAAAGCAAGAAAAACTGGGAGTGGTGGGAAATGCCTGGTAGTTGTGTTGTCTCTGGTTAAAACAGACAAAATGACAAGAAAAAATCTGTGCATTGCAGTACTCACAAGAAAAGCTGCCAGAAGGAAAATGAGTCCAAACTGAATGACTTTATTTTGAAATAAAGCACAATACAAAAGAAAACAAACAAATACAATCCTACAGCAGCAAGTAAGAAAATTACAAGGCTGTGGGACATAAATGTCAACTCCAATTAACTAACCCGCCTGAGGACAGCGCTTTATGTAAGCTCTAGACCAGGGCGTTTCCTAAGACAAGGGGGAACTTTTTCAAATCCTGTAAAACACTTAACAGAAGGAGGACCCTTGAATTTTAAAATACACTTAATGACTTAGTACTATGTTACAAAATGTATTTACTGAAAGCTGTTGGGGAGAAATGATGGTAGCAATAAAAACAAGCAGTACTTTATCTTGGCTAGGCAAATGAAATTGCTGTGTTAGATAGTGTAATGTAGAGCATATAGGTTAATAATGCTTTTTTAATTAATGTCTAACAATATAATATTTTAAAATGTTTAAACAGGCATTAAAGTTAATGTCTAATTTTAAAATGTGGGGAACCTCTATGTGCCAGTTCTTGCCCCATTTACGATTCACTAGATCAGGTAAGACCTTTGTCAAAAGCTGGACTCTGGGATTTAAGGCTTTGCATCTATCTGGATGTAACTGACTGGCTAGTTAGCCTCGGGGAATACAGACGGCTAAGATGAAAGAGCAAGCTGGCTAGGGATGTAATGGGGCTACGTCATGCTGAAACAGGACTGGAATGAAGCAGGGAGTCACCTTGTTCACTATAATATCCCATTGGTCAAGGAGATACCTCAAGAAAGCTTGCCTAACATAAAGACAATGGTAACAAAAGAAGCTCAATCTCTCTGTCTCTGTCTCTCTCTGTTTCCATATTCAGACTGGCCATACTGTCTAGTTATGCCACTCAATCAAGGGGCCATATCAGACCACATTGAATCAGAGGCCAATCAACATATGAAGATAGCCATCTGGTCAACTAAACAAGATGAACTAATTATTGCCCAGGTTATATTGTTATTATTTTGCCAACACTCACACTATTTGATTATATTTTGGGCATGTTATCTATCAGGTATAAATAAATATGTGTACCTTTTTCTCCTTCCTCATCAGAGGTAAAGGAAAGGGGGAATTGTTGCAAGGCTGACAGTTTGGTAAGAGTTTGGGATTTGAGGCATTCTGTAATGGCCTATAAAATAAAGAATCTAAAAGGGAATAGTGTCACCATAGGACCCTATGTTAATGTTAATAATGGTAGAATTGCATGAATTTTAATTCTAGGTAGTTAAGGAAAAAATTCACAAAGTTGATTTTGGTAGTGGATAGCATGCTTTGACAAGCAACCATCCAAATATGAAGAAATATTATATATATTATTATTATTATATACTGTATAGGGCATGAGGTGGGCGGTGGTGCAGTGGTAGTGCTGCTGCCTTGCAGTATGGAGACCAGGGTTTGCGTCCCGGGTCCCTCCTGTGTGAAGTCCGCATGTTCTCCCTGTGTCTGCATGGCTTTTATCGGGGGGCTCTGGTTTCCTCCCACTGTCCAAAGACATACAGATTAGGTGAATTGTCAATGCTAAACTGACCCTAGTATGTATTAGGTGTGTGGAGTGAGTGTGTGTGTGTCTGTTAGGTGTGTGGAGTGAGTGTGCGTGTGTCTGTTTGCCCTGCGATGGACTGGCACCTTGTTCAGGGTCTGTTCCTGCCTTGCACACTATGCTAGCTGAGATAGGTTCCAGTGCAAAAACAACACAATATATACTGGCAAAATGACATCATGAAAAATACTTTTAAATTTATAAACATAAGAACCAGTACCGGGATCTGGAAATACAGGAGTTGTTTTATTTTTTATGGCCATGACCATGGCAACTACTATTTCTCACACACAGTTAACAAGATTGAACTATGTTATGTTTTGTGTTGCTTTGTGGATTTTTTTTTTTGTGATCATTCAGTCCAGAAGCTGAGTTAGATATATTAGAAATACTGGTTATACATATTACAAAGTATATTTTGCTTAAATATAGAAAATTAACAATATTTATATTCACAAGCTAGTTTTTGGAGTGGGAAATCTGTAAGACATATAATACTTTCTGTTGTCAGTAGACACCAAAGGACTAAATTACATTGCATTGTAAAAGTTTGGGCCCCCGTCTGAGGCTGCATGATAATTTGCTCTGTCTTCATAAGAGAAGATCACAGCAATATGCCATTTTTTCACAAGAGAAATGTAGACAAGGGGATGTTTATCCGACCAGAATTCTCAGTGAGTTGTATGAAATAAAATAGAATGTAAAAAATGGGATGTGCAAATGTTTGGGCACCCTTTTAATTGCATTCATTTGAAGACCTATAGTCATTTAATGCTGGCAGGGTGCAGCCCAAAATTGCTTTGATTAGCTCATTAGAGCATAAACTACAAAGACAGATGCAACCAATCATGAAAAAGGTTATTTAACAGAGGCAATTGCTAGTTGTGCTTGTCCTTGGTTCTCTCTTACAGACTGGCAACATGGAAACCTCTAAAGAATTCTCTACTGACCTAAAAACTAAGATAATTCGCTGTTAGGAGAAGGGAACAAGAAATTATCACAAAGGTTTGGACTCTCTGTCTCCACTGTCAGAAATGTAGTTAGGAGATGGAAGGCCACAGGAACAGTTCAGAAATATCTGAAAGACATAGGCAAAGGCTGATTAGAATGGTCACGGGCAAACCACTGACCACCTCCAGAGAGCTACAAGAACATCTGGCTGCTGATGGTTTCACTACTGAAATGTTGCTGTTTCCATAAGGTATAAAATGTGTTAAAATGAAGTAGCTTAGCAAGTTATAAATTGACAGTGATTTTTATCTGGGGTGCCCAAACTTTTACATAGCACTGTATGGTATACAGTGAAAGTGTGGCAAAAATGTCCTCACTTGGAAAGCCTTAAGTAGAAATAATGTACAGCACTTACAGGAGTATATTCAATGTAGATAATGTGCTCGTCATAGAGCTGTCTATCTAACACTTATGTGGCATCAGAGCACACTAGCAACAGACAGCTTTCAGTGTGCCATAGTCACGGTCCTGTTTGGCAGCTGCCATCATTCTGCTCCAAGTGATTACCCATCTCTGTCCCACCCAGGGATCCTTCAGCTCCATTCATCACATAGTACTACTGCTGCATTGTCATGACATACTTACAAGAGGCAACCATTAATGCATGCAGTAGTGCTCCACTTACTGGAGTTTGAGCACAACCCCTACAGTATGCTCTCAAGAAACATTACAAACAGACAGTTATCCATGTCTGCAACGATGTCATCCAGAGATCATCCGCTGCTGCACTAACAGAAGAAATTAAATACACTGCCAGGCAGAGTTTTGAGCAGAACAGGAAGTGGGAGTTTTTCAAATTGCTTATAATATTTTCCAAATCGTCAAGATGGTTGTAAGAGTTTTGAATGCATTAAATATGTTCAAAAGCTGATCACAGTTCTAACTAAATAAATATTTCCTATTCTCGGCATTGCATTGTGCTGTGTGAATCTGAATTGGCTAAAGTGGTGTTTCAATTTCCATTTATGATTCTTGTTTTTAGAAGCATCCCTGAGGCCAATGACCTGTTGCTGACATTAAGTCACTTAGTTCTAATGTGTTCATACGGCACTTGAACACATTCGACACATGTCCTCTGGTGGTGAAACAATACATGTACATAGTTATGGGCAAGACAAGACAGACAAAGCTTAACTTGATCATTGTAGTGCACAATTAATTGAAAGACACAATGGATAATAGCCATTGATACTCATCTCAGGTCTATTCAACAATTCAATTGATCTTCTCTGCTCTTTATTGATCTCATTTCAATTCAGCTATTCACTTGATCTTTTTCATGTTTTATCGATCTTAGTTCTATTCAGCAGCTTACTTGATTTTCTGTGTGTTAGTTTTATTAGTGCCGTGCTCTTGGGACAGAGCTAAACTGAAACATGTTTTTGAGCTAGGCCCGGGAGACATCCAGATTGTCCCTCTAACTTTCCAGGCACAGAACTGGGAGTTTTAGAGGCAGTTAGGGCAGCCCCAGATCTCGGGACCT
The DNA here is from genome assembly GCA_026402145.1 of Polypterus bichir lapradei. Classification (NCBI taxonomy): domain Eukaryota; kingdom Metazoa; phylum Chordata; class Cladistia; order Polypteriformes; family Polypteridae; genus Polypterus; species Polypterus bichir. Next base: position 38,601,695 of record JANRMT010049829.1, read on the forward strand.
AGCACCCGGTAATAGCCCCTGTCACCCTGTTGTTCATATTCCTAACCTTGCTTTAACCCTTCATCGACACTCTGTCCACCCACCTGAACCACTGAGACCAGGAAAACTTAAGATTCTAAGCAGAAATAGTCTTTAAAAAGTTTTTAACTTATTTAGTTAAGTACAGCAGCATAGTGAAAAGCAATAAGATTATATGAATGTGAGGGTATACACTGTATATACAATTCAATAAGCTAACTTGATTCATAACTAATACATAGCATCCTATACGACAGTTAAAAAATAAATAATTAAGAAACAGGCATTACAATCGTGTAGCACTTTTACAGCAGTTCTGCCCTTCCTTTATGTCTTCATAGGAGGAAGAATGTGTTAATCCAAGAACCTTCTGACTTGGATGCTTAATTCCTAAATAAATCTATTATTTGTTTTATCCACATTTAGCCTTTATGTAAAACTTCTTAGTTTCAGCTTTAGCAATCATCTATAGTAGGTACTTCTTCTCATATCACATCATGCATACACGTCTGAGGATTACCAGCCAAGCGCTTCCCAGGTATGTAATACCACCCCGAGCCGATAGGGGGTGCTGCCACTAACAGCCTTATCATTTTCTTCCTCCTCAGTCTTGAAAAACCACCCAGTGAGGGCAACTGACCATGCCCCTTCTGGTCTCAGTGTTTCTAAGAAATGACTGTCTAGAAGCAGGCTCATTAATCGCAGAGACAACCTATAGAGTGGAGCAGGCCCGCCGCCAGGGGGGACAAATGGGACTCTGGTCCAGGGCCCTAACGGAAGGGGGCCCCTTCACACTTGATTTTTTTTATGCTGATGTTGTGCGCGTAGATATATATTCGGACAATTATTCAAGTTACATGTAATAGAAAAGTTAAATCATTTAGCTTACAACAATACAAGTGAGTGTTTTAATAGCCGCACGCCCCACGCAAGTAGATATAGTGCTCGAGTCGTGTGAAGCTCACTTGTCAAAGGGGGCCAGCAGCAGCACACTTCTCAAAGACAAAGGAGAGCCGACGCCAACGTCCTTGAGTTTGACGTTGAGTAGTATGTTTGTTGTACAGGGTACGTGGATAATGGATTGACTTCGCCGCTGTGATTGAATACTTCCGTTTCACACACACAGGCACTGTTCTGTCTCAGACAACAGCGATATTGTTGTGCACTATCGTGGACGTTGACGTGTATGGTGTAGCAGAAGTCCGTCTCCGTAGTTTGATAATTCATTCGCTTGGGTATTTATTGTTGCTTTTAAAGCAGTGACGAGTGTGCGTTGGTTTTGTGTGTATAACTAAAGATTCTGGATCACCCGGATTTTTTGAAAACTTTGAAGTTTGATACAGCAAGTTACCATACTGATTGTACACCATGTAGATAACCCTAACCGTTAGTATATATTAAAATGTTCAGATGTTACTCCTATTCATTGCATTGGTATAATTGTACCATTACACGTTAGATAATACATAGGCCTATCTCATTAATGTATTGTTTCAATTCCGCTACGAGCTTCCGTTAGCACTGGCTTTCCTTCTCGCAGTCAAACTTTGATGTGCGAGAAGGCTTAGCTCATCAAGTATGGTATTCATAAATGCAGCATTGTCGTTGTCAGATAAACTACATTTCGATCATTTTGTATACATATTTGAAGGTTTTGGCATGTGGGGACCCGGGGGAAGGCAGAGGGGCTCACACGTACCCAGTTGTCTGGTGCCCAAATATTTCTGGCAGCGGGCCTGAGTGGAGCTCCAAGTTTAAAGGACCCAATTAGAAGCCACTTGGCTAAATGGCACTTGCATTTATTTATTGTTTTGTTGAGCATTGTTTTTATTTTTGGACTTTTTAGTAAACAGGGAGTGCTGTGATGGCACCCCAAACTATTCCAGTTTTCGTCATCCCTTCTTCCTTTGGCCACTACAATATATAAAATGAAATCATATATACATATATAGTATGTTACATTGTTTATAAATTATATTTTTTGCTTTTCTCTCATAGTTTTAGTTAGCACAAAGTCACAAGCTTACTATTAATTGCTTTGTTGTTTATTATACTAAAATGAATTAATTAAACGTTCTGTGACATAACGCAGGAGGGAGGTAGGTCATGATACAGTACATGTGAGGTGAAAAGTTTACTTAAACCAAAGCCCACAGAAGAGGGGCATATCATCCTGTTTTACATTTTGTTCCAGGGCAACTGTCAAAAATAATCTGGCACAGCAAAGGCTTCTTTGATGTCTCAACCTTTGCTGAACTCCCAGATGTTCATCTGTTAATTTTGTTTTTCTAGGCCTTCATTATCACCATGCCCATTCTCGACCTGAATCAGTGCTTTTGCTAGTGGGCCAAGTTGGCTTGTCTTCTTGATACTGGGCACTGACCAAGTCTTGAATGTGTTTCAGCAATGACCTCCCTTTCCACACTAGCATGATATCTAATTAAAGTAAAAGAACACATGCTTTATCCAGATACAGTACTGAGAGGATTTGTAGAAACAAAATAAACTACAAATGCAGGACACAAAGTGATGCTGCCATAATTTTCTGTGCATAGCTTTTAAGAAAATGGTCCTTGTCAGTGTCTGGTCTATGAGGTGAGAAGCCATGTTATACTCTTTGGTAGATTATATTGAGTGTCAGTCAAATATGAGAAGGATTAATGCCCTTTTAGCTAGTGTGACGTCTTGGATAAACTCTCCGGTAAGTAGTCTCCATACCCAGGTGATACCAAGAAAGCCTGCAGTAGTATTTATATTGGTGTTTTTATAAAACTCAAAATATGACAGTAAGATCCACACAGAAGGGGATGCTGTAATGAAAAAAGCACACAAGAGAAGTAACAAAGGTCTGTGCCATTGTGGGCCTTCCTAATACTCTTTTGCTCTAATTATCACTCCGCAGGTTGCTAAGCCACTTATAAATTGTAAGCACAGTATTAATTCACTACTTTTCTTTATCAATACCTTGGGTTCTCCACCAGCTGATCCATCTCATCTCATCCCTCTGATCTCACCTGACTGAGGACAGGGACTCAAGAGTATGACCAGTACCTTTTCTATTCTCCTGTTTCTAAGTCACCCATAACCTAAGGTACGAAGCAGTCTCCGCTAGTAGCTATATTTACCATGTGCTTTTGCCGGAGCCTGGACCATAGCAGCAGGGTACTGCAACTGTATTGCAACTGACGTATTCCCAGCGGTGGATCTATTAAGCAAGTATCTTGGCCTATTCATGGCACTCCACCCATGATGCATAACACCTGCACATCTCTCTGATGTCTAGCTTGCTTTTACATAAGATGAAGGTATTACTAAGCATTTAGCAAAGAGTGAAACAGAGTTTTCCTGCAAGACAACAGCTTTAGGCAAGCCATGCATTTTGTTGATTTTTCTCATTGGTGACAGTTGCTGGCTTTTTAAATATAATATTAAAAGTCACATGCAGGTATCTACTGTAAACGCTAATTAAAAATCTGGAGCTTTTTGTTGCCTCAAATTTCCAAGTCTTTCATGTCCTGTCATTCTGGTATTTCAACAGAGGTTTATGGGTTCTTAGAAGAAGATTGCAAGATAAATTTGAAAATGCTCTCTTGGCACTGTGATGTGCATGAGTGAAATCGTAGGCTGTAATTGCGTTCTGATTTGTTCATGCTTATTATGTAGTACTTCCCTGATTGAATCCTGCTCATTACATCATCTCATTTATTGACTGGTCACCTTTGACAGAAGAAAACCATATTCCAACATGGTGAATACAGAAGCGTTTTATTCCATGGTGGCTCAGTGGTACCACTGCTGACACACAATAAAGGGGCTGGGGTTCATCTCCTATGTCCTTTTTGCTTTTGTTTGCATTTTGTCTTTGTGGATTTCCTCTGGGTGCTCTGGTCCCACGGTCCAGGGACATGCAGATTAGGTGGACTGACGATGTTAAACTGACCCTAGCGTGTGTGTGTGTGTGTATGTGGGTGTCAGTGCGTTCACGCTGTGATGGACAGGGGCCTCTCCAGGGATTATTCTTGCCATGCATCCAATCCTTGCTGGGATAGGTTCAAGCTTCCCTGCCACCTTTCTCAGGATAAAGCAGGTTTGGAAAATGGATGCATTGATAGAGGGCTTTCCATGAAACCTGTTGTTCTGCTTACTAGTATTCATTTAAATTGTGTTTTCTACAGTTAAACATTGTAAACATAGGCAAATAATAAGCCAAATGCTACAGTTTTAATATGCCAGTAAATCCTCTTGCTTGTGGTGTTATCATGCCTTCAAGGATTTTTCCACCAGTGTAGACAAACATGAAATGTATGATATTCATTTTTGGTTGTGTTAGTGCGAACGGAGATACTTTCCTAAACAATGTGAAAACTCTAGTGAGGATGGAGACCACCACTTAAATGAAAATGTAGAAATGTAGACAGAGTTAAGCACAGAAATAAGAAGAGGATGTTCCACATTGACTGAGGTCAACAAGGGAGTCCCTCGGTGGTCTGTCTCTTTCTTATTTCAATTAATAACATTGTTTAGGAATAGTTAGAAAAGTTGTGCAATTCACAGATACCCCAGAACTGGAGAATTAGAAAACAACAAGGAGGCAAAGATATATATAAAAGTGGGCACACACTTGAAAAACCTGGATTATATAGACAATTTAAAGACTGTAAATGATAATAAAAATATCATCAATAAATGATGAGTGTTGTTGATCTACAGTGAGCGTATTACGACAACAATTTAAGGTTTTATATTGACACTAGCTGTGTAAGCCTATGCTGTAAAAAATATTGGCTCCTAGAAACCATGGATTCTGGCACTTCAATCAATCAATCGCATAGGTTTTTCATTGGCAGGCTAAGCAAGGTTCTCTTTCCTCGGAGGTTTCGTTTTGCCGATGTGCTCGCCTCACTTTTGTATTAGCAGCGGTGGTTTCACTTTGGCGACAGAGTTGCTTTCTTTGAGCATCATGCAGTAGCCTCGCACTTCCGGGCTGGATAGACAGACACACACACTTCCACGCGTAGACTTTTATATATAAGATTATATTTTAAGTTTCCAGGAAACACCAAGTCGAGTCAAGTTTATTGTCATGGTGTACATATTGCAGTGACCAAAAGTACTAAAAATATAAATACAATATTATGGTATAGCCCAAACATTTTCATTGCAAATCAAGAGACATTACTTTCAAATTTTATTATGAAATAATGAGACTTCATGTGCAGTTCTGGCTGATATGTTGCATAAAGACATTGTTATTTTCATTAATTAACTACAAGGAATAGGGGTCAGATTTATAAAACTTACGTACGCACAAAAAAGAGACTCAGCTGGTGCGTACACAGCTTTCCAGGCAAACACTGGGATTAATAAAAAAAACTTAATGGGAGAGCGTGCGTACATTTATGGCAACTCTGACCCATTCGTACACAACATCTCAGAGAAACTGAGAAATGATGACACTCTTGATAAAGTAGGGAAATGTAGCCAAATCAGATAAATAACCACTCACATGTACAATAAATCATTTAAATGAGCCATTATTAGAATGTGTGTTGATGTTACAAACATATTACACCTCAAAAACAATGAATATGAAGCACATAATTTTTTTTTTCCTTTTACGTGCACCAAACCTGTGTACTTGCACTAAAGAACTTTTCTGTTTTTTCACCAGTTTATTTTGATTACTGTTGTCACATTTCAGGGAACTTGCTGATAGGTCAGGAGTATTTCAGCCAAGCTTCACTCCATCATTCCCGCTGTGCTAGAAGCCGTTAACCAACCAGCGAGGTACTACATTCAGTTTTCGTTTGTGGTAAGTGTATATACATAAAACAGAACAGGTTTTTGTCAACATGCAGAATTATCCAGTTGTGCTAGCATACTCAGAGCAATTTACTGCTCTCATGTTGCGGTAAGGGTAGCTAACAAGAACGTAGCTGCTTTTGTTAACTATAAGCTGTTACATTCCATTAATACACAAGTCATTTGTGATGCCAAGATGAGGCTGAGAAACATTGTGGCTTGGTGGCCACAATACTTCTAAGGAAGTATAGTCGGCTCTGTCCTCTCTTGCACAGAGCATCAGTATTGGCAGTCCAGTCTAATTTATTATCCAGCTGCACTCTCAGGTATTTATAGGTCTGCACCCTCTGCACACAGTCACCTCTGATAATCACAGGGTCCGGGAGGGGCCTGGGCCTCCTAAAATCCACCACCAGCTCTTTGGTTTTGCTGGTGTTCAGTTGTAGGTGGTCTGAGTCGCACCATTTAACAAAGTCCTTGATTAGGTTCCTATACTCCTCCTCCTGCCCACTCCTGATGCAGCCCACGATAGCAGTGTCGTCAGAAAAATTTTGCACATGGCAGGACTCCGAGTTGTATTGGAAGTCCGATGTATATAGGCTGAACAGGACCGGAGAAAGCACAGTCCCCTGCGGCGCTCCTGTGATGCTGACCACAATGTCAGAGGTACTGAGGTCTGTCTGTAAGATAGTTCATGATCCATGCCACCAGGGCTGAACCCTTAGATTTTCATATGGCCTATATTGTTCACTGTAACAGCAATTACTTAATTACATATGCCAAGTGATAATGGATGTCTGCTCAGAGACTGACTGATGTCTGCTCCAGAGCTCAGAAGAGAGGCATTACAATGCTGCTCACGCTCAAGACATACTCAGTTGCTCATGATGTGACAGGAGGGAGGCGGCTCTACCAGCCAATAAAGGTCTGCAGGATTGTGATTGCATATTTATGAGATTCATTAGCATAGTCCATGTATGGTTGTTTCAAAGTGGCAACCGGACAGAGTTATTGGAGCATTCATATATGCACATTTACGAGATAATTGTGATTTATAATGGTACAGTATATTGCATAGAAATGAGTTTACAGCAGGTTTTAAAAGTCAAATTTTATTTGACATACATATTTTCCTGTTTTTTTTGTTGTAAGCATACTTTCATGCTTGAATCCACACAAAGTTTTATGAATGAGACCTCAGGAGATGAGATAGTACACAAAGTCAAATAAACGAGCAAAGATTCTGAACCAGTAAATCAATAATACTAAAACAACTCATTTCTAACCAAAAATTAAACTCGAAGTTCATGCAAAAGTCCTAACTCTTTAATAATATATTTTTTTTCTTACTAGCATTTGAAGCTTTTGAACACAATTCAGAAACCTGGGTGCCACTGACAGCACACCACAACATTAAATAAGAAATGGCCCATGACATCATGCCATGACAACTTCTAATGACATAGTGACTGGAACACAAGCAACCATAAATGATATGGCCATAGTTATTAAGAAGTCAGTGGCTTTAAAGAAAAGTAAAACAAAAACAATCCTAACCTCAAAATGAAAGTGAGATTAAAAATACAAACATTAATAAACTCAGCAAATGCAGAAACAATCCAAATCCTAACAAGAGAAGTTGTGCACAGAACAGCAACCAAGTGCATGTCTGCCCTGAAAGGGCAGGTCCTACTCTGACAGTCTGAGGGACTTAATGATTAAACCTGTTTAGTCTCAGAAAAGGCAGTGTGAGGCCTTAAGAATTCTGAAGGCATCAATTGAAATAATCCACCAGAACTTTTTCATGTATATAATGAAGGTCACTGGAGTAATTTAAGGAGAGGTGCATTTAAGATGGATGCTAAAGAGCACAAATTACTCAGTATTACAGTTGAAAGATATCACCTGAACAGCTTTAAAAAGCATTCCCGAATAAGACATTGAGACCACTTCTTTAATAGCCAAACGAGCCTGATGTACTGAAAAGTTTCCTTTTATTAAATTTAAATATTCATTCATCTCTTCATTTTATGAAATTGATTTCCCTGTTACGTGATTGTCATAGGCATTGAGCCTTTCCTGAAACCATTAGGGAGCAGACAAGAATCAAAGGCCTTCACACAATCGCAGTGCAAACAAGACTTCCCTGCTTAGGTGCTAGAGATGAACCTCTTCTTCTTTTCATAAAAGTGAAGAGATGATTTCCTGTGCCCCCTTTAGCATTTTTGATCACTAACTTAATAAGCTAAGTGCATTGTTTTTTATCAAGTGCCTAATTCCTTTTTGCTGTCCTGGAGTTGGGTGGAAGAGGTCGTTTTTAGCAGTAGTAATTATAATCAGAGCACATTTTCAGGTAGTGAGCACCCCTACTGGATACAGGAGAACCTTTTGTGCCATGGGAGAAGCAACACATTTCTGTTATACCAGAAGGTAAAGTTTAGATGACAACATTTTGGCAGAACATTATATAATAGCCAGCTGTAAAAATCCCGGGATTCTAGAAACTATTGAAATCATCAGAAAAAAATAGAAATGTATAGATGTCAGGTAATTTAAAGGAACTACTCTGGGTATCTCTCTCCTAGGTTTCATTTTGCCGACGTGCTTACCTCGCTTGTGCATTAGCGGAGGGAGGAAAAGTAAATAAAGGAAAAGGGATACCATTTTGCCAATGTTAGTGGCTTAACGACGTTGTCTTTCTTCCGAGGTTTCGTTTTGTTGACATGCTGGCCTCGTTTGTGTTATTAGCGGCTAAGCGAGTTTCTGTTTCCTTGGAGCCCTTACCCCGACTCCACTTCTCACTTCAGACAAACACACACACTTCCACTACTACTTCAATACTACTTATAGAACACAAATCTCTCACTGAGGTTTAAAGGTCTGAAATTCAATGTTGAGCGATTTTAGAGGTTACTTGAGTGGTGTTCACTGTTTAAAAATATATAACATTTAGAAATTGTTTTCTCCATTCCTTACAATTTCTCCATTTCCTATATTTCCCTCTGCGGCCTTCCTAAATTTCCATTTACTGGGTTACTTCATATGCACAACAGGTGACGGGTTAGCAGGTGTCTCAATTGAAGGGGTAGCCAAACAGTCAAAAAGCTCAAAAGCCAGCTGCATGTACCTAAATACACGCAGAAAGAGTTGCTTATTACCTGGAAACAGCTGAGTGAAGAAAATGGGCTTGACAGACTGCTCAGCACTGTATGCAAGACAAGAAGAAGAAGATATCTGAATGAAATGGTCCTTCTTCGGCAGGGCAGACACCCCTAAAATTTAAAGCCTTGCAGTCAGAATGACTGACATCTGTTAAATCCTCGGTTTGTGCCATTAATAATACGAATTGTTAGTTGACTGTAGGTAAAGTGTGAAATACAAGGGGTTTAAAGTGGGTTTAATTAACCCACTGCACTCGCTGAAAGCCAGAAAAAAATTAAACTACTAAATTGTAGTGATTCCTTGAAAATTAAGTTTAAAAACCTGCTTTTGTGTCCATAAGTCAATCACTGATCATTGCAGGGTTTGTGAGTAAATCCTACAACAGCCAGCAGACACCTTTTTATAGGCTGGGCAGGAAAGTAGCCCTTCGCAGGCGCTTCACAAATGTCCTGGTGTTAGATGCTTGAGTGGCATGGATGGAAAGCACATCCTTTGACAGGCCTTAAAAGGATTTGAGACAGAGGGCTTCAATTTTCAGAGAAAAAGGAAAAAAGGTGCCCCACGCAGCCATTACCGCTTGCCTTAGTTTCATTGTGCAATGATTGAGGCATCTAGTACAGTTATTTTTAGTTATATTCTTTTCTATTTTGTAAACTTGGTTTTGAAGGTTTTTGGGTAGTTCTGAATTATTTTAAGAATGATTATTTTTCATTCCCATCTCATTCTTTGTTCACACACCACAACAGGATGCTTCATGTGATCGCAGCTATTGATCAATTTCATCAAAGGGTGTGAGAGTATAAATATGGCGACAGTCCTGCAGCACTTTATCTCTTGACTGGATAAAATATGTGAATGTTTTATTAGCGACAGTTTGTTTCAAATCAAGTAGTCCCTAGTGTTAGTTTTCGTTTCAGTTTATTGAACCTTTTCCTGCTTGCGACTTTTGATTCTGCCTTTCCCTCCTAATTGGGTTGCCTTCGATTTCTGTCTTTTGACCTCCTCTCTCTCTCTTTCTCTCTTTTTTTACTACATCTCTCATTTCGCAAGAATCATCGACTGGTCAATACCTCTGTTCTCACAATAATCCTCGGACTCCATGTCATCAGTATGTGCGTCTCGGGGACTGCAGGTCTGACATTGTGATCAGCAGCACAGGGGCGCCACAGGGGACTGTGCTTTCTCCAGTCCTGATCAGCCTATATACATCGGACTTTCAATACAACTCGGAGTCCTGCTACATGGAAAAGTTCACTGACGACACTGCTATCAATGGCTGAATCAGGAGTGGGCAGGAGGAGGAGTATAGGAACCTAATCAAGAAATTTGTTAAATGGTGCAGCTCAAACCACCTACAACTCAGCACCAGAAGAACCAAAGAGCAGGTGGTGGATTTTAGGAGGCCCAGGCCCCTCATGGACCCCGTGATCATCAGAGGTGACTGTGTACAGAGAGTGCAGACCAATAAATACCTGAGAGTGCAGCTGGATGATAAACTGAACTGGACTGCCAATACTGATGCTCTATGCAAGAGAGGACAAAGCTGACTGTACTTTCTTAGAAGAATGGCATCCTTCAACATCTGCAATAAGGTGCTGCAGATGTTCTATGAGATGGTTGTGGCAAGTGCCCTCTTCTACGTGGTGGTGTGCTGGGGAGGCAGCATAAAGAAGAGGAACACCTCACGCCTGGACAAACTGCTGAGGAAGGCAGGCTGTATTGTAGGCACGGAGCTGGACAGTTTGACATTTGTGGCAGAGCGACGTGCGCTGAGCAGGCTCCTGTCAATCATGGAGAATCCACAGCATCCACTGAACAGTATCATCTCCAGACAGAGGAGCAGCTTCAGCGACAGACTGCTGTCACTGTCCTGCTCCACCGACTGACTGAGGAGATTGTTCCTCTCCCACAGTATTCAACTGTTTAATTCCACCCGGGGGAGTAAACGTTAACACTACACAAGATTATAGTCTGTTATACCTGCCTCGCACTCTCCACCTTGCATTTTTTAACTTGCACTGCATTTTTATCACTCTTTAATTAATATTGTTTTTATCAGTATACTGCTGGAGTATGTGGATTTCCCCTTGGGGATTAATAAAGTATCTATCTATCTATCTATCTATCTATCTATCTATCTATCTATCTATCTATCTATCTATCTATCTATCTATCTATTTATCACATAGTGATGCTGAAGAGTGTGACAGCAGAAAATGATGGAGATTGCTGATACCATCATACAGTTAGCATTCTTGTTACAAAATGACATGCTTCTGCCTTTCGTGCTCTTAACTAACTAGAGCTAAGGCAATGGTCTGTGGCAAAATGGTGAATTGGTTCACAAGACCCAATTACCTTAATCTGCCTGATTAAATAGCCATTTTGCCATTTCGTATCTATGCATGCATCTGTCATGGAAAGTGAGTGTTCTGAGTGATGCTGGTCTGTAGCACAGGTTGGCTTGGCTCACTGGCTGACTACTTCAGATTTGCATATCCTAAGTGATTGCATCTTTGATCGCAAATCTACTGTAAATGCCATATTATGAGAAAAAAAGGGATTTATCCCTGGTTCGTGTTTTATTTATTTATTTACTAGAGGGCTTTTCCCCCTGCTCGCTTTGCTCACCAAACCCCCTGCCTTTGCTACGCACTAGCCTCTTTGTGGTTCTTCCACTCACGTATGGGGATTGCGATGTACAATTTAAAAATATTTTTATTTTCATTGGAATTGTTACATATGCATAATATAACTATTTTACATTACAGCAAGTAATTTACCATATTAAAAAAGAGTAAAACGTAACAATTTGAAAGTAAATTATGTTTCATGTTTCGTTAGAGTTGTTCGCTGCATAATACGATTTTGTTCTGTTTGACTTTGAAACTAACACGCAAATACTTTTTAAACTTACACTTTTACTGTAAAACTTCAGTAAAAAATTTTTTTGAATTAAATTTTCTCCAATATCGCATTGAATTTTAATTCTGTGTTTGGACTTTCATCGTAACAATGCTTCGTATAATTGCCCATGATTGAATTTCATTTCTTTTTCTCTATTAAATGTTTTTTTCGAATGTTTGGCTCTGAGATTGTCTTTGCAAAAGCTATTCTAATGGGAAACTGTTAATGTTTTAATACGAATGTCATATCAAGATCTCGTTTGTTGTCTAATGTTATCCATGGAAGATGTACTACATTACCTTTCTTGGATACATCCTTCTTTCTACAGTAATTTGTGTAGTCGAACACCAGACAGTGTTAAAGGTTGTATTTATTCTTCAGGATATTGTAAATTGATGTTTTCATCTTCCACATGATCATCACAAATTGTTTCAGCATAGTCTATTGATACGCACTTAACCAATTTGCCATGTAACCAATGTCATTTTTGCTGTTAATTCATTTGACTGCATCGTTTCTCTGTGCTACGATTGCCCATGTACTCATTTTTTCTCTTGATAACCCTTCTCGATGAAATTCTTCAAGAAGATTTGGACATAATACGTTTTCTTTAATTGAGAAGTTAAAGTGAGGAAAACGTAAAAATGTATAAGAGCTGAGAGAGCAGAAACTGTATCTGTCAAAAGCATTCACACAAATGAGAGGTGAGATTACTGTGTGTATGCATTGAAAATGGTTGAGAGGAGGGTGGGACTTGAAAAAATCTCATGGCCAAAGTCTCAACTCGCGGGACTTGAAAAAATCTCTTCCAGAAAAGTCTTGTCTCATCACAAGATCTATACTAATAAAAGGCAAAGCCCTCACTGACTCATTCATCACTAATTCTCCAATTTCCCGTGTAGGTAGAAGGCTGAAATTTGGCAGGCTCATTCCTTACAGGTCTACGTGTAATGGTCATAACTGAATCCTACTTACATACATATATACGTCCATAGCCTGCAGCTCGGTCACCGTGTGAGGCAGCGTTGCATCCCCCATCCCCACGCCTCCCACGTTATTGACTACCTGCCTATATAAGGCTGTCTGTCGCTCCGGTCTCTTCATTCCCTTCCTTGCTTCACCACGGTATTCATGTCTCCCTGCTGATAACTGCAGCCTTTTTATTTAATCCACGGCTTCTCCACTGTTTTATTGTTCATTTATTATGATTATAGTTATTGTGTAGGTATTTTAGACTGTTCAGGTACCCATTTCCTTTACCGCTCCAACCGTACCCCCCATTAACATGTCTATCGAGACGATCACCATCAATCAAAGAACTGTCACTTACCGAGTGGTTTCCATGCCCAGAGATGCCGCCTGCCTTTTCCATTCTCTGTGTTACAGATTGCACAACCATATCAGGCTAACTCTTGATATCCGGAGGATCATTGTGTCTTATGTATTGAATGACTGGGACAGGTTCAAGGTGTGGACTGATGACGTTACAGGAGATAATTATACTACACAGGAGCACTATAAGAGTGAAATGCTTAAGCCCTTCATCTATGCTTCTGCATGTGAGTTGATGGCTGCCGCTGAATTGTTCGGTTGTCGCTTTCAAGTGTACCGAAATGGCCAAATATTTTACACCTTTGGAGAACCGCCAATGCCTCTTAAACATCTTAGATTCACACGTGACGATTTGAGTAGTGGACACTTTGATGTTTATGAATGTTTCAACTCTCAAAAGCTGGATGCGAAGTTATCGATGAAACCGGATGTATGCTTACAACGCTTGACAGATGCCGAATGTCACTTCAACACAACAAGTCCTGCAAATACTAACGTAATTGAAACAAACCATGAAACTCAAACCGATTATGACAGCAGCAATCCAAGCTGTGAGAAAACAGTAATAAAGATGCGTGTCAGACGTCGTGGTACATTTTCTGATGCAGCTAGACGGAAACAACTTTGTGACGCTGCCGCCAAATACTCGCAGAAAAATCCACAAGTTAATAGACATACTGTCCCTAGATACTCGCAGGCAAATCCACAAGTTCATAGAGGCGCTGTCGCTAAATACTCGCAGGCAAATCCACAACTTAATAGAGACGCTGCTGCTAAATACTTGCAGGCAATTCCACAAGTTCATAGACACGCTGTCGCTAAATATTCACAGGCAAATCCACAAGTTAATACCTGAAATGCCTGCTAAACATCTTAGATTCATGAGTAGTGATTTGGGTAGTGAACACTTCGATGAATAAAACCTGTTATCTTTACAACGGTTGACAAACACAGGATGTAACTTGAACACAACACGTCCTCCAAATACAAACCTGATTGAAAGAAATAATGATAATCAAATCCTTGATGACAGCTACACTCATAACAGTGACAAAACAATTACATTGACAATCATGTTATGTTATTTTTAAAATGTTTCCTTTTCTTTTTCTTAACTTCTTTAGCACACTACTTCTCCGCTGCAAGCACGGGTATTTTGCTAGTTATTCTATATAACAGAGAACTTTAGTTTATTGACTTTAGTGCATTTTGTTGTTATTGAATTTGTTTTCTTTTCATTTGAATCATATTATTAATTAATTAGAACTGCTTTATTGTATTTTGTTAATTGTGTTTGTCTTTTACATAGCAAGACCCTTAACCTGCAATTGCTTCGTCCTGAGTATGACATTAATCCACATCCAGCTCTGCAAGCAGGCCCTCCAACTTAGAGGGAAAACTTGGGAATCAGTGGCAGGATTGGCACTCCAGCCACCATAAAAAAAAAAGAAAACTTACCCTGTTCCAGTGTACTGCTTAGGTGCAGGTGCGGGTTCTAATCCAGGTGGTTAGTCGTGTGGTGGGTGTGGCAACACGCTGTATCAGCACAGGCTCCAAACCTCTAGTGATATATATGTTGAGCCTAAGGAGGCAGGGCCACCTAACACTGTAGGTGTGGGACCATCCCTAGATCTATAAAAGTCTGAGATAGTCTTAGCATTAGTGGCTGTCACTGTTGTTCATCTCTCTTTCTTGGCTTTGTCGATTTCATTTTCTAAGATCTTTTTTGCTGATTATTTTTTAATATATTGGATTTTGGCCTTGTTTAAGAACTGAGATTTTGGGTTCACGGGGCGGCTTTGTTTCTTTTTGGGTTTGCCATTGAGGCCTACCTGTTTTTTTTTTTTATCATTTTGCTCTTGTTTTTCTTACATTATTTAAAGATCTAATTAAATCTTTAAATATGAAGGAACACTGTTTTTGTCTTTTTGACCAGAGATTTCTATGGGCCTCCTTTCCATTTAGAGTAGTGTGATTTTGTTTTTCTTTGCCTTTATCCAGTTTAAGTTCATTGTAGGCAGTAAGCCTGCTTCTTGTATTTAGATCAAGGAGCACTTGCTGTTCACAGCATGGGTTCTACTACCCTGGATCTCAAATGAAATAAGACAAGTATATAAAATTCTTGGATGCATGAATCCAGAAAGAATTATGCATGTATTTGTTCCTTGTGAATGTTGCCATTAATATTCCTCAGTTCCTCCATCTGAAGCCATTGTTAGTTTAACTGAGAATCATTAGCTGTGCTTTGCTTGCTTTGAAGCAGGTGTGCCACTTGTGTGGCCGGCACATGGTGAATCCAGGCACTTATCTGAAATGCAATATCTAGGCCAGAAGAATGAGAAATACAAGAATCTCTACTTCAGTGGAGAGGTACTTTTTGCAGGAAGCAGAATCTTGAAACCAGCTTCATCTTCCAGGCAGCTGCAGCCATCAGGCAGCGCATCTCCCCCAGTCACTTCCAATGTTTTACACCATTCACTGCTGACAGACTGTTCCCTCAAGCTGTGACTATGGATCACATTACAGGACAGGCACAAAACTTGATTTCAAAGCAACAATATGGCATCTCTGGGAATAAGACTTTTCATTCCCAAAACAGTGACCCCCCGAAAACTAAGTAATAAAAGAAAGGCTCATGATTTTCAGCTCCAATTGTGCACAATCAACTCCTGAGTTTTAAGGTAACAGAATTGCAACTTTCCAAGAACACTGCAGAATAAAGACAAACTGAATTTGACGTGGCTTTCCACGGAGGACTTTACAAAACTCTGTTATTCATAAAGTGATTCTATGTGCTCTGCTTCGGAAACAGTGAACGGAAGAACTTATAAATTAAACGTGGTGTACGACTAAAAACAATCTTCCTGTTGTGATAACTGCCTCCTTGAAAGATTATTCAGACTGAAGCATCCTGTCATTCTCATAGCATCATTTAATTTTTATTCTATCATTGTGCTCTTCCTGATCTTGTTTTTCTTCTTTTTTTCCCAACAGAGTCTTACTTTTACAGACAGAGGCTCAGCTGTGATCTTTACCTGTCATTCAATCACATATGTGTTAATGGCCCATTCTATCTATACGTTTTAAAAAATTTAATCCTTAAGGGTTGGTGTGGTAGATATGACAAGCTACAGAAATCACTTACATTTCACTTGTTCAGCAAATTCATTTTATATCATTGTTTATACGTACGGGTAGATGACCTGGCTGGGTCACAGCTCCAAGAATCTAGTCAGCTTATAGTAGACATGGTCTCCTTTCATTAGCAAGCATATTCTGCTGATGTTCCAGTTTTCTTCCACTTCTGAAAGGCAAGCATGTCAGTCTAATTGGAGATTCTAGGCCGTCCTTGTGTGAATGTGAGGATTTGTCTTTCTCAGTCCAATCTCATATTATAAAATTGAACACTGGCACACACCAGATAGACACAAATGTATCTGATAGACTAGCATCAGTGCTGGATCTGGTTTTGTGCCCCATACTGCCAGAAGAAACCCCACTCTCTTTGACCCTATAATGATTATAGCAAGTTCCAAAAATGAATGGACTGAGATTTGTATATTTTATAACAGTAACATGCAATTTGCAATACTGTGTTTCATTTCTTTGCATTCACATAAAGATGCTTATTGATGTGCTTACACAGGGTATCCACAGGGCATGACGGCTGCCCTCCTGGCCGGTTGTGGCACCACAGATTCCCGCCAGGCACACTGGGAGTTGGAGTCTGGTACAGTCCTGTTGGGTTCCAGGGGGAGCTGCAGAACCCTACAGTGGACTTCCACCACATCTGGGAGGGATTCCTGGTAACACTGATGAGCCACCTGGAGCACTCTCAGCACCTGCTTAAAAGGAGCCACTTCACTCCATTCGAGGACCCAGAGACAGGAGGAAGAGGATGAAGTTTGCCAGAAGGGAAGTGGAGGCAGAACTGTTGTGCGTATGGGACTGTGCATTAGAACCGGTGGGATTGAGGGAGAGCAGTTCCCACGAGGAATAACAATATAACTCTGTTGTTGTGCTGCACTTGGGTTTGTGCCTGTTGTATTGGGGTCGGGGTAGCTGGAGCGCCCATGGTTTCCACACCTAATACATATGCATAACATGGCAGGCAGTGTGGTGCGGTGGTGAAAGCAATGGACGTCAAGTCCTACGTTTCCATGTTTAGCTGATGCCTCTGGCTCAGTGTGTGATTCTGGCCTCCTGTGCTCTAATCATAAAGAAGGTACAGTAAGTAATGCTGTAATTTACTGTATATTGATTTAGTAAGTTTTCTTGGATAAATGTATTAAACAAAAGTGAATTAATAATTATAACATCCTCAAACTCAGTCAAAACTTCTCAAGGTCATGGTGTCCTAAACTTACCCTGATGTCATTAGCTCCAACACAGAAACCAAAAGGGTGTCAGCCCATAAAAGGGCCCACATCCACAAGGAGCCGATTTCGATGATTAACCCAACACAAATGATTTTGGGATGTGGAATAAAAACCAAAATACCTGAACAAAACACGGATAAAACATACAAATTCCACCCAAAAAAAAAGAAAACACCATTCCAAAGTATTTGGAGGTTTACCAGACACCCGAACAGACAAAAAGAGAATGAGAAAACTCTTCACAGTCAGTGACTGGGCATAGGATTCAAACTCCGCACACTGGGCAGCAGTACTATCCGCCATATTTTGCTTAACATTATTTTTGTTTCATAGCAATGTTTGGTCTTGTCATCTGATGACCTACATGGGTCCTTTACAAGTGGTCTTCTAAATCCCAGCATACCACTTGGCAGAGGCTCTCTTGATACTGATGTTCTAGTTTCTTTTTTACCTCAGATGTTTGCAGTCCTACTTTTGTTTCAGTGTTGTTTCCTTTTCAGACAGTTAGTTCTTTTTTTTATTTTCCATCCTTATTTTGAGGTTTGGTTAATGGAGATTCTGAATACACTCATATACAGTATTTTTCTTTCAGTTTCTTTCTTTATTTTGTAAGCACAGTTCATTGCCATTACCAGGAGTTTTAGAAGAATTTTTTTTGTACCTTTCATGAATCCTGACAATATTTAACTGCACCGCATGAGGAACAAACATACTAAAATAGTTGATTTCTGCTTTAATTGATGAGATGGTCGCCATTCAGTTTACGACATTGGTATTTCTTAAAATTGCATATTTATTACTATGTACTGTATATTATACCACTTTAACATTACTATAATTTTTATTGTAGCAGACTAAAACACTTAGCAACCATATGGGGCCAAGTACCTGCAATGTTACTGCAGAGGGAGCCATCTGGTTGGCAGGGAACTCTCCAGGAGCGCCCTGTTGTTCCAGGTTATTTTAGTGGGTGTGTTGTGATGGTTGAGGGACAGTTTCCAGTGACAGGAAGTGATGGTGAGAAACACCTCCTAAGTGGGTGACAGGAATTGGCTAGAATAGTCCTAGTATTATGTGAGGCAGCACACCAGAGGAGGTAGGAGTCGGGAGCCGTGATTATAGGAAAGGGATTGTAAATAGTTGCCCATAAGTTGTCAATAGTGTGAAGGAGATTAGCTGGCAGTCATCCCGTGCAGTGGGGACGACATGAGGTGAGGTGCAACTACTGCCAGAGTTTAGTGGCATAATTGTGTTTCGGTGGCATATCCTGTGGCCCCTAAAAATGAGGAGGTTTGCACAGTCATGTTAAGAATAAACACTCTGGATGTCCTGCTTTGTGACAATAAATACAATCAGCTGTCTGTGGGTGAAAACCTGCACATCCTGGGCAATGTCTCTCTTTCCTCTGTGTTCCAGTCTTTTCTGTCACTGTGCTCAGGAAATTATTTTTATTCCATATTAGTATTAAGGGAAGACTACACTTAAAAATGATATTTTTTAAAATGTTAATCTCTTTTTTCAGTATTCTAAAGAAAATGACATTTCTGTGTGTTGCTTAGTGTAATGGGCTATAAACCAGTGTTTCAAAGAAAAGTCAGAATTTCTGACGAGAGGGCAAACTCTTTGGATTGCATCAGGGACACAGGCTTGCAGCTTGGAAGCTCAACCCCGCTGGGGTCCATGGCCATCGCCTTGGGGCGTCTGGTCAGTTCCAGAGCCTTGGACTGCAGCACTTCCGCCACACTTGGAAATACTGGGCAGAAGAGGATCCGGTAGCACTTCTGGGTGTGGCTGAAGCACTGCCTGGGCACACGGAAGTGCTACAAGATGAAGACCAGAGAGCACCTGGAGCACTTCCGGGTGCACTATAAAAGAGGCCGCCTCTCTCCGTTCAAGGAGCCAGAGTCGGGAGGTGGAGGACAATGCTTGCTATGAGAGGAATGGAGGCAGCAGAGAAGAGAAGAAGAAAAGAGAGAGAAGGGACTGAACTTATTTGTTGGTGATTTTGTGCACTGTGTGCTAAAAAGGGCAAGAAGAGGAATAAAAAGTGTGCTGCTTTTTCACTTGTGTGGTTTACCTGTGTCTGTGTCCAGGTTCGGGGAGTGGCACGGCTTTCATTATTTTCCTCTCTCTCTCTCTCTCTCTCTCTCTCTCTCTCTCTGTATATATATATATATATATATACAGAAGAGAAGGTCTGTGGTACGGTTTGCATATTTGCAGCTGGAGATCCACAAAGGGAGAAAATGAATCACGTATCATAAAGTAGTTTTTATTCCTGAGCTTTCAACCCCTACCAGGGGTCTTCATCAGAGGATAATGCTTAGACTTACAAGAATCAAAGGCAATATATAGCAATAACTTACGGGGGGGG
>JANRMT010049829.1:38632785-38685425 GCA_026402145.1 Polypterus bichir lapradei
ATCTATCTATCTATCTATCTATCTATCTATCTATCTATCTATCTATCATATAGTACCTTACACTTCTATCTATCTATCTATCTATCTATCTATTAATCACTGTCATTCATATTGATCTATCAGTTCATCCATTCTTGAGGAAGTGTTTCCTAATAATATTAGAAGCAAGGCAGGAACTAGTTTTAGATGGGTCGCCAGCCTCTTGCAGGACACACTTACACACGTTCACGCTAGAATAATTTTCAGTTACCATTTAATCTAACACAAACGTCTTAGGTAATCAGAGTCTTCAGAAAAAAATCCATCTGGACTTGAGGAGAAAGTTGAAGCTGTCAGGCCCTGACCAAGGTGGGAATGAAACACAGGTTTCTAGCGCTATGATATATCAGTGCTAATTACTGCTTCTGCATGGCCCCCATATTATAATTACTTTTTTTTTACTGTAATTATGTTCCAGTTATTAGCCATACTGCCTCATGGATTCAGCATCCTGGGATTGATTTACATGTCTAGATGCTGTCTGCGTGGAGATGGCATTATATCTCCATGCCTGCATGGATTTTTCTTCAGTACTCTTATGTGTTTTATCTGTCAATGGCAATTCTGAATCAGCTCAATGTGAGTATAAGAGCGGGTGGGTGAGTGCGTGGCTCCTGCAATGGACTGGTCCTTCGTCCAGGCCTTCCTTGCACTTGATGCCATCTGGATTTGCTTTGGCAATCCATGACTGTGAATTGCATTGAGTAGGCTTGAGAATGTTTTCTTCTTTTTTATGTAATTGTTAGTAAATTTTATATTGCTCTATTAGGCTTTTTTAGATTGCTTTCATATGCCAAATAAGAAGAAATTCTGCATATTTCAACTGAAGACGCTGATGTGGTTGTAAATGAAATTAGACCTTATTACTATCGATTGAAGGCAATTTAATAAGCAGGTTGCTTTGTTGGTAACAAGTAATGCTATCCTTTGAGTGCCATTATGTCTGTGACATTTCACAATTTTGTGACTTTAAAGCAATACCCCACCTAAAAATAATCATTTTTTAATCTATTAACCCATGTTGTTTTTAGTAATGGTTAAGAAAAAGTCTTAATATCACAGTTTTATGGAGAGCAGAGGTTATAATGTTATAATGTATGAGGACAAATGCTAAACAAACTAATAGCAAAACATACAAAAAAATGTCACTTTACTGTTGTTGCATAATCCACATGTCAGATATCCAGTTGTATGCTCATATTATCCCAGGCACTTGTATTTTGGCTTAACTATTGTTAAATAAACCACTTCTGGACAATTGTCCCATCAATGGCTGGCACGCTCTCTCACATATGAGAATGAACTTTTGAAATGATGACCCATCTCTACTCTCCTTCCAAAATGCTTGTTTTTAGGTGGTGTATTCTTTGAGATATACCTGCAATTAAAGTGAGAAGTATGTGCAAGAGAAGTCCCAACCAGGCAATGTTGATGCTTCCCAGAAAATATATGAGAAAAGTGCAAAATCTGCCTTTCGTTCTCTTCTTGCTTGGAAGTATCCAAACATATTGCTTAACAATTAATTTATCTTAATCCACTAACATAAGGTAGTCTGCTTTTCTTAGCATAGTCTAGAAAAATATTTGAAATCTGAGTTTGGTATGTTGTTAAGCGATAATTACATTTGTTAGTTTGGAAAGCTTTATGGCCATTCAGAAGAACAAAGCTCTTAAAA
Source organism: Polypterus bichir lapradei (assembly GCA_026402145.1). Classification (NCBI taxonomy): domain Eukaryota; kingdom Metazoa; phylum Chordata; class Cladistia; order Polypteriformes; family Polypteridae; genus Polypterus; species Polypterus bichir. The sequence goes on from JANRMT010049829.1 coordinate 38,634,500, forward strand.
AAGTTACGATGTAGTTCCTGTGACGTGGATTGTCCACGAGACCAGAAGAACGTTTTAAAAGACACTTTGGGGTAAGGCTTTAAAAGGGAACCAATAACTGTAGATTTTAATGATGAAGAACTATAAGGAAAAAATCATTTTGTAGCTAATATAAATTATTCAATAAATGCTACAGCAATGATAAATCCTCACAGAACTGCACTTGTTTTTAGAATACAATACTCTAAAAGATGGTATAAAATATCCTGGATATGTCTCCTCTCTATGATACTGCTTTCATATTTCTTTCCCAAGAGCCATATCCACAAGCCTTAAGCCGCACAGTTTGGGTGGATGTATTAAGATAAAAATACAGCATCTAAGTTATTTTAAGAAAATGTTTGCTTTTCAGAAAGCCATTCTTGATTTGTCTTTGTCTGCTTTCATGCAAATTCATATGCTTCTGCTTATCAGACATTTGCATTCTTCTGTAAAGTTTCTAAATCCTCAGCCTTCACTTTCTTCTGATTTGTCAGAGCAAACCGCTCTCAACTCACTATCTGAAGACGAGAAATATTAAGTAAGAAGTACAGAGCAGTCATTTTAAAATGACTGACTCCTTCTGTGAAATGGCATGTAGTTCTACCCAAATGCACGTAAGAAAAAGCTGGCATAAGAAACAGAGAGAGCCTTATTTACACATAATGATAATGGCTAAGGACCAAACCTGAAAACACATCTTAGCATTGCAGTTACTAAGAAGAGCACAGTATAAGATACTAGCATCTCCAGGCAGAGGAGTAGCTTCAGTAACAGACTTTTGTCACTGTCCTGCTCCACTGACAGACTGAGGAGATCGTTCCTCCCCCACACTATGCGACTCTTCAATTCCACCCGGGGGAGTAAATGCTAACTTTTTTCATTTTTATTACTATTTAATTTAATATTGTTTCTTTGTATCAGTATACTGCTGCTGGATTATGTGAATTTCCCCTTGGGATTAATAAAGTATCTATCTATCTATCTATCTATCTATCTAAACAATTCATTTTGCTAAAATATATCATAAGTAAGCATTGCCTGTGAAATATGGGATACATCTTCCACCCTGCCACGAGGCAATACAAGAACTGCCATACCAGCACAAAGCATGAATCAGACAAGTTAACAGCACGTATGGCAAACTATAAAGAAGACACTGAATAGATAACATACTGCCATCAGATGAACTTTATTCACCATAATATGCAGGCCACGGTGACAACACACGTACATTGCCCACAATAAGCACAGTATTTCATCAGCCAGTAAAGAGAAAGTTTCAAGTTTATTTGACTAAAGGCCATGCAAATTAAGAAAGCATAAATAATCTACTATTATTATGCCTATCTTTACAAAATTATAAAATACAAAATATTCTGTATAGCTAATAATAAATATTTGATAGATGCCAATTTAATTTCTTTCATTCCTATACATTTCAGTCTTCCATCCAATAAGGTTCCTGCCAATCCTGGAGGGCCGCAGTGGCTGCAGGTTTCCATTCTAACCATTTTCTAAATTAGTGCCCAGTTTTTGCTATATTTGCCTTAATTTTAAGTGACGTGCTACTTAAAACTTCCTTAATTAGTAGCCAAACAATAATGACGTGCCAAACAAGCCAACACACATGACAAGCTAACCAATGCCGGAAAAATAAAAGAAGATGAAGCTCTCAGGAACCTTGATCTGCGCTGCTCCACAAAACACGTTGATGGTGCTCTTAGTTGTTTCTAAGAAAATCAAACGTTTTGGAAATGTCTGCTTTGGCTGAATGAGAGCACCAACAGCCCATGGAATTTAACTAACAATAAGAATTGGTTCCTAATTAAGAAACCTGTTAGAGTGAAACTGCTTGGCGCTCGAGGCCCAGACTTATAAAGAGTTGGTCATCATGGCTCACATCTCATTTTTGTTTGGCTGCCATTTAAGGAAAAAATGCAATTTAAAATACAGTCTAAAAAAACATGAAGGGGAAAAAATTAACTAACAGCAGAAAGTGGTCTGTGGTTAAGAAAATAGCAGGAAGGAAAACCTGCAGCCACTGCGGCCCCACAGAATAAGAGATGGACACCCCTGTGATAGTCCACAACTCACCATTATCCTTTACAAAATGAAGGAATGAGGTTTGATGGATGCCAGTATGTGCAAGGTAATTGAATGGTGGTTAGCCATAAGCTGCAGCTTCGCATTACAAGACAGAGTAACTATGTGTGTGAGTGAGCACTGCAATATATTGGCAATTAATTCAGGACTGGCTTTGGTGTGCAAGGTAGACGCTTCACCTCTGCTGTCTATTATTCCATCCATCCATCCATTATCCAACCCGCTATATCCTAACTACAGGGTCACGAGGGTCTATTATTCCATTTCATTTTAATATGGCAAGTTATTGTCCCTTAGATTTTGACATTATACAACCTTATTTTAAATGCAGTCATACATTTGGATTTTGGGAATTCACTCCTGCTCCTATGTTCTCTCTTGAGGGCAGGTCTGCTTGAATCGCATGTGTTGGAGAAAGGACTGTTTTTATTTCTGTTCAGTTTTTAAATAACTGGCCTGGTAGGGTTTTGTTATACATTGTTAAAGTTGGATCCAAATCTTTTCTGAAAAGATTTGCATAAGGGCAAAATAATGCTAAATGATTTCACACATAGTGGTAGTAAGGATAATTAATTCATCGTCCTTGCTTGTTATTTTACAACAAAAAAGACGATGCTGGGTCTGCTCCATGTTTAAAAAGTGAGAAGTTAAATTTCAAATCATGTGGGTTTATTCAGACTATGAATAATGTATTCCATGTCTTCATTTGAGTCTAAAAATTACTAAAATATTATTTTAGTATACAAATATTCACAACGAAATTATATGGGCAAAACCTTAGGATAGAGGCTTATAGAAGCATCTGTTACTCAGTTATGAACCAAACAAAATAATGTTTTAAATTCTTGTTACATGGCAATAAGTGACTAATATAGGTAGCACCTATTATAACGTGTTACCATGATATACTGTATGTGCTCAATGAAACATGCTTATAGATAATGAGACTGCATACAGTATCAGAAATCCTAAAATATACTTTTGTAGCTCAAATAAACGTGCTACCTAGCTAATAAGCTGATTTCTGTCCGTCCAACAGTTACTCTCTACTGGATGTATTCAGCATTAATGTTTGCACACAGCATCTATCGGAATGTATTTTTTAATATATTTATTTAAAAAGAAAACATTGAATTTTCATTCCAACAGAAGTCAGATATCAGAAACATTAGCGCTGCTTTTATGACTCCCAAATAGCAACTGGATGGGCACAAAGATCCACAGACACACAAATGGATCCTTGTCATTTTATTAAAGTAGATATAGATGTAAAAAAGACCAATATAAAAAATGTATCCATTCATTTTCTTTTTTAGCCATGGGGTAACAAGGCACCAGGGTTTATTCTGGCCTCAATTCAGGAAATTATACTAGATCGAACCTTAACCCATTGAAGGGGGTTTTCACACTCACTAGCTAACAACAACAATTTAGAGTTACCAAATAATTTATCATTGTAATATGGGAGAAAACTGGAATACATTGTGAAAATCCACAAGAACAAAGGTAGAACATACAAATACCACACCAGCAATGACTCTGTCCGCAATTGAACTTAAGTCAGGGAGGTGGTGAGGGAAGGACACAGACATCACTGTGCTTTCCAAAGTTACCTTTATTATTTCATTCATTATTTTTAAATTGCCATCCAACACCCAGACAGTTCAAAGAAACACAATTAATCTGTCCAGGAAGCTGACCAGGAGAATGTTTTTCCTGGAGCTAAAACAATGACTTGATATTTGCTGTGAAGAAACAAGAAAGATATTTGCAAAAATAAGGGTAGAGGAAAGACATGGCAGTACTGTGACTGGCTAGGAGCAATGGTATAAGGATCTTCTATCCAGGTCTGTTGTGCAATTAGCAATTCAGAATGACATCCTTCAATATCTACAATAGACATTAACTGCATATCAGACAGAAGTGCAGGTTGGCCTTAGTAGATGGAACTACAGATAACAAAGCAAGAACTGTAACTTTAATGTAGGTGTAACAATCAGATACACAATGATTTAAAAACAAGTTCAGAAAATACTGGGGTAAATATTTTTGAATAGTTTCTTATCTTCCTGAAACAACAGTGATAATTAAGATCTGACAGGGTTAATCCTCAGTATGTTTGTCACAAGTGTGCATATAGAATATATATCTGCTGTATATATAGTCACATATGCGTGTCAGTGGGTCACCATCCAGGCTCATCAGAGGTAACTACTATTATCCCTGGGACATTAAGGGGGTGCGCTCACTGACTCTTCTGACTCTTTTGTCACCCACCGCTCAGACAACACATCTATTGTGAGTAACTGGCCCCACCCTTCTGATCCAGGACTATAAAAGCAAGGCACTCTAGGAAGTGGCATTTCATTCTGGAGATGAGCCATCCACGCTACAGAGCTCCAACCCTAAAGCCTGACTGCTCTGCAGAGCCATCAAGATACAACCAATGACTATATTTTGCTTTTGTTTCATTACCATGTCATGATGTGTTTGTACTATAAATCATTTTATTATTTGGAGAAAACAGGTTGGCACCCCACCATTTCAGCTTGACTCCTGTCTTAGCTTCGACTGACAACAATATCTACATTTTAAGTGCCATTGAGGAAGGATGGCTGTAATGCCTGACAATGTTCATCCCGACTGGGACAGAAGATTAATGGATGGACTGAGTGAACATGGATGCCAGGAGCAGTTCATTCCTCCACAGGAGGCAGTGTTCCTCAGGTCTGAACCCAATCCAAACACCCAGCCCTGTCTGGGTCCTTGGATGAGGACTCCCCTGGTATCCACACAACCTGGAAGCACTTCCGACGACCTATGCTGTTACCCCAGAAGCAGTCCTTGGTCCAATTTAAAAGAAGCCTGCAGCCTGACCTCGGAGAATCAGTCAGCGGGGGATGGTCACGTGAATTGATTGTCACATACTGCTGTTGATTTTGGTTGGTGCTTGGTTGGAACGCATTGGTAACAAATAAAAATCCTCTAAATAGATCCTGGAGTAGTGTTAGGTGACATTGTCTGTGTTTTGGGGCTTGTGGCACACCACCTTGTTATTACTATATATATATGGATGGAGATATATATATACACAGTATATATATATATATATATATATATATATATCTTCGTGCTGGTCCCAAGCCCGGATAAATGGGGAGGGTTATGTCAGGAAGGGCATCCAGTGTAAAATTTTGTCAAATCATTATGCGGACAACAATTTAAATATGGAAGAAGATGATCCGCTGTGGCAACCCCTAATGGGAGCAGCCGAAAGAAGAAGAAGAAGAAGAAGATAAACGCGTATGTGTGGAAGTGTGTGTGTCTGTCTGGCCTGGAAGTGAGAGGTAGAGTCAGGGTATGGGCTCCACCTCTGAGGAAACAGCAAACTTGCTTAGCTGCTAATAACACAAGCAGGGCCAGCATGTCAGCAAAACGAAACCTCAGAAGAAAGACAAAGTCGCTTAGCCTCTAACATCTGTAAAATGGTATCCCTTTTACTTTTCCTCCCGCCGCTAATAAACAAGCGAGGCAAGTACATCAGCAAAATGAATCCTACTAGGAGAGAGATGCTCAGAGTAGTTCCTTTCAATTACCTGACATTTCTACATTTCAGTTATTTTTCTGACGATTTCAATAGTTTCTAGAACTCCTGGGCTTTTTACGGCATTGGCTTACAAAGCGATATACTAGCTGTGTAAGCCCATGCTGTAAAAAGCCCAGTGTCCTACAAACTATTGAAATCGTCAGAAAAAAAAATGAAATGGAGAGTTGGCGATTTTGTTTTGCGGACGTGATCGCCCCCCTTGTGTATCTGCAGTTAAGCGACTTTGTCTTTCCTCGGATGTTTCACTTTGTCGAAGGAGTCTCTTTCTGTCAGCTTCATGCTGTAGCTTCACACTTCATTCTTTTTCCAACTCGTTAACTTGGGGCCGACTTTCCGGCTTTTTAAGCTTCATGCTGTATCCTCGCACTTCCGGGCTGGACAGATAGACACGTGTTGACATTTATATATAAGATATATCTTATACACACAAGCATTACCCACATTGGCAATAGTCACTTACTGGTTTAAAACAATGTGGAAAGAAGACATTCCTGGGATTATGCAGGCTCACAATGAACTAAAAGTGTTCTAAATTTAATTTTTCAGAAGGAACTAAATGAGAATCAAATGCCATGTTCACACTACTACCCTGATGTGATCTAATCCAGATGTTTCCACATTTCTGACAAAGATTGGACAGGTGTAAACACCAAAACCTCATGGTATCCAATTTGTTGAGACTAAATACAGGCTGTTTTTGCCTATGGTACTGATTTCCAATTAAATTCCTATCAGCTACATCTGATCTGAGATTAAGCAATCAGACTGATTTTTCACTCAAAGATGTTGCTTGATTATGTTTGTGTATTATGAGACATACTGGGCCTGTGGTGGGACGTGTTGCAGGAGTTTGTTGGATTGTGTGAGTTGTTTTGTTCCTTCTTTGAGATATGCTTCACAATTTCTAATTAATTCAGTCAGTAATGCTGCAGTCATACCAAAATAAATTAAAGGAGATCATCAATTAAAATTTAGAATAAAAGAAAACAGAATAGATTCATGTGGCAAACAAACTTGTTAGACTTTCAGTCCCAATCAGTGTTGTTTTTTTCACTGTGTCCTCCTATTTTGCTCGGATATCCCTGATGGGGTATTACATTAATTGGCAACTCTCTAAAATGCCCATTTGAAAGTAGGCATGTGAGTAGTTGTGCCTTTCAGTGGACTGGTGCCCAATCCAGGAGTGGTCCCTGTCTTCTAGAATTGACTTAATGGGTTTTAGAAAATGGATAGATAAATAGAACTCTGTACATTTAAAGCATCCAAGGGGTGGGTGTTCACTGTAGAGATGTGCTAAAACATAAACTCTTTTGTTGTCCTGCCATATCTTTTTCCTGCCCTATGCAAGCTGTTGATGGCTCCTCGCATTCAATAAAGCACATTTTAAAAAATGAATGGAAGGATGCTTTGTTTTAAAAAGTTTAAAAACTTGATACTTTAAAAAGTACTTTAACTCACTGAATCAGTATTATACAGTAATTTAAACTTTAAGTTAATCAAATTGAGAATATTTTTATAGCTAAGAGGCATATTTAATTTTAATTGTAAGATTAACACAATCAGTTAATTTAATCAATCAGTGGTAATGAAGTATATAGTGCTGGATATGAAGGACCATTAACAATTCTGATAATCATCTCCTTACTGAGACCCAAAAGTAAACACCTGCAGAGCCTGCAGAGAGCGGTTCAGAGTTCTGCATGCACTCAATTATAAACTAAATGGCCGCGCCATCGCTTCTCAATTATGTGCCTTTTGTACTTTTAAGAATATGCACATCTGTCCATTCCAAATACCAAACATAAAGTAAGAGAGCATTAGTGGAGTGTTATAGTTTGGTCTGCTCCTCTCATCCACTTATTCAGAAAGCTCTCAATGACTTTACAGAGAAAGTAGACATCTTGTGGGAAGTATGGATTGGTAAGTAAATTGGCAGTTCAAATCCCATTTCTGATTCTGAGTGAGTTTCTTTATGTGCTTCTGTATCAAAGATGCTATATGAAACTGAGGTTGCAGTTTCTTTTTACACTTTATATTCATAGTGCTATCAAAACAGTGCCACATCATGCTTTTTGGAGTTTGAAGAAGGGCGATGTAGAAATGCAGTAATCAGAAAGTTTGTTTCAGTATTATCTTCAAACCTTTATTGAAAAGAAAAGCGAGGTGGTGGGGAAGGAATCTAATAACACCAACTTTTGAATGTTAGATGTGTTTTAAAGCTATGCCTGGCACCAATGCTCTTCCTGCTCTCTTGCACACTCAGGGCTCATGTGAAATGTGCATTCTTTCAGCTTGTATCTTAAATTTCCTCTGATATTCAAACCTAATCTCTTATTCCTGAGCTTGAAAGCTTTTATTTTTTCCCTGAGCCAATTCTTTTTCATCCACTTGTTATTTCTCAGGTTTAACTTATTCAGCACCGGGTAGCAGTGACTGCTTATTTCAGCCTCCCTTTTAATTGTGGAGTTTATTATCCCCATCTAGATGTTTCTGCTAGGAAATAGTTTTAAGACTTTTTATTATTTTTTTGCTTTAAAATTTTCTCTATTCTTAAGGGTAAGCTGGAGAGGATGGGGGTGAATTCCACCTTCACCTGCTGGATTCATAACTACCTGACTGCAGTTTGTCAAACTGGGGAGCTGTGTCTCGGGGATGGTAGTGAGCAGCGGTGGGGCCCCACTAGGGACTGTTCTGGCCCATTCCTGCTCACTTTAAACGTAGCAAACTTTAAATAGAAGTCAGACCTTTGCCACAATTTGGAAGTATTCTGATGATACAGCTATTGTGGCATGTATAAGGAATGGGCAGAAAGGGGAATACAGGGATCTGATTGGAGCTTTCAGTGACTGGAACAATAAGAACTTCCTGGCTTTGAAAACAACAAAGACCAAGGAGATGATGTGGATTTCTGCAATCAAAGCTCCCCCTTCAGCCTGTCAACATCCAAGGGGAGGACATCAGGGTGGTGCAGACTTATAAATATCTAGGTGCCCACCTTGATGACGGACTGGACAGGTCTGTGAACACATACAGTATGTCCTCTGTCAGAAGGGCCACAGCAGGCTCTTTTTCCTCAGAAGACATAGATCATTCAATGTATGTAGCAAAATGTGGTCTGAGTTCTATCAGAGAGTTGTTGCCAGTGTCCTCTTTTTTGCTGTCATTTCCTGGGAAGGCAGTATGACAGATAAGGACACTAAGAGGCTGGACAAGCTGGTGAAAAAGGCTGGCTTGGTGCTGGGCCAGACTGTGGACTCAAAGGGGGTTGTGGTGGAAAGGTGTATGGGGAAGAAGGTTTAGGCCATCCTGGACAATAGCAGTCACCCTCTCCACAACATTCTGGAGGGTCAGAGAAATAAACGCAGCAGTCGTCTTATCTCACGGCGCTGTAGAACAGAACGCTTTAGAAGATTCCTAATGCCATGAGATTTTATAATGCTGTTGTCAACATAAGTGATTCTTGACCTGGTCACCACTCAACATTCCAACGCTGTAACACTTGACAAATTTTTATTTTTTTTTTATTTATTTTTTTGTCTGTTCTCATTGCTTTCATAATAATTTTTAATGCTTTTACTGGTGTGTTTGAGCTACTAGGCACTTGAATTTTCCTGAGGGGGATGAATAAAGTATCTATCTATCTATCTATCTATCTATCTATCTATCTATCTATCTATCTATCTGTCTGTCTGTCTGTCTATCTATCTATCTATCTATCTATCTATCACGTAGTGTCTATCTATCTATCACATAGTGTCTATCTATCTATCTATCTATCTATCTATCTATCACATAGTGTCTTTCACATCTATCTATCTATCTATCTATCTATCTATCTATCTATCTGTCTATCTATCTATCTGTCTGTCTGTCTGTCTATCTATCTATCTATCTATCTATCTATCTATCTATCTATCTATCTATCTATCTATAAATCACGTAGTGTCTATCTATCTATCACATAGTGTCTATCTATCTATCTATCTATCTATCAATCCTTTCTGTCTTGCAGCTGCTCTTTCTTCGATTGCGTTGGTCTGTTTTGGGCATGCCTGGGGTTGTTCCTGCTTTGTGGATGGTGTTTCTGTGAGTACTCTCGGGTTATCTTGTTTTTTAATTCCTTTTTCTAATGTTTACTGTTTTTGTTAATTGATTCATTGTCTGACTGAGATTACTATTGGATTAGTTTGTTTACTACTGCTCAAGTTGTGCACTGCAGTGGCCGCAGCCATTATGGTTGTGACCCGAGAAATGCCGGGTAGCTTGAACCGGCGAAATTTAGAAAATCTTTCAAGAAAGTGGAATAAAAGTAGTCGTTAATTCCATGGTGTCTGTAGAAGCTTGCATGGTGGAGGTAGCAAAAAGAGTAGGTAGCAAGAATGTACGATCCGCGTCCAGGATGAATAAAACTGTTGTTGTCTTTTTGAATGATGAAATGTTAGTTCATAATTTAGTACAGGAGGGGCTGGTGTTAAACGGGACACTGGTATCAGTGTTGCCGTTATCAACCCCTGCTAAAAGTGCTATTATCTCGAATGTTCTTCCTTTTGTAAAAAATGTCACATTACTAAAAGAACTCAGGCGGTATGGTGAAGTTCTTTCTGATTTGACTATGATACCACTTGGATGCCGATCTCCTGAATTGAAACATGTGCACATGCTGTTAAATAACGTGAATGCAGAGCTGGATGTTGCCCTGTAGTTCAAAGTAGACGGCTGTGATTATGTGGTGTTTGTTTCTACAGAATCAATGAAATATTTTAAGTGTGGTCAGACAGGGCATAAAGCAAAATTATGCAAGCACGTTGAGATAGCAGGCGATCCTGATGGGTTAGGTGTGTCTGGCGAGTTCAGAGAACCTTTTAAAGGAGCGTCAGACAACGAAAGAAATGATTCTGAGATCAATGAATATGAAATAGAAGAAGAACTAGACATTAACACCGATGAACTAAATCAAAATGAAGATGAGTTTGAAGTTGACAGACGCAATTCGCTGAGACATGAAACAGATGTGCCGGCCGAGGTGGGCTCCGAGTGTAGGGTGCTGACCCAGAGTCGCGTGCACCGGCTCTAAATGAAAGTGTGACCGAGGGCACAGACGGAAATAGGACAATAAAAAGTCGTGATGAAGAGGAGCAGGCATCGACTGAGACTTGTGATGGCACAGGCTTAGAAGCTACTGAGGCTGCGCCTCCTGAGATTAAACGTGCTGCTTCTGCTCCTAAGAGGAGCGCAGCGGGGACGGAGGCTGCGCCCTCTGAGAGCTTCAGCAAGCGGTGCAAAGCTGAAAGTTCTACCACAGAGCAGAGTGATCGGGAGGTGATGCTCGTTCAAGAGCAAGATAGCGATCAGGGCTGGGCGAGAAGTACAAGAAAAGGAAACGATGAACCCTGTGGCAACGAAGTCGCAAAAAAAAGATTAACAAGTCAAATACGCCCGCTCCTATTGTTGCTGATCTGCAGAGCACAGACAGCCGAGCGACTAAAGACGCATTCAGTGATGAAGAGGAGGCAGAGGGCAGTGACTCGGACCTCTTGATCAGGGGTGCTCTGCCATTTCACGTGCGCTTGTGGGGCGGATACAGGACTGACAGCATTCTCCGTTTTTTGGATTTCCTAGTAGGCAAAAGTGGCATTAACGTCGAGGGTCATTTTCCCTACTCAAGTCTGTTTTTGAGCTCAGCGGCATTTGTGCGGAATTATGCGAATGAGTTGGGTATGAACAAGACGGAGAGAGGGCGGCTAAAAAATGTCATTAGCAAGGTGAAACGCTCCCTTAAAGCACAGCAATGATTATGGAGGGACCGATCCCTTTTTCCATTTTTTTTTTTTATTTAATTTTACTGTCAACGACTTGGTGCCTTTCTCTTTTTTATGCCTTTTAATTGTTTTGGTACTTTATATATTAATGGGGGGAGAGACACCGTGAAAAGAGCTTCAGTTTTTGAGTTCCTTTGAACGAAAAATATCAACATTTCTTTTTTGCAAGAAACACTGAACATTGAAATCAACCAGTCCGAATGGCACAGGGAGTGGGGAGGGCAGACTGTGCTAAGTCACGACTTAAGTGTCAGTGCTGGGGTAGCCGTACTCTTCTCAAAAAGTTTTCTTCCTGATTCATTACATGCTAATCTATATACAGTGTGTGTGTGTGTGTGTGTGTGTGTGTGTGCATATATATATATAAAGCCAAATACCACTGACGCATTCATCAATTGAAATTTGGAATGTAGGTTACCCTTGGCCCATAAGTGCTCACTAAGAAACGGTTTTAAAAATGTCGTGGTCCAAGCGAGTTCTGTCTATATGTCTCACGAGAGAATTACTTAACGGATTTAGATCTGGTTGTTTTCTAGAATTTGCTTGAACTTTCCAGTTGATTTTGCGACTTCTGTCATCGCGCTAATTTCCATAGTTCACTTGCGGTACCGATGTATTTATGCAAATCCAACAGAGTGGTTGTGGGCCGAGAGCAGCGGGGCGGGGCCTTCCTCATTCCCTCGCCAGCTTCTGTTCGAGTTCGTCTACTTCTTGCCACGTGTTGGAGTGCATCTTGCCTCTGCTTAGCTAGCGATACCTGTTTGTTCAACTGACTGTTGGGATCAGAGATTAAAATAGCAGCCTGACATCCCAATTATACTGAATGTGGGATGTGGGTGGAGTTGTCGGGGTTTTGGGGGGTGGAGTTTTGAATTTAGAGGTTGTTGACGGCGTGGTGGGGCTCTCGTTTTGGTCTCTGTTAAGCTAAAAACAGGCACCTTAAAAGAAGGAGATAATAAAGTCAATCATTGAGCAGTCAAGCCTTGTGTGTCACTCTCTGCGGTAAATTAGAAGAAGGGAACTCAGGGACAGGGTTTTACCCCAGAGCACGTTGCACTGGCCCAGGAGCTTCACACCACTGGACACAAAGAAGGAGAAGCTCCCTAGTCTTACAAAAGTAAATCTCACAGTGCTACACTTGTCTAAATGCAGAATAAGAGGTGAAAAAAAGATGACTAATGAAACAATGAGATCAATTAAAGGTAAAAGTGACTCACTGATTGTGAAACTGAGTGGAACAAGAATGTGCATCCGTAAGGGCCTCAGGACTCCACTTCAGAACATCTGCTCTATGTGAACGAGGTGCTACAAAAAGGCTTTGCACTTCCTCCGTGTTGTATATTAATGCCTTCTTCTTCTTCTTTTTTTTTTTTCTTTTAATGAAAGCTGGTGAGATGAAAAATATAAATAGACTGCGGAATACTGGTATGGTATAACGTAAATATGGCATGTAGTTAATTTTTTTTTATATTTTTAGAACATTGCATTTTAAGAACCGTTAATGTCTGAGCAAGTTTAATCAGGTGAAGTGGGAAGGTTTTCAGGTAACAAAAAAAAAGCCATCACTGGAGATAGAGCCTGGTGGCCCTTCTGTATTGGTCTGTGCATGGAAGTGAGTCAGGGTTATAAATGTGCAGACTCCACAGATAGTGACTGGCCTGGGTCTCATGAACTTGTAAGGTGTCATCGCCAAATGTATAGCTACAGGGTGTTTACACATTAATTAAAATAAACTGGAGCACAAGCACATTAAGTGACCTGCATGTGAGTCGGGTTTACCATTCCATTCCGTAGTCAGTGCCTATTGACATCACAGAGCTCACATTGATTTCACATGCCAACATGTGCTTGGTTTATGGAAGTTAATCCATGTGAGCAAAGGGAGAACATAAAAAGTCTACACAGAGAGCATCCCTGCCACAAATCAAATTGAGGTGTAGTAATTGGCAACAAAGCACATAGTGTCACCACACAGGCCTCACAAAATAATTACAACCACAACAACGTGTATTTCTATAGCACACTTCCACACACAGGATACAGCACAAGACACAAGATCCAACTCTGTGTACTGTGTCGAGGCAAACTCATGCACACTGGTGTGATTTAGAATCAACATTCAGCCTAGCATACACAGATAAAGCTAAGCATTTTTGGGGAATACGTGTAGACACAGAGGCAAGGTAGAAAGTTCACACAGGCCGTATGAGGGTGAGGATCAGGACCTGGTCTCATAAGGTTGTAGATAAAGCTAATGTAGCACAACATGTGAATACACAACGGGAGGTCTGAAACTGGAAAGTACACCTAATGAGGAGTCATAGTGGACTCATCATTCTCTACATCCAGGCAGTATAAAGATCCAATTAAGAAGGTTAAAAGAAACTTGGGTATTATAGCATGCTGTGTGAAGAACAAGTTGAGGGAGGTTATGCTTAAGTTATATAATTCACTACTGATGCCTCATCTGGAGACACATGGAATAAATTACCAAGTAGTAGGGTAGAGAAGTAGGACTTTAGGAACCTTCAGATCTCGACTTGATGTTATTTTGGATGATCCACATGAACAGGATGGATGAGCTGGTTGGGCTGAATGGCCCATTCTCGTCACAATTGTCCTAATAATCTAATATTATTCTCAAGTCCAAATAACCCAACTAAGAGTCACAGGGGCCAGAAACTGGCCTGGGTGCAAGGCAGGGAACAGCTGTAGACAGGGCGCTAGTCCATTTCTAGGAAACATTGTGTGGTTTTGTTCTTATGTAATGGAGATGAACAAACTGACAGGATAGGCATATGCTTGCTGTGAGCCTGAGTGTGTAACAGTACCAAGAAAGAAATCATTTTATGAAGAAACCCAAGAGAGCTTAAAAATTAATGTGCACAGTGGATGCTGAATCCAAGAAGTAGCAGTGCTAGATAAACTGCAGGGCTGTTTCACCTGTAAGTAACATTAGTATTTAAATATATAATCAAACATTTTGCCACGTCAGCCTGTTTAGATAGTAACTTGCTGTTAGATCCATATTTACTGTATATTTCTTAATGGATAAACCCAATAATTACAGCTGTAGATAGATAGATAGATCTGAATGGCACTATTAGATAGATAGATTGATTGATCTTTCTAGTTAGCCAATATAATGTGTCATATTGCTTAACTTCTCACTGCATCAATTTGTTCTCAAGGGAAATGTGGCCTTTTACATGAACTCAGTAAATATATAAATATTATTATATCATGCCAAACAACAAACCCCCTCTCAAATGTATCACTAAAAAAGAACACTAAGAAGGAAAGAACACTTCTGACTTGACCAAACATCAGAAGAGCAGTCCCAGCCCCAGTGAGGCACTATGGCAGATGTATTGCTCTTGGTATAAAGAAGCCCCCGAATCCTTTCTTGACGCACTTGACGCTGATTTATGTGTTGGCTGAAAGTCCTCAGTGCTAGTGCGTCAGAGAGAGGATGTGCAGTATTGTTTATAATGGCACTCAGTTTTGTCTTCATTCTTTCCTTCTCTACTTTTTTGCTATCTCAAATTGCTATTATTATTAAAAGGAAGCTTCATCTCCAGGAAGGTTGAAAAGCAAAAGAGCTATATTAGCTTATTTTGCCAGGAAAAAAAATAACTACTAATTTTGTGATAAAGAACTCATTTAAAATAATTATCATAATGCATACAGTGGCTTGCAAAAGTATTCGGCCCCCTTGAACTTTTCCACATTTTGTCACATTACAGCCACAAACATGATTCAATTTTATTGGAATTCCACGTGAAAGACCAATACAAAGTGGTGTACACTTAAGAAGTGGAATGAAAATCATACATGATTCCAAACATTTTTTACAAATAAATAACTGAAAAGTGGGGTATGCGTAATTATTCAGCCCCCTGAGTCAATACTTTGTAGAACCACCTTTTGCTGCAATTACAGCTGCCAGTCTTTTAGGGTATGTCTCTACCAGCTTTGCACATCTAGAGACTGAAATCCTTGCCCATTCTTCTTTGCAAAACAGCTCCAGCTCAGTCAGATTAGATGGACAGCGTTTGTGAACAGCAGTTTTCAGATCTTGCCACAGATTCTCGATTGGATTTAGATCTGGACTTTGACTGGGCCATTCTAACACATGGATATGTTTTGTTTTAAACCATTCCATTGTTGCCCTGGCTTTATGTTTAGGGTCGTTGTCCTGCTGGAAGGTGAACCTCCGCCCCAGTCTCAAGTCTTTTGCAGACTCCAAGAGGTTTTCTTCCAAGATTGCCCTGTATTTGGCTCCATCCATCTTCCCATCAACTCTGACCAGCTTCCCTGTCCCTGCTGAAGAGAAGCACCCCCAGAGCATGATGCTGCCACCACCATATTTGACAGTGGGGATGGTGTTTTCAGAGTGATGTGCAGTGTTAGTTTTCCGCCACACATAGCGTTTTGCATTTTGGCCAAAAAGTTCCATTTTGGTCTCATCTGACCAGAGCACCTTCTTCCACATGTTTGCTGTGTCCCCCACATGGCTTGTGGCAAACTGCAAACGGGACTTCTTATGGTTTTCTGTTAACAATGGCTTTCTTCTTGCCACTCTTCCATAAAGGCCAACTTTGTGCAGTGCACGACTAATAGTTGTCC
The DNA here is from genome assembly GCA_026402145.1 of Polypterus bichir lapradei. Classification (NCBI taxonomy): domain Eukaryota; kingdom Metazoa; phylum Chordata; class Cladistia; order Polypteriformes; family Polypteridae; genus Polypterus; species Polypterus bichir. The sequence goes on from JANRMT010049829.1 coordinate 38,650,679, forward strand.
TATGGACAGATTCCCCCACCTGAGCTGTAGATCTCTGCAGCTCGTCCAGAGTCACCATGGGCCTCTTGGCTGCATTTCTGATCAGCGCTCTCCTTGTTTGGCCTGTGAGTTTAGGTGGACGGCCTTGTCTTGGTAGGTTTATAGTTGTGCCATACTCCTTCCATTTCTGAATGATCGCTTGAACAGTGCTCTGTGGGATGTTCAAGGCTTTGGAAATCTTTTTGTAGCCTAAGCCTGCTTTAAATTTCTCAATAACTTTATCCCTGACCTGTCTGGTGTGTTCTTTGGACTTCATGGTGTTGTTGCTCCCAATATTCTCTTAGACAACCTCTGAGGCCGTCACAGAGCAGCTGTATTTGTACTGACATTAGATTACACACAGGTGCACTCTGTTTAGTCATTAGCACTCATCAGGCAATGTCTATGGGCAACTGACTGCACTCAGACCAAAGGGGGCTGAATAATTACGCACACCCCACTTTGCAGTTATTTATTTGTAAAAAATGTTTGGAATCATGTATGATTTTCGTTCCACTTCTCAAGTGTACACCACTTTGTATTGGTCTTTCACGTGGAATTCCAATGAAATTGATTCATGTTTGTGGCTGTAATGTGACAAAATGTGGAAAAGTTCAAGGGGGCGAATACTTTTGCAAGCCACTGTATGTGCCAGAAAGCACACAGGAATTTTAAGGTCATTTAAGAGGGCCCATAATTTGGGACTGATTTGAAACCTTGTTTTTTTGTCTCATGTGGAAACTAAAATAACCAACCTTTGCAAAAAAAATGTTCCACCCACTCCTTACAAACGGAACTCTTTCATACTTTTCATTTGGCAGGTGGAGTCCATTGAGCAGTGCTACGCGACTTGCAGCAGTTAAAGTGCATCTTCATCCAGTCTGACGCTTGGTGCAAGTGTGGCAGGAGCCATAAGTATGGTAGGAATAAGTGGCACTGTCTCCTGTTACCTGGATTGCATTTGACCGGGTGCGCCATTGGTTTATGCTTATTGTAAATTAGCAATTAAACCCTTTTTTGCTTTGTGCTACTTTTCGTGTTTTTTATTTCTGGTAAGAGATTAAGAACAGCCATAAAAAGTACATGTTTTGTTATTTTTGCTTAAGAGCAATAGAAAGCATTTTCCTTTATGACATCAACAAGTAAACAGGATGCTCCTTCTACATCTTTGTTTCCCAAATCCCCAGACTACTAGAAGAAAAATGGTTAAAAAAAACGAGCAGATTATTATCCATCTACTTCTCTCTGCCACTCAACTGTTCTGAAGTAGCTGACAGCTCAGCCTCTACCCAGTTTCCATGACAACAATTAAAAAGGGGTCTCTTTATACTTCAATGAAACATAATATTTTATTTCATTCCAACGCATCCTTTCAGATCACCTGGAATGCATACATTAGCAAGCTGACCACTTTAATTTGTACACTGGCTTGCATGTCTGTGCGTTATGAGTCAGCATCACCCACGGGCACCTGGTTCAAACGCAGCTCGATGGCCACGTCCGCTGTATCGCTGAGCCCCCGTTAAAACAATTGCTGCTAGTATCATTATGGATGAGTCAATTGCTGCCAAAGTGGTTTACTTAAGAGGAGGAGGCTGTTCAAGCATAACAATGTAAAGAACACAAAAACTTCACTGGAACTGCCAAAGTTCCATTTCCATGTTCATTACATGCAGTCTTTATGTCATGCGTGTGTGCTTCTGCTGGCAATAGCTGCACAAGAAGATACACAGTGGTGACTTTCATTTCATTTCATCATGTCATTCTTTTTTTCCTTTTACTTGTGTTTTTTTTTGTTATTTTACTAATTTTCCGTAATGACATGCCATTTTCAATCGCGCCCAGATGTGCCGGGAAATATGCAGTGATAATTATACCCGAGCTGTGGGCTACCACAGCCACAAAAGCTGCCATTCAGTCTACCGTAACCATGACAACACTGGGATGGAAGAGTGGTAGCCGGCTGATTGTGGCTCTTCCAATAGGTGTGCTGATAGACGCCATGTAGGTTCTTCAAGATGTCCTCTGTCAAGCTTAAATCACAGAGTCTTCCCTATTAGTATGGCCGGGTCTTTGTCGTTGCATTTTGATTTGGAGTCAGAACATGTAAGCACGCACTGATTTTTCATTCTTTAATTGAAAAATCTGAGAGATGTCAAGACAGTCAGCTTACCTCGTGTGTGCTTGTGAGACAAATGAGATTTTTCCAACATTGCAATGCCTCTTTAGATCTGTGACATCTACTCGCTAATCCTCTATTTCTACGTTCTTACAAGAAGTGGTTCATGAATGGCTCTTTATTGGGTTGTGTGGTTGCTTGACAAAGAGCTACTTCATTTCGGGAAGGGATCTTTGCATATGAAGAAAAATCGAAATCTTTAAAGTATGGTATAAGCTACCTAGCAGGATACTACCAGATCGACAACACCTGAATTTAGCCTGCAACAAGAGTCCTTTTAAACTCAGGAACCCACTATCCATCCATCCATTACCCAACCCGTTATGTCCTAACTACAGGGTCACGGGGGTCTGCTGGAGCCAATCCCAGCCAACACAGGGCGCAAGGCAGGAAACAAACCCCGGGCAGGGCGCCAGCCCACCCCAGAGGAACCCACTGGAATTTTTCAAATTGCTTATTATCGATTCATGGTTATTTATGGGACTTTATAGGGATCTAAATAAATAAAGATTCATTCTGCAACCTTCATGTCGATGGGTCTTTTTTCCTCAAGAACCACTTTGGTATATTTATTTTTAAGAGTGCAGGTGCTTTTATGAACCTGCTGAGGTCCTAGAACTCAAATTATACCTGATGATGCTCTCCTGTGTCTTTTATTTTCAGTGTATAGACTGTAATCTTTTCCTTCTTGGCCTTTCCACATTATCCCCCCAACCAGCAGAGTGGCACAATAGTTATTGTTGCCGTTAGTTACTTTTTTTTACTGCTGTTTGACTCCTAACACACTTACGTCTTCAGCACGTCTGAGTGGGATTTTTCCAGAACCTCTCATTTTTCTCCTACACCCCAAGGACATACAGTACTTTATCGGTTAAATGAAATGATGTCTCTGAAGTGAGTATGGTTGTATTTGTGAGTGTGGCCTACAATGGACAGGCATCCCATCTAGAGCTGACTCATGCCTTTTGCCCAGTGCCCCCAAGGAGACACTCCAGCTCCTTTGTGACTCTCCGATGGATCAAGTGAGTTAAGTACATTCCTGTCTGCATCTGCAGTTTTGTATACTTAATCCAATGTACTTATCAATCTAACCAGGTTTCTATCTTCTCCCTGTTTATAGCAGTTTAGCCTCTCCTTCTATATTTGACTGAACAGGCTAGAAAAGAAAGGATTAATTACTCTATAGACGTCTGATGACTGTGCTCCCTAGTAATGGTAGTCAAATCAATTATCACTCATTTATGCAATGGTCTAATTTTAATCATGGAGTTACTAACACAATCCTTCTTGCCCAGATTTTAGGAGCCTCACCAACACTATATTCTAGAACACAGATGTATATAGGCTGTCTACAGCATCTTGAGCCCTCTGACCCTTTTGAGCCATCAGCCACTCATTTTTCTGACAACCACAGACTAGGAACCAATGTTGGTCCATCACACAACACATTTACACACGTTCACACTCTTAATCACCTTGGGTCAATTTGGAGTTGTCAGTGAAATTAACAGCAAAATTCTACACACCGAACTTCTGAAACTTACCTAATTGTGATTTTTTTTTAAATTCCTTTTTATACAATACTAGGGGGGAAAGCCCCCCTAGCATCTTCAGCACCCAACCCCCCGTTGCAGCCAGTCTGCCGTTCACATTGTGAAGAGGGGGGGCTGAATGCACCCCAAGGAGAGGCGGTCGCTCCTCCAAAACCCCCTGTTAAACGGTGATACAATGGGAAACAAATACAGGTTTTTGGGTTTTTTTACCTCCTCTTTGCTCGATCAGCTGCTGGCTTGCTGCAGCTGCTGCCGTGCCATGTGATCTGCATCTTGTGCAGAGGTTTGAACATTTAAAAGCCTGTACAGCAGCTGTCTTACTCTTTTATTTCCGGCCCTGGGTGTGGTTAAATCTCTTGGCACTCTTGGTTAGGTCTCGTCTCGTGGGATGTGAATTCTTGATATTTTTTAGTTTATAATTTAAAAACAAAATAAGAATCTGAAAATCTAATAACATCACATTAAAGTTCGATAAATTCTGAAAAGGATGATACCAAACATATATATGTAGGTTTTAAAATAAACCCGATTTAAAGCGTGACAAAAAAGTGACATAAAAACATCACATAAAATAATTGCACTTTTAGGCTTAGGATTTTATATATAGAGAGTAGATTATCCATCAAATTACTTTGCTCATTCTTTCATCTGTCATGTGATGTGGTTTGATTGTTGTGAAATATATTCAAACATAACTTTAATGGGAGCACTCTGCCAACCTCACACCATAAATTGGTCTTTCAGTTTGAAGTCACATAGGATAGGATGGCTAAAACCCAAAACCATTTTGATCATTTGTATCCAGATAAACAGATATAAGGCACTATATGATAGATAGATAGATAGATAGATAGATAGATAGATAGATAGATAGATAGATAGATAGATAGATAGATAGATAGATAGTGTGGAGCTCGGCCCGGACACAGACAGGCAGACACCGATGGTTCAAACACCAACACACGTTTATTGTACATATTTACAAATTAAGTGACATACAACAAAACTCCCCCAAAGTCCAGGCCTCAACAAAATGCCTCACTCTCTTCAGGCCGCCTCTTTTCCTCTCCTCCTGAGCTCCGTCCTTCTCCACTCCCGACTCAAGCCAACGAATGGAGGGAAGCGGCCCCTTTTATCCCTACCCAGACGTGCTCCAGGTGCCTCCCGATAATATTCCGCCAGCACTCCCCAGTATGGCGGAAGTACCAGCTGCACACCCGGAAGCACTCCGGGTGTCCCTGGTCTTCTTCCCCCCAGCACTTCTGGGTGTGGCGGAAATACTGAGGGTCAGGGGTCCTCAGGCATTGGGGGCGCCCCCTGGTGGTGACCATGGGCGCCTATAGGGTTGAGCTTCTAAGCTCCGTTCCCGTGGTCCCCAAAGCCACCAGGGCAGTCGCCCCCTTGTGGTCTGGAGGAGGCGTAAGCCCTCCTCCAGTCCTCCTGGGCGTCCCGGCTGGGTACCACCCCCAGCCACTCGCCACAATAGATAGATAGATAGGAATCCACACATACAACACACACACACACAAATATCTGTGGACAGCCTGCATGGGAGCAGACCCACAGCTGTTCAGAGAGAAACAGAATGGTTTTGTCATGGTTGATCACAGCTTAGTAACATGCCTGGATGTGACATAGCGACACAGATGTACCATCCTGGGCATCACGAAGAAATCGACTTGCGTTAACATCATGAATGTCACTTGCGGCCCCTCCAGCTGCCATTGCTTTCAAAGAGGCCCTTTGAAGAGGCTTTAACCGAGCACTGCTACACAGAAACACTCCCTCATTTTAAAAATGGAGGATGAGTATAGACTGCATATTAAGGTATATGGCCATGCATTAAACAAGGAGAGGATTATACATTTTCTTCTGAGTTGTGTCCAGTGGCTTGTTGCTTATGTTGGCTCTTCCAGAAGATATCAATTGAATAAAAAGGAATTAATTTATTAGTTTATCATTTGAAGTGATTGGCCTCTAAGAGTGGAGCTGTGTAATAAAATCTTAGGAAAGGCTTTTTTAGTATTACATTGCAGCAAGTGCAATACAGCAAGTCCTAAAATACTCTCTATTCTAAAGTGTTAACGACTTGCCTTATATTTTACACTGTGCCTTGTTTAGTTTATAACACTCTTTATGACGGTGTGTTATATAAAATAAAGAATGGTTTATTAATGTATTCATTTGTCAAAACTAAAGACGATAACCAACTATTAAAGTCTAAGCACTAAGATCCAGGTTCCCCATCAAGACCTGCTACTTCATTCACTTTTGACCAGTGACCGTAGTGGGCTCGTACTCTCTGGTACGCCATAGCAGCTATTTAGAGTACTACTGGCATTGTTTGAAATCAGCCAGTACTTACCAGTATGCAGTACCAGCACTTCTATTTTTTTTAATCTTCAGCCTATGGTCATTTTTTCTTTCAGAACTCCAGACAGGCAATTCTCACATTCTCTCGGTACTATAATGCCACACATGTTAGTCAGCAACTGTCTCCTGGAAAGCAGTGTGAGGGGGAAATCCCCAGGTGTCCAGCCTAAAACCCATTAAAACCCCCTCTGTATCTACCACCACTTAGCAGAAGGAGCTGAAATACCAGACGTTGCACCTCTTTTTTCCCACTTAACCACAGCTTGTGACTGTTTTGGTCTAACTTTTCGCCAACAATCTTAGGTAAATAAATTATTTCTCCACAGTACAAGATAAAGAAAGCACATAAATAGGTGAGGAAACTGGCAGAGCACACTTCTGCAAAGACAGGCATTCACAATTGGGGAATGTGCTGTTAACATCTTCACACCAAAAGTTAAGAGGGTGTAAAATGAATCAAAAGTACTCAAGGAAGAATGTTTTAAGGGGCAGCTTTCCCAAAAACAACAACAATTTCTCGTTTCTGCATACAATGCTAAAAGTGAAGACACCAGTACAATAATGACACTTGAGAGCAATTTTGACATCTCCCGCTTTACCGGATTAATACGCGATTCAGGGGAAAGTTAAAGTCCACGGAGCAAATTCACCCAGACAGCACAAACAGAACAGACCCTGAATTGGGACCAAAAAGATGTCACCTCTTGTGAAGCCAGTTAAAAACAGAATAACGACTCTTCAACTTTAAACTGGATAGCACAGCTACCAAAAAAGGATGGATGAATGAAGAAATGAATGGACGGATGGATAACAGACATCAAAAGTAAAATTCTATAAATGAAATGGTAAACAACTGATGGTTAAGAGGCTCCTATGGGAAGAATAAACCCTGAAACCAGCAGCTCAGTACCAAGCATTTTAAAATGGCACCCTGACTCAGCACATCCATTCTTGATGCAGGTGAAGAGCATATAAACCAGAGCTGCTGGAACATGCGACAAGTCAGACAAGTGGAGGAGAATTCATGGAGTCACATAACGTCTTGCCTAGCGGACAGCATTGCTTAATAATAATTACATTTCTAATGTAATTTAGCTTTTTTGAATATCTTATATAATAACCCCCTGTCAAGGAGCGTCCTGGCCTTACACCCGTTGCTGCCAGGATAGACTCCGGTTGGTTACTTTGCACTGTACAATTAATGGCTTTCTACCCTGTTGTGTATCTAAATTGTATTATCAGATGATAAGAATCAAAGTGAAGGTCAAAATGTGATGCATTCTTTAGGCATAAACTGTCTTTCTTTATGTAACGTGACAGCCTGTGGTGTAATTTGATTATTGTAAATATGAAGGTTTTCCGGACGTCCTTATCATGAAAGAGCAACATAAAGTTACCATGACATGAATTCCAGCTGTGCTTGTGGAGAACTTTTGTAATGAAACCAAAAATAACACGAAAATGATTTAAAATCCATTTTACTTGTTGGCTGTGCAAACCCACTGAACAGTCATGCTCCATATGCTGTGTTTAACTGCCATTATGACCCTTACGGAGTAGTCCTCTGCCAATTGCTACACTAATCTACTGCCTGCTAACAAGGAGAAATAATGCATACACGATAGCGGACAATGGAACAAGCTGTCTGAGGTGGAGATCTTGACAGAAGGTGTCAGTCTTCTTTCAGTTTAATAGGAGCTCCCATTAGCAACAGTTTGGTATTGACCCCATTTAGATTTTGGACATTGCTGTTGGCCTAGGCTGTTTGTGCACAAGTGGGACCTACAAATGCTATGGAACTCAAAGGTTCACAATTATTGTGACTAAAAGTGGCAAGAGGCAGATGAAACAGGAGGCTGAAGATGTTCAGAGAGCTGAATCAAAAGGACAAAAAGTGAAAATCAAAGACATGAAAACAGTTTGGGGAGAAGAACAAAGAATCCTTACAACTAGACCTACTTGAAAAGAAGCTAACGCTCAAGCCGATGTCACATTACACGGCTTCTACTCTCAGAGGATGACAAACGTGATGACTGCAGTGGCTGATCTTGACGCCTGACGATACCAAATTGTATGCCTAGAAATTGCAAGGCCTAACAAATTAGAAGGTCGTGTAATAACTTCCTAGCATAGTTTCCCATTTCCAAAATGTGACATGCATGTTTCTTTTTCTCACAGCCAATTGTGTTGCCTGCTGGAGCCGGTTGCCTGTGTCCATGTGATAGTTCAGCAGGTATGGTGAATTCAGACTTAGTCTCTGCCCTTCTTTTTTTTCTTTATTTTCATGCTGTCATAGTTCATAAAACACATGACATCATCAGACAGAGAAATCTTTCTTCTGTCTGCCAGATCCAAAACACCTGTATTTCTTATTCCTGGTAGCTGCAATATATAATTTGTACTTCTGAGTGAGTGCTAATTGGTTGTTAGGTCTCACACACACACACACAAGCCCACTCCTACAACTTAAGAAAAAAATCAAACCTGCTTAATGTAGTCAGGTTGAGTCACAGGCTGGTTGGACTGAGTAGCTTGGAATGTCAAACTACAAACTACAAGGTCTGCGATGGAAAATCTTGGGGAAAAGTCTTGCAATGTGAAATGGCCTTAAGAGAATTTGAACACAGAGAACAACCACTGAGAGATAGAGGCCATAATGTATTAATACTAGCAAAATACCCGCGCTTCACAGTGGAGAAGTAGTGTGTTAAAGATGTTATGAAAAAGAAAAGGAAACATTTTAAGAATAACGTAACATGATTGTCAATGTAATTGTCGTAGGCTTATTTTAGTATTGAGAGTGAATTTGATGATTATAATGAAAAGGCAGGAGTCACAAGCAGGAAGACGTGAAGGAAGGCGAACAATAACAGGCTTGAAGCGGTGGAGTAAAGAAGAAGGGAGCAGTGAGCATAACAAACAGCTGAGGAAAGTAAGGAAGCGAGTGAGGAGGCACATGAGTGTGGGATGTCGTTAATGTATATAGGCAGGGAGCCAACCACGTGGTAGATGCGCAGATAGCGGCCGTGCAGAAAGAGGAAGGGGGGCCAGGGGGCCCTTGTGCGTCTCTGCCATGAAATAAATCCTCTGTTAACGAAAATAAGGAATGAAACCGCCAAAAGGAGAGGTCAGTTATGAAAATTCCTTAAGGCATAATGGTGAGAACCACCAAAAAAGATGTTATTTTTGAAAGTTCGTTACAGGGCAAGACGCAAAATGAAACATACTTAATGTTTGTAAGTACAGTGTATAGGATGAGCATGGGAAATTTGGGTTTCCTACGTATATTGAAAGTCGCAGAAATAGTGAGGACAGGTTTCCCCTATCTATATATACAGTTTAGGGGGTACACCCGTTTACAACACCCTTGGGTGTTGCAATAGGACAGGAAACATACCTAACTTTTGTAAGTACACTGCAAGGAATGAGCATGCAAAATTTCAGCTTCTTACCTATATGGAAAGTGAGAGAATTAGTGATGAGTCATTGAGGGCTTTGCATTTTATATGTATAGATTGGCAACCCGATGGCATCAAGCATCATGGCAGCCACAAGATGAGACCAAAGCTGGTAAACACAAAATGGTGATGTAAAAAAAAAAAACAAAAAAAAAAACTACATGATAAAAAATGATAAAATCATAATGAACAAACAAATAACTGTCAAAAACAAATTCCCCTAATGGAACTGGAATGGCTCCCACAGCACCTCATTCAGCACTCTGCCCAGGGCTCTTTCCTTCCATGCACCCAGGCCAGAATATCAGATAACCGTCCATAACTTATCTTCTTCCAGATCTAGTTGTCATCCTAATAAATGTGGAACATGAGGTCAGGCTAGCAAATGAAACCTCAGCTCTCCCAGTGGTAGCATGTTGGTCTTCTGAAGAACTGGTCCAAGCACTGACTACTTAGGCTGACCACAGAGTGTGCCTGTTTCGCCAGCAAACACAACAGACGTCAGCCACCCAGAGCAGAACTAGCTAATCGAGGAGTGCCATGTTCTAAAAAGTTCTAATAAGTCATTGTGTCAAGTATTGATGGACGGACTAGTTGCTTTTGGTCATCATGGACTTTGGACTAAAAAAAACGTGAAAGAAAAGAGAATTTATTGAGGGGTTAGGAAAGGAAAGCTGTATACTTTTGCACCCACCATGCTAAATAAATGTGACGTATGTGGAGTTTTCATTAGCATGTTCCAATTGACCTTAGTAACCATCCAAATGAATTACCATTCTAAAAGAGGAACAATCATGCCAAATGCCCTGTCAGAAATGTTATGACAATGAAGGTGACAATCAGTAGTATTTTATATTATTTGGCTGATACCCAACGCAACTAACAACATTTGAGGTACAATTGGCTACAGCTCTTTTGTTTTTCCAATTTGAGAACAGGGAGGTGAAGTGGCTTGCTCATGTTCACACAAGTGTCAGTAGTAGTATTTGAACACACCACCTCAGAGTTTGAAATCCAAAGCCTTAGTCACTACACCACACTACCTGCCTGCCAGCCATCCGATAATACTGATTGACAGTGAGAAATGCTGGAATTTTCTGTCAACCAAGGCAGCTACACTAAGCTCTACACCACCATACCTCCTCCTATCATTCTTTTAAGATCTAAGTGATATTCAGTACAGTTGTTGCGGTTGCTCTCCAGTCTATTGTCTGGCCAACTAACAAGTCTTCCAGTGAGAAGCACTGTTTCGCCAATCCACCCATCAAGTCTCTTGACTCCTTCTTCCAGCCCACTCTACTGTCATTTTGTCCTCAGAGTGACAGAGCTGGGGAAGCATGAGGACTTCTGCAACCTAATCCTAAATCTTCAAAATTAAACACTCACTCATTGCATTCTCACTAATGCAAAAAAAAAAAAATCAATTTCCCCCATGACACCCTGTTCAGAGATAACAGACAGAAGACAATTTTCAAGGTGGATAAAATTACAATACAAGGCCCCATAACAAATGCACTCATCTTTAGCAGACAAAAACCTGAAAGATTATATTAAAGCCAAATACTGTAATAGCAATAATGAAAAGATCTGATTATCCCCTTGTTGTTAATCTGTTTTTATCTGCCCTATATTATCTCGCATTTGTGGATTAGGAACTTATGCAAATGCTGCGCACAACAATGCCATTGAAGGCTCTTTGCCACAAAAATGCCTTTACGGGACTTTGAGCCTGGCTTTCTGATTAGTGTAAAAACTACTGAGAAGCGATTTGTCTTAGCCGAGAGCACCACAGAATATCACAAAGTTGTCTGCTTATCCGCAGGCCTTTACGTTCCTGCCAGGCTTCCCAAAGACAAACGCTTGACCACCAGTGCTGCACCTGAGAATTTACAGGACTTCTGATGCCTCAGTGAGCTGCCATTCTCTGAAGGGAGGCTCACTGTTCACTTCCCTTAATCTGTGCAACTAACACAAAGTGCATTATATGTCTCAATTAAGAAAACGAGAGATCTGTATAAGTTAGGGAGCAACAGAAGAAAAAGCTGCTCTATTTTCATCTCCGTGGGTGCTTTCTTTAAATCTCAAGCTGTCTGAAAAGAGTTGATTGCAGGCAGAGCTGCAATGCGAGCCCAGGGCGCTGAAAAACATCACAGCAGTAACTCGCACTGCTACAGCGCCACACGACACAATAACTATTAAGCATTAAAATTGAATGAAAACTTGTTCTGCAAATAGAATTGAAAAGCATAGACAAAATAAATGGAACAAGCTTTCTTTCTGCAGAAGACAAGGGCGGCGATTCACAGGAGTAGAAATGAGTATTACTGATTGAATAGAAGCGCACCTAAAACATCATCTGTGGAAAAGGTTAAGCACACTGCTCAATGGCCCAGTTAGGGGGGGAGAGCTAGAAAGTGCAGAAAAATCCACAGATCGCAAATACAGAATGCAGCTGGATAGAGAAGACGCCAAGGGCTACAGATGTTCTATCAATTGGAAATTTCAAATTAAAGGAAGGAGGCAACTGCTACCTCTTTGGATTTTGTCAGGTTTGAGAGCCGACGTGTGTTCCAAAGTGTGCCCACTGTCATACTAATGGCAGCCCTTCACATTGAAAAGTCCATAAACATTACACCCTTATTAAAAGGAAATCGCACAGAAGGGATGAACGCAAGGACAACACAAAGTAATAAAGTAAACAGGACGGAGGCAAAATTCCACCTCCACTTTGAGACAAACTAAATGGGTATGTACCCCTGTCAGCCTCCTGGTGTCGTTTCCCACTTGCCCACCCACAACATAGCACACAAAATTCTCTCCAATTCTCAGTGGCATAGCTAGAGGTGGTCCGCCCCGGGCGGCACATTTTTGGGTCGGCATTATTGGCCTAAAGGCTCAGTACAATTTGTGTGTAAGCAGCAGGGTTTGGAAAAATATCACTCATGAATGAAAAAAGTCAAATTCTCTGATTTTTATCCACAAATGCTTCAAAACTAATTTCCAGACTGTCATTCTGTGACGGCATCAGACACAGCAGTTGAAATTTATGAGGCAATAACAAAAATAAACACAAACATTACACCGATAATAATTTCTGGGAAGATAAACAACTAGCCCTGCCCTGGATTTGTTTCCTGCCTTGCACCCTGTGTTGGCTGGGATTGGCTCCAGCAGACCCCCATGACCCTGTGTTAGGATATAGCGGGTTGGATACTGGATGGATGGATGGCTAAATTACTAATTTACAGTTCATAATTTTGTTTCATTATCAGTCCAAATGGGTTCTTGCTCTGCGTAGAAAACATCCCCACCTATCACTTGTACACTACACTGGTTTGGGTTTTCGCATCGTAATTATATTAAACTAATAATTAGAACACAGCTTATCAGTACGTCTATATAAATATCTTGTCTAGTTAATGCTTTTAAACAATTATATGTGAAAAAATAATTGATGTTTCTTTATATATGAATACATCTATGCAAAATGTATCTTAATTTGTCTCTACACGTCATTTTAATTTTCTATTTAAATAGGTTAACATATTCAGATATGTTGGATGGCAGCAAACTGAAGCACCACCACACCCTGAGTGGCACGAACTCCAGTTACGCCACTGCCGCTTCTCACATCCCCTTCTCTCGATCAGCCCTGCCTTGTCTTTCTCCTGACAGCTGTCACCTTTTGACACAAAAGTCAGCTTCACTTTGGCCATTGGTCACTTAAAACCTCAAGTATGAAAATGGGTCCGGCTCCAGTAGCTTCGCTCTACGGCCAATTGGATTGCAGATTTTATTGTCACTTGGTTTACTTGACTTGGGTCAGATACCCCTCCCCAGACCCTAATCTTAAGTGTCATCACTTACATAAAATATCAAGCAGTGACCTCCTCAATGGCCCAATTTTGCTCCAAGGATGCCACATCAAAACTTTCTTTAGCAGCTCCTTCCTGCATATCTGAGTTTCCTGTTATGAATTAAGCTCCAGGTTTTGGTGGCCGTTCCTTTAGAGGGATAGCAAAGTGCCTCACATTGCCTCTTGGGACTGTGCACCCCAGTAAATTAGAGTAAATGGCCAGCCCACCAACAGCCATCTTGTCCAGGCTAAGCAGGCAGTGTGGTGTTGTGGTTCAGGCTTTGGACTTCAGACCCTGAGGTTGTGGGTTGAAATCCCACTACTGACACCACTGTGTGACCCTCAGCAAGTCACAAAACCTGCCTGTGCTCCAATTGGAAAACCGAAAGAAATATAAGCAATTGTATCGGAAACGTTTTAAGTCGCCTTGGGTAAAGATGTCAGTCCAATAAGTAAATGTAACCCAGCCAGTGTTCACATGCTGCCACCTGTAGGCTTGGAGGGTATGAGTGCTCTTGCCAGAAGAGATGTCACCTGTCCTTTAGTGTCCTGAGAAAACATGGCAAGTGACATGTAAGTCACCCTTTTGTTTTCCTTGTGCTAGTGTCCCTACCTGTTTCTATAAAGGGTACCCATCTCACATGCCTGGCATATTGCCCCCCTGTTTCCACGCTGGCATGTGCAGGACTTTTGCAGGTGCCAACATGGCTCTTAATGCAAGTCTTCATCCTGCTTTGGGCCACTGCAGGCTCTTGGCCTCCAGGTACCACTTCACAAAAGACAAATGTTGACAAAGCGTGCGAGAACCTGAGAATGAGGACTGGAGCAGATGCCATGCTCCAAGACCCGTGCTAAGAACAAATAGTTAAATCATGCCTCTCAGGATATAGTTTACACTTTCCAAAGTATGATTTAATTAAGTTTGTAATTTATATCTCCTTTCAAAATGCATTTTTTCAAAGTACTGATTGAATTTTTTGAGCAGAGTGTAATGGTGTGGAAAGGTTCAATAGTAATTGAAAAGGGTAAAATCTGTCGTAAAATCAGACAATTGACGATAAGCATTTTAGTAAATAAGATATGCTCAGCAAAACATCCCTCTATTAATTAATGAGATGCATTTGTTGGGTTCTCTGCTATTTTATGCAAAATGAATGCAATCTGTATTTATATGCACATCCCTGTAATGAAAGCAGCTATTTCAACAAATGGATAAAGACAAAGACACAGCAGTGAGAAAACACTGGTCAGCCCCTTTAGAATGAATCGTCTTTGCCCACTGAGGGACTGGGCTGTCACCAGGCATAAGTGAGGTACACTCTTAAAAAGAACGGTTCAAAAATGGCACTTTACTGGGTTGTGTGGTTCTTCATAGAACAAGTGTGGCACAGTGGTTAAGGCTTTGGACCTCAAACCCTGAGGTTGTGGGTTCAAATCCTGGCACTGACACTGTGTGACCCTGAGCAAGGCACTTCACCTGCCTCTACTCCAGTTGGATAGCTGAAATGTAGCCAATTGTAACTTAAATGTTGTAAGTCGTTTTGGATAAAAATGTCAGGCAAATAAATAAACGTAAATGCTTGACAAATGACTGTGTCGTTCTGGAAAGGGATCTTTGGACATCTTTGAAAAGGTTTCCAAAATGTGTGTCAAACAGAAATGTTTAATGTAGGACAGCTAGTCGGATATCAGCAACAAACCCTGAATATACCATGTGTTACTTCATGTAGAAAATCATGAACCCATTGCTATTTTACAAAACAATGACTATCTATTCATCGCTGTTTATCTGTGACCTCCAAATAAATGAAGGTTCTTTCTAGACCCTTCATTCAAATGGCTCTTTCGAGAACCAAATATGGCTCCCTCATGGCATCACTCTGAAAAACTACTTTGTCACCTTTATTTTTAAGAGTGTTCACAAATGCATGGAGCCCCATAGAGGAGAATGTGTGAGGATTCCAAAAAGGTTAATGCCTAGGGGCGCAAAAGAAACTAGAAATGGGGAGAAGCACTAGGGCAGGAAATATTCACATGCACTCTAACGGTCAATGCTACAGGGCCAATAAAGAGTCTTCATTAACCTAAAATTAACATTTTTGTAACATAAAGTGAAATCAGAGTTATGGGAGAAAATGAGTGAGAACCAAGCAAGCAATCCTTGTGTCAGGTTCCATAGAGCCATGTGTCAACACCACTGAGCCCTGCCACAATGTGTTATAGGAGCATTCCTGCTGAAAATGTAACCTCATCTTCATCTTAAGTGCTCATTAGAGATAAACAAATAACAACCTGGCCTTTATCATTGAATGCATTGATCTTCTGTAATGTTCAGCATCTTGAAAAATGTGTGTGAATCCAAAGGATAATCAGCTCTGTTATGGATTAATCAGGCCCACAAGGTCAATGACATGACAGTGAAGCGTGCATTTCAGGGATGTACAATGATAAACACAAACTTTGGCGGGCACTATCATCAGAGCACCTGTTGTGTCATGAGATTATCATGCTCATCAGAACATTAGAACAATTTTGACAAGAGTGGACCATTCAAACCTACAACGCTTGCCAATCCTACCATCTAATTACTCCAGAATGACACTGAGCCAAGCTTTGTAGGCCCCCGAAGTACTCATCTCTACCACACTACTTGGCATTTTATTCCAAAACCAATATTAAACAGTGTAAGTGCCATGCTGGATGCTGGAGCGCTGGGTTGACTGTAGACTCCTATCCCAGTATGGGTAAACAAATAATAGGCGGACCAAAAGATGCCTGGGATTATGGAAAATTCGTCCCCCAGTATAAAAGAGGGCAGTGCTCCTCTGGTTTGACCCCAGTCTGGACACCTGCAGGGTGGCATTTTAAAGGACAACCTTGTCAGGGTCCTTGAGTGCCTCCACGTGGCTCTATTAGGTGTACCTCTCCTTGCCTTAAGAGGATTTCTGTGTGTCCCAGAAGTGTTTTCATTACGCAACAACCGTAGCACCAGAAGTACTCCCGGGTCCGGCGTAAAAGAAGCTGTCTCACTCCTGAAGGCGACGCTTGTAGAGGAGGACAGAAGAAGACAAAGAAATTAGTGTGTGCCGTATTGTTGATTTGAAGCTTGGAAAAGGTATTGTCATTAATAAATCTTTATTTAAAAGAACTTGAACTGTCTGTGGGTGAGTTGTGTCTGACGTCAGGGCACTGAGGCAAACCTAGTGGTCACAAGAGATCGTCTCTCTTCCAACCCCAATCATTTTTTCTGTTTTTAGTAATTTATTGTACAATATATATTTAACTGTTTTTGATGCAGGTGGTAAACAACTACAACCAAATGAAGCCCATGGAGAAACAATAAAGTGATAGGAGATGACTTTATTTATTCATCCTTTGGTAGACTTACAGCATCCCTCAAGATTTAATCTTTTTTTTACTTTCTCGTATATGAAGTATAAGTAAAGTATTATAATTGTCCAAAAATCTGATGTCGAGATTTTGATGAATCTCGAAAGTTTTACAACTCCCTGAGTCCGAATTTTTGGAATTATGTCTCTGTGTGTGTGTGTCTGTGTAAACACGTTAACTTGAGTACGCTTTCACTTAGGTCAACCTAATTTTGCATACAAGTATTAGGTACGAAAGGTAGATTTCTTTCAACTTTTGGGCTCTTTCCGCAAACCAAAAGTGGTACTTTACCTTTTATTCATGCAGCTGCAGAGACCGATTTATTCAACTTTACTTTTATAATAATTGTTCAATATATTATTTATTTGATTTGATTTGTTGTTGATGGTTCTTTAATGTACATAATATAATCATTGTCTTGCGGTTTACTCCTCAAATATCCATCCCCATATTCTGAGTATATGAGAAAGTCTAGGGGAGACCACTCCCGATTTCCCAATTTTTCCCACAGTTAATTATTTGGATAAAAATAATTTTTTTAGAACATTAGAGCAATTGTGACGAGAACAAACCATTCAACCCAACAAGCTCATCCACCCTATTCAGCTAATTGTCTAAAATAACATCAAGTCGAGAATTGAGGGTCCCTAAAGTCCTTCTCTCCACCATGCTACTTGGAAATTGTGTCTAGGATTCTTAGTATGAAGAAAAACTTTCTAACGTTTGTCTGATATCTGCTCTTAACAAATTTACATCCATGTCTGTGTATACTTATTGAAAAAAATACTGCATTTTAAAGCAACAGATGGATTCCACTATGTTGATTCCCTCCACAATGTTTAAACAATTCAGTCTGAAAATGATTATAAAACTCTTTTTAAAGGCAATGGTCTCATTCAGTCCATGATCGTGGAAGTAGTGCACATTTGGAGAAAAACTAATCACCATTACAAGATGTGCAATGCTTTAACAGATCAGAACAAACATTACTGCTGCACAGGCCATTGACACCAAAGAAGGAGCTGCCTGTTAATAAATGTAAGAATTTGCAAATGTTGGCTTTCTTCAACTGGTTTTGCTTTGCCTATGAGAAGAACATGCTTGAAGATCTTGATAATGTTAAAGAATTCCCATAATGTGTCACCAACTGCACTTCTCAAAACTCAAAATCAAAGATTAGTGGGCCAACATAACATGTTAAAGAATTAGAGTCTGTCACACACGTGCGCATGGGAGGCAGCTAAAGGGCTCGAGTGAAGGCAGTTCTGTGGCATGCCGGGATGTGGCAGAGTGCACTGACTCTTTTTCTCCCTTGCCTGTAGACCATTCCCGGGAGATTCCACCTGGCTCTCTTGACGTCACTTCTGGGACCAAGCCAATGGAAGGAGACCTTACTGGCTCCGGCCCCTGTGATGTCACGTCCGGGTGTGATCCAATGATTGAAGACCACGTGCCCCATCCTTATGACCTCACTTCCTGTCTTCCCCTTTAAAAACCTGCCCCTTTTCCCATTTTCCTCAGTCTTGTTTTGGACTCAATGGTATGCACATCAGTGCAGTTTTCTGTAAGAAATAACGACATTTGCAGCCAGGATACCAGAATATACGGGTGGCTGCCCCAAACCTTCATCTGAGTATGTCTCATCTTTGTGACAAGTCTTATTATACAAACTAAAGACGATTAATATTATGGGGGAGAAACACACAAAGTCTATAAGTACTCAGCAGAAATACACAAATGCTGTGTTTCTGCCTTCCTATGAGGCAGTCAGCCTGCTTTCTCCATATCCACAATGTCTTCCTCTCATTCTCGGTTTGTCTCTAATTTCCTTTGGCATTAGTTGCCTTCCTCTCTTCAGGCCTTTCTCCAACCTTAACTTCACTACAGCCATTTATACCCGACCCAAAGGAGAAAGAAGCTAACCAGTTTAGTCATGAAACCTTGAAACATAACTTTTCCCACTTACTTTTTTAAATAATGCAGGCATGTCACATTAGATGACTTTTCCAGAATTTTTCACTCACACAGCCTTCATTTACATAATCTTATTGAATCTGAGGCAGTCGGCGGCACACTCCCATTAAGTGCCACAGTTCAGCATTCAGCTTAATAAATCAGATTGAACTGAGTGTTTGCAGGATGTCATTAATTTGAAATAATAATTTTGCCAAGCACGATCAAAGACATCATAATGGTGTAACGGTTAGTGCTGCTGCCTCATGGATCAAGCAGCCCAGGTTTGATTACAGTGCCTGGTTATCATCTTTGTAGAATTTGTGCATTCTCCCTGTGTCTTCCTGAGATTTCCTTCTACACTTCCAACGACTAGGAGTCTAGT
The DNA here is from genome assembly GCA_026402145.1 of Polypterus bichir lapradei. Lineage (NCBI taxonomy): Eukaryota > Metazoa > Chordata > Cladistia > Polypteriformes > Polypteridae > Polypterus > Polypterus bichir. The sequence goes on from JANRMT010049829.1 coordinate 38,669,844, forward strand.
CTGATTGGCCCCATATAAGCGAGAGTGGGTATACAACTAAGCGCTGATGTGGACCAGTGCCCACCCAGGTTGGTCCTTGCCTTGTGGCGAGAACCACTCAGGCAGGCTTTGTCCCCCCATAACCCTGAATTGAATTCAGCAGGTTTGTGAATGTTGTCTTGTGTTATGCATATGCTGTTCACCCAAATTTCAGTTTGAAGCCCAACACAAAAATTAATAAATAGAAAGCATCACTGCTTCTTCAGAGCATTTCATTAGAAAATGGGAATAAAGCAGAGCAGTGGAGGACATGCAGACCTTTTTTTTTCAGAAAGCACCCACGCTCAGTAAAAAGCAGGACCCGGACTCTTCAGGCAACATCCCTAGCTGCTCCACTGTTGTCCATCCAAATGACCCTGCGGTATACTAACGTCTGGTGTTAAATAACAGTTTAATACACGACTCTGAACTAAGATGAACGATTCTGTGCTGGTAGGCTGCAAAATATCATCTGGTTGTAAAAGTATGCAGAGAACAGATATGCACACAGAGCAGGAATATGTATGAAAGTAATCATAATCTTCACACCGGAAGCATAAATAAAAGAATAAACATGATTTTACATGATTATTTGATTGCTTGATTAGAGTCTCTTAATTAAAGCAAGCTTGATTGTGTCATATAATCTTTATATTTCCGGCACAGTTTTATGCTCTGACTCTATCTGATACTATAAAATGGAGCAAATAAACACTTGAGTGACAGACGGACAGCTGGATAATACTGCTTCACTATTTTACTCACCAGCTCCAAAAATATGTGTACAAAATATAAACTGACTGCATGTCTTTAGCCTTGAAGACCACCCTGGGGAAGGCTCATATGAATATAAGCAGATCATACCTATACAAAAGGAACCCCAGTCATATTTATACTCACCTCAAGTGAGAAACAACTATCAGCAAACATAAAAATATACAAGAAGCTCTTTTCACTTTTCCAGTTTTCACCACAGAATTACTCTCCACTCACTCTCTTTGAAATTGACGCAAATTCAGCCATTTTCAACTGAATTAATGCATCAGAAATATGCATGAATAAAATAAAAAGCCTCTCTCTCTGTAAGTCCTGAAAGTGCTCAATTACCTTCAACATTTATAAGAATTCAAAGACAGATGGTGATTTTTACCTTTTTTAGTAGGGTGTGTGCCTTTGAAATAAGAACAGCCATTACACAAACACAAGCTGCCATCACCGCTGGGACTAAAAGCATCCACCAATATTCAAGGGAGTGCCTACCCTAATCAAAGCATCACAAAATGAGTTCATTTATTTAACATTTTTACCCTATATATGTATTTCCTGTTAAACGTCAAGCATTTTATTAAAAAATTATCAGCAGTTCTAAGTCACATATATTATATATAAACGTCTACGCATGGAAGTGAGAGGTGGAATCAGGATAAGGGCTCCGCCTCCAAGGAAACAGAAAACTAAACATCTACACGTAGAAGTGTGGGTGTCTGTCCAGCCCGGAAGTGAGAGGCAAACAGCATGAAACTCAGAGAGCCGGCAAGGCGGCCCCAAGTTAATGAGTCGGAAGAAGAAAGCAACTCTGTTGCCAAAGTAAAATCGCTGAGAAAAGAGAGAAACTCTTATGCAAGCGAGACGAGCACATCAGCAAAAGAAAACCTCTGAAGAAAGAGTCACTCGCTTAGCGGCTAATACAGAAGCGAGGCGAGCACATCGGCAAAACGAAACCTCCAAAGAGTCACTTGTTTAGCGGCTAATACAGAAGCAAGGAGAGCACATTTGCAAAACGAAACTTCCGAAGAGTCACTTGCTTAGCGGCTAATACAGAAGCAAGGCGAGCACATTTGCAAAACGAAACCTCCGAAGAGTCACTTGCTTAGCGGTTAATACAGAAGCAAGACGAGCACATCGGCAAAACAAAACCTCCGAAGAAAAAGTCACTCACTTATCGGCTAATACAGAAGCGAGGCGAGCACATCGGCAAAACGAAACCTCCAAAGAGTCACTTGCTTAGCGGCTAATACAGAAGCAAGGCGAGCACATTTGCAAAACGAAACTTCCGAAGAGTCACTTGCTTAGCGGCTAATACAGAAGCAAGGCGAGCACATTTGCAAAACGAAACCTCCGAAGAGTCACTTGCTTAGCGGTTAATACAGAAGCAAGACGAGCACATCGGCAAAACAAAACCTCCGAAGAAAAAGTCACTCATTTATCGGCTAATACAGAAGCGAGGCGAGCACATCGGCAAAACGAAACCTCCGAAGAGTCACTTGCTTAGCGGCTAATACAGAAGCAAGACGAGCACATCGGCAAAACGAAACCTCCGAAGAAAGAGCCACTCACTTATCGGCTAATACAGAAGCAAGGCGAGCACATCGGCAAAACGAAACCTCCGAAGAGTCACTTGCTTAGCGGCTAATACAGAAGCAAGACGAGCACATTTGCAAAACGAAACCTCCGAAGAGTCACTTGCTTAGCGGTTAATACAGAAGCAAGATGAGCACATAGGCAAAACGAAACCTCCGAAGAGTCACTCACTTATCGGCTAATACAGAAGCGAGGCAAGCACAACGGCAAAACGAAACCTCCGAAGAGTCACTTGCTTAGCGGTTAATACAGAAGCAAGACGAGCACATTTGCAAAACGAAACCTCCGAAGAGTCACTTGCTTAGCGGTTAATACAGAAGCAAGATGAGCACATTGGCAAAATGAAACCTCCGAAGAGTCACTCACTTATCGGCTAATACAGAAGCGTTGCAACCACATTGACAAAACGGTATCCCTTTTACTTTTCCTCCCAGCACTAACATACAAGCGAGGCAAGCACATCGGCAAAATGAAACCTCCTTGGAGAGAGTCGCCCAGAGTAGTTCCTTTCAATGACCTGACATCTCTACATTTCAATTTTTTTTCTGACGATTTCAATAGTTTCTAGGACCCCGGGCTTTTTACAGCACAGGTTTACACAGCTAGTATTAAATATTGATACTGATACGAAAGGTTGGATGCGCATTGACAGTCATGGTAAGGGTGCACGTTTGTAAATCTGTATTGTGTTGCCAAGAATTAAAAGCAGGCTTATGTAAGAAGACTTGCAGTTTGGAAATTCAAAGTATCACTGCCAATAGTGTCATAATGATAAATATGCAGACCCATAAGGGGAAAAAGAGGAACAACATTGAATTTTCTTCTACAATAGCAATTTAAATATTTTTTATTTTTATTTTTTTTATTTACAGCATAAGGGGAAGCTGGCTACTATACTGGCCAACACTAGACAGGATATCAGTCAGTCCACTGCAAAGCACATGCATGCAGTCACATGTGTCCACCTGGGAGACAGCTTAAGGGCTTTGGTGATGGAAATTACCCTCCAGACCAGGGGATGGCGCTCTACACTGATGCCTTCTCTTCTCCTCCCTCTGCAGAACAGACGATTGACAGCCACTCAGTCTATGATGTCACTTCTATGTCAGTCTGCCTGGACCCTCCCGTTCCTGCCTTGTGAACGCATTACACAGAAATCAGGCATCTTGAGTCAGTTCTGTTTGTCGCCTGTTTTTTGTTTGATTTACACCTTGCAACTATACGGGGTCACCAAGGTGGTGCCCCAACTCTTTGTCATAGTTTGTGTCCTAGTTTACAATGCACACACCAAGACTCTTTAATATCAATTAAAATATTTTGTACAAGAATTTTTAATAAAGCCTTTGAAGAAAATAATTTTTTCAGATTCATTCATTCCAGTTCAGTTCCCTTTAATTTTGTATAGCATTCTTCTCTGAGTGAACACTCAGAGCGCTGTAACAAGTCAAATTTACAAAATACTAATTACATAATCCAGAAACTGTCACACATGTGTGTTAGAGGATCTCCTCACAGGCTCCATCAAGGTATGTAATAACCCACGAGGGCGAGAGGGGGCGTTGTTGCTAACATTGTCTTCTTCTTCTCGACCCGCAGCACCTAGAAACCACCCAGTGAGAGCACTTAGCCCCACCCCTTCCAGTTCCCCAGCTATAAGAACCCCACCTGCCTGGCAGGTGGCATCTTTTTGGCAACCCAATCTTGGACCTACGGCTAAAGCTGGGCCTTTCTTGTTTATTTGGAGGCTTGAGGGCAAGACGCCTAAATGCCACAAAGTGTTTATTTTTGGTTGAACTTTTTCTTGAATTAAATGGGATAACCCAGATGGTGCCTCAACTTTTATTTCAATACCTTTTGCTCCTGCACCTGGTCAAAAGGCATTGTGATGTAAAGTTAAAATACACCATAAAACAAAGCAGTTTAAAACTAACATAAATGGAACCTAACAATATATATTAACACGTAGCAGTATTACTTAAAATCTCCTACATCACCCAGCGGCCTCAGTGGTATATGCTATTGGACAGCTTTGGGGGGTGCAGGGGATGCTGGGAAGAAGATTAATCAGGTGGGCCTTTTAAAAAGGAACCTAAAAGATGCCAGTATCGCAATCATCCAGCCTCATGCATACAACTGGATTATGACTTGACCACCTTGGATTACAGCTTCTGTCTGGAGGTATGTGCCATCCTCTGCCTGCCTGTCCTGCGCTGCCAGTCAGTTCAAACCCCATACCACGTCAGGTACCAGGTAGGATAAAACTTTACATTGATTTCAAAAATCTGTGGACAGGGTTTTTCAAGCACACATTCATCATCAACTGCAATGCTGGACAGTTGTAGACGTTGTTAGCATTTATTGTTTGCTGTTAGTGTTGTAATTTATTAGCATTATTGGGGAGCTGAGGAGGGCCTTAGTGTATGTGACTTTGGTTGTATTGCATGTTCCTTTTTCATTATTTGATTAATATATTTCATTGTCAATTATCTATGCATTGGGCCACTAACAGTGTGAGTGGGTCAAGGATGAGTGCATTCCTGGGGTCCTCATAATAAAATAAACAAATCACCTTCTTCTGACAGTTTGAATCTTAGCATCCCTGCAACTGCTACAGATCTTGGTGTGCCGGGTAGGAACCATACTCATGCCCTTCTAGTTCATGTCTCTCGAGTGTGCAGTGCAGAACGTGGCCAGCTGACGATGAAGGAGAGGAAAACAAAAACTTCAATCAGCAGCAAACTTGGAGAAAATAACCACTGGAGGGTCCACGGTCAGTTTATAACAGGTAGAGTCAGACACAGTCAGAGTCCTGGAGACCTCAGTCAACTGGCCATCCACTCCCTCAAAGAAATGACTTCTATCTGATGAATCTTATTTGTGTGCACAAGTCAAATGTTTTCTAGGGCAGTGTTAACAGCTTTTAGGCTGAACACATCCATATCTGTGAACTGCTTTTTCTCTAATAGCATTCAGAGCACATCCTTCTAGAACCAAACTTGGATGTGGGCTTAATGGCCTGTTCTTGTCCATTGAAGGACACACAAACTCCAGCTCACATGGTGCCAGCTAGTTAGCTTAACATTCAAATATCTGGTATAGAAACTGGACGACACACACTAACACACTAACACAAGAAGAACATGAAAATTGGAAACCAAATCACCAAACCAGTAGCTCAAACCATTGCACCACGGTGATACCTGAGCAGGATACTCATAAGTTTCATGTGCTCCATGTTACAAATGTGCTTTTCTGTAGAGCTATATGATTTCTGTTTGTGATGCTCAAGACGATCTTTATTTATTTAAGGTGAAGTTGCTCATTTCAACCTGCCTGGAGCAGCTAGGAAAACCAACCCCACCAGAGCTGCCAGCATAAATAATTCTCCCCAAAGGAAACTCATGGAAATAGGTAAAGAACTCAGCAGAGACCACGGCAGAGCTGCATCACCGTATCACTTATTTGGAAAGGAAAGCGTTTATTACAAACAAAAATGCAGGTTTCTCTGATTATAACAAGCAAGCCAGTAGTCTCCAGCATCCTTTTGCTTTTTTCACCTACCCAAAGGTAAGAGTATCATACACTGTCAGTTCACAAAACATCTTAATCAGTTGAAAGGGCAGCTGGATCACAGTCAAATGCAAGAGAGCAAATTAAGCTAATAGCATGTCGACGACAGCAGTGAGGAAAAATGAATGAGCCCGAGCCACTTACAACCAATCACAATAATTGCATGCACTATGGACAAGATGAGAGACTCAATATGCAAGAGATCCTAAAGAAAGAAAAAAAAAAAAAAACGTTGGCTCTCCAGGGTCCTAAAAATAACAACTTTCCATTTTCTAAAAGACAGCTCTCTGGAGATTATCTCACTTATTCACCCAGGATATTTTATAACGATTAATTTGTGTGGGCCCACCAGGAACAGAGCATAAAAAATTATATGTTCGAAAGAAAGAAAGAAAGAAAGAAAGAAAGAAAGAAAGAAAGAGATTCAGCTGTTCCATTTAGTTTCATTGGCTTCTTCAGTGCATGCCATAGCATCTCCCCCTCAATCCTCCTAACGCTTCCAATCACCTCCTATAACATCAGAAGAATGAATCATAACCAGCGCTCAGATAATCACATATTAAGAATTCAAACACATATCGATCCACAGCATCTAATCGGATCAGCTAAAATGGACCGAGAGCAGCAGTCAATCAGCGTCAATTCATTCCACGTTGGCTCACCTTAGGATCACAAGATTAACTAACAAGTCCGACACACTTGGGAAGTTTGTTTATTTAAGCAAGCTCAAAAATATAAAAGCAAAAATGAGCCGACTGTTGGAGACCCCCCCCCCCCCTCCCTCCCCCACATACAAAGCACTTGGCAAACAGCAGCACACTTGACGCACGTCTCAGGTAAGACTAGAGTCCCTGGTGGAAAGACGCCAATATACTAAAGGTGCACACATGGATATAGCCGTCCTTACTGACTTCCAGCGCTGTCACTTGCTGTGTCAGGTGCAGATTGCCTTCATTGCTGACAGAAGAATTTTATTTTCCAAGTCCATCATCCTGTGCTTGTCAGCACTACTGTACCGTACTGTACTGTATATGTGTCCCTCTCGCAATTCAACAAGGCAAAAATGAGCTTTATTTTTGTTCCACTTTATCTTAGTGTTGCAGATAATATCTTTTCCCATATTATTGACCCTGGGGTGAAGGGGTGCTGATAGTTTGTGATCTGGATATTCAAACCAAGAGCACAGCATTTGCTACCATCAAAGAGGCAGAAAATAAGAGCGTGAGTTACTTTGTGCATCCTTTGTGCACTGTGTGACAAAATGACCCGAAAGGACACACTTGAAAGCATCCTCTATCGAATATACATTATACTCAGAGTCTAAAAGCAGCTAAAAGAAGAGAGTGGAGAAAGAGAGCTTCTGAAGTGTCCAGAAAAGGCCTGACAACTGGGCAAGTGTGTATGACTGATACAGTAAGCCATTTGACTTCACCCAGGAAGACTCTCGTGGTAATGGAGGTTAACCATCACCCCTATATGTGGAAATATATGAAACTGGTTAGAGAAAAAAACATTTTTATAGAGGTGAAGAAACTTAATTATCTGTTAACCCATTGATGATTTCAAAAAAGATTCAATAACAAACCTAACTATCCTAATGTACCACAGACTGCCATGATAAGAGACGTTTCATTTGAAGATCTGTTTTCATTGTGCACGGGCTCATGCCTGCATATGCAGGAAAGGAAATATGACAGAAGTGCAACAGCCATTTATCTCTCCATTTTCTGATGACACAGTGTACTGTGGCTAGCAGTCTAACTCAACAGCAATGAACGTATGGCAGACACAGACCCTGAATCGAACAGTTGTTCATCAAAGGGTCTCACGCAGTCACTCACTACAGTAACTCATTCATTCTAGGTCAGTGCAGAGCCTATTGCTGCATTCCAGTCGGATGTTGGAGCTGGGAATGACATCACACGTTCAGAAACACCTTTGTTGTGCTTGCTGCATCGGAATAAATAGCAGGTGATAACAATGCACTACGCTGTATTTTGCGTATCCAAACACGACTGTTTTAATGAGACACAAATAGAGAGAAGTGCTAATAAACAGTACAACAGTACAGCTTTCACTTGCCGTGTACATCGCCATTTTGGACTGACGTCATGATGTGAAACTTGGACTTGACAGACCACCCTGAGTTGGAAATCTTGTCAATTTTCCAGTTGAAAAGTCCAACTAGGAACTCCGAAATTCCGACTTGCCACTTCAGATGGAACACAGCATGAAATCCCAGACTTCCTCTCAGTGCACACGTCCACCCACACTCATTCATATCAGTTACCATCACCAAATTTGAGAAGAGAATCAGAGACTCAGAACCAATTCCATTCGATCACTGGTTTATTCACACAGAAGACACTCTATCTGATAATTAAACCTGAGCGCACTACACATAAAGAGACCAGCCTCCAAGAATTCCCATATACTGCATATTCATAATGATGCCTTCAGAACCAGGGCGTTCACAATATAATATTTTGTATTGCACCCTTCAATATAGAAGACTAGTTGTGACCCTTAAAATATCTTAAACATCTGGCATTTGATCCTTTTAATGCTTAGATGCTAAGTAAGAGAATGCCCGCCCTGCTACCACCATTATGTACATCTACAAGGACACTGTGGTGAGGGTCAGCAGCTTTACATTTAATGGAGATACCATCATTGTTGACCTAACATGGGCACAAAACATCTCAGCTAATCATCAAGGAGGCTTTTCAATTTTCTATGTGAATAGTGGAGTCCATTTTCAATGGATGTACAGTATCCTGGCAGAGAAAATGTTCAGTTCATGACCACAAAGAACTCACATTGGCACCGAAATGTATTGGCGCCTAGCTCCCTTCCACTCAGGACATACAGTATATAGCATATGTTGCCTTAATTACCACAAACTGTGTTATTGAAGACTTCAGTCATCCTGCACAGTCACGTTCCTCCCTACTCCATTCAGTGCAGGACTCGGGGACAGTTTGTATCATCAAATTATGAGGACACTCAACAGTCAATCACATTAACATTTCCTTTGGCATGTGCGACATCTGTTCTTGTATCTATGAACTGCTGTTGTATTTGTGGTCTGGTCTTTGTTTTACGTGTTGGTCACTAGTCTGTGGGAGACATGCAAGTAAGAACTTCATTGCATATTGCCCACATGACAAGAAACTTAAACTTGAAGTATACAAGGTGCAGAACCAACTTAGCAGCATACTCCATCCATTATAGACTTCATTAAACCTTAAAATCTGGGTATAGTGGGGTTATTGTTCAAAAAATTGAATTGTGGGCAATTCATATTCCATCATTATATTGTGGCACATTCTCAAATACAGCCCTGTATCTTGTGGTACGCCTCCATAAAGGACCTTCCTGCTTAGACAACTCATCCTCTGACAAAACATGCATTTAACAAAGTATTTGTCTAATACAAGGAGCCAGTGTATAGGTTTTGGCACACAAGTGTGCTTGAGGAGAGTCTGGACGGCTCTAATAAGGTAAGAAGACCATCGGCAGTGTCAGGGTGAAAGTAATTACTAACAACCTCTTCTCTCTTCTCACAGATTAGACAACGAGTCCCATGGTGGGGCATAATGCCCCTTCCCGTATGGCCCAGAGAAGGCACCAGAAGTCAGTGACCTCTTGGACCACACTCACTCAGCAAATGCAGACAGAAACCACATAGGACACAAGAGGTCCATTCCTTTGCCCCTTTTGCTTTCATTTTCAGTTCTAACAGGATACACCAGCAGGTCCCTAACCCTTTATCATTTCTCTGTTCCCTTTATTGGAAGAGTTTCCGCTAATAGGTTTAACAAGTTATTATTGTGATGTTCAGTTTTTTTTTTTTTTTGAAACCTGAATTTTAACAGCAGAGCAGCAGTGAGCACAATGTGGAAACCCCCAGCAAATTAGATGCTAGTCTGCTAAATGGGGATCACTGCATACTTACTTGTATAATAAAAAAACAGAGGCGAGGTCCTGGGGATCTAGGGTGCCCCAATTAATCCTTTGGACCTCCTAAAAGCCTCAAAATCAAAATGGTGAGGGTTGCCTAAATATACATTTTAAAAATTGTAGTGTCTGTTACTGGGTTTGCTAGTAAATACGCTCAAATATGAATCCTAGAAGGGCATTGTTAGCAGGGATTCCTATTATTTAATCCAGCTTTTCCATCAAAATTACCTGCTTTAAACTTCCATGCTCCAAACTACCTATATTTGCAGGGCTGATCCGTGACAGGTGGGGTGTTGTAGCAAATTAGCTTGTGCCATACCAATTACCATCATCCCCATGATGAAATAACCATTTTAGCCATTGACATTGCATTTTTACTAACTCTGCTCCAAAACAAAGCAAAGAAAACAAAGTTCTCTGCTCATAAACTCTGGATTTACTTCTAAACAAAACAGATCAATGAAAGCGTCCACAAACAAGACATTTTTTTCACTTCTGTTAAAGATTGCGTAAGCATTGCCATGATAAGTTAGATGGTGGCTTCTACTGTCCCACCCGAACGTGCACATGTTTCATGAAAAGCAGCTCTTCTTTGCATGATGCTGGTTACAAGTTGTGAGGGACAGCCGGGGACACCCTCAGTGTGGAAGGACAGCAGGCACAGGGTATTGTCTTCCCCGGAAAATTAGATGGCAGCCCCACTGGGTTGCAGCTGTGCCCCGGATTCCCACAAGGCATCATGGGAACTGGAGTTCTTTGGCTAAGCTCTGTTAGGTTCTGTGGGTGCTGCCAGGGGTTGCTGCAGGGATTAGTGAGTTCTACTTCATGGAACTCCTGTCTTACCCGGAAATGCTCCCGGGCCAAACATTTCGGACGCCGGGAGTACATCCAGGGATAACATACAAGGAGCTGCCTGCCACAACTCCAGGAGGAGAAGAATGAAGCTTGCTGGGAGAAACAGAGGAGAAAGAAAAAGAAAACACAAAGAATTGCTGTGTGCTTATTGTACTGTGTTGGTGGTGTGGGAAACTCTTCCTGAGAAGTGGTTTACACTGAGTAAAAACCTTTGCTTGCAGCACTTGTGTCCAAGCCTGTGTGTATTGGGTGTTTGGGGAGCAGGCCCCCACTGATGGCCACAAAGTACAAAGTGTCATGGCTTTGATTTGCAGATGGATTACATGTGTCTGGTGTGATTTGTCTATACTGGATATGCATATCCTAAGTAATGGCTTCTGCATATCTAATTGTATGTTTCATACGACCAAAGTAAGATTTCAGTGCTGAGCCAACAGTGGTGCGCTAACGGGACCGCCGATTATCATAGGTTCATTTGCACCCTGCCTGTATAACATACAGACAGCAAAGCAAACTAAATTAATCCTTTGGACTTCTTTTCCATGCCTTCCTGCTTTGGTCCCAACTCCTTCTTAGTGATAAGCAATCTAAAATCGGAGGTTTTCTTCACCTTCACATTCTGTTTTCTCTGCTGTGGTTTCAGCTCTTCATCTTTTCTCAGTTTTGCCTTTTCCCCTTTCACTCACTTCCTATTTAAATTCATTTAAATTTAAATACTTTCGCCTAGTTAGTGTTTTGACTTAGGTCTTGGTTTCTTGTAATCATTTTGTGGAATTCTTTCTAGGGACAAATGTTACAGTTTTATGAACTACTCCTACTCTTCATTTTGACCTTCATCTTTGAATTGGTTGGCATTCCGTGACTGTGACAGCCAAGTCAGATTTTTTTTTTCTTTTACATGTTCTTGCTTTATAGTCATTCCAGTGTCTGTTCAGACTAAAGTGCGTGTGTAGATTTTATTTATTTACTTGCTTATCTACCTATTTATGTGTTTATTTATTTAAAGAGCTTCTGTAAAAACCCAAACAAAGTTATATCTATCTATCTATCTATCTATCTATCTATCTATCTATCTGTCTATTATAGTGCCTTTCACATCTATCTATCTATCACATAGTGCCTTTTCTCTATCTATCTATCTATCTATCTATCTATCTATCTATCTATCTATCTATCTATCTATTATATAGTGCCTTTCACATCTATCTATCTATCACATAGTGCCTTTTCTCTCTATCTATCTATCTATCTATCTATCTATCTATCTATCTATCTATCTATCTATCTATTATATAGTGCCTTTCACATCTATCTATCTATCACATAGTGCCTTTTCTATCTATCTATCTATCTATCTATTATATAGTGCCTTTCACATTACCTATCTATCTATCATAGTGCCTTTCACATCTATCTATCTATCACATAGTGCCTTTTCTGTCTATCTATCTGTCTATCTATCTATCTATTTTCATTTCCAAGTCATTACCATAGTGGGTAGAGCTGTCATGGAGACCTGGGTTTGCTTCCCGGGTCCTCCCTGTGTGGAGTTTTCATGTTCTCCCCGTGTCTGCGTGGGATTCCTCCGGGTGCTCCAGTTTTCTCCCACAGTCCAAAGACATGCAGGTTAGGTGCATTGGTGATCCTAATTGTACCTAGTGTGTGCTTGGTGTGTGGGTGCGTATATGTGTGTGTGTGTCCTGTGGTGGGCTGGCGCCCTGCCCAGGATTTGTTCCCACCTTGCACCCTGTGCTGGCTAGAATTGGCTCCAGCAGACCCCAGTGACCCTATGTTAGGATATAGCGGGTTGGAAAATGACTAACTGACATCTGACTGTTCCCAAAACCAAGAAATGCTTATACTTTAATGTAGATGGACCTGCTTTTAAGCAGACTTTCATTTGTTGAACTCATTTTTCAACATTTTCTTGCCAAATGGGTAAATATCTTGTGGCATCTACCTATTGCATGAAATCAAAGCATTTTAAAGAGAAGACCTATGAAGACGACAGAAGAAATCCACGTATCTGCAAACAAGCTGCTGGCATAGACGCTCATTGGCTTGGTGATTCTTAACCATGCAGCATCCTGCGAGTTTGAGATGTGTGTCTTGAAAACAAGGGGAAAGGAAGGAATCTGGATCCCCTTTTCACTGGGTGGACCTTTTTGGGAGCCAATAATGCCAAAAGGCAAGCCAGGTGGCCCATGCAAATTACATTGAAAAGTCAGATTTTCTGGGGTGGTGGCAGCACTCAGCTAAGGCCGGGGGATGGAACAGAATTAGGAATATGGTTCATGATCTGAGCCATGGCAATGTATAATTGATTAGCAAGCTGCTTTCTCCGACTGGCACCCCTAGAAGTGGTTTATTAATTTTCTGACATGCTTGCTCCCTCCCTCCCTGTCTCTTATCAATTCTTTAAGAGTGTTTTTAAATTAACAAGCTGGAAAAACAGCGTGCATCATATAAAAAACTCGTTGCTAGCGAGGTAGCCTTTTGTAGGGGAATAAGGTGGGAACATGTTTAAAACCCCTTGGTTTTAAATAATTTGGAATTTGTCATTGTCTAATTGAACAGGTTTGAGCCTCCTGAGATGAGAGGACTCTGACAGCCTTCATGTCTGCACCATCTTGACCCACTTCAAGCTCTCTGACCTATTAGAATTGCAACTGCCTGATTTAAACATAACAGAAAATATTTATTACAGCCTCATAGTGAAACACACTGCAAACAAGTCTACTGGACTCCTCTTCGTCCTGTTCACTTTTGAGTAAAACTGTCAGTGCACCAAGAGAACACAGACGCACTTGTAGAAGTGCCAGCATTATACTGCTTGGCTGTGATCAAGACAAATAAAATGAAATACGGTAGGCAGCTAATCATTTCAAAGATGAAAAATGTAACCTTGATGATCGGTGAGAGAAAGAGCGAGAGACGCTGACAGGACTGACACAAGCAAAAGACACGGAACTGCAATGGACACCCCCAAAAGGTGGAAACACATTATCAAAAATAGAAACAGTCCCGTGCGAACACCCCATTCATTTCTACTCTCCGGGGTCTCTAACACACCCCCTGCAATCCCTGCCATTCAGCCAAAGCTACACTTGTTCCCGGAGCAGCTAAACAGGCAGAGGTGTACTAGACAACAAATCCCTGGACTGTCCCCTACAAGACAGCTTTAATCAGTGGACCATGGCCATGAAGAGGCTAAACAGTAACCTGCATACACACTGCGCTGAAACGTAACAGGCATTGCAGCGCTCGACTGCTCTGTAGTGAGCTGCTTTGTAACACTCCATACTATAAAACACGGTGCAATATTAGGAATGTGCTACCTATATATATATATATATATATATATATATATATAAAGTGCACATTTCAAATTACATTTTACATGACATCAAAGCCATCTGTCTGCCCAGCCTTTCACTGGAAATATCATGATGTACTAAAATATAAGGAGCAAGTGTCTGTGGTGTTGACAGAATATTATCTACTGTGCCATACTGAGATATCCTATTATGTAATGTGTGTCTCTGTAAGCAACACACATACACACACTACATGCCTACATACTCTAATCTGCTGTATTGTGCAAAGTTTTATAGTACAGCACCCCCCTGCTCTACTGTACTGTATGGCACTATATATGCGTGTCCACTACTATGCTGCACTTTTGAACTGTACTGTAATATGTAATGTTGTCCACTAATACCTTACAGTTGTTAACTTTAGTGCACTATATAATGTTGTCTACTACTATCCTATATGTTTCACACTACTATATTGTACTGCACTTTATAAGGCTGTCTGCCACCGTCCAGCTCTGTCATACTGTACCGCACTATTTACAGTATGTTGTCCATTAGTATCCAGCTCTATTATACTGTACTGCTCTGTTTATGTTGTCCAATACTATCCTGCTCTTTTATACTGTACTACACTATACAATGTTGTCTGCCACTGTCAACAACAGCAACATTTATTTATAGTGCACATTTTCATACAAATGATGTAGCTCAAAATGCTTCACAGGATGAAGGAAGAAAAGTTTATAAACAAAAATAAAAATATAAAAATAAGATTAGGCAATTCTAAATAACAAAGAATAAACTAAGGTCCGATGGCTCAGAGGACGGAAAAAACAAAAAAATCCAAAGGGCAAGAGAAAAAAAAGAAAATCTGCACGGGTTCTGAGGCCACAAGCCGCCATTCTACCTAACATAAATGATCTAAATCAGTCCTCATGGTTTTCAGGCTTCACGTGGAAGAATTTGAAGATGATGGTCATGTGGACCTCTGGCCTTCAATCGGTCAATGTAGGATTATACTGTAAGTCACTATATAGTGTTGTTCACTACTATCCTGCTATTATTATACTGTACAGCACTATATAATGTTGTCCACTACTATCCATCTGCCATACTGTACAGCACTATATAATGTTGTCCACTACTATAAATCTCTGTTATACTGTATGGCACTATATAATGTTGTCCACACCTACCTGCTATTATTATACTTCACCACACTATATAATGCTGATCACTACTATCCATCTCTGATATACTGAACTGCACTATATATGTTGTCCACAATACCGCGCACTTTTGAACTGTACTATTTAAGTTTCTTCGCCACTATCCAGTTATTTATCATACTGTACTGCACTATATAAGGTTGTCCGCTACTATCCATCTGTCATACTGTACTGCACTATATAAGGTTGTCCGCCACTATCCTGTTATCATACTGTACTGCACTATACTGTATAAGGTTGTCCACTACTATCCATCTGTCATACTGTAC
>JANRMT010049829.1:38690575-38716177 GCA_026402145.1 Polypterus bichir lapradei
GATAGATAGATAGATAGATAGATAGATAGATAGATAGATAGATAGATAGATAGATAGATAGATAGATAGATTTGAGCCTGGTCAGTGATAGTTGTTTTGTTCTCTACAAATTCATTGCTCAACAGGAATGAAACTACAATAGATGGATGGAGGCAAGCGCGCATCTGGACAGAGGTGTGCAAGTCGTTGGTCTGTAAATGATCGCTGCTGAGTGTCGTCTTTACACATAAAACTACAATTTTTCTATATATAGCTGAGAGAAACGACATTTGACTTACACCTTGCAAAGAGAAAGAGACATCAGGAAGCACACGTACCTGAGATGGTGTTGGTGGCGATGTTCTCTATCTTTCCCTGTCACGTTCTATTTTCCTTTTTCGCTCCGGATTTGGTTCAATGGACGAACAGAATCACATTGGCATAGTTTGTCACTTTACAATCCACAATTGCCACACTTGGAGGAATTTCTATCCCCAGAAGAGAAATAAGGGGCGGGGGTGCTCGTATTAAGAAATAAAGCGAAAGGAGAGCCCGATGTGAAAATCACTAATCCAGTGGTGAGCACGGAGAGCGCTGCGCTGCGCTGCTGTCATAAACGCTACACCACATACATACAGGTGAGAAACCAGTGGAGCCTGCTGGACAAGTGGAGAGACGGTTCGGTCCGCTCTCTTCCATGCGATTCCCCTTCTCCTTTGACTCGCACTCGGGCGCAGTCCTTTCTTTTCGCTGCGACTCTTTTCCTTGTTTTTGGCGACGGATGCTTTGGCGATTCTATTCCAGTATTAAAAATGTTCTTCACGGCTTAAAATCCAACGATCCGACTTGACTGTAGAAGAAAAAAGAAATCAAGGAAAAGAAATGGAGGTGGAGGCTGAACCAGTAAGAAAAGTCCACGGGGGTGTAAAAAGAGAGAGGGAAAGCGGGAGAGGGAGAGAGAGTGAGTGAGTGAGTGAGTGAGAGAGAGAGAGGCAATAGGAGTATTTTTTTATTGAGGAAGATATAAAATGATAAATGATTTTGAGACGATGAAAATTTAGTTAAAAATGAACACCCACAGACTCTTGCGGACTGGCAGGTGGAAACAGCCGCCAACGAAAGTATAATCCCATAGTCCAAGAAGACGAATTCATATGAAAGAATCCCCGCCTGAATATGTGTTATTTAAAAATATACATGATAACTGAAGAAAACAGAAATTAAGACAATGGGAAAAAATGGAGGGAAGACCAGAAAAGAAGCGTAAAAACCGTGCCCTATTTTCCCAGGGTGCTGCAGCAGCTGAGATGCCTTCTTACTAAATGTTCTTAGTGAAACTAAAGTGGGCGCACAGCGAAGGAAGTGAGATGCACTGAATATCTCCAACACCTCCCTCTTCCCTCCTTCTCAGCCGATCTGCCTACGGAAGAGGTAGGCCTCTTTAACACAGCATCACTTCACATCTACCATGCCGACAGAGCCGCGCGTCGGTGTCAGACTTGAGCTGAGCTGACTGGCGGAAGAAACAGCGTTCTAATGCTGCCACCTGGCGACCAAGACGGGGAAATGCTTTGTCGGGGGATATGCCGCCGTAATTCTGGACCTGAAAGCGCAACTGCATTTACTCATTACTCCACCAACGCTCCAGACCGAAAGAGACAAGCTGTTAAACGTTTTACAGTGTATTGGATTAAATAAATTGGTTCATCTCGTGGTCATCCTAATGGCATCGGGCATTGCATAGTGACATAGTGCATCTGTTTAATGACTAACAATGTCCACCTATCCATATATCCATCCATTATCCAACCCGTTATATCCTAACTACAGGGTCACAGGGTCTACTGGAGCTAATCCCAGCCAACACGGGGCACAGGGCAGGAAACAAACCTTGGGCAGGGCGCCAGCCCACCGCACCTATCAATATATTCATCTTCAAAATGTGTTAGTCCAGTGCACAGCAAAGGAAAAAAAAAATACAGCCAGTCCCACAAGGTACAAACTGACCCATACCAATCAAACCAATACCCACACACTCATGCTCTGACAATTTAGACTTGCCAGTCAGCTTGGACTGTCCAAAAAGTAACACAAAGCCCATCTGAACACCACCCAGACAGAACAGCAGCTTTATGGTTTTTCACACACTCAGTGCACACACCAGCTCTTTGGCAGAGATCTGTTTTGTTTGTTACATGTTTATAGGTTCAAAATTTGAGGGAAGGATTTGTATGTTCTTAGTGTCATGCTCATTAAGCACAGAGGTTATATCAGATACTGTACAAAAGTCTTAGGGCCTTTGAAAGATGCTGTAAAGTGGGAATGCGTTCAAAAATAATGCCATAAAATAGTTTATAATAATCAATAAACTTCCTAGCAAGTGCAGCAAACAGAAAAAGTGAAATGAACATTTGATGTGACCGCCCTTTTCCTTCTCTTAGGTCCACTGCCATGCAGTGTCCGAAGATCCTCACATGGCTAGCAATAATGTCTCATTAATTAATTGTTGAACTCTGGCTAGTTAACAACAGAGGAGAGGAAAATAAAAACTCCAGTCAGCAACGTCACTGGAGAAAATAAATGTCTGGTTCCGACCATTAGTTATAGCTGAGGAAGTCAGATACAGTGAGAGTCCTGGAGACATCGGCCAACTGGCTGCCTCACACCTTCCTGAGCATTTTATAATAGAGTAGAATCTGATGACAGAAGATTTCCATCCGATGATTCCAAAGCTCCCAGTATCTGAGAGGATTTTTCCATGAGCAGGAGAACAACTTAGCAGTAGAACGGTGTCACCAAGCGCCACATCGAGATACCAAGAAGAGAAACAGAATAGCGGAAGGTTAGTAACAGTCCCAGTTCCACTGCAAACTGTGACTGTCTTGCTTGCAATCCCAAACTAGCTGGATGATGCTGAGATCAGGGCTCTGTGGTGACCATGCCATCTACTGCAAGATTCCCCATTGCTCTTTTTGCTGCAGGTAGCTCTTTATTGACGTGCTGTAGAATGAAGTTGGGACAGATCAGACACCTCCATGATGGTATTGCCTAATGGATAAAAATCTGCCTGTACTTCACAGCATTGAGGAGAGCCAACAATTTTGATCAAATCACCCATTCAATCTGTGGAAATGCAGCTCCTAACCTGCAGGGAACCAACGGCATGCTTCACAGTTGCATGCAGACATTCATCCATGTACCATTCACCAGTTTTTCAGCAGACAAACTAGCTTCTGTCAGAGATAAATATTTCAAATTTGGACTTATCAGTCCAGGGCACCTGCCATTTTTCTACAGCCCAGTCATTGTGTTTAAGTGTGTTTTCGAGTCATTTGGCTTTATTTCGTGTCTCAGAGAAATGGCTTTTTGGTCACAACTCTTCCATGAAGACCACTTCTGACTTCTTTGGACTGCAATTAAGTCGCAGGAGGCATTGCATTGTCAGTTCTGAGCCGATGTATTCCTTGGTTGCTGCACTCGGTCTCTGTGGCCGACTACTGTGCCTCTAGATTTCAGCCTTGCCTGTGTGTTTCTGCTTCTGCAGAAGAGCTTGGACAGCACATCTGGGAACACCTGTCTCTTGTGAAATTTCTGCTTGGGAGAGACCTTGATGATATAGGATGTGGCTTGTCAGTTATGCTCATTTTTGCCCTGATGTAAGGTTTCCAGGGTAAACTACCAAATCTACCACCGCCTCACCTTTTAAGCCTGATTGTCCTTTGCCCAGTTTTATTCCCACTACTCAGCTGTGTCGCTTTCAGTTATTCCCTTTGGTTGAACCTGCACATCATGTCCTTGATCATTAGCACTGTGAAGCCCAGGGCATGTACGGCCGCCCTAACCTCGACACAAACAGGAAGGAGACAGGTTTAGCACACAATACACAGTTTATTAAGAGTTCAGCACAGTACACAAATCACCACAGCCCATCACAGTCCCTTCTTTGCTGTCAGTCCTTCCACATTCCACTACTCTTCAGGCTTTGGCCTCTTCCTCCTGACTCTGGCCATTAAGTGGTGGTAACTGTCTCCTTTTATAGGGCACACTGAAGGACTCCAGGTGCCCAACGAGCTTTTCCTGGCAGCACTTTGGTAGAAGTGCTGCCAAATAGAGCCCTCTAAAAGTCCATGCTCACAACCCATGACCTCGCTGGAAACCAAGGGGGCTGCTCTCTGTTGGTCCGGGGGAGAAACTGTCTTAAAAATACACTCTTCCCTGGTCCTTTCATACTGTGGGCATCCCAGCCAGGTAAGGGCTCCAGCCGTCCGCCAAAGCACTTACAGTATTTCCTAGGTTTGCTTAAACAAGAGCTGCTCTGTATGCCTACAAAGATCTCACATTTGTTTTTTTACTAAAAAGTGGTATATCACTATGTTCATTTCTTTCTTTCAGAACATTCAAACATTTATTTTGTGAACTATCTAAATTGCCCAAGTTGTTTTCACAGTGCGGTATATAACCCTTACATATAACATACATAATTTGTGTTACAACGTTAAATCAAGTTATAAATGATGTATCAGAAGGGATTAATTTAGACACTGCACTGAGGTGCACTACATCATGGTCATGCCACATAGCTTCAGGAATTTGAATTCAATTCCCCACCCAGTCCCTGTCTGTGAACAGTTCGGATTATTTTGCACTTCTCGACATGGAGGTTGTGTTGAGTGGAAACTCAGAACTGGGCTTGTGTGAGTGACTAAGTTCTATGTTTCTGGTTGATGGACTGACACTTCATCTAGGTCTGGATCCTACTTTGCACCCAGTGCTGCTCCTGGAAGGCATTGTCAGATGGACAAATCTTTTTTTTTTGTAAATAGTGTAATACCTGTATTTTTGTATGGCTTATTTTAATACTAAATACTGCACATTATTAATATTTATGAACTGTGATTGTCCTCCTCTTGTCTGTCTTCCTTCTTAGTCTCCTTCTGTGACACTTAGTCCAACTGCTCTACTGCTAAGCTTCTGCTGGCCATTCCACGAATCACAGGGATGAACTCAGGAACTAAAGGATTTTGTCATCTTATCAGACTGCCCAACAAAACCTTATATAATACTGTAGAATGCCTAGGAGGGAGTGAATGGCCAGTTGGCTTGAGTCTCCAGGACTGTGACTTTGTCCCATTTTGTCTGTTATAACTGACTGTGGGTCCTCCAGAGGCTTATTTTCTTCATGGATGTTGCTGATAGGAGTTTTTGTATTTCCATTCCATATCTCAAGAACAATCCATCCATCCTTCTGTCCTGAGTTGGGTCGGGGGAAGCTGCAGCCTATCTTAGCAAGTATGGCACAATAGGCAGGAACAATTTCTGGACAGAGTGCTAGCCCATCACCGGGTGGGTATACAGACACACACACACACACACACATATATTGTACACTAGAGCTAATTTAGCATTATTAATTCACCTAACCTGAATGCCTTTTGACTGTGGGAAGGAAACTGGAGCAGCTGGGGAAAACCCACACAGACATGGAGGAGAACATGTAAACTCCACATAGCAAGGATCTGGGATGTGACCCCCGGCCTCCTCGTTGCAAGATGCTACCACTGCACCACTGTGCAACCACTGTAATATTCATGGAAATATACTTTTTGGTTCCATTAATGTTAATCAATCCTCTTTTACTGTGTTTTTATCATAATGTACATTTTTCTGTGCATGAATTACAAAATTTGCATTTTACCTGTTATCTTGTGTACAGGAGCCTGTACTCAGCCTGCACTGTGCTGTATAAAAATACACACTGAATAAATCAACAGTGCGGTTTACCTCAGAAGAGTAATTGATCCTACATAAATGGTAGAATACAAGACTCATAATCCTGTATTCCTTATATACTGTACATGGCAATCTACATGTTTATTTTAATAATGTAAAGTTTTCATGTAGGTGGGAGAAAATGTAAATATATGTACACTGTATATTGACGTAGGTAGAAGTCGCTCAACATGACAATGTTTCAAAGACATCGTGCCCAATATGTCAGACAGGATGTGGAGAGCAGCTTCAAGGGTTTGAGTTTGCATTTTGCCGAGCATTGTCTGAAGTTCAAGCTATGAGAGGTTATATTTAAAATGGATAATGCACTCCTAGCCTCATATCTGAAACTCAATGCACAGTTTCAGCTCCTCTGTTACAAGAATGGCATAACATCTGTAGAGCAAAGCTACTAAATTTCATCTAGTCTTGAATTATATGAAATAAGACTAAAGACAGAGACAGTTTAAATACATTTTGTTGCAGCAAATGGAATCAGAAGCTGGTTAACATTAAACATCACTTGATTGTTAGAAAACAGATAAACTGAACCGGTTGCCTAGCAATGTGCATACAAGTAGCACCCACTAACCTTCAGATTTTATTTCACTGTAATTTCGGGAGCACTAGGTCACAGGGAATTCAACTGTACTCACCTAAATGGTCCGCTCTTCTCAAAACATTCTTCACATTCACAGTATGAAATTTACAGCCTCTCTGCCAGCTTTCACATCTGGATCATACATTATTCAAGTTTTTTTTTTTTTTTTTTTTTTACAGGCAAAATTGTTTAAGCTCTATTTAGAAACCTTTGGTGAAAGAAAGTCTTTACATGTATGATTTTTTTACTCATCCTTAATATTGTTCTATTTCTGTTTTCTTTGAATAGCCTGACTCTGCTACTACTGTAGGTGCATTACTGCCACTTACTGTCCTGGAGTGTGAAGAAAAAATGGCAGGAAAACAAAGACTCCCACCTCCCCACCCCTACAGGCCTGAATTGATTCAGAATTTAACTATAGCCCCACCAAACTTGGGATCATTTATAGAATGAATGGGGAGTCATCATCATTATCATCATCACTTGGCTGTTAGAGTTCATGTAGGTGAGAACAAGTTTCCTCCGTGACCCCCGAGCATCTTGTTTCATTTAGTGATGGTTTAATTTTGTAATTGATGATATTGCCAATGTTCTGCACATATGTTGTTATTGGTTCGTATAGGATGTACTTTCTTATGGGTTCCTCAGGGATTCATCAGAACATGTGTCCTATCTATATGAGTTGCCTTTTAGTCACGATGTCTGATACCAATTTTAGGTTTAGATGACTGTAAATTTCAGTGTTTGAGATGTGATCAGTATGCTTTATTTTCAGTATGGTTCTTTAGCAATTCTTTACATAACCATTTAAGGTTCTCTTGATTTGTTCGCTCAGAGTCCAAGTTTTGCTACCATACAGAAGAATGCTCAGACTATAGGCATCAAATATCCGGATATTGAGTTAAGTTGGTAGGTTAATTTGCTTTTTTAACTTCCAGAAGGATCCCCAGACTTGGGGAAATGGGGAACACGTGGTCAATTTCAGTTCACTTCCTGGAATGGGAATTGGAACGGCACCCAGCTCAAGGGGAAACAAATTAGAATTGAATTGGAATAAAAGGAAAAAGAATTTAATTCCGATAAATTCCAGAAAATTTTATTTCTGAGATCATTTGTCTTCATTTGTTAAATAATATCAATCAAATGTTCTAAATCCTATAAAATACAAACACATCAAATATATTCAAACATAATGTATGTATTACCTGCTATCCAAGATTGTTATCCAATTTTTAACTTATTCTCATTTCTACATTCTACATTCTACTTGCATCATTCACACCTCACAATAGCTTTCCAGAATCCTACTGTTTTTGAATTTGATATTAAAATTTGATGATCTAAGTTTAAAGGAAGTTAAACTAAGACTGTGTTGAAAAAGGGATACTGGTGATTTAGTGTGTGTTCATTTGATAGTATCAAACTTCTTGGATTGCTTTTTATGTAGGACCATGGACTGTTTTCAAGACCTGATTTGTGTATGAACTGTAGGCTGAAATATATTATATAAAGACTTGAAATCCCTAATAAACTGGAAATGGATAAACCATCTGAGATGTCCGGAAGTAGAAGATCCTTTTGATACCTTCACTTGTATTGTCAGAGCCACAAGCCCCTGTTCAGTTCACAGTAAATGAGATCAAGCTAACCAAAGACCTCTGGGATACACTACAGCCTTTTGATGAAGCAACAGATCAATGCCAGGCTGATAAAGGTGTAACTGTAACCAATGTTATTCCACTTGTCACAGGTCTTTGGCATGCTGTGGCAACCATAAGTATGTATTCATTCACAAAGTTCATTAATTGATTGACCGAGGTGTACGGATAGGAAAAATAGAAGGAAAAAAACAAATCCACACATATAATAGTTGACACCAGTATTAGACTCTTAGAATCTGTCAGTTTATACATGCATCAGCTTGGTATTGCCATTTAAAAAATTAATCTTTCATGAATTCCGATTTTC
This sequence comes from Polypterus bichir lapradei, assembly GCA_026402145.1. NCBI lineage: Eukaryota > Metazoa > Chordata > Cladistia > Polypteriformes > Polypteridae > Polypterus > Polypterus bichir. Next base: position 38,698,893 of record JANRMT010049829.1, read on the forward strand.
ATTTATTTAGTCATGGTGCTTTCTTACATGTTCAGGGAGAAGTTAAGCTGAACCTTAAATACTGCTGTTTCCCGTGTAGCATGATATGAAGTTAATTCCCTTATTTTCAGTAATTCTCATTTTTAAAATGTTTTTTCCTATAATGTTGTTTGGTGTATTGTTAACTGAACTTGTAAAATGACCTGTTTACATGTATGCTACTAGGCCCATTCATTTCTGTATTGCTGGGTTACTTAAGCAATTTACTTCATATTTTCAATGATTTACTGTTTATATCAACCTGCTTTTGCTCTGCTTTATGACACCTATTACCCAAGTGGTGTGGCCAGATTATTTATCCATCTATTCTTAAAGACATATTTTATTGGAGATGATGTCTTGGAGATGAAGTTCACAGCAAATGGTGCAGAGCCCTTAAAATCGTAACTGTATCGTTTTGACTTATGGAAGAAAACCCGCAAGGACATGCAAGCTACCAAAGAAGGGCATCCCAGTTGGGAATTGAACACCTGTTCTAACATCTGTTCTTGACTTGTTTCCATGTTGTGTAAATAATTGTGTGTTTTGTGGTAAGTGCTCGAAGACTTAGGCGTGCATGTGTGTGTTGCCAGTATTAAGTGGTTTGTGCTTATTGCACTGGAGGGCAATTCTACTGTGGCTTTCTTTTTGCATCAAGGCCCTTTTTATATCCCTGTATTGTCTGAGCAAGACAACAGCAGTTGGAACAAAAACAAATATATATATATTCTTCTTCTTTTGGCTGCTCCCATTAGGGGTTGCCACAGTGGATCATCTGTTTTTCATATCTTTCTGTCCTCTGCATCTTGTTCTGTTACACTCATCACCTTCATGTCCTCTCTCACCACATCCATAAACCTTCTCTTAGGCCTTCCTCTTTTCTTCTTGCCAGGCAGCTCTATCCTTATCATTCTTCTCCCAATATACCCAGCATCTCTCTTCTGCACATGTCCAAACCAACGCAATTTTGCCTCTCTGACTTTGTCTACCAACCGTCCAACCTAAGCTGACCCTCTAATGTCCTCATTTCTAATCCTGTCCATCCTCATCACACCCAATGCAATCTTAGCATCTTTAACTCTGCCACCTGCAGCTCTGTCTCCTGCTTTCTTGTCAGTGCCACCGTCTCCAACCCATATAACATAGCTGGTCTCACTCCTGTAGACCTTCCCTTTTACTCTTGCTGATAACCATCTGTCACAAATCACTCCTGACACTCTTCTCCATCCATTCCACCCTGCCTGCACTCTCTTTTTCACCGCTCTTCTATAATCCCCATTACTCTGTACTGTTGATCCCAAGTATTTAAACTCATCCACCTTCGCCAACACTACTCCTTGCATCCTCACCATTCCACTGACCTCCCTCTCATTTACACCCATGTATTCTGTCTTGTTCCTACTGACCTTCATTCCTCTTCTCTCCAGAGCATATCTCCACCTCTCCAGGGTCTCATCAACTTGCTCCATAGAATCACTACAAATCACAATGTCATCAGCAAACATCATAGTCCACGGGGACTCTTCTCTAATCTTTTCTGTCAACCTGTCCATCACTATTGTAAATAAGAAAGGGCTCAGAGGCGATCCCTGATGTAATCCCACCTCCGCCTTGAATGCATCCGTCACTCCTACTGCAGACCTCACCACGGTCACACTTCCCTCGTACATATCCTGTACAATTCTTACGTACTTCTCTGCCACTCCTGACTTCCTCATACAATACCACAGCTCCTCTCGAAGCACCCTGTCATGTGCTTTCTCCAGGTCCACAAAGACACAATGCAACTCCTCCTGGCCTTCTCTATACTTCTCCATCAACATCCTCAGAGCAAACATCGTATCTGTGGTGCTCTTTCTTGGCATGAAACCATACTGCTGCTTGCTAATCATCACCTCACTTCTTAACCTAGCTTCCACTACTCTTTCCCATAACTTCATGCTGTGGCTCATCAATTTTATCCCCTACAGTTACTACAGTCCTGCACATCCCTTTTGTCTTTAAAATCAGAACCCGTACACTTCATCTCCATGCCTCATGCATCCTCTCACTTCCCAAGATTCCATTAAACAATCTGGTTAAAAACTCCCCTGCCATCTCTCCTAAACACCTCCATGCTTCCACAGGTATGTCATCTGGACCAATGGCCTTTCCATTCTTCATCCTCTTCATAGCTGTCCTTACTTCCTCCTTGCTAATCCGTTGCACTTCCTGATTCACAATCTCCACATCATCCAACATTCTCTCTCTTTCTTGTTCTCTTCATTCATCAGCCTCTCAAAGTACTCTTTCCATTTGCTCAACACACTCTCCTCACTTGTGGGTACGTTTCCATCTTTATCCTTTATCACCCTAACCTGCTGCACGTTTTTTCCAGCTTGGTCCCTCTGTCTAACCAATCGGTACAGGTCCTTTTCTCCCTCCTTAGTGTTAAACCTCTCATACAAATCATTATATGCCTTTTTTTTAGCCTTCACCACCTCTCTTTTCACCCTGCGCCTTATCTCCTTGTACTCTTGTCTGCTTTCTGCATCTCTCTTACTATCCCACTTCTTCGCCATCCTCTACCTCTGTATACTCTCCTGCACTTCCACATTCCACCACCAGGTTTCCTTTTCCTCCTTCCTCTGTCCAGATGTCACATCAAGCACCCTTCTTGCTGTCACATCTTACTACTTCTGCTGTAGTTGCCCAGCCATCTGGTAACTCTTCACTACCACCCTGTGCCTGTCTCATCTTCTCCCTAAACTCAGCCTTGCAGTCTTCCTTTTTCAACTTCCACCATTTGATCCTTGGCTCTGCCCTCACTCTCTTCCTCTTCTTGATCTCCAGCGTCATCCTACAGACCACCATCCTATGCTACTTACCTACACTTTCCCCTGCCACTACTTTGCAGTTTTTAATCTCCTTAAGATTGACTCTTCTGCATAGGATGTAATCTACCTGTGTGCATCTTCCTCCACTCTTGTACGTCACCCTATGTTCCTCCCTCTTCTTAAAATACATATTCACCACAGCCATGTCAATCCTTTTGGCAAAATCCAGTATCTGACCTTATTCATTCCTCTCCTTGATACCATACCTACCCATCACCTCCTAATCTCCTCTGTTCCCTTCACCAACATATCCATTGAAAAGCTCCAATCACCACTTTCTGTCCCTTGGGTACACTGTACATCACTTCATCTAACTCACTCCAGAAATCTTCTTTCTCATCCATTGCACACCCATCTTGCGGGGCATATGCACTAACAACATTCATCATTACACCTCCATTTTCCAGCTTCATAATCATTACTCTGTTTGATACTCTTTTCATGCCCAAAACACTCTTGACATACTGTTCCTTCAGAATATCAGAATATCCCCTACCCCATTTCTCCTCCTATCCACAATTTGAATCCACCTCCAATCCATCTGGCCTTACTCCCCTTCTATTTAGTTTCTTGCACGTACAATATATCAACCTTCCTTCTCTCAATCATATCGGCCAACATTCAAAGTTCCTACCCTCAGTTCCACTCTTTTTACCTTCCTCCAGACACGTCTCCCACCTGTTCTTCTCCTTCTTCAGCCAACAGTAGCCCAATTTCCTCCAGCACCCTGTTGGCTAACAATACTGGTAACCCAGGGCTTGACCGATCCAGTATGGAAATTTGTATTGTCGTTGATTGATTTAGCAAAATTTTACACTGGATGCTCTTCCTGACGTAACCCTCCCCATTTATCCGGGCTTTTGACCAGCACAAAGATGCTTGGATGTTGTCAACTATAGCTACCTTATGGTTCTTCAATCTCTTTTGAGCCCCTGCCACTGTTTTCATGGGTTCCTCATCCTCATTCTCATTAGGACTGCACCACCACCATCATATTATAAACATCAGATGGCTCACTTTTCACCTTTTGAATCTGATCAAAGTCCTCTTACCATTGTATGTTTCTATCTTCTTTGCCTCTAAACATATCCTTTGCATAAACCTTGGAGTATTTCAGCTCTTCCAGCTTTTGGTTTAGTGCTCTAATGCATGTCAATGAGTGTGTTTCAGCACTCTTTCATAAACTGAAGATTTTACTTTATTCCACTCATCCTTGGTATCACACACCTCTGCCCTTAAAGCCTCAAATTGATTCCCTAAAGCAGGGTAAATACTCTATCTGCCTCTATTCATTGTTCAGTAGAGTCATTGTGATCAGTAGAAGGCACCACTGAACCTCTAAACCCCAAGACACAATGCTCTCCCGGCATGACGGCTTTTCTTGCAAGCTTTCACTATCATGCTTTATCTGCTTTTTACCACTTTGCACATTAAGACTTTGTCCCTCTCCTTTTCACTTTACATCTCTCTTTTTCTTAGCAATTTGTTGTTTTTATAGTTTGCTGGGTTTCTAGCCCATTGAAACCAACCCTCCTTTTTTGTCTAGGCTTGGGACCAGCTTCCCCAGTAGACAAGAACTGTCAAATTAGACAAAAAATAAGTTTTGTATACTCAAATTTCAAATAAGTATTTACAGTAGATGAATATAATCCAACAAAGCTTAAATGCACTTTGTCACACACATGTGACTAGGAGTGAGCTGAGTGGACCAAGTGGAGGTAATTACCCGCCATACCAGGGGGTGGCAGGGTGCACTAAACCTATCTCTGTTATCTTTACAGGCCAAAAATGGGAAAACCTGCCTGAGGCACCGACACTTTCGGTTCCGGCCCCTAGACTGAAGTCACTTCCGGTTCCAGCCAGATGACACCACTTCCGCCTTTTGGCTTATAAAGCTGCCATCTTTCCCCCATTAGTCAGTTCATTGGAGAACTCGCAATAATGCACAGGAGTGTTGTAAAAAAAAAAAAACTTTTGCAGCCAGGAACAATATATGGGTGGCTGCCCCAAACCTTTTTGTGTATTCAACCTATTCATTTTACAACTTGTATCATGCATTTTTAACATTTTTTTTTCTTCATATTATTATTAAAAACCATGACGTACTCATGATTCATGCACAATTGCTTAAAAAAGCACAGGAAGAACATACAATTCTGTTATGAAGTCTTTTTTTTACAATTCTTATAAAGTCTAGAAATATATAGTAGGTCTTGTCCTGAAAGTCCTAAGCAGGCTTTGGCCTGAACACTTAAAGAAGGCTTAGCTTACAAACTAAGACAGGAACCGCAAAACCTAAGAAAACAATAAACAAAAAAAAACGTTTCTTAATATGAATAAAGTTTATTCATTAAGGAGTAAAAAAAAATCAAAATGCAGAAGATTGTGTCAACATGATGCAACCTAGAAAAATAACCAAATTCAAAGGCAAAACCTTTAACAAGAGCAAAAAATCCAAATCAAATCAGAGAATCAACTTATAAAAGAAAACAGAGACCAGGGACTTCAAATGAAAGTGACACTTGAAAACATAGCCCTTCATAAAAATGTGATTCTATCTGTGTACTTGAAGTGGTGTGATCAAAGTAAACATGAAATGAGGCAGAGTTCCTGCTGTGATGTCAATAAAAAAACACAGACAAAATTGTTCATCACTGTTCAAACACATCAAAAACAGTCACTTCCTCAGCCTTAAACTGCTGTAAAAGGTGACCATATGAATTAAGTTAAATTTGTTGGTTCTGACAGCCATGGCGCCGCTCTGCTACTTAGTAAGTGTACATGGCGGCAGCTGTTTTCACTGTAATTGTGAACTATTAGTTGTGTGTTTCTGTACGCTTTTTGTTTACTAAATATCAGTGGTGTATCAAAGTGACAATTAAACAAACACACTTATGGATAAAAGTGTTGTGAGAAAGAGGAATATCGATGTCACCGAAAAACGTTATGCAGGTGATTCAACAGCAATTGCCATATCGATACATACGTCAGGTACCATGGAGTTTTCACCGTCTTTGGACCGGAAACCTTACAACAGGTCAAGTATGGTCATATAGTATTGAAAATGGGATTTAATGCATGTGGTGTGGTGTTGATGACAGATCTATGCTTTTGTGTTTAATGTGTGGAGAAAAACTGGGTAATCTTTCCTAATGTGAAACAGGAAAACAATAAAACATAGACATTTAGAGATTCCTGATGAGGAAAAGTGAGTTAACTTATTTCACATTTGACCTGACATCAGGGACATTTATAAAGCTCACCACTCACATGTAATTCACTAAACACAAAAAATGCATTTGTAAATTTAACCATGGATTTTTTTCCACCGGAAGGTAAGTATGTTCGGGCCCAGCCAGTACTTGGATGGGAGGCCATCTAGAAAAAGTTTGGGTTGCTGCTGGAAGAGGTGTTGGAGAGGCCAATGGGGCTGCTTAGTTTGTTGTGTGAATGTGGATCCCAATGCTCCAGTGCAGTGACAGGGACACTGTACTGTGAAAATGGCGCCATCCTTCAGATGAGACGTAGAACTGAGGTCCTAACTGTGTTGTCATAAAAGATACCTGGGCATCCTTCATAGAGAGTAGTGTATGTCCCAATGTCCAGGCTAAATTGCCCACCACGGCCTTCTCATTCTGGTCCTCTAATCACATCTCTAAATGTGTATCTCTCTCATCACTTCACCACCTAAAAGCTAATGTATGGTGAGCATAATGGTGCAAAAATGGCTTCTGTCTCATCGACCAAGTGGATGAGTGGTGCACATTAGTGGTGGTTGTAATGACAAAAGAGCTATATAAGTGGAAAAAAAATGTATTATTTTATTATTATTCCCCTTCTAAAATGTACATTTGTCTTGTACATTGTATGTAAATGCACAGGCATTTTATTTATAAATTTTGAAAGCACTTGGTTGATCACCATGGAAGAAGTTTGGAAAGCCCTGATAATATCCGTTAGTACTACAGTGACACAAAGAGACATATTATTTACAAATTTCCATAAATGTAATCATCAGATTCTGAAAGCAAACCAAATAAGGATGAGACACATATCTAAATGAACATACTCATCTTCGCAAAACTGGATATAGTAACTAATACTATATTCTATATAATAACTAATTAATTGATAAATGTGTGCGAAATGAACCCGTTTTGGTTGGAGGCAGTGAGGTTGACTCTAAGGTTTGCAAATCTGAGTATGTTCCATTACATTCCCAGATTTGGGATCTTCATGCTCCCACTGACATTTTCTTCGTTCTAGCTATCGTAATTATGACTGTGAGCTAGAAGTGTGGACTGTGAAGATAAGCTGGGTGTTACTGGCTAAAAGCAGACTTAGTTCAAACATCTGTTTCTGGTTGTTGGAACCGTGACTCTCTATTATATAAAAAAAAATCCTGGAACGAGACATGACTTTTTCAGAGAGATAACTTTAAGTCCCGTGAGCCGAGACTTTGTGCCAAGAGATTTAATCATGTCCACGGTCCACTCACCTCTCATTCATGTGAATGCTATTGTCAAACACAGTTCCTGTGCTCTCAGCTCTTATAAATTTTTACGTTTTCCTCATTTTAATAGAAGACATAAAATCTATTCGTTTCCTTCGATGTAGTCCTTTTATGGACAAAAATTTTATACATTCTAGATAACGACTAAGCGACGAAGAAAGGGCAGCTCGTCAAAAACAGGCCTAAAAGCATTGGAGAGAAAAGAATTTAAAAAAAACAATAATAATCTAAGTGCAAATTCGGAAAATAAAAAAATTAATAATCAGCCCGGACCAAGTGGAATTGAAAACCTAACAGGTCCAAATGGGGGTGGAAATAAAAGACAAGAGTAGAAGACAAAGTAGAATGTCGTAAAGAGGTTCAAAAACGTTGGCGCAATACACATGCAGAGCAGGTTAGAGATTATGAAAGTGCTAGAATTTGAAATTCTAAAAAACTGAGAGTAAAGATCACATTAGCACAAATAAACAGAAATTGCTACTCAGTGAAATAATGGAACAGCGAAAAGAGATCAAATATATGGACATAGATGATATGACAGAAGTATGTAGATATTGTTCTGCTTTAAAGTTTAAGTCGGAGTCTTGTAGATCATCTAATTTGTGCTGCCATCAGGGCAAAAGTAGTGTTTCTTCCCAATGAATAGGCTTATCTGGGAGCAATAAAAGATTTGTTATTTGGTGAAAGGGAACTCCACAAACACTACATGCAAAATATCAGAATCTACAATAATCTGCGCTCGCATCATTCAATGCTCAAAACGTAGATTTACATGATTCAGGACCATACACTACAAGAATCTGTGGTCCTGCAACAACTAAAGTTACTACAAGTTTAATTTCAAAGAAACCACAGTTCTGATGCATCATAGAATCAAAAGAGTTAAACGACCGGACGTATTAGAAATTCTACAGCCAATAATGGGTACAAATCCATACGTTCAAAAGTATTGCACTTTAAACGAAATTTATCTGAAACACAAGGACAAAGAAGTTTTCTTGGATTTCTATATGAATCTGAAAGGTCACTCTCGCATATATAATAAACCAATATGTGATGAATTGTCAGAGATAACAGTTTCGAAAGACAGAGATATCAAAGACAGAGTTGATATTCGTGTTTATCCAAAAGCACAGCACAATTCTTCGCAAGCAGCAGATCCTGGAAATGACTATAGCGATGGCCCGGACGAGGGTTGGTGAGCAAAGCGAGCAGGGGGCAGTGCCCCTTAGTAAGTTCACTATATTAGAAAATCACTTCATCTGTATTTCTGCACAACTAATTGCATCGTGTTGTCAGGTCTTGGTAGGTTGAAAAGGATGTCCTGTGCTCTGTGGATCTATGCACAGCATAGATGCTACCACCACCAGGCTTACTGGTGGGGATGGTGTGTCTTTGTCTTACTCTAAGCATGGCGTTTAGTCTGATGGCCAAAAACTTACAGAATCTTAGAACCTTCTTCTGGCTGCCATTTTCCTTCTGTGATATCACATGTGTGTTTTTTTACCAGTGGCTTTCTCTTTGCCACTCTCCCATAAAGCTGTGACTGGTGAAACACGTGGGCACAGTCTGCACAGTCTCCCCAATCTCAGCCTCCATGGCTTCTTATCTCCTTCAGAGTTCTCATAGGTTCTTGTTGGCATCCATCATTTGTCTTTTTCCTATTTTGTGATCACTCAATTTTTGCAGATGGCCTGCTCTAATCAGATTTACAGATTTCCAACTGATTTAACTGGATATTTTTTGACTTGGATCATTTCTTGTCTCTGTCTCCTGACTTGTATTTTTCCATCACCTTTTCAGAGAGTTTCTAGGACTGTTCCTTTGTGTTTACTCTGAAGGTTAGACCACCATACTGACTCACCACAAGTTGACCCTTCCAGATAAGGTAATTTAAACCTCAATTAACTGAAACCTCAGACAGATGACCTCCATTGAAATAATTATAGGACTTCTAAAACCGATTGGCTGCAGCAGTGATGATTTAGGGGTGTCTGATTAGAGTGGGGAAACACTCAGTGATAAAAAATGTTATATTTATAAGTTATTTAAGAGTCTTGTCCTGTTGATCTGTGTCTGAAGAGATGAATTAACTGTTTTTAACACTGCCTTTCTCTTTGACCTTCTCACATTAAATGGCACCTGTAGTTGTCTGTCTGTAGATGTACCTGTTATGGTCATGCAAATACAGAAAGTACAATTGATCATCAATGGTTTTCCATCTCCCAAAACTACAACAGGTTTCTCTGTCTTTAACCTTCTCTCCATAGATCCTGGACTCTCCTTCATACCCAAGGGAGCCATTTCCCAAATCACCTCTTATCATTTATACCTCTTCTTGTTTTTTTTTTCAATTGTGGGCAACCTTTAGAGAGGAAAACTCATGTTGGAGCTTTGAGAACGATGTGAAATAAGGCAGCTGTTTTTGTAAAAATCACCAGAAGAAATTGGACCGGTGATGTCACTGGTCTAGTATTGTGCTGCTGGTGGAAGAAGTCAAACCCCAAGAATCAAATGACGGCATTGCCAGTTTAGCCAGCCAATCCCCTTAACTTCCGTCAACTATACAACAGTAAGTAGCTGATAAATACAAAAATGTTCAATCTTGACTCCAGCTTATAAAGGAAATTACCAAAAATATTTATTTAGTAAGTCAATAATTACTTCAGAACAGATTTTTAGTCTAAAATTGAAACAAATGTCAGTGGTTTCCTCATACGAGGTGTGGCAGAAAAGTAATGAGACTGATTTTTTATTTACCAAAGTTTTTATTTTTTTCAAACATCAATGTTATCCCCTTCAAAGTAGTTCCCTTGGGCAGCTCACACCAATGGAGACGTTGTTCCCACTGTTGGTAGCAGTGCTGGAAGTCTTCAACCGGTATGGTCTTCCAGCATGTCCGTTACACTCTTTTGGATGTTTTCTAAAGTCCCGAAATGACGTCCTTTGAGGACATTTTTCAGTTTAGGAAAAAGGAAAAAGTCACACGGACTGAGGTCAGGTGAATAAGGGGGCTGGGGAACCACAGGAATGCGTTTTTTTCGATTGTCCTTCTGCTCAATTGTGAGGTTTTTCGGCACCATTTTGGCACAGACCTTTCGCATGTGCAAATGTTCAGTCAAAATTTGATGAACGGTAAATCTGTTCAAATTTAATTGTTCACTCAACATTCTCAATGTTAAACGACGGTCTGATCTCACAAGAGTGTTCACACGTTCGATGTTTTCATTGGTTTTCGAAGTTGAAGGCCTTCCTGAAAAACTTGAGCTCGGGATAAAGAATGTTCCCCACAGGCCTGTTTTAACTTTTCAAAGTCACACTTGTCGATTCTCCAAGCTTAACACAAAATTTAATGGCACAACGTTGCTCCAAATTCCGCTGTTCCATTTTGCGTGACGCACAACCAAAAACGTAACTTCGCTAATAGCAGTCACAAAAATCACGTAGTTAACAGAAGGAGTTGAAAATCGCACTGAGCTATGGGAGGGTACTGATACACGTGCTCTATCAAGGACAACAGCGCAGCGTTGCCAGATCGCTTGCAGTGTTGCCAGTCTCATTACTTTTCTGCCACACCTCGTACAGGTGACACAAGTTGCTACGGTGTTGCCTGGTTGGCAGGGTCACAACCAGAGACAAATGCTAGCCAGATTTCCATGAATGAACGTCTCTCCTACGCAGCAGATATAGGGAATCCCCCAATGAAACAAGCAATGCACTTCCTTTTTGTAATGCCACAAATGCTTTTTACTTATAGATGCTGCCCTGTTTGTCTTCAACACATCATCAACATATAAGTGACATTGATTCAATGTTGCTTAACAATAAAAGGTGAACACTTTTTACAAGCACTGTAATTATTGAAGAGGTCTTCTAGGATTAGTTCAGAGGCATCAATGTAGGCCCATCACACATGTGGTCATGATGACATCATGTGAGATTAACTGGCCAGTTTTCTTTCTTTCTCTGCACGTACACAGACATGGAACATTCCTGTTAGGTCCACGCATGGAAACTATTGGATCAAGTTTATTGAAATTCTTGATTCAGCTTTTGTCACAGATATCCTCCATCCGACAGTTTAACATAAATGTTTTACTTATTTTAGATGCTATTAGCATTCCAGTGCCTTTGTGACCCCATGGTAGCACTGTCACCATATCTTTTGTCACATGAGTGCATAGGAAACAACTTAAAGGCTTGGGTGATGTTAATTCTCCACCAAGACAGGAGATGGCACTGTATAATAACAATCTCTCTTCTTCTACCTCTGCAGAAAAGAAGACTGACACCTTTCCACCTGTGACATACGGTAACCTCCAGGGCCATTCACCTATACCTGCCTCTTCCTCCCAGAATGCCAGAAATTCGGAAGAGCCGCCATCTTAAGACAAAAGTCAGAGGACGACTCATGGTGTGCATTTACACGCCTTTCTTTTGCTTTTAATACAGTTACACAGGGTTGGCCACAAAGGTGCCCCAAATCTTTGACGTTGTCCTTTTCATCTTTTACACTTTTTCAAAGCAGTTTTGAGGATCACCCAGACTACTATGTGCTCTTTGAGGAAGGAGGGAGCAAAAGATTTGCTGTCCAAAATGAGGACTGCTCAGCCAGAACAGAAGCATGTCAGCTGAGCAATGGATCCTCGGCAAGTAATAAAGCTGATATTTACTGGCTTGGCAGCTCAGGCTTGCGTGAAGAGGACATCGCTTTGTCATGGGCATGGTAGACAGCTTCCCACTGAGCCTGTGCTCCTTGGCTGCCTCCTCAATACCTGACATAGTATTTATAACCAACTTGGCCTCAAACCAGTCAAGCATCAGTGCCTCGCGGTAGCCGGCCAACATTTTCTGATCTCATAATGAAAAAGATGTGTGGCCCCTGTCTCAGTTTTTAATGAAGCATCGACTGCAAGATATAGAAAATGAGAGGTAAAAGCTTCACTTTGTTAATAAATGACCACATTTGTCTGAACATGCTGCCAGCCCATTAGATATATCCCCCTCAAACAGTGATGGAAACCTGCACAAAGGTTTTAGCCTCGGAGAAGAACAGTTGTCTCCAAATTCTGAAGTTCATATCTCAGCATCTGATTAAATCTGCCCCTGTAAAGAGCAAAATGATGACACTTTGTTCTGACTGTAAAAAAAAAAAAATGGTCACCATAATACTGCCTTCTGGCTGACTACTGCCCACCTAAAGCTGGGAGATGGAGGATTCCCCCCTGAATCAGAGATTTACTTAAAACTTCTATTGTAATTGATTTCGTTATCTCTCCGGGCCAAGGAAACCTTTCAAAATCAAGCTGCTTGGTATTCCGCTAACACAATGCCACGCTTCTGAATGCAAACTCTTTCAAAGAAGACACAGCACTAGCTGAAACTTCTATTTGCAAGCGCCTACCTGATACCTGACCCCGGCTCCGAACCATTTGCCACTCTGTGCCACTCTCTCTTAAATAAAATTCAGCCTACTAGATAAGTTGTTTAGAGCATTCATCACCACTTACTAATAGAGTCCCGCTTGTCATTGCCCACCCCATCAACATTTGTGCTGCAATGACAGCTCCAGATATAATAGATGCCAGAAGATGGCTCACTTTGTCATTTCAACAGTAGGCTGTGTAGCACTAGAGCTCTGCTTATGCCACGGCTTGTTTTAAGGCTCTGCGGCTCATTCATTATTTATTATCAGTGCTTCAAATGTGGAATGTGGAAAAATGTACATCAGCCATGCTTTATATTTTTATAGCCCTTTTAAAGCGAGAACAGGGAAAGTTACATATAATTGTAATATGCAAGGGGTGCCTCTCAGCCAAAAGCTAAATATTGTGCCCCAAGTATTAATGAAATCAGCAAAAATATTCACAAGTGGTGAAGTGTCTTTTATGGGGAGTAATGCCATGAAGTACTTTGCAGAGCTGAATTCCATTTTGGCATCTGTATATGTAGCAAAGTGTAACCTGCCTTTTGTCACTTTTTGTAGTTTTTAGTTATCGGTTGTTTGTGTAAATAGTTAGTAGCATATCGATCATATGTTATAGTTACGGGCGGCAATTAATGCGACACTCTGCAGACCGCATGCACCAGGCTTCTCTGGTATGCTGTAGGGGTGAGACGTATTTTCTTATTTTGTTTTATTTTATTTGACATGTATATTATTTGGAAACACTCCTGTTTGTAATAATTTTTTTTCCAACAAATTCTTACATGTAGTTTTGTATGTTTAATTTTTAAAAATGAAAAAGTTAGCATTGATTCTCTTAGCGTGGTGCCACGGCATTAATTGTAATTCAGTGTGGCGTACAAAATGGTCATGTGTATATTTTGTGCTTCATTTTTTATATTTTAATTCTTATATTTATTTTGTTTGTAGTAATTAGTAATCAGTTTGATCAATTATTTAATAGGCATTGGGAAGAAGCTGAGTGTGTGACGCCTTGTTCTCTTCTCTTTTTTTTTGTTTCTAGAAAGGTATGCTACTTTATTATTTGTTAAGAAGATAAGAGTATGAAGTTGGAATATTTTCATTGTGCAAGGCAATGTAAATTGTAAATAGTTTTTCCTGGTGAAATGTGAATGATATAATGTAAATAGTTCTACACATAATACTTTTAGTATATTACTAAGGGGCTTACCCCCTGCTCACTTAGCTCGCCAACACCCCAGACCTGCGCTACGTGCCAGCCACTTCGCGTCTCTGCCTCTCAGGTTGTGAAGAGGGGGGCTGAATGCACACTAAGGAGATGCTGTCGCTCCTCCAAAACCCCCTCTTAAACGGTAATACAATGGGAAACAAATAGTTATTTTTTACCTCCTCTTTGCTCGATCAGCTGCTGCTGCTGTTGTGCTGCATGATCTTCATCTCATGCGGCGCTTCAAACATTTAAAAGCCTCCGCAGCAGCTGTCTTTGTCATTTACTCTTTGTCTTTTATTTCCAGCCCCGGGCGTGGTTAAATCTGTTGGCACAAAGTCTCTTCTCACAGGACGTGAGTTCTTCATATTTTAGTTTATAATTTGAAAATGGATTAAGAATCTGAAAATCTACCAACATCACATTAAAGTTCGACAAATTCTAAAAAGAATGATACCAAACATATATATGTAGGTTTTAAAATAAGCCTGATTTAAAATGTGACAAAAAAAGTGACATAAAAAGGTCACATAAAATCGTTGCACAAAATCGTTGCACTTCTAAACTTAGGATTTTATACATAGAGAGTAGATGAAAAAAGGGAGATGCATGGGGGATGCCGTAGGAGCTTTGGGGAGAAGCTGTTTGTATGACGCCCTGTTCTTTTGGTTTTATTTTTTTGTTTGTTTGTTTCTGGAAAGGGAAAGAAAAAAAACGTCTGTTTCGCCTCAACATGCCTCTGAGGAGACTTCTTTCCGACACGACTTAGAGTAAGACAGATTCCAATCGGTTATATACACTTGCCCAAGAAGGCCAAGAAATGTCCAAAGCATGAAAAAAATGGCTTCATGAAACCAACACCAAAAAAAGGGATAACTAAAGGGAGAGCACAAAGCAGTAGACTAAAAAATAAATGTGAATAAAGTTCTGCTCCCCCACTTGATAGCCTGAAGTTTCTGAAGTTTCTGGGATATTGCCCCTGGGTTTCCATCTCCCAAAACTACAACAGGCTTCTCTGTCTTTGACCTTCTCTCCATAGATCCTGGAATCTCCTTCATACCCAAGGGAGCCATTTCCCAAATCACCTCTTATCATTTATACCTCTTGTTGTTTTTTTTTCCAATGTGGGCAACCTTTAGAGGGGAAACTCATGTTGGTGCTTTGAAAACGATGTGAAATAAGGCAGCCGTTTTCCAAAAAATCACCTGAAGAAATTGGACTGTTGATGTCAATGTCAAATTTATTTATATAGCACATTTAAAACAACATAGGAATACTGTGGCCAAAGTGCTTTACAATAATAGAATAAAAGAAAAACATACAATTAACATGAATAACGTAATTAGAAATAAAATAAATGAACATAAATAAAATAAATAATAAATAGAAGTAATGTTACATAATCACAATGAAGAAACCCATCAGTGTTACTGAAGGTCACGGAATGCAAGTGATTAGAAATGAGTCTTTAATCTCGTTTTGAACAGTTCAATTGTAGACGACTCCTTTATGTGACGAGGTAAAGAGTTCCAGAGGCGAGGAGCAGCAGCTGTAGAAGCCTTGTCTGTCCCCCTTAGTTTTGCACTTGGTTTGAGGGACAACAAGAGACAACTGACCAGAAGATCTAAGCACTCTGGATGGCTGGTGTAAAACACACAATTCGGATAAATAGGCAGGAGCAAGCCCATGTGAAGATTTAAAACCTAGCAACAAGATTTTAAAATCAATTTGAAAACTGACAGGCAGCCAGTATAAAGAAGCTAATATTGGAGAAACAGAATCAGACTTTCTTGCCCCAACCAGAAAGCGAGCGGCAACATTTTGGATCAACGGCAACCTGCATATCAGGGATTTGCAAATCCCAGAATACAGAGAGTTGCAGTAATCAAGGCGAGAAAAGATAAAAGCATGAGTAGCTTTCTCAAGATCCCTAGAAGATAAAAAAAGGCTTGATCTTACTTAATAGACGAAGCTGGAAAAAGCAACTCTTGACTACAGAATTTACTTGTTTCTCAAAAGAGAGGTTACTGTCAAAGATAACACCAAGACTGCGGACTTGAGGTTTGCAAAAGATAGAGAAAGAGCCGAGAAGTCCAAGACCAATTTGGGCTTTAGCTGGTGGACCCACTATAAGCACCTCCGTTTTAATTTGATTCAGGTCAAGAGAATTACTAGCCATCCAGGATCTTAGTTCAGAAAGATAGTTGTGCAGTTGATTTATTGCAGAGCTGCAGACAAGAATATAAACCTGAGTATCATCAGCAGAGCAGTGAAAAGAAATATTAAATTTCCTAAAAATAGCTCCAATAGGGTGAAGGTATATAGAGAATAAGATAGGACCCAAAATGGATCCCTGAGGAACACCACATTTAGGAGGAGCAGTAGAGGAAAAAAGGAATTTAAGGTCACTAAAAAGTGTCTACCAATTAGATATGACCTGAACCAGTTAAGAGCAGCCCCTTTAAGCCTAACAAGATGTTCGAGCCGCATCAGCAATAACTCATGGTCAATGGTGTCAAAGGCAGCGGACATGTCAAGGAGAAGGACTGCAGCGCCACCTGAGTCAGTAATAATAGAGATGTCATTGAATACTTTAAGGAGGGCCGTCTCAACACCATGATAACGCCTAAAGCCAGATTGGTAGATCTCAAATAAATTATTGGAGTTAAGGTGATCAACCAATTGATTATAAATAATTCTTTCTAATATTTTAGCCGGAAATGGCAATTGGGAAATCGGGCGAAAATTGGCTAAAACTCCAGGATCTAATTCTGCCTTTTTTAGACAGGGACGTACCGCAGCATGTTTAAAAAATGAGGGCACAACTCCCTCACTAATAGAACCATTGATAATGGCTAGTAAAGATGGACCCAAAACATCAAAGGCTTCCACTACGAGGTGTGGTGGTACAATATCAAGAGGACTGAGAGCTGGTTTAAGGGTTGTAAGATATGGCCGGCTATGTACCCCGGCCAATACCCCCAAGCCGCCAGGTGGAGCCCTCCTTGCAGCATGGAGGTTCCCAGAAGACCAGCAGGGCATCATGGACAATGGTGTTTTTATGCACCGCCCTGCTGGATGCCATGGGGGCCATGAGAGGGAGCTGCAGGGAGGACCGAAGAGTTCTTTGTACCTTATGACCCGGAAGTTCGTCATAGGAAGAGTGACGGGCTTCCGGGTTGAAAAGAAAGGGACTATTTACCCTGACCCAGAAGGAATAAGGACTTGTGGACTGTTGGGCAG
>JANRMT010049829.1:38721177-38750335 GCA_026402145.1 Polypterus bichir lapradei
TAATAATTCCAAAACTCTTTGCTTTTAATATAAAGCTGTAGTGCAGACTTTCAACATAAGATATGAGTACAAATTTCAGTCTACAGGTTATTTGATTTTTGACCTTGACCTTCCTGGGCTGACCTTTGACCTTGGAGGTCAATCTTCACCCCGAAAGCGAATAGTAGACGTCACGTAGTATATGTGTACAAAATTTCAGGTCAATAGTTCAAACGGTTTGCGAGCTACAGGTGATTTAAAATCCTGGGCAGACAAACGGACATCCACGGTAGCATATTATACAAGACTACTGAAATATAGTCTTATAGAGATATCATGTAATTGATAGGAACTATTCTGGGCATCTCTCTCTTCGGAGGTTTCGTTTTGCCAACATGCTGGCCTCGCTTGTGTATCCTCGGAGGTGAAGCCCTAACCCCCGACTCCACCTCTCACTTCAGACAGACAGACAGACACACACACTTCCACACATAGACATTTATATATAAGAAGATACACCATATATGTATATGCATATGTATATTTGTTGCTGAATATATTTAATCTATTTGGACATTTTTCTGGTATATTATTAATATTTGGTAATCAGGGTATCCGTCTGTCATTTTAAAAGCATGGCATAGTTTGTCTATATTGTTGTTCTTCCTCCTGCCAGTTAGTTGTAGTTGTCCTTAAACTTACGTAATGCAGAACTTCATGATTCTGGGTAAGCTCTCCTTAGGAACAGCTGACGCAATTGTTCTAAAATGACGGCACCCATAACTTATTTAAAACCACAGCTAGAGGAAAAAACAAATATTACATTCAAATTCCTTGGGAAAAAAAAAACACATACTGCATAATTTCAAAAAATACCCTTTAAGGAATACAAAAAAAAAAAAAACAAAGAAAAATGCTAATTATAACACTTAGTAACTACTGTAGGCTTCTTAGACAGATGCTCCTACTAAAGGGACTTGTAACATTTTAGAACCAAGTTATTAATTTTAGAGACTAACCTCACACTCCGAGTGGTGGCACTCAAGCTCTGTGATCCCGGACCCTCACCATTTCCCACACATCGCTGGTCCAAATTGCATGCTCTGCCTGAATATGTCAAACCCGAACTCTGAATAGCCGGCACAGTTGGTTAACTTAACAGCCTCATTTCCAGAAAATACACTTACATATAAGTAGACAAAAAAGAATACAACACATATGGTATTCTTATATACTTTACACCAGGGTGCAAAGTAATTTAACATTAGATCTACAACATTAATCTACAAATTAGATTCAATTTAGTCCCACAATGAAAAAAAAGAAAGGCTACACTCTTAAAAATAAAGGTATCAGTGAGGTTCTTCAGAGCAATGCCATATGGGAACAACCCAAAAGAGCGATCCACATGAAGGTTCTAGAAGGATCCCTTTGTTTATTTAGATCAGTAACAGGCCCCATAAATTACCATGAATAGATGATAACAGATTTGTGAAATTTAACAATGGTCTTTCACGGCCTACACTCACACAGGCACAGGTTGGGTTTTCATAATCTGTTGTATCCTGCTCAGTCACCTACTATACATTAAAGATTCCAGTTTTGCCCACATATCTCTCAAAGCCCAAAGAACCAACTTATTATGAAAGACCCCTTCCCAGAATGAAACGGTTCTTTGTCAAGCAAAGGTTCTATGAGGAACAATACAACCCCTCAAAGTGTCATTTAGGAATCACCATTTTTAAGAGTGTGGAGTGACAGTGTTGAGACTGAAAAGAAATAAAATAGAACATGTTAACATATAAAGCAGAGGAAAGAGGGAAAGACAAAACCAAAGTGAAGGATAAAAGACCAGACGGTGGAAGAGATTAAAAGGTTAGCCAGCCATTTATTGCTGAGGAAATGTGTGATCCAAGTCGAAAAATGAGCTTAGCATCTCCTCTTCTTTGTCGTTGAAAGCCTGAATGTTAGGGGTGGTGGGGGATTACTTTGAAAAATTAGTGTGGACAGTGAAACTGTTGTCCTGCTACAAGGGCCGTCATCCCACCAAGAGATGAGATGCTTTTTCTCAAAAAGGATGTATTCAAGTATCCACCATATGTGCAGATTTTATTCTTTTCAGGACACACCTCTTGTAGTTTTGTATCTGAATTTCCTATTCCAGACAATGGGTGGGTGAAAACCTGTAACACACTAGACATGGAGAAAGCGCTGGAACAGTAACTCACAAATGTATTGAGGCTGGACGCTGTCATCTTCCCAAATTCTCATTTCATTTTCTGACTGCACTTTCAGTCATCAGGTGCTTCAGAAATGACAGACATTTTCTGTGTTGCCAGCCAAGGGAAGTCAAGCGATTCTGTGAAATGAATATAATGCCCTTTTATTTCACATTGCACATATTTTGTATTGAACAGTATATTGATTATAACCATCTATCCTTCAGTTTTCTAACTCACTTATCCAGCTTAAGGTCATGGGGACAGCCTTGCAGCTGTAATGTTACTGTAAATTATGAGGTCAATTCACCTAAGAAGTAATTGTTGGTGCTTTTGATAGTGACAGCGTGTGCTCTTTGCCAGTGCAATTGAATCGCTTGTGTATAGCATCTTTATAATCAATAAAACATAATTAACAATGGTGAGAATCAGTAGGTAGAGCGTGTAGCACCATCGGCATCTACTATAATGGTGAAAAATAACTGAGGATTGAAATGTAAACAGCACACCCAAGAATACACAGAGACCTGCTAAAATGTACGTGAAACGTGAGACAAAAGGCTGCCTGATGTAGCACCCAAGCCTACAATCCACAAATGAAATGGCAATCCTTATATCTTCATAGGGCTCATGGACGACACTTTGGATTTCACAAGTTTGTGTCTTGTTCGTATTTTCCCAAGCAGCGAATAACAAAGCTAAGCGACATCCAGAAAGCGATGTGCAACATGTGGACATGAATGCAAAGAGTGTATAATTCAGGGGTCTTCAACTCCAGTCCTTGAGGGCCGTGGTGGCAGCAGGTTTCATTCTAACCCTTTTCTTAATTAGTGACCTGTTTTTGCTGCTAATTAACTCCTTTTCCATTCCTTTGACTTGATTGTTTTTTAAGATTTGTTTACCTGAATTTCTTCATCGTTCTTCTGAATTGCTTCATTTCTTTCCTTAAATGGCACCCAAAGAGAAATGAAAGAAGAAGTGAGGGAGCCAACAGAAGACCAACTCAGTCAGGGCCTCAAACTCCAACCAGTTGCTTAATTAGGCTCTGATTCTTGTCATTAATCAAACCAATTCTTTAATTCCATGGCTTGTTGCTGCTCTCATTGTGCAACAGCAGACATTTCCGAAGTTGTTGATTTTTCTTTTTTCTAAGAGCGATGTTAAAATGTTTTGTGGACCTGAGCAGATCGACATTCCTGAGACCTTCACTTTTCTTTATTTTTCGATTTTGTATGATGGACACCAGTTGTTTTGGCTCATTTTGTATCTCATTATTGTTTGGCTGCTAATTAAGGAAAAAAACAATTAAGGGGTCTGAGTCTTCAAGAGCGAGTCAATTCAAATTCATTCAAAAGAAGTTAATTAGCAGCAAAAACAGGTCACTAATTAAGAAAAGGGTTAGAATGAAAACCTGCAGCCACTGGGGTCCTCCAGGACCGGAGTTGAGGACCCCTGGTATAAACAGTAATAAACACAGAGTAGAGATGACAACACACATAAAAAATGGAGATTTAAGGCTGATGCAGACAACACACACGTGCTCATGGGAGGCAACTAAAGGGCTTGAATGAGAATAATTCCGAACCAGACCAGGAGGTGGCAGAGTGCACTGACTCTTTTTCTCGCCTTTCTGCAGATCATTCATGGGGAATTCCGCCTGGTCTTGATGACATCAATTGTGGTTCCGACCCCTTTGACATTACTTCCGGGTCCGAGCCTATGGATGAAGACCCTTCCGGTTCTGACCCCTTTGAGGTCACTTCCTATAGTGGCCTTTAAAAGCCTCCACCTTTCCTCTATCCCCTCAGCTCTGTTTGGGACTTTGATCTGCACACTTCAGTACAGTAATCCCTCCTCGATCGCGGGGGTTGCGTTCCAGAACCCCCTGCGAAAGGTGAAAATCCGCGAAGTAGAAACCATATGTTTGTATGGTTATTTTTATATATTTTAAGCCCTTATAAACTCTCCCACACTATTATAAACATTTCCCGCACAGTTATACAGCATAAACCCTTTGTATTCTCTTAGATATTAGGTAAGATTTGTTGAAATTATGTATGTAAACACACTGTTTATATACAGTAAAACCTAAATATTATTTTAAAGATATCGAGTGTCTCTGATATCACGTATGTTACAGCCATTACGACAGACAGGCCACCAGCAATAAATAAGTACAATGCAAGAAAAATAGTATACAGTAAATGTTTGTACAGTGACACTAAACGTACGTACATGTACTAAGTACTGTAAGTAGAAAATTAATTATGGTTACTCACCAACAATGACATGATGACTTGTCTGATAACGATGAATTTAATTTTACTGCACAACAAAGGAGAGCGTTACAGCCCTTCTAAAGGAGCCTCTTCAGGCGACTGTGTAGCACTGCTGTTGTTCTTCTTCCGGCAGTCTTTAATCCAAATCCCTAAAGCAGATTGCATCCAGACTACTGCCTTATTACATCCACTTACAACTCGTTTTGCACCCTGGTTAAAAGGGCACTGCGACCGTAGATCTTATATTCTTTTCCACCTTTTTAAATAAAAAGAATCGTAGCCTCATTGATGCCGTAATGGCGTCCTACAGCGGTGTAGCTTTACCCTTTCATCAACATATCCAAAACTTTTACCTTTTCGGCAATCGTTAGCATCTTCTGTTGGCGCTTGGGCACGGCCCCTGAAACAGTAGCAGGAGCAGATCATTTTGGAGCCATAATGAAGGGCTTGACTCTGCACAAAGAAACACAAAAGAGCCAAAAGTTAACTCTTTACACAGCGAAACACGTTGATGCTGAATGAGCGAGATGAGACTTCCTGGTTAACGCAGCGGAATCAAATTCAGCGATCCGTCGCTGAGCCAATCAGCACACAGGAACATAATTGCATGCTCTGATTGGGTAGCTTCTCAGCCATCCGCCAATAGCATCCCTTGTATGAAATCAACTCAGCAAACCAACTGAGGAAGCATATACCAGAAGTAAAAGACCTATTATCCACAAAAACCCACGAAGCAGTGAAAAATCTGCGTTATATATTTAGATATGCCTACATATAAAATCCGCGATAGAGTGAAGCCGCGAAAGTCGAAGCATGATACAGCGAGGGATTACTGTACATCAATTTATTCAATTTTGCAGCCAGGAAACAATATACAGGTGGCTGCCCCAAACCTTGCTATGGCTCTTTGTCAAGTTTGTGACAGTGTTTATAACCGAATTACTGCGTTAATTTCTGTGCTACATTTTGGATGACAAGCATGTGTGCCATTTCCTTCATCTCCGTCACTAGGCTAACTTTAGATATTTTTGTTACTTATTCATCATCACCAATTTTTAGACATGGCCACATATTTGTGTGAATCGAGATCAAAACTTAAACATCTTCGTACAGAAAAGTGAGGAAAACTAATTCCCCAAGAAAACAAAATATTATCTTTAAGGAAGAATTTTCTGCATAAATATGTTATGTAATTCAATAAGGAGTTACATAACCATACAAGCAGATATACAACAAGCTTTTAAGAATTCATGGATGAGTAGAAGTACGCATATTAAGTGTACCAGTTATTCATCTACTTTCTCATCCTCCTTTTGTGCTCTGCACTCGTCCGATATTACAGCCTACTGTAAGGGAAGCAGATGTGTTGTTATGGCTCATTAATATATCTGCACATGCCATAAAGAGTTAAAATAACCAATAGTCAATAATTAGAATAATCTTTAAGCAAAAGGGAGAATGATATTAGTGGATTTGCCTGTCCAGATGTCTGTGTATTGTCTATGGCAGGAGTCCCCAACTCCAGTCTTGGAGGGCCGCAGTGGCTGCAGGTTTTCATTCTAACCCTTTTCTTAATTAGTGACCTGTTTTTGCTGCTAATTAACTTCTTTTGAATTAATTTTAATTGATTTTTTTAAGATTTGTTCCCCTGAATTGCTTCTTTTCTTTCCTTAAATGGCACCCAAACAGAAGTGAATTGTGAAGTGAGTGAGCCAACAGAAGGCCAACTAAGTCAGGGTCTGAAACTCCAACTAATTTCAATCCAACCAGTTGCTGAATTAGACTCCGATTCTTCTTGTTAATTAAACTTGTTCTTTAATTCCATGGCTTGTTGCTGCTCTCACTATGCAATAGGAGACATTTCTGAATTGTTGATTTTCTCTTTTCTAAGAGCACTGGTCAAATGTTTTCGGGACCTGAGTAGATCAGCATTCCTGAGACCTTCACCTTTCTTTATTTCCAGATATTGTATGATGGACAATGTTGGTCATGTTTTGCTGGTCATGTTTTGCTTTATTTAGTATCTTGTTATTGTTTGGCTGCTAATTAAGGAAAAAGAAACAATTAAGAGCAAGTCAAATAAAATGAATTCAAAAGACGTTAATTAGCAACAAAAACAGGTCACTAATTAAGAAAACCTGCAATCACTGCGGCCCTCCAGGACCGGAGTTGGTGACCCCTGGTCTATAGTAACAGTCAGGATGGCATCAACATTCATTTTTTACACTAAATCTGCATTTCTTCAAAACAAGTCTGTTGCATCTGAGATGGTCTATGAGTGGCTCGTTTTCCCCTGAAATACAAAGGAAAGCAACTTTAATGTCTTCAGACAGCAGCGATGAATGGAAGCTCCTCAAATTGCAGTTATGACGTGTGCTCGTAAGACTAGAATAATTTCTCCCAATTGTGTCTTATTCTTGTGGCAATCATTAACAGGGCAATGCTGGGGTCTTGAAAGGAAAAACTTTATTGTTTGTATGGCGTTTGGGCTGTGTTTCATTGTTTTAATGCTTGTTGGATTAAAAAAATCCGTTATTTGAACCAGTGACTGTTTCGGACATTATTGGGTCTGGGATTTGGGGCTCAGTGGTGCACCTTCCTTGTTACACCAAATTTATTACAAAATACATTTGCTTTGCACAAATACAGTGCATTGCCGCACCCACCACACAACAAACCAACTCAGAATCCAGATTAGGACCCGAGTGCAGCCATGCAATGGGTGATACCTCAGCACCCACTAGTTTAGATGGAGTGGAAGAGTGGGAGGTATTTTATGGTGGCTGGAGTGCCAATTCTGCCACCAACCCCCAGGTTTTGTCCTGCAGGTTGGAGGGCCTGTATGCAGGGATGGATGCAGATTAACGTCATACCCAGGACTGGACCCGGGACTGTATCAGTGTGTGCACAAATGGACCAGCTGGCATGAATTTCAGTTTTAAACCAAATTTTCTACATATTTAATCTATATCAAAAATAGTTTGTATAGTCCACAACAACAGTTTATTTCTTGCATAGCCCAAGATAATACAAGGAATGCCTCAATGGGCTTTAACAGGCCCTGTTTTTTGACAGCACCAAAGACTTGACCCCCTAAGAAGACAAGAAAAACTCCCAAAAAAACCTTTTAGGAAAAAAAAAATTAAAGGGAGCCCCCCTTCTAGATAGGCTGAGTGTGAAATGTGTGTCAAAAAACGGGGTAAATACAACGCACAAAAACAGAACACAAGTGATCCTCTGCTCAGAACTAGATGGCTAACCTATCATGGCCTCCTCAATAATACAATACAACAGTACAAACTACATTTTCCTTGCATGGTGCTCCTCACTAAGTGCAAGCGTAGAGTGTTGTGACAACTCTGAAGGCAAGATGTACGAATAGATGATATCACTCACTATACAGAGAACTATCACATATGAGGTTACAGAGTTTTACAGATATATCAGAAACAAAGTAGAAACTCATTAAGATAAATTACAAACAACAACATCTGTCCATCAGCTAAATGTAGAAAAGGAGACAAGCCAGACACAGTCAGAGTCCAGGAGACCTCGGCCAACAAGCCACCTGCCCCCTACTGGCCATTCTATAGCTGAATCAGTGCTGGGCTGGCCAATCTGATGAAAGGACGTTCTAGCAGATGATTCCTGTGCTCCTTTAACTGAGATGACTTTTCCATAGACAGGCAAACAACTTGGCAGAAGAGCAGTGGCACCAAGTGTCAAAGTATCACATGAGGATACTGAGAAACAGAGAAACAGAAGAGGGTTAGTAACAGTTTATAAATATCATATTACTTTTAGTTTAGTATTAATGACAAACAACAGAGATGCAGTTTGTGCGGATAGATAGATAGATAGATAGATAGATAGATAGATAGATAGATAGATAGATAGATAGATAGATAGATAGATAGATAGATACTTTATTAATCCCAAGGGGAAATTCACATAATCCAGCAGCAGTATACTGATACAAAAAAACAAAATTAAATTAAAGAGTAATAAAAATGCATTTAAAAGCAGACAATAACTTTGAGTAATGTTAGCATTTACTCCACCGGGTGGAATTGAAGAGTCGCATAGTGTGGCGGAGGAACGATCTCCTCAGTCTGTCAGTGGAGCAGGACGGTGACAGCAGTCTGTAACTGAAGCTGCTCCTCTGTCTGGAGATGACACTGTTCAGTGGATGCAGTGGATTCTCCATGATTGACAGGAGTTTGCTCAGCGCCCATCACTCTGCCACAGATGTCAAACTGTCCAGCTTCATTCCTACAATACAGCCTGCCTTCCTAACAAGTTTGTCCAGGCGTGAGACATCCTTCTTCTTTATGCTGCCTCCCCAGCACACTACCGCATAGAAGAGGGCACTCGCCACAACCGTCTGGTAGAACATCTGCAGCATCTTATTGCAGATGTTGAAGGACGCCAACCTTCTAAGAAAGTATAGTCGGCTCTGTCCTCTCTTGCACAGAGCATCAGTATTTGCAGTCCAGTCCAATTTATCATCCAGCTGCACTCCCAGGTATTTATAGGTCTGCACCCTCTGCACACAGTCACCTCTGATGATCACGGGGCCCATGAGGGGTCTGGGCCTCCTAAAATCCACCACCAGTTCCTTGGTCTTGCTGGTGTTCAGGTGTAAGTGGTTTGAGTCACACCATTTAACAAAGTCTTTGATTAGCTTCCTGTACTCCTCCTCCTGCCCACTCCTGATGCAGCCCACAATAGCAGTTTCATCAGCAAACTTTTCCACGTGGCAGGACTCTGAGTCGTATTGGAAGTCTGATGTATATAGGCTGAACAGGACCGGAGAAAGTACAGTCCCCTGCGGCGCTCCTGTGCTGCTGACCACAATGTCAAACCTGCAGTTCCCAAGACACACATATTGAGGTCTGTCTGTAAGATAGTCCACGATCCATGCTACCAGGTATGAATCTACTCCTATCTCAGTCAGCTTGTCCCTAAGGAGCAGAGGTTGGATGGTGTTGAAGGCGCTAGAGAAGTCCAAAAACATAATTCTTACAGCACCACTGCCTCTGTCCAGGTGGGAGAGGGATCGGTGTAGCATATAGATGATTGCATCCTCCGCTACCACCTTCTCCTGGTATGCGAACTGCAGAGGGTCGAGGGCGTGGCGGACCTGTGGCCTCAGGTGGTGAAGCAGCAGCCGCTCCATGGTCTTCATCACATGTGACGTCAAAGCAACAGGCCCGGAAGTCATTCAGCTCACTAGGACATGATACCTTTGGGACTGGGGTGATACAAGATGTTTTCCAAAGCCTCGGGACTCTCCCCTGTTCCAGGCTCAGGTTGAAGATGCGCTGTAGAGGACTCTCCAGTTCCAATGCATAGGCCTTCAGCAGTCGTGGTGATGCACCATCTGGACCCGCTGCTTTGCTGGCACGAAGTCTCCTCAGCTCTCTGCTTACCTGGACTGCTGTAATTGTGGGTGGGGATGTCTCACCTTTGCTGGTATCAGCAAAAGGATGGCTGGAGGATGAAGTACTCCGAGGTGAGAGTGGGTTAGGGTGGTCAAACCTGTTAAAGAAGTTGTTCATTTGGTTTGCTCTCTCCACGTCTCTCTTGATGGTGGCACCCTGCTTCGAGCTGCAGCCAGTGATAATCTTCATCCCATCCCACACTTCCTTCATGCTGTTATTCTGCAACTTCTGCTCCAGCTTTCTCCTGTACTGCTCTTTCGCCGCCCTGAGTTGGACTCGGAGTTCCTTCTGCACGTGCTTGAGCTCATGCTGATCACCGCCTTTAAAAGCCCTTTTCTTCTGGTTCAAAAGGCCCTTGATGTCACTTGTAATCCATGGCTTGTTGTTAGGATAGCAGCATACTGTTCTTACTGGAACTACAATGTCCATACAGCATCAGCAGCTCTAGTCAGGGTGTGCTCAACTAAAGTAGAAAGTCTACAGCCGACATGTATTAGCCATCTTTGAAACAGAGCCATCTATGAAATGTTACATGCCGCCGACATCAGACTCTGAAACTGCAAATACTAGGGGGAGTCCTGTAGGCTGAACACTGTATTTGTATCCTGGTACTTCAGAATACACAATAATTTAGATAGAGAGGATGTTGTCAGTTAGTGACTTGCCATGAGGGTGTCACAAAGGGAACCCACTTCCATCATAATATCCTTTTGACTCTGACATTTTGACCACTATTTTTGATGCACAGTTTGGTTACAATGACAGTACCTTTATCTTCCACGTCACAACTTTGCTGTGCTTTTCAGCTACATTTACTCTCCTGGTCCAACACCTTTCTAAAACTGCTACCTCTCCATGATTAGCAGAACAATCACAACTTGTAGAAAGGAATGAGAATGGTGGTCTGCAGTGAACTTTAGTAAATTATATAAGACTTATTTATACAAGTCAGAGTAAATCGGTTCTTAGTTTAGGTACATGAATGCTTACCTCCAATTATAGCCAACCCCGGCTGACAGATGGACTGAGGGTTGAAGGCTTTGTAACAACAACATTTCTTTATATAGCACATTTTCATACAAACAATATAGGTCAGAAGTGCTTTACAAGATGTCAAAGAGAATGTTACAAGAACAGAAAAACAAATAAGATTAGACAATAATATTAAAGAACAAGTAACAAAGCTAGAAAAAGACAAATGAATCTAAACAATGTTAAAACAGATAAATATCAAGTAAAGAGTAGCATCCTTATATACAGTGTCATGATATACGTCTCCAAGGATGAGTCTGGTGATAACGTCAGATAGACGGGAGGACAGAAAAACTAAAAAAAAAAACTCCAGTTAGGCTGGGGGAAAAAAAAAACCAAAATCTGCAGGGGTCCCAAGGCCACACTGCAAAAAATGAAATCTAAGCAAGTGAAAAGTATTTATATCATGACACTAAATCTTGTTTTCTTTATTGTAAGAATTATTGGCTTATCAAAAAAATTGTATTTATGATTATTTAGCTTACTAAATCTAATCTTGTCATTTTATAAATTTTGCTTACCCCACTGGCAGATTTTTTTGCTAAATAAAAGCAAAATGATTCCCATTTAAAGTTTTCTTTGTCTAGTTTTGCAGTGTAAAAGACCACCCAACCACCACTGGACATTCTACCTAACATAAATGTTCTTAATTCATTCAACGTTGTTTCCAGGCTTCATATGAGAGGATTTGATGAAACTGGTCTTGTGGACAGCTGGGATGCCCACTTTCATTCTATCAATGCATGGGGCTGCGTGGTCCCTTGATCAGGTGACGATTGCCCACCACAGAAGAACCGAAAAAGACAGCACAGAATAGTAGAGATTAGTAAAGACTGCAGATCCTTGAAAAATATGATAATTCTATACCCATATAGTCTATAAGGAATACAACTGAAAAGTAGCTACGAAAAAGCAATCTTAAAATAATGGGTTTTAAGCAGTGTTTAAAAATGTTCCACAGTACTGGCCTGGTGAATTTCAATTGGTAAAGCATTCCAGGTTTTAGATTCATAGCAGCAAAATGCCGCCTCACCACTTCTTTTCAGCTTGGTTTTAGGAATAATAAGCAGACCTCCATATGAGGATCTGAGGCTACGTCTTAAAGTGCAAGAAGACAGGCACTCTAAAATATAGAATGGAGTAAGATGATTTAAGGATTTATAAAGCATTAGTAGTATTTTAAAGTCAATTCTGAGTGACAAGGGTAACCAATGTAACAACGCTAAAACTGGTGAGATGTGCTCAGATTTTCTTTTTCTAGTTAAGATTCTGACTGCTGTATTCTGCACTAATTGCGGCTGATTGATGTCTTTTCTTAGGTAGTCCTGTTAGGAGTGCATTACAGTAACCTAGTTGAGTAAAAACGAAAACTAAATTTCCAGTGTCTTATAAAGTTATAAGAGGTCTGACTTTTATTATATTCCTTAAGTGAAAAAATGTAGTCCTAGTAATCTTGTTAATATGCTGTTTAAAGTTTAGATCAGAGTCAATGATTACCCCTAAATTCTTTACTTCCGCCTAAGTGATTAAGTTTATTTCTAATACCCTCACTCTTTCCATGTTTGCCGATCACTAAGATTTCTGTTTTTTCCTTTATTTAGTTTAATAAAGTTTGTACTCATCCAATCGGAAATACTGTTAAGACATTGGATCAGACAGCCAAGAGCATCAGGGTCATCAGGTGCTATCGATAAGTACAGTTGTGTGTCGTCAGCATAGCTGTGGTAGCTCACATTATGCCTTGAGATAATCTGACCTCATGGAGGCTTGGATATCGAAAAGAGCAGCAGAGCCAGGATAGAAGTACAATCCGAAGTACAATCACCACAACTAACAAAGAATTTTCTACTTGTTAAGAAAGACTGAAAACAATATAAGACACTGCCAGAGGGGCCCGCCTATTGTCTAAGGTGATTTATAAGAATAGCGTGGTCTATTGTGTCAAATGCTGCACTCAAGTCTAAGGGAACAAAATCAGGCCCGCAAATCATTTACTACTTTAACTAGTGCAGTTTCTGTACTATGATTTGTTCTGGAACTTGTCAAGAATAGAATGATTATTCAAGTAATCATTTACTCACCTAAAAACTGCATTTTCTAGAATTTTACTTGAGAAAAGCAGGTTAGAAATTGGTCTAAAAGTGTCAAAGATTATTTTTCTTGAGCAGGGGTTTAACAACTGCAGTCTTAAGAGAGTTGGGGAAGACCCCTGTATCTAATGAGGAGTTCTCTAGGTCAAGTACTTCTCATATCAGCACATCGGAGACTTCTTTGAAGAAGCCTGTCAAGGACACAGGCGGGGAGTTTCAGCTGAGAAATTATTGTACGCAGTTCGGGTGAAGAAAATTAACTCGCTTAAAAGGCCATGCTGGGGTTTAGCAGGACCTACGAGAGACCAGTTTCACAAGATTAGCCAGGAGTGGAAGGATTAGGAGGAGTTAATGAGCCTATGGAAGGGGGTATGTTTTTAGAAGTATAAGTATGTGCTGGAACCGGGGCTGAGTCACACCTGAACGGGACAGGAATGAAGCAGTGGAGTCCGCCTGCACGTTCTCTTCAGGTCAACGTGAACAGGAGTAAAAAGGGGAGAATAGGGTCGCCACAGCAAAACAAAGGGATGACTTCATTGAGGAGAGATTCAGAAGCTGGTAGATCACTAAGAGTTAGGCAGTCAGTTTATTTTCATGAAACAACGATGTTCTACATGGATTTAAAATAGTGTGAACTTAAATGCATTTAAACTGCACACATCAGCAGCTATGGGGTCCACATTAATGTCAGTATGGGTGGACGTTTAAAATTGTGTGTTTTTTAAAAATATTGTATAGTTAGCAGTGGTAACAAGAATATTAAGCCTGCTTGTGAAAAATTAAGGCCCACCATGTTCTGAAATTGCCTCGCAGTTAGGGTTCATTTCCCGGGTCCTCCCTGCGTGGAGTTTGCATGTTCTCCCCGTGTCTACTTGGGTTTCCTTCTGGTACTCCGGTTTCATCCCACAGTCCAAAGACATGCAGGTTAGGTGCATTGGCAATTCTAAATTGTCCCTAGTGTGTGCTTGGTGTGCGTGTGTGTGCCCTGCGGTGGGCTGGCGCCCTGCCCAGGGTTTGTTTCCTGCCTTGCGCCCTGTGTTGGCTGGGATTGGCTCCAGCGGACCCCCATGACCCTGTAGTTAGGATAATGGATGGATGGATGGATGTTCTGAAATCTTGGCACAGCCATTGTTCTATATGAAATGTAATATATATGTGTTTATATCATGATGTTCCAAATGTGCCATTAGACTGAAAATTTAATAAACGTTAATAAATATTAGCCATCTCTCATGTCATCAGAAAACACTCACTCAATGTTTAGACCGTGTGACATTATTTCCATTTATCTATTAAAATACCAGATGGCCTGGTCCATAATAAACTCTGGATTTATTGGTCTAGTGTTTACATCTAATTACGATTGATTTCCAAATTGATTTCAACTATAGGCAAATTGCCATGAACTGCAGCTGGACAGACAGAAATCAGCATTTATAATATAAAGGTTTGTTTCCATTTTTGTTGCTAGAAAAGCTCTTCTGCTCAAGGTGACTGCATTGACTGCTGAAAACTGAGAGTAGGAGAGCTACAGGCTTACGCCACCTACAAGTTATCTTGTAAATCATCTCTGGGGATGCAGGCACATTCATGGGTAAGACATGCAAAGAAATAGGAATAAAAAATCAGTGTGGTGTCACAGAACAGAATATGTCACTTTCAGCTATTTGTTTTTATTAGACATATGTTGAATAACATTTATTTTTCACAAAAATCATTTCCATACAGTATAGAATCCCAAGCATCTGAGTATCTCTCAGTGATTACAACCTCAACGTGGCAAAGTTTGAATGGAAACTGCGAAACTCGATTGCGGTGGATTGCGCATCATCGAATCTGTTAGATTCGGCCGTAAACAAAGAATTTTCTTTTCCATTGTGAAAAGATCAGACTCGACACAATTAAAAAGGTTTGGGGCAGCCACCCATATATTATCCCTGGCTGCAATGGGTTAATTTTGTACAAGAAGTGTCTTGTTTGGAGTTTGAGGGTTTGTAAAGATGGCGGTTTTAAGTAGTCAGGCCGGAAGTGAAGTAGGAGAACCGGAAGTGGCCTTCTTCTGATGTCAGTCAAGGAGGCAGAACTGGAAGTGACGTCATCTTATGCCCCAGAACCGGGCGTGATGTCCTCCTAAGCACGGGAACCGGAAGTGACGTCATCTTAGGCGCCAGAACCAGAAGTGATGTCATCTGCTCTGAACCAGACAGGTTTTCCCGTGGCTGGTCTGTAGAGAATAACAGGAGAAGGTTTAGTGCACCCCTCCATCCACTGGCCTGGCGTGGAATTACTTTCACTTGGTCCACACAAGGTTCTCCTACTCGCACGTGCATGACACCATGCACCAACTATGAAGTAGCTCAAGTAGTTTTACTTTGAAGATATGCATTTTTATTGTAACAAATTTCTGTATAGGGTGGTCCAGATCTAATTATGCAATTTTCATTACGCTATAAGTTAAGTTTATTACATAGAAAATCACCTGAAAAATCCTGGACCATCAAGAAGTGTGCAAACTGACGACATGAAGAATCGTCTTCGCACTGAACTGGAATCATCCCCACATAAATCAAAGTCATCCAGACGATCTGGATCTGCATAATTAGATCTGGACCACCCTGCATTTAAACTGTGGCACTCTTCTTCTTCATCTTTTCCCACTTCTGTGTGGGGTCGATGTGATTGATTGATTGATTGATTGATTGATTGATTGATTGATTGATTGATTGATTGATTGATTGTGTTGATGTGCTTGATCACACACAGCTCGGTCCTGCACCTCTTCCCCAGTCAAGACCTTTTCCTTCAGATCTTCTTTTAGTTTATCCATCCACCTCCGCTTTGTCCTCCATCACTTGCTCTTCCCCTGCACTTCCATTCCCATCACTCTTCTGCCCACCTATTCATTTTCTGTCCTCATCACACGTCCATACCACTTTAACCTCCTTTCCTGTACTTCCTTAGAGCTCTCTCCCAGTTTTTGTTGTACCTCTGATTGTCTCATTTCTTATTCTGTCTCTTTTTTGTAAAACCACGCGTTCATCTCAGCCTTCTCATTTCTGCCACATCTTACTTCTTCTGCATTCCTTTTACTGCCCGTGTCTCAGCTCCATACATCATTGCTGGTCTCACCACCATCTTAGGAACCTTCACCCTATTTTCCGATCATACAACACCCTTGATACCTTCTTCCAGTTCTTCTATCCACCCTGCACCCTATGGATTTTATCTCTGCTTCTGGTTTTCCATCTTGGGCTACCACCTATTTTCACTGTGGAGTGAAGCCGGGAGCATTCTGTATCTTTCTCCTTCCTATTTATTCTGTTTCTTCCTCCTTCCGCATCATTTTCATTCTCTATGCTACATGCGCCCGTTTTCCGTAGTCTACGAAGAAATATGTCTTGAAATTGTCAGACGAGAGAGAACACGGGATTTCCTCAGATAGCTCAGGCCAGTAGGATTGTCACGGTTCTTTTCTTCCATCTCCCCAATCATTCAGTGCTGGTGATGTTGCCATCCCCATGTTTATTATCGATTAACCAGGACTCTGGTCATTTCTGCGTTTCCCCTGCTGAATTTGTCTTAGCCCATATCTGTGCCGACCCCCTACTGTCAGCCCCTCATGACGGTGTCTGCCTTTGCAGTATTTTCAGTCTGAGGAGCTCACAGAGCCACTTGACTTGCTTCTTAAACAATCGGTGGATGTTATGGGGACTTTACTGCTGGCAGCGCCACAAGGCAAGAAGCCAATGCAGTCAGGGATTTGTGTTTCGGGTGGTTTTTTTTTAGCCTGTGTTACAACAAAGCATGAAGTGTTACCTTTTGTACAACATCTCGCTTGTGTGCAATACAAAAAACCATAGCTTTTAGACCAGTTTATTCGCAAATCGGTGATTACATGTGAGGCTCCATGCTGTCTAGTCAATGTGCCATTGGGAATGGTGGTCTGGTTTGTCTTTTACTGGAAATGCAGCACATTTTCCAATCTAAATTTAAATAATATGCATGTATTGAGTTATAAAAAGGGCTTATGTGTTCAAAGGGCGGCCTGTAACTTTCTCAGCCCCCATTATGCGAGTGCGATGGGCTCCATGTAAATGTAGTCACTGTGCATTGACATCAATGTTAAACAGCAGTGAAAATCCAAGTGCCAAGTGGTGGCTAACAAGTCAATTGCCGAGCCCGGGCTTGAAGTGCCGTCACCCCTGCCATTTGTCTCTCCTCCCTTCTCCCACCTTCCCCTGCTCGTTCCCCTCCTGGATTTCTGAGCGCTGTGTGCTGTGCCTTTTAATTCTGAAGATGCTGCTTTGTATGCTGAGAGCGAGCGCCTCGGTGTCACATGCTTCTAAACGGTTGCCCGTCCCAGGTGACTTTGTCAGGTTCACAGTTTGTATGATAATCAAGCTCATTTATCTGTTGTTATGTTTTTATTTATTTATTTTTCTGGTGCCATTATTCAAGGTGGGTTTCAAGGGTACAGTTGACAAGTAGTGTAACATTATTTTAAATACATTAAATCACCAAGAAAATGACAATAGTTGAATTGCTGAAGGTGGAGGTTAAGGGAAAAAAAGGAAATTGGTGATCAGCTATTTGGCTGAGATTGCCTCTCAGGAGCCTTCAGAGCTTGGCACCCACAGCTCACCCGCCAGCTCTGCCTTGCCACCCCCTCGTTCATTAACCCTTTGCATTTCTATAAACTCGCTAACAGTGTAAAGCTCAGCTTTTATCCTATGCTTTGAAAGGAGTCTGGCACACTTCTAGCCATTGATTTGGTAGGCCTTCAGATGTGGGGTGTGTACAATAGACATATATTTGAGTAAAGTTAGTGAGCCGCCTCATGAGAGTTCATTAAACAATACAGCTGATTACGAATAAGCGAAATAAATATAATCATGCATGTCGACAGATGTGATCGAATGAATGAGTGAGACCATTTGAAAAGCCTAGAGCCTTCAACAGCCTTCTCTTTCTGCACACTTTACAGTGTTGTAGATTTCATTTTAAAAGGATAAATGTGTTATTTGTGTCAAAGTGATGTCATGTTCTCAGAAAGGTTACAAAATGTTTTCAAAATCAAAATCTAAAATCTCACGGTGGTGCAGTGGGTACCGCTGCTGCCTCGCAGTTAGGAGACCCGGGTTTGCTTCCCGGGTCCTCCCTTTGTGGAGTTTGCATGTTCTCCCCGTGTCTGCGTGGGTTTCCTCCCACAGTCCAAAGACATGCAGGTTAGGTGGATTGGCGACCTAACATTTAATCTTCTTCTTCCTCCTCTCCTATATGTGCTTGATCAGCCTTCTCCAAACAGCTCGGCCCTGCACTTCCTCTTCAGTCAAGCCCTTCATCCTTCAGATCTTCTTTTACTTTATCCGTCCGCCTCCACTTTGGCCTTCCTCACTTTCTCTTCCCCTGAACTTTCATTCCCATCACTCTTCTGCCCACCCATTCATTGTCTCTTGTTTGTTACTCCACACATCTATCTCAACATTCTCACTTCTGCCACATCTACCTTCTGCCTTTGCTCCCCGTGTCTCAGCTCCACACAAACCAACCCAAGCCCAGCTAAAGAGAGAGAGGGCTGATGTCAGGAGGGCATCCAGCTCTAAAACTTTAGCCAAAACCTTAGTGATATAATAATTAATCAATACAATAAAAAGAGTAAATACAGCAAATAACATGAAATACTACTCTAGTATGGCTGCTTCGTTCAAAGCTCTGACATCAAATGGCTTCAGCTGCCTTGGTTCAAAATCCAAGCCTGATTATCTGCGTGGAGTTTGCGTATTCTCTCTTCTTCACATGTTCCCATAGAAATTAGGTGGACTGGAGGCTCTAAATTGGACGCCTTGTGTGCGTGCCCTCCCATGGACTGGGGTCTTGCCATTGTGTGATTTTGTAGTTATCTCAGTTCTGTTTCTAGCTGTTTGGTTTTCATGTTGAGACAAAAGGCTTTGTCCGCACCATTCCGTGTTCTGCAGTTTTAAAATGAAAATGATCTCCGTCCACTCCAGCAGTTTCATAGTTTATGACAGTATCACCGTCCAAGAACGCATATGGCGTAGACGTTCACCTCCACTGCGAATGTGTGCATCAGGTGGAAAAATCCCTGACATTTATCATAAAACTGTAGCGACTGGTGAAGTGTTTGCCTTTTGTGAATGCATGCAGGTTGACTATGGCATTGTGGGGTGCTTCAGGAAGGGCTCCACTCTGGCTGGGGTTCAAATTCTTGTCTGTTTTGTTCATTTTTGGTTCTTTTATTTATGTTAATGTTTGCTTTATGGATTATTTGCATTAGTCTTTCTTCCGGATTGGGCCTAAGTATGTTATTTGCCTGGTTATGTTGTATGTGTGTGTTTTGTGGATGGTCTTGTGATATAGCGGGTCCATGGCTCAGAATAAAAGGCCAGTTTTTAAATAAATAATCACCACACTTGCGGCTTATAGAGGGGGTGTGGTAGTGTGGCCGGAGCGGTTCTCGGACGTGACGTGCGGCGGGCATTTCATCGCTTATGTGTTGTGAAGGACGGCCGGATCCCATGCCCGGCAGGGACGCCCCTGCTGCTTATGTTCCGTGGGAGCCTCCATGGGCAGTCCAATACCTCCCCCGGGACGCTTGGTGGCAGCCTCCCTGGCCGACGGTGATTCCCCAACCGCCCGCAGGGCTCCATGGGAGATGGAGTCCTCCACAGCTTGGTTGGGGCCCGGGGTGGCTGCTAGGGGGGGCTGTCTGCTTCCCACAACCCGGCTGGACGAGTGCAATTAGGACCAGGTGGTTAATCACCTGGAACGCTTCCGGGTGGGCTTTAAAAGGGCCCAGCCACCACCACTCGAGGAGTCAGAGTTGGGAGGAAGGAGACGAAGCTTGTCTGGGAGGAGTGGTGGAGCGAGGTGGAGAATTGTTTGTGTTTTGTGCTTTTAGGACTGTGTTTGGGAAGACGTGTCCCACAGCTGAAGAAAAATAAAAGTCTTTTGTACTTTTTATACGTGCCTCCGTGTCTTTCAGTGTCGGGTCAGGCGCCAATATAGCGCCTTTGTTACAGTGTACAGGTAAGGAATTGTCCACATTCGTAGTTGAAGCCGGGAGCTGCTAATCGCCACACCTGAGCCACATCCCCATGATAAATAGGTGAAGCGCGAGGTGGAAGGAAAAATACAGCGGAAGATGAAAAAAAAAGAGGCTTGGAGAGCAAGAGAGCAGCACTGGGGGGGAAAAGAGCCAGCTGTGAAAGAGAAAGGTCAGTGCGGTCAGGGGTCCCGGATAGAGCAAGTGATCGGCGCTCATGGGACAGGATCAATCCCACTGAGGTTTTTAGAAGAGTGGGTAAGATCAGGGAAGAGTCCGCCCTAGGGATCCGAGGAACGACTTTGAGTGCGAGAAGGAAGACGGGAGGCCAACCGACCCCGGGCTGTCAGGCAGACGCTGGTGGAAGCAGCCAAGATGGGGGTCGGTAGTATGAGGGCCACAGTGGCTGAAGTCTCACCCGCTGAGCATAACTTGAAAGAGCTGGGGAGACTGGGAAAACGCTGTGCTTGGCTGATGTGACCCCAATGTCATCTTTTCAGCCTTGTTTTTAAAGGTCTGGCTTTAATAGATAATTATTTATTTAATAACGTTTTGAACACTGTACTTGTTTTGAACACGGTTTTTGGTTTTGTTATTTTTAACAAAAGCACTTGCACCTTTTTGCACCTTCCCCTTCCTTCATTGTGTCTTCACTGTCCAGCTCATCTGGTGACATTACCGACCGTGTCGGGTTCAAAATGGAGATGGCCTCCCATAGTTCCTGGCTGTCTGTTTCAAATGCACTGGGGAATGTTTAGTGAATTTCTCTGCTTTTTGCTTTGCCTTTTGGATTTTCTGACCTATCGCTCCCAGGATTTCGACTTTACTTGGTATTTCAATTTGGGACGTGTTCGTTTGGATTGCCTGTGTTTGTGTTTACGGCAAATCCTTTATGTCTTTTGTGGTTTATTGAGCTTCACTGTGTGACAGCATTTTGTGAAAAATTAACCTTTTTATTTTTATAAAGATTTTGTGTTTGTTCTTTTATCTAGCCAGGGTTTGGCGGTATATCCCCCTCTAGTGGGACTTACTTGCATTAGGAGTCATAGTACATAACATATTCAAACTGCACAATTATGGTCCAGCTGGGGTTTGCTCCCTGGCCTATGTTAGTTTTTCTTTCTTCTGTACACTTATTGTTTAATGTAAATGATTATTTTTCCATAGGTTTATTGTATGTATTTTGTGTTAATATTGTTCTTTCTATGCCCTCAGCTGAGAGCAGGTCGCCCACTGGTCCAATGTCGCCTGGAGTGGGCGTCGTTTACTGTGAGTGCTGATTTTTCTGTTCTTGTTTAACAGAGTTGGACTTATTTGCCTTGGATTGTCTTTTAGGTAAATCCTTCTGCCTTTTTTGCCCATTTTTGTTTGCCCCCTGCTTGCTTCACTCGCCAACCCCCATACCTGCGCTACGCTCTAGCCTCTTTGAGGTTCTGCTGCTCGCGTATGGGGATGCGGATGTACAATTTATTAACTATTTTACATTACAGCAAGTAATTAACCATATTAAAAAATAGCTGTGGTGGATTGGCGCCCTGCCCAGGGTTTGTTTCCTGCCTTGCACCCTGTGTTGGCTGCGATTGGCTCCAGCAGACCCCCTTGACTTTGTAGTTAGGATATAGCGGGTTGGATAATGGATGGATGGATTAAAAAATAGTAAAACATAATAATTTGAAAGTAAATTACTGTAAATGCTCCAATAGTGGCCCCCGGTGTTTATTTGCAAAACTAGCCACTGCTCCCGTTGCTTAATTGAGACCGGCTGCTATTAGAGACCGGCCATTATTAAAAAAAAAAACCTTCAGAACGCAATATTTTTTCGCGAGTGTCGGTACATGTAGATACACAAAAATAT
Source organism: Polypterus bichir lapradei (assembly GCA_026402145.1). NCBI lineage: Eukaryota > Metazoa > Chordata > Cladistia > Polypteriformes > Polypteridae > Polypterus > Polypterus bichir. Next base: position 38,743,139 of record JANRMT010049829.1, read on the forward strand.
TGGCTAATATTACAAACAGCTATTTGAATTTCACATGCTGTATAAGACTGTTAAAGATAAATGGCAATGTCTTTCTGTACTTTTCGCTGCTATTCGTCGTCTGAATCCGCAATGACGGCTTCGTTGTTGTCTAGTTCACTATCGTCTTCCTCTTCTTCCAGGTTTGTCCGTATTTTGGTCAACCCGGCACGAAACAGTATAGCCGTATTTCTTATACTAGCAAAATACCCGCGCTTCGCAGCGGCGAAGTACTGCCTTAAAATTTTTATTAAGAAGAAAATTAAACCTTTTTTAAACTGAGGGAAAATATACCAATAGTTATTTGTTAAGGATCTCTTTGTATACCACATTGTGAGTTCGGCCATCCGGTTGTAACATGACCAAGCTGTGCGCTGAGCTTACTCTTGAGCATGCAACTTACAGTTGGCCATGTGAACAGTAATCTTGTCTCAAATCTCACAGCTTGGATTGCTGCTGTCATAATCAGTTTGAGTTTCATGGTTTGTTTCAGTTACGACAGTATTTGTAGGACTTGTGTTGAAGTGACATTCGGCATCTGTCAAGCGTTGTAAGCTTACAACCAGTTTCATCGATAACTTCACATCCAGCTTTTGAGAGTTTAAAAATTCATAAACATCAAAGTGTCCACTACTGTAATTGTCACCTGTGAATCTAAGATGTTTAAGAGGCATTGGCAGTTGTCGAAAGGTGTAAAATATTTGGCCATTTCGGTACACTTGAAAGCACCAACCGAACAATTCAGCGGCAGCCATCAACTGACATGCAGAACCATAGGTGAAGGGCTTAAGCATTTCACTCTTCTAGTGCTCCTGTGTAGTATAATTATCTCCTATACTGTCATCAGTCCACACCTTGAACCTGTCCCAGTCATTCAATACATAAGACACAATGTTCCTCCGGATATCAAAAGTGAGCCTGATATGGCTGTGCAATATGTAACACAGAGAATGGAAAAGGCAGGTGCCATCTCCGGGCATGGAAACCACTTGGTAAGTGACAGTTCTTTGATCGATGGTGATCACCTCGATAGACATGTTAATGGGGGTACGGTTGGAATGATAAAGGAAATGGGTACCTGAACAATGTAAAGGAAGTCTAAAATACCCACACAATAACTGTAATCGTAATAAATGAACAATAAAACACCAGAGAAGCCGTGGATTAAATAAAAAGGTTGCAGTTATCAGCAGGGATTCGGAAATCCCGTGGCGAAGCAAGAAAGGGAATGTAGAGACTGTCTGGAGCGACAGACGGCCTTATATAGGCAGGCAGCCAACAACGTGGGAGGCGCTGGGATGGGGGACCCAACGGCGCCTCACATGGTGACCGAGCTGCAGGCTATGGACGTATATATGTACGTAAGTAGGATTCAGTTAGCGTTGGGAACCCGCGTACCAGATTTCTTGAAGATGGGCCCATAAGTAACAAAGACCGTTGAAAAGTTCAATATGGCGGCTGACAGTGGCGTCACACCACCGAAATAAGTATGTACATTGGTTTCGGTTAGCGCAGGGAAGCCGCCTACCAAATTTCGTGAAGATGGGGCCATAAATAAGAAAGTTTAACATGGCGGACGTTGTCGACCGTTATGACCGTTACGTGTAGAATTTCGAAATGAAACCTGCTTAACTTTTGTAAGTAAGCTGTAAGGAATAAACCTGCCAAATTTCAGCCTTCTACCTACACGGGAAGTTGGAGAATTAGTGATGAGTCAGTGAGTGAGTGAGTGAGTCAGTGAGGGCTTTGCCTTTTATTAGTATAGATACAGTATGCAACGTGCTGACATGCACATGTATTACACACACAAAGATACAGACACTTACAATGTACGCTAGTAGGCAAATATCAAAGACCCGGCTACTGTTAGAGACCGGCTACTATTTGGCCACGTCCCCTCTGAAGCCCAGCACTTATTAGAGACTGGCGACAATAAGAGACTCGGCGTTTATTGGAGCATATACGGTATGTTTCATGTAGCGTAATACAATTATGTTCTCTTTGGCTTTGAAATTAACACTCAAAAACTTTTTAAACTTACACTTTTACTGTAAAACTTTAGTAAAAGCAATTTTTTGAATTAAAATTTTGTCAATATCGCATTGAATTTTAATTCCATGTTTGGACTTTCATCATGACAATGCAACGTTTAACTGCCCGTGATTGCATTTCTTTTCTTTCTCTCTATTAAATAAAACGACTTTTTCAAATGTTTGGCTCTGAGATTTGTTAATTGTCTTTGCAAAAGCTATTCTAACAGGAAACTTTATAAACATTTTAATACGAATGGCAAATCAAGATCTCCTTTGTTGTCTAATGTTTTCCTCAGGTACTACATTACCTTTCCTGAACACATCCTTCCTTCAACAGTAATTCGGTGGAAGACCAGACGTTGTTAACGGTTGTAGATATTCTACGGGATATTGTAAGTTGATGTTTTCATCTTCCACACAATCACCACCAACTGTTTCAGCAGAGTCTATTGATACGCATTTAACCAATTTGCTGTGTAACTGATCGACATTTTTGGCGTTAATTCATTTGACTTCATTATTTCTCGGTGCTAGGATTGCCCGTGTACTCATTTTTACTGCTGATAACTCTTCTTTAATTGTGAACTTAAAGTGAGGAAAACGTTAAAATTTATAAGAGCTGAGAGTGCCAGAAGTGTGTCTGACAAAATAATTCACACGAATGAGAAGTGAGAGGACAGTGGGTGTGGCTGAGAGGAGGGCGGGACTTATTTATTTAAAAGAGAGATATAAATAAATTCACATTTTATAAAGATCCTTTGTAGATTTAATTCTCAAGCTAGTTTTTTTTTACAGTTTTCTTCTTCCTTGAGAGGTATTTTGATATATTTTGGGACATTTAAAATTTATTTGTGCTTTATAAGTCCGTTCCACATTTCTGAGGCCTGGGCAGGCCTGAAGCCTGCCTGTGGAGTTGGCAGATTAGCAGATTATGTGAATTCACACAATGAATGAATAAAATTATTTTTAAGAATAAATTGAACTAAAATTAACTGAAAATGAACTGAAATAAATTGAAATGAACCTTGGCAGCTCTTAATACTTGATCATCAGTAGAGTACAAAGACCTGTTAAGCAGGGATGCAGCCAACTGAGAAAAAAGCTGACATCATAAAATATGACTTGTTTTAATAAGTAATCTGTGGACTTCTCAAAGCCATTATTCAAGCTGGGTGAATTTTATTATTTAACATTTTGTGACGATTATAGTTGTCAGGACTTTATCAATTGAATGACGTCTTTTATTTTATTTTTTTTCTCTCTTCTTTGGTTTTTAACATTTTTTTGAATATCATTTTCAGGGTTTTGAAGACCAATCCATTGGTGATATCTAATTTTTTATTAAAATTAGATTACATCCCCCCACGGCACCATGTTATATTTGTATAATCGCCATCATTTTAATTGATGGTTGCTACGCAGTTACCAGGCAGGCTGAGTGGGAGTGTGTGACACGTGACGTCAGCAATGAGACCCCATAAAGATCAGCGCTTGCATCCTCTGATTGTCTGAGATTTTACATTTTTATTCAGTTAAACCTTTAGTTTATTCTGGTTGCAAATGTTTCTTTTGTTCTTTGTCTTTGTTTAATTTCTGCCCGATTTGTTCTGATTGGGTGTCCCCTTTAGGCCCCAGAAATCCTGCACTGATTCCCAGCTTTGATCTTTGCTTCATGTCCTTCATGTTCTTAACTGTTTCGACCCTTGTGATGTCTCCCAATTCCCATCTGAAAGCTCCATCTCGCCGATTACAGGGGATTTTTGAGTATAAGCAGGTTGTCTTAACAGATGTTAGGTTGTCACACACGCGTGTTTAGGAGGCAACTAAAGGGCTTGGGTACATGTAATTCCACGCCGGACCAGGAGGTGGCGAAGTGCGCTAATTCTCTCTGTCAATCTCTTGCAGACCATTCTAGGGATGTCCCATCCCGGCTCTGGGGCAGCCAACGACATCACTTCTGGTTCCGGTCCCAATGACATCACTTCCCCTAATGGCCTTTAAAGCCACCATCTTGTTGATACTAAGGCAGTTCTGTTTTGGACTCAGTCGTGTGAACATGTCTGTCATTTTGAATCAGTTTTGCGGCCGGGAACAATTATACGGGTGGCTGCCCCAGACCTTCGCCATGTCTTATGGTCATTTTTGTTACAAGGTCTATCAGGCCGGATTTATTGCAGAATTCTAATGACCAGTAAGTAATTTGCTTTTTACAGTATGAACGTATGCCGCATTCAGACTTTACAAAATGCAGTTCAGATGCATACAAATAAAGAGAGGCGGCATGGTGGCGCAGCTGCCTCGCAGTTAGGAGACCTGGGTTCGCTTCCCGGGTCCTCCCTGCGTGGAGTTTGCATGTTCTCCTCGTGTCTGCGTGGGTTTCCTCCCACAGTTCGAAGACATACAGGTTAGATGCGTTGGCGATTTTAAATTGTGCTTGGTATGTGTGCCCTGCGGGGTTTGTTCCTGCCTTGACGGGATTGGCTCCAGCAGACCCTTGTGACCCTGTAGTTAGGATATAGTAGGTTGGAGAATGGATGGATGGACAAGCAACATGGAAAGCAACTCTTTTATGCCTGCTATGTTTGGAAACTGTTTCTTTTTTTCTTTCTTTCTTTTGTGGAATTAGCCGTTGTAATAAGCAGGATCCAATCAGGGAAGAGCATCAAAATAAGCACAAACCAATCAGAGCGCAATTCAAGTGTTGTTTGTGCCCATCCACCCTGACACTTTGTCCACACGTACCCGGGTATTTTTTAAATCAGGAGTTTTACTCCTTTGTTCTTAGAAAAAATCCCATCCTTATGAAAATGCAAAAATCCACCATCGAGAGCACAAACCAGACTTAGATAACAAAGAGAAAGTCACTTAGATTAATGTTCATCTCCCTTTATTTTTTCAAATGTGTGTTCAAGATGAAATTTACGAATATATGGCCGTCATGAATGCTACTGGGCCATTTCATTATGACGTCAAGAAATGAACACTTGCAATCACAGGTGGCTTGTAGTTTAAGAGGAAACCTCCCCTCGCTGTTCAAGTAATCCATGGAACTTGGGGATGGCTGCTTTATTTCTACACGAGTCCTGGTGACATGCTGTTACAATTCCTGTACTTTCGACTCAAGGGGGGGCGCTAAGTAACAAAAAGGGGGGCGCGAAGATGTGAAAAAAAGAAAACAAATCGAAAATATGAAAAATACATCTATTGAAACCAAAACAAATTAACTTAAACTACATTCTGATACCAGAAAAATAAATATAGAGTTAGATAAATGTCGATAAAAGTTAAGTAGGTATAATAAAATATGCATCTATGATATATCATTAATTAAAAAAGAACAAATTGGTATTAGTGGGCTCCTTTCAAAAAACGTTAGGGGGGTGCGATTAAAACTGTTATGAAAACTCGGGTCGCAAATACTTATTGAGAAACGCTGGTATATACACAGGGCCCAAGTGGACTGTAGTTGCTTCACACACACTTGCCTTCATCTTTTAGAAACCACCTGTCGTGACCACCCAAAGATGAGTGCCCTCTTGTGTACTCTCGCCTACTAAACAGTGGAATGTGCAGACAGCTTTTTTGACAACACTGACACGTTGATCTCATTAGTTGTCTTTCCTTTGATGTGCAGGCGAAGGATTTTCACGGAAAGACAACAGCGATGTCCTTGACAATCAAAAATTCTCGTCAGCAACAACAGCTTTGTTCTCAAAGTTACCCCACTAACTAGAGGTCTGTATCATCGGAGTGTTCGGATAGCCCGTTCTGACGCCTCTGTTGCTCAATACAGTGATAAAAAGTCCCATTAACAAGGTGAACACCAGCACTACAGCATTTGCATAAAATTGCTTCATGTAAACAAAATGGAAAATGGCGCACACACTGACGTCAATCAAAGAAGATACCGGCGGCGCACACTCTGACGTTACAAGTGGAAAACTCAGTTTTCGCTTTCTACACGTAAACAAGGAAGACGGAATTTCTAAACATCTTCACCCTGGAAGGTCCGCTTTCAGGGACCTAAAATGTAGTTCGCATGTGGACAAATTTGCCAAAACACATACAAAAGGCTACACTTTCAAAGATACCCGGGTATGTGTGGACAGGGTCTAAACCACTGCAGAGTTTTCAGAGGTTGAAAATGACAAGGTAGTGTGGAGCAAAAAGCGAACGCGGACACCGGTGTATGCGTTTTTAAATGAAGAGAGAGGAGAATTATTAATATTTAATACAGGCAGAGTGAAGGCAGATGGGACCTACCTCTCTCCCAACACAGGCAGGGCCAGTGCACAAGGCGGGCACAGCATGTGGAGCCTCATGCAAGGAATCATGGGAGTCAGCAGCTAAAGGGAACAGAGGTTGCAGTTGCCAAATAACCCCTAGGGTGTAATATTCTGGAAACAACTTCAAAAGTCACGTGATGATCGGTTTTATACTGGAACGTCAGCGTCTTTCATTTCACAGGCGGATGTTTAAAGCACAGGGGCGCCGCACTGTAAGTAGTGCCCCTCTGATGTACGATTCTCATTCACTCCACTGAATCATTACCAGCGAAGAAGAACTCTACCACTGACGAATCTCTTGTTAATCATCCAAGCAGAATGCGGTAACAACACATTTACAGTATAACGGAATTGTTTAAAACAGAATATATAAACATAATATTAAACTAATATGCTTATGTCCCTTTGTACATTCAACAAATTAGTCACACAAAAATAAACATTAAAAATAAAATGTAAAATATAATTATTTGGTTTCAGCTTTAATGTGCATTTTTCTATGGCTCATTATCTGCTCAGACATATATCAGTCACTCTTTCACGTTCAAACAGAATCATTACCTGCAAATGAGTCACGTGATTCTCATTCACAAGAACAAGGCACAGAACAAGTCGAATGATTCTCACTAATTTGATTTAGGAGCCGAGTCATTACCCAAGAATGAGTCTCGTGACTTTCATTCTCTTGATTTGCCAACTGAATCGTTATTTAGGAATGACGTGCACAATTCTTGTTAACGTAATTCACAAACCAAATCATTACTCAAGAATGAGTTGTGTGATTCTCATTCACGTAATCTCTGGACTGAGTTGTTACCCAAGAACAAGGTGCACAATTCTTTTTAATCTGATTTATGAGC
>JANRMT010049829.1:38750345-38764180 GCA_026402145.1 Polypterus bichir lapradei
TGCACAATTCTTTTTAATCTGATTTATGAGCCGTATCTTTACCCAACAACGAGTTAATTTGAGTCATTACCAAAGAACGAGTCACATGGCTGTCATTCACGTGATCTGTGGACTGAGTCATTACTCAGGAACGAGATGCACAATTGTCATTGATTACTAAAGGCCGTGTCGCCTGATTCTCGTTAACTTGATTACTCAAGGACAAGGTGCACAATTGTCATTAATTTGATTCATGAACCAAATCACTGCCCAAGAACAAGTCACATGATTTTCATTTATTTGATTTGCCAGCTGAATCATTACCCAGGAGGGAGGCTAAATGGGTAGTTTGAAAGAATCCGACCAGTAAAGTAAATTGAAATGCCCATTACTCCATGCAGGATGTGCAGTTCTAAGATCTCAGACAGGAAGGTGTATTTATTGTTTAATATCACAATATTGCATGCCTATATAAATGTACTCGCTGTTACTGGCCACGGGGCACATCACCAAAATAATACAGAGCTAAACATCAGGACAAGTCCCACCTCACCTCATCTCATCTATTCTGCAAGAACATTCGTGATGATCGCCAGGCATCTGCTGACTTGTGGCCCACACATGAATCATGAGGGCTCCCGGCTGCTTTTCTGCTGCGCTGCACAGAAGATTTTGGCTCTTCCACCAGGGCTCTCATCACGTACCTGGACAGTCTCTTTGTACTAAGCTCCAGACTCTCATGGGGCTCCTGGACATCACTCTGCTTCTGGAGAGTTCACTGTCAGTCAGGCCCCCCTTTGTCCGTACCTGTGGGTACTTTGGCCCTACACCATTAATCAGGGCTGCTGTGGCACACAGTGGATTCATAAAGTAGTCAGACCCCTTCACTTCCTACATATTTTATCATGTTGTAGACTGAATTTCAAATAGATACATTTGCCATTTTTGTCCATCCGTCTGCACAGATTAGAGCACATGTGGTCACATACGTTAATTTCCCTTTGCTAATTTACAATGAATCCCCACCTTGTTTGTTGGTCCAAGAGAGAGCTCTCAGCAGACAGGCCTGTCCTTTCCTCCGTGGAGTGTGCCACCTTTGACCGACACGTCACAGCCCAATCACAGTCACAGTCCCACCCAGTCTAGCCCGGTATTGGATGGTCCATTTTGAGCCAGTGAATTATCACCTGAATCACAACCAAGCAGCAAAATCACTCCTCAGATTGGATGGCTGGAGCCTAATTTGCATGAGGAGGAGGGGCAAGGCAGTCACACTAAAGGGTTAAGGTCTTATAGTGAGTACAATCTACAGAGTGAAGTTTTTAAAATAAAAAATGTTAAACTTTTGGAAAAAAAAAAATGACGGCAAGAGCCAAATAACTTAACAGACAGTTAGTGAAGGACTGCATCAGCGTGCATCTGCAGATGAAAAAAGTTAAAGTTAAATGTAAGAAACACAATGTTTCAGATGTACAGCCTTCATCAGGTGTGTCACTGAAATCTTGCATCTCTTGCATTTTTTCCAATTTCAGCATGAAAATCACCTTTAACTTTTATGTGTGAATTGGATTGAAAATGAGAGAGGAAGGAAGACGGAGCTTCCTGCCCTGACTGGCTTTGAATTTCTGATCTAACCGCGGTGAACAATGGTGAGTAGAATGCATAATTAAGACTCAGCAGAAGCTTACCATGCGTCCTTTTAGTCACAGGTTATCAGAAGGCAAGAAATTAACACGCATTAAATAATGAACAGGGCCTCCGATTGTCGGCATGTGTACATTTAAAATCTTAAAACTCATGAAATGAGCTGCCAAAGTGCATCTCACGCTGGTCCAGATTATTAACGCTGTGAAGCTGCTGCAAGGCCTTGGACTGTTCAGACGAGTTCAAGAAAAACGGATTAATTTCTGCACCAAATGTCAAAGCAAAGTTTCAGCCTGGCTGCTCCTCCTCAGCACTGTAAGCCATTTAATAAAGCGGGGATGAGAAACACCAGAGAGTCAGCCAGGCTTGAGCTGGTGTTATGTCTCCATCTACTGCACAGGAATAGGAACTGCACCATCATTCCCTAAAGGGTTTCTCATTCAAAAGTGGGTGTTGGCTGCCCCCTTGTGGTACAAACATTGCACTTTTCATATGTGGGCAGAGAAAGTCACCAACCCTTTGTTTTCCTGAAGTCCAAATTAAAATAAAATGAGTCTTTTTCAGTGTTTATATTTACAAATTGCTCCTTACAGCACCCAGGTAATAAGCACAAAGCAAAATGTCTGAAAATAAAAAAAAAAAAAATTGGATAAAAGAGCACCTCTCTGCGTTAACACTTGGTGGAAGCCCAGTCCTCCTTCCAGATTCGTTCAAGCTCAGTCAGACATTGTGGTGACCGCCAGTGGGCCACACTCCTCCAGTCACTCCAAGGACGGGGTTGCCAGATTAGAAAATTAGAAATACGGGACACTCTTAAAATCTCTCTCTTTATTACTATATATATATATATATATATATAAATTTATACATGCCCCCTACACACCCAGACCAATATATTATATAAAAGTAGAGACATAAAGTTAAAAACATAAAGCAAGGATTATAATGAGTTATGAGGAAAACAAAAGTAAAATCATTTGAAAATTATTTAATACAAGCTAAAAAAAATCTGTAAAAGTGAAATCATTTGAAAATATTTAATACAGACAACAGAGAATTATTAATATTTAATACAGGCAATTAGAAAAAAAAGTGGGCCGTGTCAAGTAGTAGCAACACCCTTTGTTGGCAGTCACTGTATGTTGCAATGCTGATACAGAACTGCACAGCAGCGCAGCTGGAGAGCAAAACGGTGAGAGTGTCTCTGTCCTCTGCCAACCACAGCAACTGAACAAGGTGCAAAAAGGCTGCAAACACTCATTTCCTCGTTACATTTGGGTTATTTTCATCAAGAGAATCTGAGAAAAGAAAGTATAATTACTTATAAAGGTACAACTAAGTACCGTAAGAAGGTAGTAACAATATATTTTTATTACGAAAGTTGAAAATGAACTAAATAGGGACATTTGGGTGTCCCTGAAAGGTCAGTACGGGACAGGGGACACAATTATCAAATATGGGACATGTCCCGTATATAAGGGACGTCTGGCAACCCAATCCAAGGATTTTCAACAGGACCGGCCTTACGATTTAGCCACATATCTTCATCTCTGGTGGCTCTGGCCGTGTGTTTTGGGCAGGGTAGGGCAGTCTTAACATATGGGCACAATGGGCACCAGTGAAATTTCAGTTCTGATATTAATTGTAGTTTTACTTTTTATTTTATTTTATAAAATTGATTTTTATTTTTATTTCGTTCTAGTTTTCAGTGGAGTCAACCATTCTTATTATTTTACCGTTCTGTCTTTTTTACAAAATATTAGTACAATTTTAGTTCTTTTTATCCACAAATGCTGGCCTTCACATATTTCAATGCAAGTTATGTTTCTGTCAACAAAACACATTCCCAGTTCTTATTGCCACTATGACTATCAATGATCAAATAGATTAAGTGGCCTAATCGAGTGTAGTCGGCAAGATCAAATGTTTCAACCCAAGAAACCAGTCAGTGGAAACACATTGCTGTTAAGCTTTAAACAAGCACGCGTTTCGAGAGATCTGTTCTTGGTGCAACGGCGTCCATTGCACAGATAGCCACACAGTGAAAATATTCTCTCGATGTACGCCTGTAATGCAGGTACACAGACGAGGTCCTCAGCCACTGACGCCAGCAGACTGTATGCTGATGATTTCTGCTGCCAGTACTGAAGTGCAGGCCTGGTGCCAGAGAAGTGCTGGACTTCCACTAAGTAACTTCTGATCCAGCTGGTCCTGCACTGAAACTCCGAGACCTACGTATGCTTACCTTCTCTCTTTCTCCACCCAGCTTTAGTCTTGTCTTCCCCGTCTAATTCACTTAAAATCGTTGGATGATGTCGATCTAAATGAGCCCTCGGATTCATAGTATTCTTCCTACTAACTAAAAACCCGCACTCTTTTTCTTCATCATGTACGCTTCATTTGCTTTTATTATCATCTGCGCTGTAATCAAAGTATTTCCACACATTACTTTCTCGATTTCTACCCATAAACACTTGTGCAAAACTTGCCATCATCAGCCACACGTGCTTAGTGCTTCGACCCGACGAGCCAAATGTGCTCAACAAACAGACTACGGTCCTTTATGGAAGTTACGCCACGTGACTAGTCAGCCCAAGTCACAAGATCACCGCATAGTAAACAGCGTAACGTAACTGAAGGCTCAGGGCGACCAACAAACAACTCCTCTGCACGACTGGACCGCATTGAACTAAAATGCTATTGCTGTTTTTTTTCATTTGTATTTAATTTTCGTTCTCGTTTTAGTTCGTTCACATAAAACAAACGTTTCTCTGTTTGCCTCAATTTCAGTTCTTGTGCTTGTAAAATGAAAAACAATATTTTTATTTCTAGTTCTCGTTTTCGTTATTAAATTATCAGTGATGTGCACTGGCTGGGGCCTCAGGAGTATGGCGGCACACAATGTTTCTGAGTCATTATCACGTTGAAGGCCTGACTATCTTCTCATTTTTAACTTCCTGGCTGAGGGCTGCTGGTTTCTTCACGGATTTTTCAGTATTTTGCATCCATCAGATTATCTGCCAAATCACAAACTAAAGTGCTATCTGAAGACAAACCCCTTCCACAACCAGATGTTGCTCCACCAGCGTCTTTTACTGTAGGAAAGGAATTGGGGGGGGGTGTATTGGATTTTCATCAGACGTTCCATTTTGATTTAGAGCATCTGAACAATTTTGCAGCCCAACAAAGCTTTTCGTTCCTATTCCAGCTCAAAAGTTCAACTCCGGCCTCATGTGACCACAGCAAAACCTGATGTGATGTTTTCAAGTGGTACCTTGTTGCAGCCCCTCCAGTGCAGACCAGATTTGTATGGTTGTCACATCACCCTTAGATTTCTGCCTTTTTGGCCTGCTGGTAGCTCCACTGATATTTCTCCACCTTGTTTGGAGGGGTAGCCTGGGGTGACGCCATATGTGTTCACTTCTTAATGATGACCCGGACTGTGCTCCCTGGGACACTTACAGACTTTGAAATCTCCTGACTTGTGCCTTTGCACGCCAACGTTCTGTTGTTCTGCCTTTCGTGGATTCTTCCAAGTAGTGGAATTCTCTAAAAGCAGCTGCTTCACCTCAGCTGATAACAGACACAACTAATTAGTCTGTTGTGTCTCCCGTAAAGTGATTGGCTAGGGAACAGTAGGTATTCACTTACCCAAATAAGGTGTTTTACTATTTGGTATTTGGTATACTGTACTGATCACCAAGAGGAGTTTCACTTCACCTGTGGAGATTGGCGCGCAGAGTCAGCCATTGTGTGGCGATTTTCAGGGGACCTACTGTTATAATATCGATTAATCTGAAAAATGCTTTTGATGTTATCTCCACGCGGTTAATGTGATTTATTGTGTGTAAATAAAAACGGAACAAACCTGGTCCAATTTGGTTTTATTGTCCAGTATTGTCATATCCGCAGCCCAATGAAATTCCTATTTGCTCATTTCCTCGAAAACAGTTGACAAAAATGCAATCAAAACATGTAAATAAAAACCATTGGATTGTAAGTAACTTGGTCTGCAAGTGTTTTGCAAGACGAGCTAAAATTTTTAGTAAATTTTAACTTGATAAACAAGCGAGGTCTTGCAATACGAGCGTCACGTGATCACAACTGAGCTGATAGATCTTCTCTCTCCGTGGGGATTGTGGGTAATCATCTCCCATGCTTGGTCTCAGTCGGCATGCCTCACTCATATAGTCAACATCCGTATGAGCGTATACTGTTTACTATAGCATGGTGACCACGTGTGTGTGTGTGTGCTGTGACGTGCGAGTCCCTGTCTTGCACCCCAAAACACGAGGCTGAGTCTCAGTACTTTAGCAAAACCAGCTTTTAATCAGCGTGAAACAGGAACAGCACGGTTATTTATTGTAGTGGGATCTGCCACTAACTATACACAGACACAGCAGTCAGGCAGGAACAGGGCCAGGCTGATGGCCAAGTAATTCTGTGCCCTTGCATTTCTAGTATTCCTTACATCACCTATCGACAGTAGGCACTTATAGCATGACTGTGATCGTTTCAGATTCGCTTTTGCAGAGAACTGCTACAGCGCTGGGAGCCTGTGGTTGCTTCGGGATGCTCTTCCGCGTGTCGTCCCATTTGAGGCCCCAAAAAAGTTTAGAAACCTTAAGGTGCGTAAAGTATTTTTTTTTATTTTGCGTCCAAGTGTAGTGACTCTTCAGTTAAAAGCAGCTGTCATTGGATGGTTTCCTTGTTAAAGTCGCAAAAAAAGAAAACGATTCCAGTGAGCCAACAGACAGCAGGGATTCCGTTAGTCAGAGTGAAAGTCGTCCTACACAATAATCTTCCTCTCTCTCGTCTCTCCCACACCAGCCACGATTCCTTTTAAAGGTAAAGTGCAGGGTAATTTGTTTGATGTATTAATCATTTTATACTGTATGAATATTTTTGGGTTGTAGAACGAATCATCCGAGTTTCCATTACTTCTTATGGGGAAATTCGCTTTGATATACGAGTGCTTTGGATTACAAGCACGTTTCCAGAACTAATTATACGCAAACCAAGGCACCACTGTAAATAAATAGCATACATAGCATCAAAACCTACTGAAATACAAAAAACAGAAACAAAGATGAAGGGTTGGGGCACCAAATGGTGATTCTCATATATTGCACGAAAAATATTACAAATGATTGTAAAAGTACGTCTTTGCAAACAGGAGTCTCTGACCAGACTTGGGAAAGATGGCGGTGAAGTCGATGAGGTGGAAGGGGTTAAGGTTCAGGTGCCCCATATCTGGCAGTGACGTCATGTGTGCTCAGCCAGCGAGTCTCTGGATCTGTAGAGGGAAGGAGAGGAGGGCCATCAGGAGGCAGCGCCATCCCACGACGAGTTGAGAAGGCCTGAAGTTGTCTCCCTGGCACACATGTATGACAATTTAAATATATAATTCAGTTCAAGATGTTTCTGCAAGTATAACTTATTCATACACGCCATTTGTTATGTATTTGAATTCGTAAGACTGACTGTTCAGTGATCTTATCTTATCGGTAACGGTCCTGTCCTGGAGCGAGACACACGGCTCTGCAGGGATGCGGAGCTCTTTAATTATCCTGTGTGTTCTCCTAAGACAGTGAGTGGCATACACATCCTGAACAGAAGGCAGTTTTGCGCCACCTTCACCACCCTCTGCAGTGCTTTACGTTCTTTTTGGACCCCACTGTGCACCTGTAGAAGTTCCTGGAAACCGATGGAGAAATGCGAGATGCCTTCAGATGTCTAAGAATGCAGAGGCATTGGTGGGCTTTCTTAACAAGAGCTAAAGTATGTTATGTCCATTCCAGGAAATTTCAAGCTGCTCACCCCTCTCCACAAATGCCAGAGCGGCCTGCCTTCTGCTTAATGATGTCTGTGATTGGCTCCTTGGATTTGCGAACATTAAGAGTGATATTAATGCTCTGGCACTGGTGGTAAAACTCTTTCGCGTAAGCCGCCTCGTTGTTGTTGCTGTCATCAGCAGAGTTGTGTCTGGACCCCCAGTCAGAGGTGGACAAGGAGAAGGGAAGGGGCTCGGTACAATACCCTGTGGAGTGCCACTGTGGAGGACTAGATGCTGCCAGCCCGCTCATGCTGGGGTCTGTTGGTTAGAAAGTCTAAACTTCAGTGGAAGAGGGTGAATAGAAGTCCGAAATAGAAGTGCTTGGTGGTCAACTTTGTTAAATAGTGGCAGAGCAGTTTATATGATCAGGATGTGCCAGGATGGCATGAAATGCAAGGGATAAGGCATCCTCTGGGGACCGGTTGTGGTGATATGCAAACTGCAGGTGGTTCCGACTATCAGGAATATTCTGTTTAATATGTGCCAGCACCAGGGTCTCAAAGCACTTCATCACATCTGGAGTGAGTTCCAACGGCCTGTCGTCACTCAGTCACTTACTGATGTCCTTTTGAAGCAGGCAGTGACTACAAATCTTCTCAGTGAAATAATAAAAGATGTCACTGAAGATTTCAGCTAACTAGATGTGAAAGGGACTAGATAGATAGATAGATAGATAGACGACTGAGACGCGGTAGCAAAGCTCCGTCTCTAGCAGCTGCATACTCATGAGTTTCAGCATTTGTTGCGTCTAAACAGCCTCAATCAGAGCCGCCGTCAGGGGGGAGACAACCATGACACCTGTCAGGGGTCCCAAGCAGTGGGAGGCTCTCTCGCACAAGGCTAAAGCTGCGGCAAATGAAATGGAAATCCCTGCAGGTCGGGGTCGCAAAAGACCAAGAAGTTTTATTGAGTCTGATGGATCTATTGCAGAAGCAGATGATCAGGAATCCCAAGATCCAGAAGTAAAAATTCAGAACAGGCACGTGTCATGTTATGATGGATCCTCAATTTAAAAATTGTCCGGGCATTTTGAAACAACATATGTCGCCGTTTTTTGTCCAATTTTAAACTTTAGGAGCATGAGCACAGAGGAGATCTCAGCCTCTTGTGCAAATTTAGATGCAAAATATTCAAAGGATCTGTTGCATCATTTGAAAGATGAAGTGATTCACATAAAGAACGTGTGCGACACAAATGTTAAGGTGGGCACTGTGATTGTTGATTTCATATCATGAGATACACATACAGAAATAAAAACATTGCTAAAAGATACGTTGACTCCGTTAGTAATTTGAATTCAGGGATACAAAGGCGGTGAAGAGTCATGAATTGTGAGTCCACTACAAATGCATCCAAAGATGGCCATGTTTATTACAACAAGCTTGTGCGAGTGGTCAACTGCCTAAAATAACACAACAAAGGTCTCAAATATGGAGTCGGAGTTCCAAACGAGACCCTAAAGGCTGTAACATAGTGACAGTGGCTCTTTATTGTGGTTCACATCTGCCATTGTGTGCTGTTTTCATTAAATTAAACATGGCAAGCCGGTTGGAGCCCCAGCACTTATTGGGATCCAGTGTCATACCTCACACGACCACAACATTCATCTAGTGAGGTCCAGTTTTAAAAAGTAGCTCCTGTCACTGCATTGCACAGAATGAACTTTGCCACCATTTCAGTCGTTCTGCGTCAGTGAATATAACCAGCCGCGCAGTGAGCTCAGTGACGGGTAAGCAGTTGGGACAGAAGTTGGCAGTTTAGCCGAGTGCTACAAAGGGCTGCTTGAAAATCCCAGGGTCCCAAAGCATGTGCCTCTGATGAGAAGGAAGGTGGCACTCTAAACCAGGGGTGTCCAGCTCTGGTCCTGGTGGGCCGCAGTGGCTGCTGGTTTTCATTCTAACCCTTTTCCTAATCAGTGCCCAGTTTTCCCTGCTAATTAATTCCTTTTCCCTTCACTTTATTAGCCCTGTTTTTAAGGATTCAGTCCTCTGAATTAATTCCTTTCTTTATTAAATGGCAGCCAAACAGAAATGAGATGTGAAACGAGCCGACAGATAACCAGCTAAACTGGAACATTAAACTTCAGCCAGTTTCACTCCAACCAGTTTCTTAATGAGTTGCCAATCCTTGCTGTTAATTAAAGCCATTTTTGAATATCAGGACTTGTTGCTGCTCTAATTCTTCCACAGCAGACTGTTGAGTTTCTGTTTTTTCTAAGACTTTCATCACGATGTTCTGGTGACCTGAGCAGACCAACATGACCGAGACCTTCACCTTTCTTTATTTTCAGGATGATCATGTGGCACCTTCTTTTGTGTCTCATTATTTTTTGGCTGCTCATTAAAGAAAAAGAAACAACTAAGGTGTCTGAGTCACGTCAATTAAAATGAAGGCAAAACAAGTTAATCAGCAGCAGAAACGGCTCACTGATTAACTCTTTGAGGGCTGAATATTTATTCCAAAAAACGCTGAAAAGCACACAATGCACTGGTTTTATTACATACTGTGAATAAATTCAGCCTCAGACTCACAAAAAGTTTTGGGTCAACCACCCATATATTATACCTGGCTGCAAAGGTTTAAATTAGCACTGAAGTGCATGGGCTGCATCCTCAAGTTGAACCGATTTTTTTAAGACAAAATGATGTCTTTATAGATCAGATGCTGGAAGTGATGTCATCTTGAATGCCGGGACCGGAAGCGATGTTTCAAGATGGCACCAGAACTGGAAGTGATGTCTTTTGGGGCCCTGGAACTGGAAGTGACGTCCTTGAAGAGAAATCAGGAAGGTTTTCCCATAGACATAGAATTACTAGACACCGCATGACCAGCAGCATCGTACGTCATGGCCGTCATATTGCGAGTGGCACTGCTGTGGAGTGAAGTAGTGGATACAGATGCCTCACGCACGTTCTGCTTGGGATTGTACAAACCGCTGTACACTCCAAACCAGAATCCCAGGGGATTTCATAGGTAAGGCTGAACAATTGTTTTGGTAATATATGGCCATTAGAAAATCCCGTTTTATAATCTTAACTTTAGCTACGCCAGGCTAAGCTAGCAAAGCTATGCATTTATGTGCTCAAGTGAACCTCCAAACAATGTTTTGGCTAAACGTATTTAATCACTATGTAGATTGTTGTTAGCTGTTAACATTTCTCAAACTTTGAAGTTTTCCCAAAGAAATCCACCTCGGGAAGCAGTTGGAGGTAGCCCTTAGACCGAAAGCTGTCCTGTGATGTGTGCCGTGCTAGTTTGGTAACAGATGCTGTACCGGCATCATATGATCAAAGCTACCACTTGCTCACATTAAAAAACAAAGGAGGTTTGATGATTCCTTGTGAGGGTCCAGTCAAGGTGGTCAAAGTAGCTGAGCGTGTTATCCGACAGTCGAACTTTTGGGAAAGCTGTCAGTGTATCTTTGATAACTCAGTTTGTTCGGGCTGAGATTGGTTCAGATGATGTGTTTCTTCTCAAGGAGCACATTGAGGAAACACAGTTTGAAATTGACAGCCATCATTTTATGCTCATGTCTTTAGTTGTGTCTGTCTTCCACAAACTAAGGCTGCACCATATTGCCAGACTGAATACTCTCAAATCACAGGATCTGAGTGAGCGAGAGGCAGTGTAAGTCTGTAGGAGATCAGTGAGGTAGGGGGGAGCTTTAAATGTTAAGAGCGGTATTTAGTATTGTATTCTGTAGTTAACAGGGAGCCAGTGATGTTGAGAGAGAATCAGTGTAATATGTTCAGTGCATTTAGAACAGCAGGTTATTATCCTGTCTGCAGAATTTTGAAGAAGTTGTAAGCGATGGATACGTTTTTGTGGGATGCCAGGTAGAATAACATTATAGTAATCTATACGTGAGGTGACTCGGGCATTAACCAATACTTCAGTACTGTTTTGCGTAAGAACAGGACAAAGTCTAGAAATGTTTCAGAGATGGAAGAAGGCAGTCCGAGAAATGTTACTTATATGGGAGGAATTATTTAAATATAATAATAATATTATTATTTAATAATTGCCATTATCAGTGTATAAATGGATATAAATAATTGCATTTAAACGATTCGCCAAAATCTGTTGTATGTAAACGATACTGTTTTAAACATTATTGTTTTTTCATCAGAAAACCCGGTTTCCACGTCTACCTGTATTAGTTTAAATGGCACTTTTGCCACTCGCAATAGGGCGGACGTGCTGACTTATCGTGTCGACTGGGCAACACAGTGAATGCGGCGTCTATCTATATATGTCTATGGGTTTTCCCGTATCTTGTCTGCAGAGAGAGAACAGAGGAAAGTTTAGCGCACCCCGCCACCCACTGGCCTGGCGTGCAATTACCTTCTTCCGGTCTATTCAGCTAATAAAAATAATAATAAAATAGTGTAGCTGCTGGTAGGTAAGTAAGACAGGATCAAGCACAGGTCAAATGTGTGCCAAAAGAAATCTCTCAGTCCAAAAGTTCATTTTAAAAGGTTTAGTGAAAAAATCAAAGAAAACAGTCCACACAAGAATAAAGAGAAAAAGGTTGTTACACATCTATACTAATAAAAGGCAAAGCCCTCACTGACTCACTCACTCACTCACTCATCACTAATTCTCCAACTTCCCGTGTGGGTAGAAGGCTGAAATTTGGCAGGCTTATTCCTTACAGCTTACTTACAAAAGTTGGGCAGGTTTCATTTCGAAATTCTACGCGTAATGGTCATAACTGGAAGCTGTTTTTCTACATTTACTGTAATGGAGTTCAGCTGGAGGGGCGGAGTTTCGTATGCAATCATCACACCTCTCACGTAATCACGCATTACGTAGAACGCCAGGAAGAGCTACAAAACGCGCTTTAGAAAACATGCATTATATAATTAAGAAGGCAGCGAAACAATTAGAAGCGAGCGAGTGACATATAAAACCATATTCAGCGGCTCACGTGAACTGACGCAGTGCGCAGACAAAAAGCAACAGTTCCAAAGAGTGCTGAACAAAAACCGAATTACACTGCTACGCTCAAATAGATAAACCACACGCCGTGGCGCAATTGTAGAGCATTCGCCTGTAGCGCCCACGTCCGAGGTTCGATTCCCGAGAGGGGATGCACCAAGTATGTACGCGCGCTTCTCGATTTATTTTAACCTCGCATCCCCTTAGTTTGAGACGTATGAAAACGCATGCGGTTAACGCAGAAAGACAGATCACCTATTAAAGCTTCATGAATAATGGATACTTTATTCGCGATCAATGATTGTTTTGGTAAAGCCATACTCAGTGTATTCATTAGATGAACGGTAAAAAAGTAAGAGCGAGGGGACGGTAACTTACTGAAGCACACAAGCAAAACCACAATAGCACGCGGGCTCGATGTACTGTACTACGCGGGCTCGATGTACTGTAGTACGCGTCAACTAGATCTGACTTGCGCGATCACATTCCAAAAAATATTTCTTTTCAAGTTCTATTTAGTCCATATTAATGGCCCGGGGATATGAAGCGCTGGTAACACAATAAACTACAGATCCCATAATCCAGCGCTTCAGCTGCCTTGCCGAACACTTACCACGTTAATCAAGTCTAGCTTATGATGCTACAAGTTATTGCCAAGCTAGCCCACACGATGCCAAAGAGAAAAGGTGATTCTGAACATAGAGCCTTTAAAAACCGATGGGAGGCTGAGTATATGTTTACTGACATTGCCGGTAAACCCATGTGTCTCATTTGTGGAACGTGTGTACAAAAACTGGGGTCTCCTTCCCAGCAAAAGTCGAGCAGCCGACGCGCGCGCATAGCTGTGCCGGGATTTGAGACGCTGACTGCGCTTCTGCCTTAAGTCAAAGTGAGCACTTTTAATTTTTTTCATCCTCCCCCTGAGCTATAGCCCAGACAAGTGCAAACACAGGACCCCTTTTCTACACCACGGCAAAATAATATTAAGGCGATTCACACTTTCTTTTGCACGTATACGATTATGAGGTCCTCAGCTCGGATTATGAAGACACGCACACGAGTGAAGGACTGACAGTGCCATCACAGCCGATTAATGGCAGAGACGTCTCACCAGTCTACACAAGATCCACCGCGACTTTCCCCAAAAGGCGATCATAACGTCACCGAACACATCTCTCTATATTATATAAAATAAAAATGCAACTTTCCTTTCTTTACACCTTTTTTCATTTTATCCCAAACCAAAGCCTTTCTCTCTTAACACTGCAGAGGACACAAAACAATTTTTCTTTAATTACTGGTAATACCGGTAAGTCACATTACCAGAGGCAGAAATTTGAACGTTCACATAGAAAATGTAATTTCTATACCACAGCCGTCGTGTAGCGCCTTTCAAAAGGGATCAACTACCGAGAGATGATCCATATACATTTTA
>JANRMT010049829.1:38784180-38814812 GCA_026402145.1 Polypterus bichir lapradei
ATTAAGTTTTTTTGGGGGTGCATATTGCACCCCCGATGAAAATATGCTAGCGATAATTGACGTTAACACTTTTTCTATCATTTTATGCATGACCGTATGAAAAACTAGTGCACTTACAATGTCCTAGAGGATAACTGCTGAAATTTTAATAATAACATGGTAGTAGCCATAGAAATGGCCAGGGGGTGCAGAACGCACCCCAAGGAACCATCGAGGGTTAAGTGCTTAGGGTCTCTAAAGGTCTTAATCCAGCCCTGAAGTGCTGGCTAGAATCTGTCAGAGTCCTGCGGATAAGCCTTAAAAGAAATGGGGTGCTGCAGCCAAGAAATGATTCTTGAGAAAAGATAACACTTTGGAGTTATTTGGGGAAAATGGGGGCATTTTTGGGGGCTAAATGAACAATCGATTACATGAATTTTCCCAGCTAGATATCACCTTGTACTGTTCATATGGACGACTCCTAACCAACCTACACAGATGGGGAAGGATGTCCTGTTCTTTTTAAATATAAACATCAAAGCAATGATACGAGGAACTGTTTTGAAATAATTCTTACTGTATTGCCGGGTTACTGATTCCTGCATTATAACGCAATACAGCATATCAAACCAATGTGTGAGATTTGTAAGCCAGCATCACATGAAAGCTGATAAAGGGACTGAATGCTTTTGCAAGGCACTATAGAGTGATGTGACAATTTCCACCATCTGTCCATTCTATGTTTGTACATAACTAACACTAATCCTCTCCTCACCAAGTCAAAAGCTTTCACTCCTCTCCCAAAGATGATAGGGTTATGGTGGAGGAGGGCGCAAAGTAAAAAAAAAAAAAAAGGCCAAATTGGTCACCCAAATTTAAATTCACTTGAGCAGGCCTTCCATATGCTGAAGAGAAAACTTAAAGGGACAAACAAGCAGGAGCTGAAGATGGCTGAATGAGAGGCTTGGCAGAGCATCACCAGTGATGTCTATTAATCGCAGGCATGCAAGCAGGCATTGCATAATAAGAGATATGCGACAACGTCCTAAATATAACGGCTTTAATAGACCTGACATTGCTGTGTCCCAAACATTATGATGCCCTGAAATGGGAGGACCATGTAGATAAAGTGTTGTCACTTCTACGTGGTGTGACTAACATGTGTGCAAATCACCTTAAGTGAAAGTTAACAATGTGCACTTTCATCAGGTCTGAATTGTTTAATTTGTAATCTTAAACTGTGGAGCAGAAGTGTAAATTGAAGAGAAATATGTCTTTGTCCTAAACATTATGGAGGACACTTCATTTCAAACTAGGTGGGCGCATCTCTTCTGTCGCTTTGGATAAGGAAGCCCCCCACTCTCTATGAAGAGAAACATTCACAAACTTTCATGGGGCCTAAAATCCAATATTCCAATCCAAGTTATATGCCAGTGACTGAGTCCAGTTTGGGAAGAAGCCTCACTTCAAGATGAGAACTTCAGAGCCCAAAATGTTGGGCATAAAAGAGGAGTGCTTCTTTGTCAAGTTGCAGAGAACTCCACAAAAAGCTCAACCGCAAGCTGAGGAAGGGGACACCAGACCTCCGCAGGGCTCTTACCCGTGTTAAAATAGAACACTGGGAACTTTATATAATGCAAAAGAGAAACATACAAAGGCATCAGAAACATTGTGGGCGCCTAGCCAGGGGCCATTGTGCCCACACATTAAGACAGCCATGTACCTCCAGCAAAGGAACTCATGGCAAAGACAAAAGCACACACCCCAAAGGAGGCAGAGTTCTCCCTTGATCCTGGAGCAACGATATGCATCTCCATTGTACATCATCCTTATAGGCTTGGTATCATAAAACGGTTTCACTGTGCCAAGACAAATTAGAACTTCAAACAGTCAATAATTAGCCAGCTAAGGATCTTCCTGTTCAGCTTTGATTGTTATTTTAGAACAGGCTCATGACTATGTCAGGTAAACTTTAAGCATTGACAAGCTTTTTAATTACATTGAAAACAAAAGCCTTGAATGGCAACATTAATGGTTTTCCCCCTCTCCACCGAGGCTCTTCATTTGAGAAAGGATGCACAGTAGAGGTCCGCGCGGGGCAAACATTATTAAAACCGCACCTGCCCATTCCCACATAAACTTGGCCTTGTTTGTCCTGCACCCGCCTGCAGCCTAATGGTTTTGCTCCACTCCTGCCTGCAGAAATACATTACTTCCATAACCATTAAGGAAAAAAAGTCTTGTTGAACAGCCTGTTTAACATGGGCTTTGTACAAGGTGGCTGAAGCTTTCTCCTCTTTGACCCAGTTGTCATCTTCACTTTTTTGTGACAATTCTGCTTCATCACTATTTAATACAAATTTTATGATGAGACTTAAATAATAATTTCTCAGCACAAGCCTGCATGTCTTTATCTGTGAAAGGAACCAAAAACAGCAGTGTAAGCAACGTGTCTTGTTAAAGCTTGGAACCTTGTGTCACGACCGTAACTTGTTCCAAAACTCTGGTCGTAACCCGAAGTAATTTTCCCCCATAGGATTGTATGTAAATACAATTAATCTGTTCCAGACCATATGAACTGTATGTAAATATTATATTTATATATATTTCGATTTTTAAGCACAAAAATAGTTAATTACACCATAGAATGCACAGCGTAATAGTAAACTAAATGTAAAAACATTGAATAACACTGAGAAAACTAACATTGCAAGAATTCATGCTATAGCCTTACGAACTGCTCGCTGTATACTTTTTTTTTTAATGAGTTTTAAGCATAGGGGGAAAAAATGAACATTTGAAAAATCCGTAATTTAATAAACAACCAAGAAAAGTAACATTGCAACAAAGCATGCTACTATCCGATCGCTGTAAACAGAAGTGAAGTGGAGGTTAAGATCCAATAGAACAAAGTCTTCAGTAAATACAATGCTCAAATCAGTCTCTTTAAAAACAAGCCCAGTGCATTCTTTAACTGCCTTCTCTCTCTCGCTGCATAGGGAGAGACTGAACATGTGCGGAAATCATTGACGCGTACGAACCAGACGGGAAACTGGCTTGTTTGTCACCCGAGTGTGTGGTCATGAACAGGTGCAAAAGTCTGCCGAACTTTTTGGTCGTAACCCGATTTGTATGTGTTCTGAGACGTTCGTGATCCGAGGTTCCACTGTATATTAGTTTGGCTTATAAGCTTTTCAGGTCTGCGTATTACTGTTAACAAACACTCCCCACTTTCTTAAAGTATTGGAGTTTTTGTTTTCCACTTTTTCAGCTCACAGTACATTTTGCTGATCAGAACATCACACTGTAACATCTCCTCGTTGGCTCAGACAGCTGACCAGTGAACACTGCAGTCTTTGATTTGGTGCAATTGCATTATGACGTGATTATTACAAATCATTCTAAACCTCTTCTTGTTCCTGTGCCTGTGCCTTTGCAATCCTCTTAAATAAAAGATACAGAAATAGAAGCTTTGAGCTGAGAAACATTGCTACTTTGTAGAGCATGTGGATAGGAGTTGGTGCATAACAGTTTGTTGACATGTTCTTTAGAGACGTCGTAATACCCAATTCTAAATCAGTTGTCACATCTTTGAACGGTTTCAGACACAAGACTACAGTTGTTTCTCTTTGCTGATGCAGCCAATTGCTGTAACACTGAATCCAAAATACTGAAATTAGGGTCCATCTTGTCTCCACAGACCTGTTTGAGTGACCTTGTAAGCCTTCCTTGGGGTCGCAAAAATCACCCTTGACACCAGACAGTAGCTCTGATTAATAAAATGAATGGCAGCAGGTATTAAAGAGGTTTTCTCAAAGTTTTCAGTCCAAATATCAGTTGTGACAGCACACCCATAATATTAACGGTCACTAGCATGACATACACAATATCTCAGTTTTTGGCTTTTCCTTCCATGTGCCGTGATAGTCATCCGATGGCACAGTATCTCTCTAAACTTCAGACTAGACATGGACCAGAACCCCTAAGGAATGTTTCCAACATCTTTTAGAATCCATACCACAAAGAACTGAGGCTGTTTTGAGGGCAAAAGTAGACCCTACCCACTATTAGTATAGTGGTCCTAATATCTGAAAAGAGCTCTTTGTTTGAAATAATTTTCAGACTTGTGTCATTTGCTGCATGTCGATGATTCATTCACTGGTCCCAAATTTAAAAAAAAAAAAAAAAAAAAAAAAAAAAGGGTACATTGTAATCTTCAAAAAGCATGCAGCAGATATAAAGTTTGTTGATTACATTTTGACTTCTTTCAAACCAAGCAATATTATGAACACAAGGTTTCTGACATCAGTAATACGGTTTTAAAAAAAAAAAAAAAAAAAAAAAAATACATGAGCAAGATTCAAGCAACAAACATTCAAGAATATCTTTATGTATAGAAATACTTTGGAATGTAAAATTTACACTGTAGCTAATTTCCTCCGCCTGGCTAATATGGCACAGAGTATAGAATGCTGGACTTGAAAGCCTTTTTAGGAGCATTTGCATATAACAAGAAGCACTTATTGCCATGTCCATTTGTCCGCATGAAACAACTTGGCCTCCCAAGCTGTTCAATTATATTGAAATGTGGCACACTTAATCTTTACAAAAATTTGTCGAGAAACATTCTGTGTGACTTCAGCTCCAAGTTAATTGTGCAACGGTGCGTGTCGGCTCCACTCTACCGGGAGCCACCAGGAGCCTCTTGAACCTGTCGCCACCACTGATAGCATTTCTGAGGGATGAGCTAAACAAATGAGGACACCACACGAAGCAAGGTGAATGTGCAAAGTGCTCAGTGTTTTTTTTTTTTTTTTTTTTTTTTTTTTTAAATAAAAGAAGTGTCCAAAAAAAAAGTGCAGTGCTTCAAGGAAGTTCAGTAAATAAATAATCCAATGGAAAACAAAGGTGAGGTGGAGGTTAAAAACATTTAAACAATCCATTAAAAACGAGATTAAAACCAGCTGGCAGGAAAGTGTTCTTCCTAAAATCCCAGTGCATTGTTCTTTTAATCAGCGGCTCCTCTGCTTATCCCACACGGGCCTTGCAGCACAGGAGTCGCCACAACAGGCACAGCTGACCTTCCCCATGTCCGGGTCTCTGCTGTCCTATGTCTACAGTAAGGCTCCTTTTCCAGACCTAGGCTTGGGTCCGCAACAGCCATGGTGCTCACATTAGCGCTCTCCTCCCAAGCCTCCTCGACCACCACTGCAGCTCTTCTGCAGTGAGCCGTTCACGCTTCTGGGCACACCTGCTCCCCAGACAGGTTCCTTCCACCTCCTGCCTTCACACTGTCTTTTCTCTTTAACCTCCATTCTCTTCTTCTTCTTGATTCTCCCACATTCACGCTTTCCTATTTATAATGGGATGTGGCACCAATGCAGCAATCAGCAGCTCCCAGTGTCAATTAGAGTGGTGTCAAGTGCAGGACCGCATCGTGCATGGGAACTGCTCTTGCCTCGCTATCACGTCCCCACCTGAAAATGATTATTTATTTAAAAGGTGCCAATCGCCCATGGACCTCACTTTTACCACAAACTGTTTGTTTTTTGCCTCGAGTGTGGTTACACCAACTTGTATATTTTCCTTTTTTTTTGCCTCTGAAAGATGATGATCTGTCTGCCATCAGCAGCAACGCAAGTTAATGAAAAACCAGCAGTTTTCTTATTTTTAACTAATTTGTTTCAAAAAATCCAGGGGTGTGGGGTTGATTCCAAGTCTCGTCCTTCTCCAGTCTCATTTTGCTCAGTCTGTGCTCTCATGTTATCCTCACAAAAATCCTTTAAGTGCCCAAAACAGCAATTAACAAAGCATCATTTCAAGTTTAAGGTCAGTAGGATCACAATTGGACAATTGTCTTGAAGGTTAAAAAGAACACAGACGGCTGACAAAAATACCTGGTGAGGCAAAATATAAAAAAAAATTAAAAACAGCATTCCTTAGGATCAGTTTACGATTATATAGCATTGCTTACAGATACAAAGCATCATTCTTTTTATAAGCTGTAACAGACTAAAGCCCTGCCTTAGGAAAATGGATGCACGATTTTATATATAAATAAAAAAAAAAAAAAAAAAAAAGATATCTTAAACAATAGACAGGGACTATGAAGAACTTCCAAAAACACTACCTCTGACTGAACAAAGCTAAACAATACTTTTTTGTTTTAAACTTGAAATTTAACCTCTTGAACATCTATGAGTAGCTATAATAACTATTTTTGACCAGCAAAAATAAAAGGACAATTGCCCAACTATTGAGTACTCCATGACAAATCACCCTCTATCCAGTCTTCACTATTACTTCACTTTGCAACAAAAACAAAAATGATTCATTTGTGTTTATTTCTTCAATGTTTAGTAGTGTCAGTAGTGCTATAGTGAACTCTTCTTAGAATACACTTTTTGACTGATGGGGACACTAATGCTGTATCCTTTGACAACTCTTAAAGGTCAACCTGAAAATACTGTGACAATGAGCAGAATACAGTTTTAACACAACTGAAGTGCCAGGATTTTTATTTCCTGTTGTTACAAAGACATCAAAGGTGAATATGAGCTGTGATAATGTGTGAAATTTCAGCAATAAGAAGTTTTAAGAAATAATGTAGTCTGTCTGTAAAAAAAAAAAAAAAAAAAGAAAGAAGGAAAACTGCAAACTGTAAAAGATACACAGAAAAAAGGGAAAAACAGTTTTTAGATTGTTTATTGAAAGAAATGAAGAAAATTTAAAAAATAAAAAAGGAGAGGATTCCTAACTAAGGTCCATGAACATGTATTCCTCTGCTGTAAGCATTTAACAACTTCCAAGTTGTCTGGTTACCAGACATGTGTGAAGAAATTTTTTTTTTCTTAAATAAACAACGTAGTGTACACCAGATTCACATCAATATTGTTTAGAACTCCATCAAGGGAAAACCACAACAAGAGAGGATTAAAGTTAGCCTTTTTTTCATTTTTTGCTTGGTAAACAAAGCAAACACCATGCAGGTAAAGAGGCTTTTCTCAGAAAACTTAACTTACTTCTTTCAATAAAAATATTAAGCTCTTTACTACTTACATATCCAGAATGACAATACAGCCAAAGCCTCCTTTGTACAGTATAGGCCAAAGTGCCAAACCTGGAATCACCACAACCAGATTCAGCAATTGGGATTAAAAAAAAACAAAACAAAACAAATGTTTAGAGTAAGAATTAAGTCCAATACTGACACAAGAGGCTCAAGTGATTCAGTAATATAAGTAACAGGGACGAGTAGATACCTACATTATTTTTTCACCCAAAAATGTTTGATTGCCAACAAAAAATGAAATATTAAGGGAAATGCAGATCTACGCTTTATTTGAGGTTTTTCAGCTTTGTCAAAATTGACAGTCCAAATAAATCACAAATCACAACCTGTTAACACAGATGATTTTCTTCCCCGGTGGCTCTGGCTGCAGGGGAAAATGTACATAAATTTTTGAGACACAAGGCTTCTTGGCATGAAGAATTTAACTCCCTTGACATAAGTAAAGGCCCTTGACGCCAAAGGAACAAAACACAGATTAAAATGTATCCCTTTAAGGAAATGTCTTTTTTTGAAGGCGTTAGAATATTGGCATGAGAGGTAAACTAATGAATCCCATAGTGAACTGTAAAATCCAACTGTCCTTTTGATACCTTTTTGACTATATTCTAGCTATTAATTCGTTCAATCAAGAAGGCTACAAAAGTATTTTGAAAGATATTTAGTTTTCAAGTTCTAGCTGTTCTGTGTTGCAATGACATCTGTGGACTGGGGGTCACAGAATGGTCCAAATCTTCCATAAATATCCTTTGCTCTTACAGCAAAGTAGTACTTGCTTCCAGAAACAAACTGAGTTAGAGTGCAGGCCATCGGAAGAGGTAGGGCTTTCACTTCACCTATCTTCTTCCATTGAGAGGCTGAGCTGGCATTGGGGTCTTCATGATAAGCATACAGATGGTAACTGTCAACAGCTGCACATGTGCGATCAACTTCTGCAACACACCAAGACAGCACAATTCCATTCTGGCTCTGTACTCGTGCCAGTTTCAGCTGGGGTTTCTGAGGGGCAGAAGTACTGGCAGCTTCAGGTGGTAGTCTAGGGGGTACAGGAGCTTCTGGCAGTGGTGCAGGATGAACAGGGCGTGAAGTCTCCTGCAAAGTAAAAAAGATAGAAATAAAGTTGTGAATTTTAGGTTTCAACCACTGAACACCAACTAAATAATGGAATAGTGGGGCAAAGCTTTTTAAACTAATGGATGTGTACTTTTTGTACAATTGGAAGTGTATACAGGAGAAGGAACATTTTAACTTTCTCAAACCCACTGAATCAATTTCAGAGTTCCTGGGGAGCCAGAGCCCATCCAAAAAGTACTGAGTACAAGTCAAGAATCATCCCTGGAAAGGACACCATTCCATTATTAGGCCAACTTGCAGTTACTAATTTACTTAAAATGAAGGCCTTTATACCACAAGAGAACAGCTGCCATTCTTTAAGGAAAACATGGAAGATTCATATAAGCAGGCACTACATTTGAATTGAAAGTTAGAAATAAGTGGTTTTAGGAAATAATCCAGTATGGCTGGAAAAAAATGGCCTGAAGATGAATGTATGAATGATCAAATTGAGATTTGTAGGAGAAGGAGACATTTACTAGATTATTATTTTGCAGTAGAAGTAGAAAATAGATTTTGGCAAGAACTCTTTTGAGTGCATGGCCTGACCGAAGCAGGGCATCTTCTTTACATAAATGATGTCCTGTTGTGAGGGTTCTGCATGCAACAAAAGCAATTATTTGTGGAAACTGTACAAAGATGCTTGGCAGAAACTGTTGTAAAATTTGTTCAAACTTCAATATGATTAACATTTTCTTGAAAAATATTCAAGTGCCACAACATGGATTATATGATGAATGTATTTGGAATTTTATTGAATGGAAAAGTTTAATTAGGAGCATGTACATTTTAACTGAAGATGCACAGAATGAAAGCTGAATGTGGAGAAACATATTTTGGAAAGAAGGGAAATGGGCCCAATTGGCCAAACCTGATTAATCTTGATAAGGATTATTCATTCAGTGGTCTTTATTTATGTTTCCCAACTTCTTTAATTTACTGGTTCTACTGAAGGATTATGAGAGAGCAAAAGAACAACCAGTGTTTCTGGTTGCTTGGCAGCAATATACACTGGATGAGATACCAGTAAATCACAGAACACATTTAAAGACAACCTGGTACAGACTAATATTGGCCCCATTTAAAGTCAACATTATCTGCATGTCTTTTGAGATTCTGGAGCAGACAGAAGTACACAGAATGCACGAAGTGACTAAAAGTAAAGTTAAAAAAAAAAGTTTACATTATGAGAACAGGTTATATTCTTCTTCCACATTTTGTACTTATTTCAAACTGTAGTACTTCATACTTTTCATTTACTGTCAGAATGAATGATAAAAAAAATAAAATGAAAGTAAAATATTTTAAAATAAAAAAACATTCTTAAAGATGAAAGAAAAAAAGTTTACCTGTCCAGCTCTGTGGTGTATGGTTAATTGTGGTCCATTTGCAGTATATGTGGTCATTTGGGCATTGGATCTTGTTGCGTTTGCTGTTATTCAAAAAGAAAAAAAGGTTAACCGGAAAATTATTACAAATATTATATTAATGTAAAAAACCCATTAGCCTTTGATAGTTTTCTTTACGTTTTTAATTTTCTTAAAAATGAGGAATACAAATACATGATCATGTTTGTTTTAGGGATTAAAAAAAAGAAAACCAGAGTAAGTACGTTTTGTTAAAGAATATTTGTATGTCTTTTACTTCTGAAACCTCCTCTGGCACAAATAATATAGTCCATAACCCCTTTCTGTCATGTTTAATAAAGTTGGTGTCTATTGCTCTATGGAAATAATTTCTAGATGTTTAAGTGTGATATTGGTTATTTTTTTCGACTTGTCAGTAATAAAGGAGGTAGTAAAAAGAATTAGGAATGGTAAAGGTGAGCTACAAAATACAGACAATGAAATGGGAAATGATTTGAGCTTGCACATTACTGAAATTTATACATGCAAATAAGTCACTAACCTCCCAAAGGTAACAGGGACTATTAAAAGTACTTAGTGATTTGGAAATTGTAAGAGGGAAAGGTGCGGTTTAAAAATAGGATAAAATCTAATAAAATCATCATGACCAGGTACATGTATAAACACTTGACGCATATTTTTCAAATATATTTGCAAACTAGGGAAATTCCTAAAGATTAAATGTTAGCAAATATTCTTGCACTGCATAAAACAGGGTGATTGGGCTGATCCAAGAGTCTATAAGCCAGTAAGTTTAACATGCATCACAGGGAAATTAATGGAAGCAATTAAAAAGAAATGAATGAGCAGCACATGTCACAAACAACTATAATTAGCATATAGACTACATGGGGTCAGATGGGGATGGTAATGTTTGACTAATATGCTGAAATTCTAAGAAGAATAAAAAAAGCATATGATCAGAGAGGTGCATTTGTTATTATTTATCTTGATTTTCAGAATAATTTTAGTAAGGAACCACATGAAAGGTTAGTTATCAAACAAAAACAAGCGGGGATTTAAAGCGTTGTGTGCAAATGGATGGGGTTTAAGTTGCCAACAACAGAAGAATCAAAATGTTAAGTCAAGGGGAACTTTTTCAGAATTAGGTCATGTTAGAAGTGATGTCTCTCAGGTCTCAGTACTGGGGCACTGCTCTTTTTAATAAACAAACAATAGGAAGTCTGAAACGTCAAAGTACCCCTTATGCGACTCATCATTATCTATATCAAGACAGTGTACAGAAGCGATCAAAAAGACTAATAGGATGTTAAGTTATATATCACGATATGTGGAGCACAAGTTAATTGAGTTTATGTTTATATAGTGCCATCAGACCCACTTTTTACACATTTTATTAGGTTGCAGCTAAAATCATTATTTTTAAAAATATTTTGTATTTAAATTGCCCCCCCCATCAAACAAAACTCAATATCCCAGTATGACAAAGGAAAAACAAAGTACATTATGAACTTCTGCAAATTTATTAAAAATAAAAAATTAAAATATCAAGTATTCACAACCTCTGCTAGGACACTTGAAATATGGCTCATATTCTGTTGACCCTCATTGAAATGTTTATATACCTTGTTTGGAGTCCACATGTGGTCAATTTAATTCACATGCCTGTCTATACAAGGTCCCACAGTTGACAATGTATTTCAGAGGACAAACCAAGCAATGAGGTTAAAAGAACCTCATGAGGATCTAAGAAACAGGATTGTTTTAAAACACATTTTTGGGGAAGGCTACAAAAAATGCAGAAGCATTGGAGGTTGCAAGAGCACAGTGGCCTCCATAAGTCTTAAATGGGATAAGGATGAAAGAGCTGGCTGTCTGGCTAAAATGGGCAATCAGGAGAGAAGGGATTTGGTAAAGGAGGTGATCTAAACCAAAAAAGTCACGCTGGCTGAGCTTCAGAGAACCTGTGTGGAGATGGGAGAAATGTCCAGGTGAACAACCACCACTGCAATACTCCACTGATCCAGGCTTTATGGCAAGAGTGGTCAGATAACACTTGATAGCCTGCCTGGACTCTGCAAAATTGCACTTGAAGGATTTTATGATTCTCTGGTCTAATAAAACCAAGACTAAACTGGTTGGACTTAATACTAAGCTTCATGTCAGGAGGAAACCAGCATGGTATAAGCAGCATCATGCTGTGGGGTTGCTTTTCAGGGGCAGGAACTGGGAGACCAGTCAGGGTTCTCAATGGACCAAAGCACTGAGATATCCCTGATAAAAACCTGCTCAAATGCTCTCTGGAACTTTGGGCAATTGATCGGTTGGAAGGTGAACCTTCAGTCTAGTCCAAGTACAAAACAAAGACTACAATGCACAAGTGGCTTAGAGACAACTTTGTGAATGTTCTTGAGTGGCTCAGCCAAAGCTCAGATTAGAATCCAATTGAACATCTCTGGAGAGGATCAAATGGATTTTTTCAGTATTTTATTTTTAATCTGTAATTATTCTGTATAAATTTCTAAAATAAAGTGAATTTAAATGATTTTAACATAATGCTGAAAACATAAAAATATGTTAAAAAGTGCAGAGTTCTGAATACTTTCTAAATGCACTTCATAACACGCTAGTGAGACCTCTCCAGGAGTACTGTGTACAGTTTGGTCTCTGTATTACAAAATGAGACATACAAGTGCTGGAGAATGTCCAGAGGAAAGCGAATAGGCTGATTCTGGGACTAAGAGGTATGAGCTATGAAAAGACAGCAAAAAGAGTTAAACCTTTTCAAATGAAGAAAACCTAAAATGATGAAGTCACAAGATCAAAGTTTTATAAATTATGAAGGAATTAAAACTGTAGATTCTAGCTTTGACTTAAAAAATATTTTTCAGCAACAACACAGGGACATGGTTGAACTTATTTTAAGGACAGAGTTTGCACAAACAGTTTAAAGTTTTTTTTTTTTTTCACACAAAAGACCCATATGGAATAAATTACTAAGGAGTACTTGGGAGAATAGGCCTTTAGAGACCTTCAAATCACAAATGTTATTTTGGAGATTCTACAAGAACAGGATTGGGAGGAGCTTGCTGGGCTGAAAAGAATATTAATATCACAATTGTTTTAGTGTTCTAATATCTCAGCTTATGAGGATCGCTAATCATCTGTCTACTGACTGAATGTTCACCACTGGGGTGAATGGGAAAC
Organism: Polypterus bichir lapradei; assembly: GCA_026402145.1. Taxonomy (NCBI): domain Eukaryota; kingdom Metazoa; phylum Chordata; class Cladistia; order Polypteriformes; family Polypteridae; genus Polypterus; species Polypterus bichir. Next base: position 38,796,916 of record JANRMT010049829.1, read on the forward strand.
CACTTACCATGTATACCAAGGTGAAACTGGTAAGTACAAAATAATGTTTGTTTGCATCAAGTGATATTTAATTTATCGAAATTTCACAGGTGATTCTTGTTTCATTTCCTTAAAAGTCATCTGCTTTTAATTTAACTGTAAGAGAATAAAAGGCAATTGATTGACCTATTACAGTAATCTGTTTACCATTTCTGTATGTGCGTGCGTGTGTGTATGTATGTGTGTGTATGTATTATATATATATATATATATATATATATATACACACATACACACACACATATATACATACACACACACACACACACATACATACATATGAAAAATTTTGGGAACCCCTAATTCTTTCGATTTTTGTTCATCATTGGCTGAGCTTTCAAAGTGGCAAGTTCCTTTTAATATATGGCATGCCTTATGGAAACAGTAGTATTTCAGCAGTGACATTAAGTTCATTGGATTAGTAGAAAATATGCAATATGCATCATAACAAAATTAATCATAAATTTGGGCACCCGAACAGATATTACATTAATACTTAGTTGAGCCTCCTTTTGCAAATATAACAGCCTCTAGATGCCTCCTATAGCCTTTGATGAGTGTCTGTATTCTGGATGGAGGTATTTTTGACCATTCTTCCATACAAAATCTCTCCAGTTCAGTTAAATTTGATGGCTGCTGAGCATGGACAGCCTGCTTCAAATCATCCCATAGATTTTAGATGATATTCAAAATCAGGGGACTGTGACGGCCATTCCAGAACATTGTACTTCTCCCTCTGCATGAATGCCTTTGTAGATTTCGAACTGTATTTTGGGTCATTGTCTTGTTGGAATATCCAACCCGAGTAAATTCGTTGATTTTGGGTTGAATTCATCCGACCCTCGACTTTAACAAGGGCCCCAGTCCCTGAACTAGCCATACAGCCCCACAGCAAGATGGAACCTCCACCAAATTTGACAGTAGGTAGCAAGTGTTTTTTTTTTTTTGGAATGCAGTGTTCTTTTTCCGCCATGCAAAGTGCTTTTTGTTATGACCAAATAACTCAATTTTTGTCTCATCAGTCCAAAGCACTTTGTTCCAAAATGAATCTGGCTTGTCTAAATGAGCATTTGCATACAAGCGACTCTGTTTGTGGCGTGAGTGCAGTAAAGGCTTCTTTCTCATCACCCTGCCATACAGATGTTCTTTGTGCAAATTGCGCTGAATTGTAGAACGATGTACAGATACACCATCTGCAGCAAGATGGTGGTCTTTGGAGGTGATCTGTGAGTTGTCTGTAACCATTCTCACAATCCTGCGCACATGCCGCTCCTGTATTTTTCTTGACCTGCCAGACCTGCCAAGCAGAGTTGTGCTGTGGTGCAGCAGTCTATTAGCCAGTGAAAGCTACGGCACTGCCTTTGTCCAGTACTTTATGGTGTCAAGCAGAGTTGTGCTGTGGTGCAGCAGCTTATTACCAAGCGAAGGTGCTGTGAAGAAGCTGTCTGTTGTTACCGTCCTGCCTTTGTCCCATCTTGAGAGCAATCACAGGACATTGTATCTTTGATTACTGGTACAACGAATGCTTCTGAGCAGAATCAAGCACAGTACCAACTGTGGTCATTGCTGCTTTTGTGAAAAGAATGGAGATAAACGGCATCAACTCAGAGAGGGTTAGGCAAGCTCATTGTACCACATGAATGCCACTGAGAGAATAAAACCGAATAATAGAAGAAAGGCATTTAACTTTTACTGGTGGAATAGCAGGCTGCTTGTGCTGATTGAACCATTTACAAAACAAAAGACACTGATGGAGGTGCAAAAGAATTTAGGAGAGGTCGGGATTACGAGTTTTTTTGTAAACTTCAATAATTCTAGTGATAAAGAACCTCTCCAGATTATCCAAGCTCCTAGGTCTTCTTGTGCACTCTCTTCTTTGGTACAACCCACAGATTTCCAATGGGGTTTAGGTCTGGGGACTGACAGCTAAGGCAGAAGCTTAATTTTGCTGCTTTAGTCACATTTTGTTCGATACAAATTCAACGGGTGCCAATAATTGTGACACATGTAGTTTATTTCTCTATAAAGAATCACTTTTTGTCAGAATAAATTTACCTCAATAAAAAGGTAGTATTACTATATTTCAGATCAAGACAATTCATTAAAAAGTAAAATTATTTATAACCTTTTGTCACTCATCTTTACCTGAAGTGCCATTAATTGTGAACATATAAAATAATGAATCAAAAAGATACTAATAATTCTCTTCTGCATTCGTAAATGTGTGCAGCAACCTGAGACTTTCTAGGGAGAGAAAAGTGCAGTGTAAAACTTAGCTGAACTGAATGAAAATCTATTCAAACCGCATAAAAAAGAAGTTGGAAATAAATTCTTCTTCTTTCGGCTGCTCCTGTTAGGGGTTGCCACAGCGGATCATCTAAAAAATTGTTGTCCGCATATTGATTTGGCAAAATTTTACACCGGATGCCCTTCCTTTATTGTTTTAAAAAAAATGAGAATGTTACATGAAAAGTCTCTATGTAATTTTTGAAGACTTTGCTACAGTAATTAAATCTCTCAAATATTAGCTATACTAATTAAATCTATCCAAGATTCATATGGTAGTTTATTAAAAGTTTCCTTCAGCATAGGTTACTTCTTTCAAATATTGGTCTAACCTGAAGTCTGAGGGCTGCCCTGCCGTGCAACAGTTGATGTCTGTTGAGAGGCACCAACCCGGCTTGATCCTGGAGCAGTAGTATACACCACTTGTGAGCTTACAGGTGTTCTTTGGACCTGGCTTTGAGTAGGAGTCCTGGTTGTCACAGCAACAGCTTGTTGAGGTGTGGTACGCTGCATGACATTCACTGTAGTCTGAGCTACAAATTGAGAAATACTTTATTAATGATTATATGCAAATTTAAAAAAATGTAAATAGACATACACAATTAGAAAAACAAAAAATATCTTGATACAATTCTAAATAATGTTTTGTTGGGATAAAAAGGGTTTATATTGTTTGGAGCCAGTTTGAAATGTCCTTGATTAGTTAAGTTTAAATGGTTTCATCCTGTTTGCTTAGCAATTAAGTACGATTATATGCACATAAAATATTCAATGGAAAAAATTGTATTTTCATGGAACGTTTAAAAGTTAACTCATTTTTACGATATATGGTGTCATTTACAATTAATAAACAGAAAGATCACCAGAGAGTATTTAAATATTTTAACAAACTTGGCTTTAACTCATAAAACCCAAAGGTAACGTGTTGCAAATGGCACTATCACTCACACATTTTAACACCGTTTTAGGGTACTTATCTTTTCCTTACACAGTATTTATCTTTCTGGACAGCAGCATTAAAACCAAGCTAAGGCATTTATTAGGTTTTAAAAATGGACTTATTATCCAAAAGCCCAGTACTGTAATAGAAGTGCTTATCAATATACTCTCAAAGATGTACTTGGAATATGAGTCAGTAAAATTTGTTCCTATAGCTAGATAATAAAGTGAACTTACTGTCAGTTGTGTGGATCTAAGCACCTGACTTTGGATAGTACCAGGAGCTTGCAGAATTGTGAAATTTATTTTATTGATCTTACTTGTGGGGAGCACGTGCATTGTTGTAGTCTGTAACACAGGAGCAGGAGGTGTTGTAACTGCAGGTGCAGTAATAGGAGTGGTAGCCACTGTTGGCGTTGAGGGGGATGGATTAGGCAGTTGAGTAGACTGGACAGATCGAGCCGATGGAGTGTGAATGTTTGACTGGGCTGGTTGTGTGACTTGCACAGGAGCTCTCTTCACACCTGTTACTGTTATAGAAAAAGCAAGTTAATTCATATATAGTAATTCATAAATTAAAAAAATACTAAGTCAAACTAACTGAATAGATTTGTGTGCCCGTTTACATATATTACAGATGAAAGTTTATGTTGATGATAGCTCCCTTTTTTAATTACTAGGAGTTTTTTTCACACGTTAATAAAAGTGCATTATGGATTCAAGTCTCTTTTGCTCAATTGATATGTTACATAATGGCAGACAGAGTCTTATAATAAATAAGTATGAATAACAGCTATGAATCAGACATCCATAAAACAAAGAAACCCTTCAGAGAGTTAGCATTAGGTACCAACATTTGTATAGCCATTCTAACAGAGAGCCAAACAGCATAAAGTTCACACCTATTCACAGATGTTGTGGAAAAATAAAATACAGTTAAAACACAAACTGCTATGTAAAAATTAACGCAATAAAGACCTCACAATGCCTATTTTTTAAATTCAATAATTCAATACATTAAACAATGCTCTCCATTAAACCGTTAGTAAGTCTGAACCTGAGTGCTTTTCTTAGTTTTCATTCTGAAGGTGTCATATTGACTACTTTGTTAGTTTGTAACACCTTTGCAAAAAATAAATTAAAAAAAAAAAAAAAAAAGTATAATTGTTGTGAAAAAAGTAGGGTAAGGCAGTTTAGGCAAATCTCTCATCAAATGTACGTCTAATTTTTCTCACAAATAATCAAACCAGCCAATTTTAAGGTTAAATCAATATCATGTAAGCTAAAAAGGATGAGGTTTTGTTACAACTAAATGATGATTTTAAAGCAATTACTTGAAAGAAATCAAACCTATCAAAACTGTAATATTTCTTTCTTGTCATCAACTGAAGCATATGAAAGTGTAATTATTTTTGATTTAGTGTTTGGAACTGGAAAACTAATACAACTAAACAAAAATCTACAGAATTAAACTATTAAGTATAATGTGAAATCCATATAAAAAAAAACTACAAAATTAAAAAGTCTTACCTTGAACATCATCATCATCTTCTGTTAAGTCAATAACTGGACCATTGCCTACAACCCTTGCACCCTGAAACCAAAAACATTAAGATTTGTTGACTAAAGTCACTTTCTACCAAGGCTAGGAACATCATCATCTTTCTGTAGAAATAACACCATTATGCTTCTTCAAAAACACATTGATGAGCAGGGCCAGGTTTAGTTGAAACTGCATGGATTTAAATGCAATGCAACAAGCAATTTAAATGCATCTTTGTTAATATCAGTTAAAATGTTTATTTTCTATAGATTTTTGTTATCTTGTGTTGGAATTATTTAAGCTTGCTCAAAAAAGGGGTATATCTGTATTAGAGAAGTAGTAACAAGCAGCACTGTTGTTATTTGAACAAAATAAAGTCAATAAAATTAAGGTAAATGTTTACTTCGAAAGGAACAGTAAAATTTTCAGAAAAATGTGATAATTAAAATAGCCAGCAGATGGCAATGGAAGGCAGATATATGCAGCGACAAATGGTTAATTCTTTAAAGCGGTTTAGTAAAACATTTTAAAGGCTAGTGAAGGTATGAGGTTTTATACATTGAATTAACACTTGTAAAACTATATGCACAATTGAAAACAAATAATTACAGGAATATTACTTGTGCACTGCAGATCAAAAACCACATGAAAAAAAAGCAGTAATAAGCAAAAAACTCAAGATTGTAAAATACAATACCAGCACAATGGTATTTAATATATAGTTCCCTCCTCAATTATGGGCACTTTTGGGAAAGTTAAAAAAAAAAAAAAATCACTATTTGGTGAATTACCTTAATATCACAGACTAGGGCTGGATAAAAGCACTCAGGACCCGATTCGATTTCATATTGATTGAAATAGAGTGCACTGATATATTTGAAGTGGTGGCTTTTTTAGAAATTACTTAATCATGCATAGAGAACATTAATATAATGTGACAAATTTCAGTAACACTATATTTAAAGGGTGTCTACATAGTGACTTCATAACATTTAAAAAGAAATACTTAGTAATGAACAAGTAACATCAGTATTTGGAAGATGTGAAACTAAATTTCATTGCTTTGTGAAAGAAAAAAAGAAAAAAAAAAAAAAAATCACAGCACTGTACTCATTCAAAATTCACCATAATTTAACTAACATACTATAAGTATTACCACATCAGAGTCCACACATTATGGGGCAGCTCCTTGTTTTATATACAATGCGATGGTATCTACTTTAGAAAACATCAATATCATTTTGCGAATAATATTAAAAAATAAACAAACAATTGCTTCTTAAATAATGTTATTCAATAACCTATTTGTGTGTCATGAATCACCATGCAGTCACACTACAACTAAACTGTTAGCCGAATTTATTCCCCTATTGAACATTTACAATAATCTTGAAATAGCTGAAATTAAAGATAAAGTGGGAAGACTTGTGTCTTTCTATAATTCTTCAGCTGCTTACTTGTAGCAGTCATGTTAATCAGTTTTGAAAATGTGTCCTCATAGTCCTCAAACAAAAAGCAAGCATTTTAAAATGAGGATTTAGAGCTGATGCTTGTTGACAGCGGCACTGAATGAATGGAACATAAAAGAAAAATGGACCGGCCATTGTGACTGATAATGCTGCTATTATGGAGCTACTTCAAGTCGGCTTGCTTTGCGCACTTACTTACTAAAAGAAAAATGGACCGGCCATTGTGACTGATAATGCTGCTATTATGGAGCTACTTCAAGTCGGCTTGCTTTGCGCACTTACTTACTTTGTATTGCATGTTGCTCAGAAAATTCCAACAACTGCCCACTTGCTTTGCCAGGTGAGGAGTGTTGCAGACTTTTTCAATCATAGCAGTACAGCTAGCTAGCCACATGTTAAAAGAGAAGCAACGCTCATTGGACTTGCCATCACACAAACATGTGATTTGATAAGGTCACGCGATTGGACACTACATTGGAAATGATAGAAAGGTGCAGCTCTTTGCTGCCATTGTGAGTGGTATGCAGCGTGCTTGCCTGCAACACATCCATCACAGGTGCCTAGTAATTTTTAATGTGTGAATGTCGCGTAGGAATCTGCTGTCCTGAATGTTCAGCTATGCACACATCTGATTTAAGTGTCGAAGACGCTGATTTCAGTTAAGGAAAACACACCATTTTATGAAAGGCAGTAAAGTGCTTTTACTGTAAAAAGCCTTTACAGGTGCAGTAGCACCATCTACTGGATTGGACACCAAAAACAAAGATAAGCAAAAATCTTCAAATAATAATTGAGCAGGACAGAGATTCACAAGATTGATCTTGAGACTTTAAGAACTGATATTGAATCACTTAAATGAAAAATAACGATTAATCGGAAAATTGATATTTTAACCCAAGCCTTTTAGAGAATAAATTTATTCTGAGAAAAAATAATCCCTCACAAAGGAACAATTTTAACAAAATCAAATGTACCACAATTATTTTCATCCATAGAAATTCTCATAAAGTCTAACTGAAATATTTTTTCATTTCTAACTTTTTTAAAAGTTAATCAGAGTGTGTAGGAACGTTCAAGCAGTAATCAATGACTTTCTGTTTAACTGTGGTAGAAGTATGAGGTGGCACAGAAGCCAGATTCCCTCACTCATCCATTAAACATGGGAAGTATAAAATAACATGCAGTACAAATTTGTGAAAAATACACTGGCCTTCAAAAGTCAGGAAATTCCTTTAAAAAATAAATTCTCCCTTGGAAACGCCTATGTCTACATTTACGGCAAAAATTTAAAAATTCAAATCAACTGGAATCGTTACCATTTGCCTTGAAGAGGATCCAAGTTTATTTTGCCCCAACACACAGGTATTTTTTTTTTTAAACTTTTGCTTGCCATTCTCCTCACTAAGGATCACTACTGAAGATATACAGAATAAAGTAACATCTTGGGTCAATAGGTCTCTACAATTACTATCAGATGCCGCCTCCATGCAGACAGATTTTTTGGATGGCATGCCAGAAAAAAAGTCTTTCCTGTCATTTAACCACAAACGTAATGCCTACAAGTCTATTGGAAATTTGACTGGAAACATTTTTTACGGTCAATGAAAATTGAGCTTTTTCTCATGAAACACTCAAGGTGGGTTTGAGCTAAAAACAAGAATGGCTGTACTGAAAAGAACTTAATCACCAGTAGCACACATTGCGAAGTAGGTACTATGATGCTGTGGGATCGTTTTTCCTCCAAAGGCCCTACTTGTTAATGTAACATGGCATCACGGGTTCCATGAAATACCACAAGGTTTTAAATTAAAATCTGGCTGCCCTTGGCAATACACTAAAAACTGGGATGCTGTTGGAACTTTCAGCAGGACAATGATCCAAAATATATGTCCCAATTAACACAAAAGTGGTTAAGGAACACACACTCAAGCCTCACACTGCGCAGGAAGTGTAGTGTATTAGTTAAGGCTTTGAACCTGCTACTGACACTGTCTGACCCACTTGACCTGCTTGTGCTCCAAGTGGAAAACCTAAAGAAATGCAACAAATTGGATCAAAACTGTTGTTAAGTCGCCTTGGATAAAGGTTTCGGCCAAATAAGTAACTGTAAATGTAAATTCCTGGACATAAATCCCATTGAACATCTGTGGGGTGAGCTGAAGACTTGAGTGCACAAAACTGGACCTAGGACCCTGGATAATCTGGATATTGTGTAATAAGGAATGGTGTCCGATTGTCTGTTCATGTTCTCCAACCTTCTAAGATATTACAGAAGACTGAGAGCCGTTTTATGGGCAAATGGAGGTTGTACAAGATACTAATTGCAGGAGGTGCCAATAATTATGACGTGTGATTTTGTCAAAAATAACTTAATTGTTGAAATAGAATTTATTTTCTCAGAATACATTTACTTAATTCAAAGGCTGCATTTCTCTCATTTTTTAGTGCGAGATTAAGGTAATTCACCAAAAGGTTAAAACCCTTTTTTACTCATCTTTCCCAACATTTGGGGAGAGGACACCTGTAAATATATAATAAAAGCTGGCTTTAGTTTTAGCTCAACATCATAACATTCCATAATAAAGCAAGCAATCAGATAAAAAAAAAAAATCTTATTTAAGCAAATGACTGCAGACACATCTAATCTGTAAGCTGCAAGTGTAAGTATGATATTTAGAAATCTGTTTTAAGACTAATATATAACATGAGAACTATAGTGAGCAGCAAAAAGAGTCCCTACATAATATGACGACAGCATTTTATTCCTCTTAGTTTGGAAACAGTAAATAATATCTTAAGAAATCTTGAAGGCATGGACAATACACTACATAACAGTAGTCAACAAATAACAAGCACCGTTTCTAATTTAGAACATGTTAAACCATAAAATCTAATGGTCTAAAATTAAATACATTTGACTGCATTGTATCTAAACACTTCTTGATAATGTTATGCAAGCTATTGCATAACATACCATGTTTAAACCAAAAGAACAGTCAAAACTGAAATGGCTGATTAAAACACAATCATTAATACTGTAGTTTAATAATAAAATGTATAAATATAATAAACCACCTGCTTTTGGAAAAACCAAAAATACACCTTGCATTTAAAAAATTTTAAAGCAAAAAAAAAACAAAAAAACATGGAAAATATACACATGGCTTAACATTAAGGTAAGTTGTCCTATGAACACTATGTAAAACATTCTCAAGTCTCTGAATAGCCAGCTGAACAGGATTAACTGAACATACAACACAATATCATCAGCATATACATGAATATTACAACCATTTAACTTTTAAGTTTAACTTTGTCACTACAATATATTTTTTTCACATAGAAAATAAAACGGGACCTAAACAGGAACACTGTTCAACATGTTTGGTTATTTACAGGAAGAATACTTTACTAGCTTTAACAGCCTTCATTTAGTTTTAAGTTTCAAGAAAAACACAGCAAGTTTGGATAATCTGTGTGCACCAGTGACCATCCGTCACATAGTGCAACACCCCCAGTGACATTGTCATAGTCCTCTTTGACTACAATCAAACTGGTTTGACTTTTATCTTAGACACATCATCAGTCACAGAGTTTGCATGTGTATGAATAAGTCAACTCAACTGGAAGTGCAATGCATTTAAGTCCCACAAATAATTAAGTAGAACTGTGGATGAAGAAAAGAAGGAAAATGGGTGTTATGGACTGAGCAAATGGAAGAGAGGCTTAAATAAACGGTGAATGTGTCTCGAATTTAAAAAGATAAAAAAAAATAGATGAGCCAAGATTGCAGCTGAGCTCAACATATCAGGCACATGCTGCAAATTGTTGACTGGCTAACAAAAAAGGTGATCTTGTGATACTTTTGTGACACATTAGGAAATCTGGAACCATAATAAAAAGTCAGGAAATAATCACGTAAACACCCCCTGTGATTACCAGTTGTATAGTTTGACACTAGTATCGAGATTCAGTAACTGCAGTCAATACATTTGATACAGAATGCACTTGGCCAGAAACTGTTGAGACAGGTTGTATGGAGGCAGCTTAAGGAGCAAAGCACTTTACACAACATCATCATAACACGCAGCAAATCTAGAATTATGGTCCGCAGGAAAAAAAGTGTCTCCTCTAAATTCGTGGAAATAATGGCTTAAAATTTCACTGTCATTAGAAGCAAATATATTAATATATAGTATATGACAAAACTGACTGCAAAATTCTTATGCTTTTATAAAACCTTACATCAACTACTTTTTATACTTTTATAAAAAAACACCTCCTTCTAAATTTAATTTTAAAACTATGGTAATAACTGAAGGATCTTAAAAAGAAAAACCAAGGCTGAAAAAAAGAAAGACAAGACATCCAAAATATAAATGCACAAATAATAAGTTAAAATGACTTGAAACATAATTTGATAGAAGAAAAAAACAAGTGCTTTTTGTGGTATTATTTACTAATTCATTATCATCATCTAATTGCATTAACAGAATCTAAAAACGAGATATGTGACCAATATAAAAGATCAACTAGCAATGATTTTTTTCTGCGAGTATATTAATCTTTGAATCAAAGATTAACCTTTGAATAAGAGCAACTTATAAATAAATTGTATAAAGGGTTTTAATTCAACAACAAAGCATCTAGGATAAGCTGTAGTTCTATCACGATCACAACAATTTCAATATTTGGTACACTGTATTATTCCCAGAGGGGAAACTGTCTTTTCACATGACCTTTGGAGTAACCATAACAATTAAAGAAAACGTCTAAAATTTGGGCTACTTTTTAAAAACATCTGGTTTGTAAAAAAGTCTGTGACAGGATTGTTTTTATAATACTGAAGAACAAAGACATTTTGGCAAGACAAGAAAAATTTACTTGAATTCTTATCACCAATCATATTAATCCTCAAACCACACTAATTGCATATTGTCTGTTTTTCTTTAATTTTTCAGTTTCTTTTGTTTATTGTAATTTAAAATGAAAGAAAAATGATAAACACATTTGTATAATGTTATGCACATTATATTGATGTAGAATGAATTAAGAAACTCAATAAATACTGGTAAAAGAACTGAAACATGTCAAGCCTACCTGGGCTGTACTCTTGCCAGATGATGACTCTGCTGATCGGTTTGCAGTTTGGTTATCTAAAAAAAAAAAAAAAAAAAAAAAAAAAAAGAGGTTATGTCTCTTACAAAAGGCAATATATCACACTCTTAGTATATTCAATCCCCCAGGCAAGCTTTCCTTGTCCACTAACATTAAAATATAAGGCTATTTATTGCTTTATGGATCCTCACAAGATGCAATTAGATCAAGTGGTTTTGAGAATGCATGTATGCATAAACTTAATAATTATTATTTAGATGCAAACAATTAAACAAAAATCCCCCACTAATGCAACAATAACACCACAAAACAAAAATCAGAAAACTACTACATTTAAAAGCAAGAGAGATATTAGAATATGCATCAGTTACAATAATTTAATTACACTTGATGCTGTACATTTATTTATATGTGCACCTGCTCTTGTTATTGAGGTGAATTTAAATCAGACTGCATGCTGTAACCACAGTTCATTATGCCAGAAAAGAGTAGCCTGAAAGTGTGTAGCAAATGTAGTAAACGTTGTTTACATTTGCATTCAATTGTTTTTGCCAACACTTTTGCTTCAAGGTAACTTTAACATCACAATGGTTAAACTGTTGACATATTTTAAGAAGAAAAAAATGAATCAAGGACTTTTCAGCCTAAAAATGTCATAAAAGGCGCTACTACTTAGGGCATACTGCCCATTTCTATTCTTTGAACAAAATGCTGATAACAAAAATAAAGAATAAACATGTTTTACCTATCTACATATCTATCCATTTATAAAAGCTCATCTGTAGTATGTTTCATAAAAATAATTTAGACAAACCTGGCACCACTTAATAGCAATTTATTAAATACAGAGAATGAAGAGAAGTTAATTCAAAATCCTCTTGAGCAAAATTGCCTTCACTCCCACAGTACACACCACTATATATTATAATGCCTAATCCCAAAATGCACAGCACATGCTAAGATAGGATGCCACACCTATGATCCAAGAAGAAGCAACCCTGACAGGTTCATTTAGAGAAATATGACTCTATACTAACATAAGTGAAAAGATACTAAAACTGTAGACATGCACACAAGGAATTACAGATACTCTATTTGCAATGCTTTGTCGTCTTTCCATGCCATCTAGAAAACGTTTTTAGTGTTAACAACAAAGCTCACAAATTTCACTAGGTTAAATTACTTTATTACTTAATATGGAGTCTTGTGACTCAAAATCATAAAAAAATGTCATTAGTTTAACTGCTTCAAAAATACTGTTCCACCATTGGGGTTAAACACTATAAATGTCTTAGTATTTAATAAAGTACAAAACCTAAGTACTGTGCTAGATTTTATCCAAGTCACTCAAAAAGATTGGATGCCCTGTACAATATGTAGATAAACCTAAATATTAGTAGGTATTCTGGTAAGGTGTTTAAAGAGGTTAGACAATTTTCTAAATGAAAACAAATTTGACAACTAGAACAGATTACTTCTGAATAACAAGTTATCTTCAAAATGTTCATACCTGTTTTAGAAGCAACTCCTACTGCTGTAGTTTCAGAGGAACTCTGACTTGCAGGTGCTGTGCTTGCCTGTGACTTTGGCTGAACTAAAGTCCTAGTTGTTGTGGTGGTCCCATAAGTAACTGAAGATGACAGAGGAGTCCGAGTAACTGAAACTTGGGATACAGTTTGACCTCCAGGAGAAGACACGGTTGAGTTAGAGGATGCAGGCACTGTCTGCATAACCCTTGGCGGTGTAGAAAGCATAGATTTATTTGCAGTTGATCCTCCTGGCAGGGATACGGAAGTAGCTGATGAGGAGACTGGCACCAGTTCCATTCCTTGGGCCTGGGTGGTCATAATGGTTCCTTGTGGTGCTTGTACAATTTGTGGTTGTGAAGTAACTGCCACAGGAACATGAAATATAACTGGCATCGACTGCAAAGGAATGGCTTGCCCACCACTCTGGGTAACAGTAGTAGAAACTCCACCATTAGACGCTGTGCCTGCAGTGGCAACTATTGGTTGGCTGGTGCCAACAATAGAGGCTGCTCCAGTAACTGCCACAGTGCTGGGAGCTACTGCTTTAATCTGCACATTTGTTGTCTGAGAACCGCCTTGGCTTGCAGATATAACTGGAAGAGAAAGAAAATTAAAACATCAGTCTCAAGTACCATCCTGGGTTCCATAACTTTACTTTGAGTGCTGTCATTTTGGCATGCAACAAACTATAAACTAAATTGTTGGATTGTAAACGGACAGTAAAATGTATTTAAATTTCCTTCAAAAGATATACAGAATTTATTTGCTGTATTCAAACATAGGGCAGAATGTAATTCTTCACATGCCAAATAATATTCAACTAATACAATCTTTTGTTAATTATTCTTAGCCTAACCAAGAGGTATTTGTGCTCTAGTGGATCTTTATTTATTACACTGGAAAGAGCCAGTAATCTTAATTGGTTTGGAAAATGCTTAGTAATACTGAAATAAACTTTACACGTAAATAGTAATTTTAAAATGTATAACTATAATCTCTCTTCTTTTGTGCAAACACCTAAAGAAGAACCAGGTTATCACAAACGACCACAAAAGCACTTTACATGAATAAGGTCAATCTGGATAAAAGTAATGACAGATTTCTTGTTTGCATGACTGATAAACATAGGAATTTCATTATGACTGAGAAGAAAACTCAAAACAAGAGACTAACCTGTAGCAGGTTGTTGCGCAGGTGTATCATTACGTTTTGTTTCCAGCATCTTCCTCACTGTGTGAACGTTTCTGCTAAAAAAGCAATGCAATCTCAAACTTGTTCTTCAGTTAACCTTCAGTAACAGACTTTTTTGGGTAACATATTCCTTAACCTCATAAATACAAGTTACCAGCATATTGACAAGAGTTTTGACAGGAACAACTCTGTAATCAGCAACCATATTGCTCCATTTACCCTATTAAATTAGAACAGCACTTCATTCAAGAAAAAAAAAATGTAAATCCATCCTTCTGCTGAGAAAATTTTATTTGGTTAACATCTGATCTAAAGTACAATACAGTATACAATATTAATCTTTGTCTTAGTAAATGCCATTTCAGTATGAAATAAACTGCTTATACTACATTATACATTGGTGACATATATTAAGGCAACCTTAACCAATTACTTCATTTAACAATTAACATATAGACACCAAAGTAACAACTCTTTATTTAACAATATTGATCCAGAAATGTGCCAAATATTGATGATTATTTATAATCAAATAAAACACAACAAAATAAAAAGAATTTCCAGCTATAGAAGCTGGCACCCCTTTTCTTCCCCGACTAAAAAATTAACAAAAGTAATAATATACAATTAGAAATCATTGGCAGGTATTCCAACAGACACATACATTACTCTTTGGACATGGCTTATGTTTTCTATTGTGCTAGATGAGCCATTATTACATTAGCTTTATAAGAAGTATATCAACCCCGCAATGTTATGAATAATGAAATGACAATAGACAAACATTTTTTTTTTTTTTTTATATATAATCACAGCTGCACACTGCATTTTTTTCAGAAAACAGTGTTTACAAAAATGTCTAAGCTACTTTAGATTTTTGTAACTGCAAAACAAGAAACTAACAAATGTCTGAAAAATGCATGAATACTCTATATATAATAATTTTGAATTGTATGGTAACGCTCAAAGCAACCAATTGCATGCATTGGTAAATCACACTGTTTACAATACGTATTGCACTGGTGACGCTGTTTTTTTTGCCTGTTGCTGCAAACTATACAATCTGGCTTGTACTTCTTGTTTTCATAGGTGGCTGCAAAATGACATTCGGTTAGCCTATTTGGCAAAGATTTGTGGGATGGCCTGCCTTGCCTCACAGTTTCAACTGCCACATACTCAGAGAGTAAACCATCCACAACTTTTTTGCGGAAATTGGCAGCATTCAGACAGTCACTCTTTTTCTCTTGCTTGTAAATTATGTAACCATTTGTCAGAGCAACCTCACGCACTTGGTGATAGACTGCATGGTACCATTTCATGCACTTGTGGGCAAAAGCATATGCCCCTAACATCTGATCCAGCCGATCAACACCAGATACTTTTACGCTGTATTCTTCAATTGCTATAGGTTTATTCACCACTCTTCTTTCTGGCTTTCCTTTTTGATGAATTACTTTCTTACATGTATTGTTTGTGTGAACTGTTGTGAGACATATTACTCTTTTTACATCCTGCCATACAAGAGCCACCAAATTATTTGCACGTACAAAAATTGGCTTATCAATTCTCGTTAGTTTCAGGTTGCTTGGTTTCAGCTTTGGCGGCATATTTCTTCTAGAAGCCTTTGCTGTACCACAGGCACCAATTCCTTTACGCTGCAGCTCAAGAAATAAATCAGGCGATGTGTAGAAATTGTCCATATAGGCAATGTGCCCCTTATTGTCACAACCTTGTAGCAAATCCAAAACAATCTGAGTTGTGAGGGAGCAGTCTTTTCTTGGGAAGGAATATTTGCCAATGTAAGTGATTATTTTAAGACAGTACCCGGTGTTTGCCTCTGCCAGTACAAAATTTTTGATGCCATACTTGGTTGGTTTATCTGGCATGCACTGACGAAAAAAAAGACGGCCTTTATATTTTACCATCGACTCATCCACTGATAGGTCACGATCAGGTTGGTACACTTGCATGTAAGTTGGCATTGTAAGGTCAAGTAGAGGCTGGATCTTGCATATTGGGTAATATCCTGGTTCACCCTTCTGGGGCTGCTTTTTATTGTCACAAAAATGTAGAAAACTGTTCAACAATACATATCTATCTCGTGGCATCACCTTTCCAAATCCACCTGGAGAAACATTACGTGTAGACCAGTGTTCTCTGTAGTTATACCGCCAATCAAGTCCCATCTCAATTTGCAGTGCCACATAACCCTTCATCTCTTCCTTTGTTGTGGGCTTCCATTTTGAGAAACGTGAATGTGGTGATAACTTGCAAGGAGAATTAAAAAAACGTTCAGCATACCTGTTTGTCTCCATACTCATCAATTCGAAAACACTCTCTGGGAAAAACAATTTAAAGTAATCAACTGGCTCATAGTTAGTAGTGTCCACCAGAGCTCCATGTGTTTTCTTGAAATCTGGCAACCAAGAGGGCTTCCAGGAATCAAACTCAGGATAGTCTTCCCAGATGACAGTTGCTGGAACTTGGTGTATGGTGCTATTGCTATCACTCAATCTTGGGGACATTCTAACTGCATTGTCATCGTCGCTTTCTTCTGTACCTTCTGACATCTCAAAATCCTCATCTGACAGCGCAGAGCCCGCATCATCAATAATGTGCAAAACATCTTCAGCAAAGTATTTCTTTTGACGATAGTGACAGCTGTTATTTGGTGCCATTCTGTAAGGAGAACGGATGCTTAAAATGTGAGAGACTTAGTTCATCTCACATTCTTTGCTGTCATCTAGCATATAAAACCAAACAATCCCCTTTAGGTGACTTCTGTTGACATTTAACAACTGTTTCAACTTTCCACCCCTTCATGTTAGTTTTGCTGACAAAGGTGTTGAAAGAGTCCAAAACATTCTGATGTAATAGAATGCTGCTCTTGAAATCTAAGTAAAAACTTTTCCAACTATTTTATATAATAGCACTGCAAAGATTACACACCAATATCACAAAGTTCAGCCCTGGATAACCCCCATGGACTGCAACTTTTCATTTCAACCTCTTTCACAATCAGCAATGTCATTCTTACTTTTTATTAATAATTTTAGGAGCATTTTTGATGTTGTTTTGTCAAGTAAAGCCACTTTTCCAAAAAAAAGGTTAGAATTAAAGTTTTTCATTTTGATTACAACTTTAAGGTATTTGAATGGACTGAAAACGTGTCAGAGTACAATGCATATTTAGAAAACCAAATAATAAAACACTGGGGAAAAAAGTATACTGAATGTAGCCAGCATGCAATGACTATATTCCACCACCAAGCGGAACATTATTCTATAATAATATCTCAATAAGCAGCTTAAAGAACCAACAACTATGTGACAAAAAAACATGTATTTTAAATTTAACAGAATAAAAGTAAAGTCTGTCTGGTGTTGTTCCTTTATGGTACTTACCGATATGTTGTGGTAGCAGCACCTGAAGATAAATCTGCCTGACTAGCAGAGATCTGTAAAGAAAAGAGTAAATATCAGGCAAAGTATAATTTATTATGGACTAGCAGGCATTCAATATATAAATACTAATATAATGTCAAAGAATACCTCCTGCTGTTTCCTTGCCTCATCCTGAGCTTGGTTAGCAGCTCCAAATTTTTTGGAAAGTCTAGATATTTTAGCCTACAAAGATAGATATGTATTAATCAAAAATTTTAAATATCTTTTAAAAGAAGCAGTTTAATTGAATTTACCCAACCACACTTAAACATGAAAATGAGCAAAAAAAAAATTATTATATATATATATATATATATATATATATATATATATATATATA
>JANRMT010049829.1:38819812-38867828 GCA_026402145.1 Polypterus bichir lapradei
GAAAGAAAGAAAGAAAGAAAGAAAGAAAGAAAGAAAGAAAGAAAGAACGAACGGACGGACGGTTTCAGGAGAAAGGAGGAAGCAGGAGAGAGTGAGAGAGAGAGAGAGAAAGAGCGAGCGCAGAGGCAGGCAGGCTCACGTTGCAGCTGAACAAGGAGCCTGGATGTTGGGCCCAAACCCGGAGAATAGTAGTAGTGGTCACTCCTGCCGAGTGATCATGGAGCGGGATTGACCAGAAGGAGGTAGCTGTGGATCCCAAGTCGCTGTCAGGAGGAGCCTACCGGAGCCAGGGATCGGAGAGGTGAATTGAACAGCTGAAGTAGGCAGAGTGAAGGTCAGCTGCAAGTAGGGCGACTCCCCTGTTAAGCCCAGAGGGGGGAAGCAGGGGGGCCGATAGGTAAAAAGGCACCGGGCTTCTTGTTGTGTGTGTTTTTTTTTTTTATATAAATTTTTTTAAAGAATGCTTCCTGCTGTATTTTAACCTCGTTGTTTTTAAGAAGACTTTTTTTCTATTGTTTTTAGCCTCCACATTTCACTTCTGGTTTTATGGATTTTTTTATTGGAACTTTGGACACTGCACTTTAATTTGAACACCTTGTTTTGTTGATTGTTTTAATAAAAGCACTTTGCACCTTTTCACCATCCCGTGCTTTGTTGTGCCTTACTGCTAAGCTCATCGGTAACATTACCGACGTTGTACGGTTCAACGGCTCCCGGACAGCAGATGGGAGCATACAGCAAACTCACATCGTCACAACATGATTTTGTGTTTTTTCACGTAAATTTGAATTGATTGTTGAAAAGTATGAAGGTGGCGTGCGTATCCGGGACATGGCTGCTGCATACCGTATGCTGAGAATGATGGTATCTACGATTGTGAAAAAGAAAGACATTATTAAAAAGTAAAGTGAGGTTAAATTTTCATTTATTTTATCTAATTGCTTTTGTATTTTAGTATTAAGCAGTTTTTAAATTTTATACAACCCCATCAATGTATAATATGCCAATAACAATAGGATTTTTTTTTCATGGGAACGGATTAATCATTTTTCCATTATTTCTTATAGGAAAAATTTGTTTGGTATAAGTCCAAGGACCTGGAACGGATTAAGGACGTATACCAAGGTACCACTGTATGTATGTGTATATATATATATATATATATATATATATATATATATTATATATATATATATATATATTTGACAAGTCCTTATGCTTTAAATCTCGATGGAATAATGCTATTAGAGAAAGCTTTTAAAAATACAACCAAATATAAAGGTATATGTGGAATTTGTCTTAATCAGAAAATGAGAAAACAAGATATGCATCACAAGCAGAAAATGATACTACAAATCCAGACAAGGTCTTTTTCTTTTGAAACCAATGGTGAGCAAAGGTAGCTTGACAAGTTAAAATTTTTAAACCTGGTTTTGCAAATTGCTTTTAATATAAAATATTTACCAGAAACAGAACTAAAATTTGCCTTCTGTGCACACAGATTAGCAAATTGACTAAGCACTTAACAGTTTATATAATACAATGATGCTGAAAAGTGCTGACCTTCTCCAGTTTTTGGTGGACATCAGCCCGTGCAGCTGTAATCTTCAGCTCCAGCTCAGCCTCATAATTTCCTTCTAGAAAACGACGACGTTTAGGTTCAGACACTACTTCAACATCATCGGAACAAGAGCGTTTCCTTTGTGTCGACATTTCTAGGACTTCTGTCTCAGGCTCTGCCACTGGAGAGAGTTGAAAAAGTATCTTTTAAATCCAAGTAACAGTGTCCTATAGCACACAAAATCTAGTAAACAAGTATAATAATGAATTAAATTACTTTAAAATTTATTGGGGGGGGGGTTAAATGGGTGTATTTACCAAGTTCAAGGTTACTTGAGGTTTTGGGTTCTTCCACAGTCTCAACCTCAGCAACTAAAAAAGGAAAATACAGAGTAAGGGTTGCCATCCAAGACATTCTGCATAATTTACAAGTTGGCAAATGCGGAAGGAAAAAACCTTTAAGAACACAGGCCACCAACCATTAGCACTGCCTGTTTCTTCTGGAAGTGTGGCTGTTGACTGTACAGTATCCTTTTGTACTTCTTCACAATCCATTCTGTCTTTTTCACCCTCATCTTCATCACTCAGTACAAGAAATCCTTCACGAGGTACAAGATCACTACTATCTTGTCGTGACGGAGATTGAGCAGGAGACAGTACATCTTCACTTGGGGGACTCGATGGAGACAAAGGGGCTGATGAAGAAGGGGCCAGCTTTTCTAGAATCGGAATAATTTCTTCACTGTCACCAGTTTCTGTTTCCATTGCTGTAGTGGATACAGAAGGGCCAGGGCTCCCAGCTTCTAATCTCTCAACAGAAGAGGCCTTATCTTCAGTTTCACCATCAACATTCCTTTCATTCAGCTTATTCTTTACTAGAGAATCAGAGATATCCTCCGAGTTACCCTGAGAGTGAAAGGGGAAAACAAAGTAATAAAGACTCACAAAGTGGCTAACTACCACATGTTCTTCAGTGACTTACAGAATCAAACAGATTCCTTCACAAAATTATATAAATAAATAAACAAACAAACATGTAAAACAAAACAATACCATATTTTAAACAAAACAGCTTCCCCTATATCCCCAATTCTTACTTCCACGCTGCTTGAAATTGCAAGGTCTCCAATATCTTCTAATTGCGTAGGACTCTTATCTCTGTGCTCTACTTCTAAAGGCATTAGAAGGACAATGGGTGATGGAGCTGGGGTAGGAGAGACCGACTTGACCTCAGGAACCTTTGATTCAAGAGAAGCCTCTTTGTTCTCTGCAGGTGAACCATCATCTGCCAGCTTCCCAGCATTCCCTTTATCCTCTATGGTCTTTATAGTTGTAGAATTTGTATCCTCCACCTCTCTTACATTTTCTGTAGTCTTTTCCTCCTCAGGCTGCTCCTGTACCACTTTGGCAGGAAGACTCTGGGACACACGTGCATCTTGTGGGCTTTCAGAATAAGGACTTGGCTCAGAGATGTCTTCATAAAGTTCAGATTCAACTGTCTCTTTTTGATTGATGTTACCACTGGATGTTGGCTCCAACTCCTCCATTTCTTCAGACTCTTGGATATCTTCAGAAAGTGATTTTGGGGAGGAGGTGGCTTTATCGGCAACAGTAGGAGAGTCTGGCTGCTCTAGGTCTCCATTTTCATTTGAGTTATGCTTGCCATTAACAAGTGGGGTAGAAGGGGTTGGGGGTGGTGTGGGGACAGGAGATGGAGCCCCTGTAGTACCAGATTCCTCCACCACTCCCTGTCCCTGTTTTTGAAGAAATTCTTCCTTAGCCTTGTGCACAACTTCCAGCTGTTGTCGATCACTTGTTCTCATAGTTTTTCTAGCCTTGAAAATTTTCTTTTGGGGCTCTTCAACTGTTTCCATCTTTCACCTAATGTAAGGGAAGGATGTCAAGAAAAAAAAAAAAGAGTTTTAAAAAAATTATAATTTTGAACTTTACTCCCTAAAAATGTGTTGTTTTAAACACCTGCAATTTTTGCAAAAAGCTTTAGACAAGAATAGAGAACATTATAAAAGTATCAGCCTGCTACATATGCATTTCAAAGATGTACTTTTCTCAAAACAACAGAATACTTTAGTAAAAAGCCATGTCAGCTTTGACTATTTTTAGGAATACAGTATCCCTGTTTCATAAAAAAAAACAGTGTTTAAGATGAGTTCTCAGGACAGAAAGTATTAAACAAGAACTGTATGATTTGCAGAGAAAAATAAGCTAGTCAAGGTGCAGCAAATAATAAGCTCCCTTTAATAACAGCTAGGTTGAGCATGCAAGGAATTAGATAACAATTTATGACATGGACTAGATGTGATCATTATGTGTTTTTTTCCCCCCAACAATGTGTGTGTCACATTAGTAGTTGATTTTATTTAAAAAAAAAAAAAAAAAAAAAAAAAGTTTGTCTGTCTATTGATATTTACCATTCATATATATGCAACAAACCTAAAGGGGGAATACACTATTTTGATGAAATAAGAGCAAGGAGGCACCAAATTCTTCTAAAAATAGCAAAACTAGACAACTGCATATAATTTACTCTTTTTTATTTCTCAAAATATATATCCATGTTATCACTGCTGTAAATTTAATTCCATCACTTGAAAAGAATAAAGATATTTAACTCTGAAAAAAGAGATATAATGGTCACCTTCACTTACTACATATAACTAAAATATACTAGTACTGACACCTTCTTAACTGTTTGGGTAATCATTACAAAAACGTAGACCATGACAAATCTTTTTGTTAGATATCATTATTCCCTTTTTCAAGAAATGAATCATAAGAATATGGAACACACAGGTGTCATTTATTAATTATTTAATTTCAATCTTAGTGAATGTGTCAATTTAAAAGTAACAGGGTTTTTGTCACAATGTATATTACAACTAAAATAACATTGTTAAATGTGCAGATATATTGTGGCTTACATACATGCATAAACATTATGGAAACAATAACTTCAGTATACCTTAATTTAAAATTAAACCTATCCATCCTTGGAACAACCTGCACTAAAATAAAACAGGTCATTCATCCATACAATTCTTAAACAATTTAATATATTTTATAATTTTCAACACATATCTAGTGATCTGTTTAATAAAGAGAAACAGTGTAAAACACATTATTAGTATAGCACAACAGCATGTAATACTGTTGCCTAATCATCAAGGTTATAAGTATGGGACTCCTTTCTACAGCGACTAGGTACTGACATAAAATGCCACAAGCAGCAGCTAAGGATCCCATTCAAAATGGCACCTATAAAGAATATTTAAGCAATTTGTGAATCACACAACTTAATAAGGAACATGGAGTCACAGTCTTCTAATCTCAAATGATTATACTGAATATTTGATTTTTTGAAAGAAGTTCTTAACTCTGGCGGTAATAAGTGAATGCTTACTCCTCTATCAGTTTGGTGATGATGTAGAATATCTTTTGATATGGTCAAAGCATTTGTGATGTACTGAACAAGCACTTCATAAGAAGTGGTGTGTAATAGTACAAGGGTTTTTTTTTTTTTTTCATTTTTGCATTAATGAAAGGCTCATACCAAATATCCAAATTCACAGATTTATTAAGTTCAACAAATCAAATCATTTTACTTTCTTGGATCATCATCACATCAAACACATAGTGTACTCTTTTAGTTAACTACTTCAGTCCTTTTGAACGTGTAGTACTGACTAAATGAAAAATGAACTGGTAAAATTAAGGAAATAATGAAAAGAAAATACGTTTACAGAGAAAAGCAAGCGGTAATATCCAGCAAGATGCCTTTTAATCGAATTTTACATGAAACTATGTTGGGAAGCAAAGTTACTTAGAATAGGTTCTGGAACAAACAATACCTGCTTTCAGATTATTCGTCTATATTTTTCATACATTTACAAATACCTCTTTACATAATTATGATTAGTGAAATATGAAATGCTATGTTCTGTTAATATTATCTAAACCATACACAAAATAACAAATTAAAAAAAAATTGAAATATATTTTAGTATTCAAATGTATACATGTTTTAACATTGTGTTTTTATAATAAATGATGCATCAGTAGAATTCTTAAGGGAAAATAGGAAAAATGTCAGTCTATTAAACTAATATGACAGAAGTACCTTAAGTACACACATACATATATACTATATATATCTCTATATGTATATTTTAAAACTTTGTAATTTACAATACAAGTTCTAAAGTGGCATATTACAGACAATCTAACTTTTCCCCCTTATTTTAAATGACTTATTAAATAATTAAAATCTGTCCATAGCCTCCTCTATTATGCAATAAGCATGTTAGTGAAATGAGTAAATGTAAAAACCTGGCATTCGCTGCTTTTCTAAAAGAGTAACTTTCTTCCAATTTCTCAGCAGCTAAAGCTGCAGTAGTTGTTCAAGATGGTTTCCAGAAAAGAAAATCAAACATAAGAGGGCACCACAAACTGTCTTTACTTTCAATAAAAGCTATGAATTGAGACTTAACTTTTCCTTAAAACATTCTACTCAGTTTCTTTAGGACAATTTTGTAAGGGATTTTAAATTACTTTAGAAAAAACCTTGAATGAGAAAAGAGCAGGGGAGCATTACACTTGGGAAAGATACAAGTGAAATCACATTTCTGATGCCTTTTTTCCTAGGCCTGTCCAGATAAAATAACCACTCAAATGTTGCACTACAGAGCAATAGCCTGAGACAAACATATACACTGGAATTTTTTTTTTTTTTTTTTTTTTAAGTTTCAAAAAGAGCATGGGAGAAAACAATGTGTCAGCTTGCTCCCATGCTCCTGCTCCCCATCCGTAACATCCTGTCCTCACTCTTCCCAGCTGGTTAGCAAACTGCAGTAGAAAGCCATTCTGCTCAGTGATGTAGGTATGGCATAATCACATTCAGTAATGCTGGAAAGAAAATGGTGAAAATTTCAAAATATTAAACAAAAGGTTAAAAGTAAAGGCTGTATTTATTAGAGTAATTAAAGTAAAACACCAGCACAATTACAACATGTACTATATCAATTAAGATTTTTTTTTTTTTTGTTATTTAGCATGGATAATTTTAAAACAATATGCGATGCCAATTTTTTTTCTTTAAAAACTCTCTGGCAATGTCATACAGGGCCTTGCACGGGGCCTAAAACTGTTGCCCAGGTTAGACACATTGGCGCAACCAGTAGCTTGTCCACTTTGGTGCAAGATTACAGAAGTGAGTTAGCACAAATGCTTTACTGCCACACAACTCAGTTTAAAATGTGCAGTACTGCAATGTTCTGCAAATTATCCCCATATTTAAACTGCTGAATTATCTCCATATTAAAATGTCAAACTTTTTCTGTTTTGGGATCTTTACCAATGAAGATGATTCAGAAGGGGAAGAGCAGGAAACAAAAGCAGCAAACAGATTTGAACTGAAATGATTCGGATGGGACACCAAAGTGTATACATACCTAAAATGGAGTCCCTCTTAGCCATGCTCTCATCCTGTCTGCTCTTTCTTATAGCAAACAGAATAAGCCCACATGCATGCTGTTAACTCAAGTAGGAAAAATTTGCATAGACTCTCTTCATTGGGTAATACTTGATGGGTCATGTGAAGCTAGAGTTGAGCAGTTCTAAAAATCAGCCAATATAAGCACTAGTTTGACGGGCTGCCCTGGCAACAGGCATTCAGTGAAGCATGAGGAGGAGGCGGGTATAGAAGGGGGTGGGGGGTGCTATATGAGTGTGTGTGTGTGTGTGTGTGTGTGTGGCAGAAAGGGATAGAAGAGGGAGAGGTACATCTAAAGTAGTATTCTGAAATGAACACTAGCAGAAGGAGTTTGCATGCTTTATGCATATATCAGAGGGACAAAATAACACTAAGCAAAAGTGTGGGTTCACTTAGTTAGATGTAGTGCTGGTGTAACTTGTCATAATAAGAGGTGCTAAGACAATAATAACACACACCCCTCCATTTAAAAAAAAATGCAGAGTATAAGGTGCAAAACTAGAGAACATTCTTCTTGAAAAGCCACCGCCTTTATTTAATTTTATTTAGGTTTAAAAAAAAAAAAAAACAGAAAAAAAACAAACTTTACATCGTAATCTACATATTAAAAACATAAAAATTAAAATACAAAAAATTCAAGGTGCATAATCAAAAGAGGAAGTATTTTAAGGGAGCTAGCTAAAAGTAACCTTGTCTTTCATTTATAAAAAAATGATTATAAGACTTAAAAAATAAGGCACCTCAAAATCTCATTCAGATTTACTGGTGATCAACAAAAACAACTAATTAAAATGTTTAATCATTAAAAATTTATAGCAAATTTACAATGCTAATAATTATGAAATCATTGTTGGAAATAATATCAAAGGATAAAGATATTTTTAATCCACAGTCCGAACACCAGTTTACTTATAAATGTCCATAGACATTTTCAGGTAGATGCACTACACCTCGAAAATGATGAAGCAAGAAGAATCTCCTTCATAGTGAGCATGCATACAGCAGCTAAAAGTGTCTCCAATTTCATGTCTACACTCAAGCATGAATAACAAAAAAACACTCCCTACATGTAACCAAAATTTTTCAGATTGGATTTAGACCACTTTATATGTGGTACTAAATCTCATACAGATGTAGTGACTTGTGTGCGACCTACATCTGAAAGCTTGCACTGAAATCTGGTAATTAAAATGTCCCAAATGATTTTACATCTTTCATTGTGAATATTAAAACAAACTGAAAATACCCTATGTATAATTTGAAGGGGAAATTAATTTCCTTTATACCACAAAGAAGAAGTTTGGTTAACTTGTTTAATTTAATAACTGGGAAAAGGTAAACCAGAAACAGAAAACAACACATTTTAATCTAGAGAGAACAGAATAAATAAAATACATGGATATCACAGTTACTCAGAGTGTCTCTCATCAATAGAGACCATACAGCACATACCAGAATCATGCTGAAATTTATACAACTTAAACTTTTCTTAAACAGTAAATAGTATACCTTACAAATAAACAAAAAGAATTTTAAACATACTGATAATGCTTTGACTGGTGTGAACAAAAAAACAGAATAGAGTAATTCTGTAAAAACAATCCTACATCTTCCTACAAGTTGGTTCTGACTACATTCTCTAATGGTGACAAGTAAAAAGAGATCAGTAACATAATGTGAGGCTGAGGTGTCATCTGCTGCACTTGGGTCCCAATCCAGGGGGTTTGTCATGAGGTAGGTGCAGCAATGTGCTGTAATCAGTGCATGCTCCCAACCTAGATAATACTGACAGCAACATTTTTTTTTATCTTTTACTGAATTTATTAGAAGCATGTAACATTCCAAACAATCAAGTCAAATTTAACAAAACTAAATTCAATTCAAAACCCAACCCAAGAGAAAGAGAGGAAGGCCAACAGCCAGAGTAAAACTCTGCAAGAGGGAAAGGAGTCATTCGCCTCAATATAAATGCTTATTCTAAAATGTTATTGATTAGATCCTGATAGGCTTTGAACAGATCCTCTAAGTGAGAATCTGATTTTTTACAATTTCAAACAGAATAAAACAACAGTTACCCACTGACTTAAAAGGGGTGTGCTAGGATTCTTCTACTTGAGCAAGATACTGTATGTCTATGTGCTAATAGTGAAGTAAAGGCAATTACAGTTTGTCTTTCTCCACTTCAAGCCTATCTAGGAGTACACCAAACACAGCTATTAATGGATTAGGAGTGATTGTGACACTAAGGCTGTCTGAATGGCAATTAAAATGTTTTGTCTAGAATGATGTTAACTTGGTACACGCACAAAACATGTGGCCTAGTGAGGCTGGAGCTTGATTGCAATGTTCGCAGGTTGGATCTTGCCCTGAAAACATTTTGGACTATTTTAAACAAGACTAGGGGGGCTCCACTCCCTGCTCGCTTCGCTCGCCAAGCCCTGTGTTTGTTTAATCGAATATACAATTTTAAAAGCTTTTTTTCTTCTTCTTTGGAATCGTTGCTTTAACTGTTGCGGGACCACAGAATCTCATAGCGTATGGTCCATAATTGTGTAAATCTACGTTTTGTGCATTGAATGATGCGAAGGCGAAAAGACATTGTTTTGTGCTCTTTGCCTTTTATTTATGATGTCGCTTTGTCCTGCTATTTTTTCAATTACACCTGGTTCTAATGATTAATTACCTTTTGTCTGCACTAATGCGATCTTTACTATCTTTTGTTTTGATACTGTAGCGACTGACGTAATAGTGTCACAAATGTTCCACTTGAACAATTGTTGATTTTATAACCCCAAACACAACTTTCTAGCACCCTCTTCAACCCCTCCTCCCCCTGTTCTCGCACCCCCTTACCGCATCAATCAATACCCCGTTATCAGTCTTCCGTGCTGTACTCTGCCCTCCCTCGATCGGACGTAACAGTCACCTAAAACAAAAAAAGGCTTGAACTTGGCTGGGACGCTACAATACTTTCGAATTTTACTGCTTTTACTTTAAAGCTTCATTAAAAACAATACTTTGGAATTACCATATCGCATTATCCATATCGCATTGAATTTTGATTCCGTCTTTGGAGACACATTGTGACAACGCAACGTATAACTGCCCATGAATGAATATTGTTTCTGTTTCTCTAATAAATAATCTGACTTTTTCTAATGTTTGTTCCTGTGATTTGTTAATTGTCATAGCAAAAGCTATTCTCATGGTAAACTTTAAACATTTTAATACGAATGTCATATCACAATCTCCCTTGGTGTCTATTGTTATTTGTAGAATATATTCATTACCTTTCTTGTCGCCTTTTAAAATTTACATCGCTACTCTGTGATCATAAATATACACCTGACCGAATTGTGTATTCTTTGAAATGAAATATGTCATTGCTTTTACTGGTGCGGGAGCACAGATTCTCATAGAGTATGGTCCATTATTCTGTAGATCCATGTTTAATGCATTGAATGATGCGAAGGCGAAAAGGCTTTGTTTTCCACTCTTTTCCTTTTATTTCTGACCTCGGTTTGTCCTGCTATTTTTTCAGGAACACCTGGTTCTAATGATTAATTACCTTTGCGCTGATGCGATCTCTACTATTTTTTTTTGATACTGTAGCGACTGACGCAATAAAGTGTCACAAATGTTCTACTTGAACAATCGCCGTCTTCGTAACCCGAAACACCACTTTCTAGCACCCGCCCCCCACTGCATCAATCAGTACCCCTCTATCAGTCTTCCGTGCTGTATTCCGCCCTCCATCAATCGGATCTAACAGTGACTTAAAACAAAAAAGGCTTCAACTTGGCTGGGATGCTACAATACTTTGAATTTTACTGCTTTCATATTCTGTACCTTTCTCTGCATGTTTATCGTGCCACTGTTTGTTTGAGCTTTTATAATTCCACTGCGTTCATACTCTTATCTAACTTTTTACTCTCCCAAAGGACTCTTTTCTCCGCGCTGCTCTTTCTTCTTTGCTGAGAGCACAGGATCTGTGTGTGGTACCGCTGGCTGCGCTCTTATTTGATAAGAAGGGCGTGTCTTTCAAGAAGCTCATGTTCCACATCCCCGCGAGAAGGCCCTGGGACAATCTCTTGGCACCAAGTCTCATGTTTACGGTCCCCGCGAGACGCTCCGTGGCCAGTCTTTTTTATCTCGTTTGTCTTTTAAATGTCTTCTGAGAACTTCTGAGAAGATCACGTATCGTCACCCTAGAAATTTCCATTCCAGGATTTTTTTTATATATTGAGAGACAGATGCGTTCAATAAAAGATTTTAAGTGAATAATTATATATTATAATTGAATGCTTTGCGCATATGGAGCTAAAATGCAGGAACATTCCAGACACAGGGCCTAACTAAGAACACAGTCATTAGCAGAAATTGAGCTCAACAGTGGCCAAGTACAAAAAGCCTCCCTACCAAATTAAAACAACTGATATATTATTGAGGGGAAGATGACTCAAGTTAACACCGATTGTACAATATGACATCCATTAGATTACTCCCTTAAGGCTACCAATTGCTTCACAGTTTTTGATGGTGTGCCTCAAGGGCTGTTTTACAAAGAGACTCATGCAGGCATTGAGCATTTCCCTTGACATTCTTAAATAGTCAAATACGTCAAAACTCTCTATTTCATCATCCCACCAATCTGGGGTTCATTTCTCATGTAAAAGGTCTCTACAAAAAGAGATGACATTGATAACTTATGCAACAACTACAATCTTTAATTTTTGATTTCTCTCCTTTGCTATCATGAGCTGACAAATTTGCAGATGGTCTCCATGGAAAACAATTGTACTAATTAGTGCAGCAGCCCTGTTGGTGGAATTCACTGTAGGCTATTAGGTCATATTTGTTTGATATATTGATTTTACTCATTTGCGGACATGGGCCACATCGAAGACGGATGTCTCTATCTTACATGAGCCAAAACTCGAAATTGAATTGAATTGGTTTTAGTCGCAGTTTGAATGTAGTTGGAGAGATATCGCTCTATTATAAAAAAAATCCTGGGGAGAAACACTAGGGATACGAGACGTGATCTACACGTTAATATCACGGAAGACACTTAAGACACACGAGATGAAAGAGAATGGCCACAGAGTGTCTTGCAGGGACCTTAAACATGAGACATTGTGCCAAGAGATTGACCCAGGACCACGATGACATAGAACATGAGATTCTTGCAAGACATGCCCTACTTACAATCAATATCAAATAGGATGACGGGCAGCAAAACACTCAGTCATGTAAACTAAGGCTTTGTGCACACACAGATCTGGGGACTCAGCGCATATAAGGACAATACGTTATAAATGAAACATAGATGACAAAGCAAAGAAGAAAGCATGGAGAAAAGAGACTCAAAAGCGTTGGGAGAGAAAAAAGAGCAAAAAAGAAAAAGAATCTAGGTGCAAATTCATAAAATAAGGAAAGTAATTATCAGCCCGGAACAAGTGGAATTGAAACAAAGCACGTCCAATCGGGCTCAGAATTAAAAGACAAAGTAGAACTTCATAAAGACGTTCACAAACGCTATACACATGCAGAGCAGGTTAGAGATTATGAAAGCAGTGGAATTCGAAAGCCTCAACAAAAGAAAAAACGGCACGATACACATGTGGAGAAAGTTAAAGAATATGAAAGTAGGAAAATTAGAAAGTCTAAAAAAAAAGTGAGTAAAGATTAGTAGCAGTAGTGCAGACAAACGGAAATTATTACTCTATAAAGGGAAAATAATCACCACGGACACAGGTGTCATTGAAAAAAATGCCGGACAAAGCAAGGTCAGAAATAAAAGACAGTAGAAAACAAAGTAAAACATCATAAAGAGGTTAAACAACAGTGTCAAATTAGCGCAAAAAAAGGGAAATTATTACTTGGAGAAATAATGAAAAGGCAAATACAGATTGAATATATGGACACAGGTGATATGTCAGAAGTATGTAAATATTGTTAATAAGGTTCAAATAAGGTTTTGAAGTCTAAGTCAGAGAATTTCAAAAATGGAGTTTACCTCGCATGCATTTATTGGTTAATTTGCAAAAAAAATTAACTGCTGATGATGAAGATCGCTTTGTCTGTGCTGAAATTCCAAACAGAGAAACCTATCCTGAATTATGGTACAAAGTTATTAAACACATGTCTCACTGACTTCATTTAAAAGATTCAGCATATTGGGACTCGAAAGATTCCAAATATTGTTTTTACAGAAAGTCTGAAATTAAAATGAAACTAATGAAATAGCAACAATTCAAAGAAAAAAAAATCTTAAAAGTGTGGATCCGGAAAACCAAACACAGGGGTTCACGAGCGAAGCAAGCATGGGGCGAAGCCCCCTAGTAAAGAAAATTGATCTCTGCAATTTAAATTTTGGTTAAGTCATTAATTTTTTTTTCGTTTTATGCAGTATGAAAATGGAAAGTAACTGTAAAATGTGTTAAATATGCAAACATATTTAAACAACTATACTCTCCACAGCTTGACTTTCAAAATTTTTCCAGAGGTTTGTTGGATTAAAAAGAAGAAAAAATATTCAGGCTCTACGTCTCTGTCTACATGTATATACAAGTATCTGTTGCCTGCATATAATGTAAACTCTGCAAACATATCTACTTTCATAGTCTTGTTTGTAATGAAAAAAACAACAGATGTTATCTTATAAGAATGACACATATCAGCATCGCTAACAGAAATACGAAAATTTTCAAGGATTATTTAAAATGATTTGCAACAGAAGATGATACGGCTTCCAGACTTCTATCAATTAGTCTGAGAAAACAACTTTTCTCTGTATACTTTTGTCATTGAGGGGTGTGGGAAAATGATGTCAGTGATATCCAAATACAGAAACATCAAAAAGACAAAGCAAAAAACCAAGTCAATAACTAAGTGAAACACAGAATTTCAGAAATGACACAAAGTCAGAAACTGACAAGATCTTGAAAGCTTATTTAACAAAATTGAACATCTTGCATTTGGCATAAAGTGGTGTGGAGAATTAGAGTGTACAGTGCTGAAAGTTTGCCTCTAATACAGTATAACGCAGTTATCAATAAACCACATTAAATAATGATACACTGAACATCATAAAATCAGTAATGCTTAGCCATTCATGCAGCACTAGAGTGCAGCCCAGGTATTTTGTGAGTCAGGCTACTGCATAAATTACATATTTGCTGCACAACTCAAAATTGCAAATCTGTAATTGCAAAAATGAAGAAATACAGTGATACACAACAAATTAAAATTTAAAGTGCGTCCTTTAAAGCTGCTGAACAAATCACATATATGCTACACCAAAAAAAAAAAAAAAAAAAAAAAAAATCAGATCTATAATCATAAAAATAAAACACTGATTCCTTGCAAATTAGAATCTTAAGTGTGTCATTTACCTATCAGCCTGTTCTAAGTTCCAAATTTAATGCTGACAGATGGTAAGTCGTGAACTGCAATTGCAAAATATTAATGCTGTAATTTATAAATTACCCATTTACCAAACTAAAGCTTTAAAACTATTTTTGCAGACTAATTAACTTCAGTCCAGTTCAGCAAGTACTAACTGAAAATCAATCTAAAGTACAACCAAAAAGGAATTGGAGCAAGTTTATAACATGTGATTACAATTTTAATTTTCTTTAAGGTGGAGACAATGTTTCCATTTACACAAATGATAGAGAAAGTTTTACATTTTTACAATTTCTTTGTTTGATATATGTATTACTAAAATATATAACCAGTAAGCACAAACATTTCTCTTATAAATCATCAATATTTTAACAGTGTAAAATATTTTATGCTCAGATGCAGAGTGTAAAGGATTGGGAAGTACTTCCCTCTGATTAGTGTAAATGGGGCAAAGGAGACCTCCTAATTACGGGGAACACTTATTTTTTTAGTAATACTGAAACAAAACTTGCACATTAACATAAGATAAAATTAGTTGCTATGTTAGCAAAAATGAATTAGTCCTAATTTGTGAACTATTGGGTGTGCTCAATATAAAGGCATTTTTTTAGTTTGTAAAGCACAAGTAATATTGAATGTTAAGACCACAGAATTACAAATGCCAAAATTAAGACAATAAACCAAGCCACTGCCATAAACAGAACCCATGAATGTAAACTCCTAGGTTATCCCTCTAATGAACTTCTATATAATTTAGATATGGAAGCCCTACACTACATAAATACTGAATAGTGAGCAAAAGTTTAGTGAAAAGACCAATCAAAAAAAACAGTATTTCCAGTCCCTAGTTTTCTAAGCTTTGCGGTAATTTAATTGCAGTGCTCCTATACGCATAGTATTACTGTAATTGAGCCAATTCCTTTTTTTTTTTATTTTTGCAGCAAACTTCCTGCAGTGTAAACAAAGAGCAGCGAGTGGAGGCTTGTTTTATCCAGACAACGGGAAAATTAGCCTTTACATTATTGAACGTGGAGTAATAAACTGAAAAACAGGAATCAGAGAAGCCTTCGTGCAATTAGACAAATGGCAAGAATAGCTACTTTAAGGAATTCAAACTTTTATTGTGTCCTTTAAATAAAAATGGACACTGCTTGAATTTGGACAGCAAACTTGTTTAAAATGCAGTAGCTTACACTTTTAATTGGAAAAAGAAAGAAGTGTTGCTTACTAAACAATAGGCTTTTTAAAATATTTATACTGAGTTTATTATTTGTTGAGTGTATGATACACAATATGATTTGGTAAGACACAAGTACTACATAATTAAAAGGGTAATATATATTTATAATTACACCTCAAGAATTACAAATGGCTAGCTGATACACTGAAGAAAACCGAAAAAAAAAACAAAAAAAAAAAACAACACCTGTATAAATATAGTAAATGTATATTTAAACAGCAAAAAATAGTAGTGCAATAAATGATGTAAAATGATTAAAACCTACAAGTGTATGTATATTTACATTAAAGCAGTGTTTTTTTGTGTTGTTAGAGAAAGTGGTAAAAACTATTATTTTTTTTAATTAAGCCTTGTTTGAGATTGGTACATTACAGAAAAAAATAAACAATATGACAACTTGTAATTATGAGAAGTATTTTACTTTTTTTTATGGCACAAGTATTATGGATAAATATTTCTGTACATATTAAAGTATGTATTTTAACTAAATTTTATTTATTTTAGTATTTTATGGTCACTGAGAAACAAGTCTACAGAATTTTGCTGAAAAATAAACACTGGTGCTTTAAATATTAATTATAAAAATACACTTTAATATAGGGCATAAGGCTTTTATTTGTCTGGTTATGCAGGAGGTTAGTGTAAAAATTTTCCAAAAGGATAAAGGGGGTGGAGGAAAAACTACCCATACTGCATTCTGCTGCCACCTCTTCCCCAGATAAACAAAGCACGTGCACCCAGCCATCCATATGATCTAAAAGAAAATATTATTCATCAGACCAGACCAACTTCTTCCACTGCTCCATGGTTCAGTTCTGATGATCATATATCCATTGTAGTCAGCTTTAGTGTTGGACAGGTGTCAAAACAACACTCTGTTGGTTATGTGGCTATATGCAGCCCTATAAGTTGCAGGCTACAATGCACTGTGTGTTCGAGCACTTTTCTCTCACGACTAGCATTCAGTGTTTCAGCAATTTGTGTTACAGTAAAGAAACATTATTATTCACTTCACCTTTAAGGGGTTTTAATGTTATAGTTGATAATGATAAGCAGCATGCCGCACATGGGTGGGAAACAAAGACAGCCAAGAAAATATATGCAGCAGTAAGAATTTTTACTACTCCTAAATGTTATGTAAAACTTGCTGTCACACGGACAGCATACGCTATTCTTCATTTGATCTCAAATTATTCTCCTTACATCCAGAGGCAATCAGACTTAACCATTTCTCCTGATCTTGCAAGAAGAATGGTTTCCTACTACTGACGCCAGGCATATTTTTTTTTTTTTGCTCTTTTCATTATTTGAGAATCAATGCAGCTAATTTGAGACTTTCCTGATCACTGGAGTGTTTTAAAATTAATTCACTGGGAGCATTCTCAGAAAATCTTATAGCTATCAAAGTATTTGCCAGCCTGAAATTGCGTGGGAAATTTAAGATATCTCAGTCTGAATTTTTCACATGAGCCATCTACACTGTGATGTACTACTAAATTCCCTTGATATCCTGCATGTGCAGTAAGCCTTGAAGAAGACTGATATACAGGTAAAGTGCCATTCATTACAGTGGAAAGCAATGATGTCATTCACACCAAGCCGGGAGTTCATGGGGGGGGGGGGCGGGGTTGTGGAAAAAAAAAAAAAAAAAAAAAAAAAAGGATATGAAGGGAAAAAGAGTATCAAAAAGCACTTATTTTAACAAAACCAGTGGGAGGGGGCTGACAAATTTAAAAACAAGTTTAGAGAGCACAAGATTATGGAAATAAGATTATTACCTTACATTATAGTGTACCTTACAGTATACAGGGGGTCCTCGGGTTATAACGTTTCGACATACGTTTCGAGTTTACAACGCTCACTCCCATAAAA
The DNA here is from genome assembly GCA_026402145.1 of Polypterus bichir lapradei. NCBI lineage: Eukaryota > Metazoa > Chordata > Cladistia > Polypteriformes > Polypteridae > Polypterus > Polypterus bichir. The sequence goes on from JANRMT010049829.1 coordinate 38,837,401, forward strand.
ACTTTAAAAAAAGTTACTTAGGCTAAAGTGTGTTTCGACTTACACCAAAAATCGGGTTACATCACTGTTGTAGGAACGGAACTGTGTTGTAACCTGAGGACCCCCTGTATACTTCAAGTTCGAAGTGACTGTTTATGATACAGTAAGCAGTGCATTCAGTGACGTACCAGGCCCCATCACTTTTTATATATATTATGATGCTGCAGCCCTATGCTCCGGAAATAAGAGTCAAAGAGTAGATGACAAAGTAGAACGTCGTAAAGAATTTAAAAATGGCACGATACACATGCAGAGCAGGTCAGAGACAATTAGCGCAAACAAACGGAAATTATTACTCGGTGAAATAACAGAAAAGCGAAAAGAGATCGAATATATTGTCCGGATTTAAACTTTAATTTGGAGACTTGTAGATCATCTAATTCATGTTGCCATCAGGGAAAAGTAGTGTTTCTTCCTAATGAAGAGGCTATCCGTGAGAATTAAAAGATTTGTTGTTTGGTGGAATTGAAATCCCCCGAGAGAAAATTTCAAGCCATGCGAGACAAGACTTTATGCAAAGGGATTTGGAAAAGCCTTGCCCACATCTAAAACATTTACAACCATGCACACGGTTCAATCATTTCTCATTTGTGCAAATGTTATTGGCAGACACAGTTTGTGTAGAGAGGAAGAAACGATATTCACTCACGGACAGTTAAACGTTGCGTTGTCATGATGTAATTCCAAACACAGAATCAAAATTCAATGCAATATTGACAAAAAGGTAAAAGCGAAAAGAGAGTGAATATATGGACATAAGTGATATGACAGAAGTATGTATGGCTTTAAACTTTACGTTTGAGACTTGTAGATTGTCTAATTTGTGTTGCCATCAGGGAAAAGCAGTGTTTCTTCCCAATGAAGAGGCCTATCTGCGAAAATTAAAAGTTTTATTGTTTGGTGAAAGTGAAATCCACATACGCGAACGGCAGAGACGCGAAGTTGCTGGCACATAGAACAAGCAGGGGGGTTGGAGAGCGAAACCCCAGTGTGGGTGTTTGTGTTTTATATATTTATATATATATATATATATATATATATATATATATATACACATATAAATAAATAAATAAATAAAATCAACTGGTCAGTATGCAATGATTTTTTTTAACTTTATTTTTATTTTAATATAAAGTAAAATAATTAAATGAATCTATTAAGTGTTAAAAAGAATGAATCTGGTTAAAAATTAAACAAAGTGTTTAGAAATCCTGTATCTTAGAATACTTGAATATATACATCTCTCAAAATAGTAAAGTTGATTTCTAAACTTAACACTTTGCTTTTAAGAAAACCATTGCACTGGCAGGTGCACAATTTTGGTATTTGGTACACTATATTAATCCCCGAGGTGAAACTGTTTTTTTGTATAACTTTTGGAGGTCAGATCACAGGGTCAGCCATTATATGTGCCGGCACCCACGCTTTCAGGTTTCAAGACTTTTTAAAAGTCTTGATCCATGAAGCTGTTTGTTCACCTATAAATAAAAACATATGGAAATGCCCCCCCCCCCCCAATTCACAATAAAATACAGCTTAAATCAAACATGTCTACATGTAATGAAAGCTTACCGATGTACTTTTAACCGTTGTTGCTTTCAATGATTTAGATGTACTTTTAGTCTTGCATACCTATCAACACTTCATCATATTTCTTATAATGAAGGTGTTTTATTTAATATAATTTGTATTAATTACATTTTTTCTTTTCTTTCTCACAGAATCCTGATCAGAGGTATTTGTTCTTATAATTCTTGCAAAGAGTTACCAACATCATCCCTAAATTTCTCCTATCTTAAAATCGACTGAACATGTAATTTGTCCAACATCTGTCAGTTTGAATGTACACCTGAAATATTTCTCCCACTTAAGAAAGATACTCAGATTTTCTATTTTACAGAAAAAAGTACAACAAATTTAAGTGTAATCTCTTTTTGCATGGTTATAAATGGTACTTTGATGTGCCACAATCAATTTCAAGTCAAGAAAAGATAAATACAAAAATCCTATCAGCATTTACTAAAAATAAACAGGAATGGAACAAACTCCGGGCAGGGCGCCAGCCCACCGCAGTTCTATACCAACTGTATGTGTGTTATCAAGGTTTTTAAAATAGATTATGTCTCAAATTATGATAATATTCATTTGACTAACACTTAAGAGGGATTTTTTTCTGTAATAGTAATTTAAGAATCCTCAACATTTCTAGAAAATTCGAGTTTTTTGATAATCATAATTGGCACTAAATAAACCAACCTCTATAAAATACATAAATTTAGTGCTTCTTGTTTTAATTTTATACTACATTTGTTGAAGCATTTAAAGTTTAAGTGTGAAATGTTAAATCAAACTTTTCAAAAACACTGCCTAGTACTTTGAACAGACACTGCAGAATCTTCATTAGCACATTTCTACTGACATTTACAGTAATAACACATAAATGCAGCAGTAACAGTAGGGAGTTTATAGAACACAGTAACATTTTCATATTTTATATATCTATATATAAACACACACACACACAAAACAGTATTACCCAGAAAATGTGTTTTATGAAATACAGTGTAATGCAAATATGTAACTGACCTACATAATGCTATATAGTCTGCAAGTGTGCAAGCACTACTGAAGCTAAAAAGAACAAATATACCTTAAATGCGACAATGTTAGATTTTTGAAAAATATGTCTTCTAAGGATATACCATTGTACGTTTATATTCCAAGTAGAAACTCAGAATTATGACCATCAGCACAAAATTCACACAACCCAAACATCTGTTATTTAGCTTTTTCCTTTTATAGAGGACCAGATTCCAGAAAATAATCTGGTCTTATTATTCAATATGGAAACTAATTCATATGAGATTTTAAAATTGCTCAAGGGTTAAATGTTGCAGTGCTTACCAGACAGTAGCCATTTTAGAACTGAGTAAAGCTTGCTGTAGCCTTGACTGTCTCTCAAGTTCAAAGGCTTATACCAACTACAATCATCGTTTTATATAATCAGAAAGCATGACAGACACTCTAAAATATGCTAATTATACGTATTATTTTAAAATTACGTTAAAATCATTTATCAAATTAAAATGATAGTCTGCACCAATTAACTATTCCTAAAGTACTGAAATGCATCAGTCCCATGGCAGTATAACATGGCCAAACAAAACATCCTGCCTCCCTTTATAAAACTGGCCAAACAAAAACCAGCAAGTATAAAACTAGAACAGAAGCACACGGTATGAACCAGTGTATGTAATATTAAATCCTTCACAGCTTTACTGGCAGGGATTTGGCATAATAATGTGTAGCCCAAATAGTCAATTTCATAACCTAGATTACATTTTTTATTTATTTATTTTTTTTAATTGGACCTTTTTGGAGCACATTCTTAGAAGTTAGCAGGGTTACAAAGAGTATCAGACACCAAACATAAGCATAAAGCATAACCTCTTTTTGTAACTGTTGTGAAAGTTTAAATAACTTTCAATTAGTTACTCCAGTTGAAAATCATTTGCTGAACAATTTCATTACAAACTGGGGAGTAATCATTTGTCACGGACAGCTGGACTGCACATTTACAGTCAAGCTTCCCCTTAGACATTAAAACAAATAAACTAAAAATGAATATATTACACACAAAATTCATACATGTATCATACATATACCATATATTTTCAATGTTAAAATCTAACAAATTTGGTAAACATTTTCTAAAAAAGAATTAGAAGCATTTTACACAGGATTCTAAACCCAAAATCAAATTACAGCAGCTCAAAATTGAAATGCTATTTTCAGTGTTTTTTTTGTGCATTCTGCTGAACACCAGAAGGGTATATATAAACCACAATGTGCATATAGAATTTCTGCTGGACCCTTCAGTGGTTCCATGTATTATCTTACAAATATTTATTGCAAAAAAAAAAAAAAAAAAAATTGGGAATGGTCTCCCCTACACTTTCTCTTTACACATTCACTTTAAAGTTGAATAAATCGGACTCTGCAGCTGCATGAATAAAAAAGTACCTCTTCTGGTTAGCAGAAATACTTCAAAAGCTGATAGAAATCTACGTTTTGTATGTAATCATTTCCTGCAAAATTTGGTTGACCTAATTGAAAACGTACTGAAGTTATCATTTTTAAATTCACACACAGACATAATTCCAAAAATGGTATTTTCAGACACAGGTAGGTCTAAAACGTTGAGATTCTTCAAAATCTCGAACTCGAATTTTTGGACAATTACAATACTTTCACTACGAGAAAGTAAATCGGACTCAGTGAGGTCTAAAACATTGAGATTAATCAAAATCTCAAGGTCAGATTTGTGGACAATTACAATACTTTCCCTATACTTTGTATATGAGAAAGTAATAAGGGGGCTATCAAGTTTGATCATATTAACCAACTCTTTGTGGAACTGCAGCTCCAAATCTGCAGGGGAACCTGCACTATGCTTCACTGTTGCCTGCAGATATATTCACCCATGTACAAATCTTAAGCTTTTAGGTGGTCAAACTGCCTTGTTACATTCAAAAATTTTAAATTTTGACTTTTCAGTCTATAGCACCTGCTGCCATTTTTCTGCACCCCAGCCCTTGTGTTTTTATGTGTAGGTATGTTGTAATGTTTAAAATGTTTAAAAATTTGCAAATGCTGCCACGATTGGAATCATGATTATTGCTATACTTATTATACAGCTTATCCCTGTACAAATGTTAAGCAACTTTAATTACTTTCTTGAACGTGTACTCTCATTCTTGGACATTCCACTTCATGGACTTGAATTACTGTGAGGTGACAGTAAATTTGGATGTCACCAGTGATCTAATATTTAATATAAAATATGTAGATTGCTTCCTTGGACATGACTCATCCACACATTTTTTGATGAATCTAGTTGACAGTTGCTTACTCATCCAAATTTCATGAGGAATCTCTAAACATGTCCCAGTCTTGAATGAAAACAATCCTCCGTTTTAAACTATTTAACTACTTTCATGACCCTCTATATTAAAATTTAACTACTAATTTATAAAATTTAACTACTTTCATGACCCTCTATATCTACTCAAATTTCTATTTGCATGCTGGAAGCAGGAGTGCTGAGCTGAGTGATGGTCTGACTGTCGAAAGTAGGACAATTTCAACATCCATCGGAGCATCTGTTTACCACAAATTCAAGCCACCTCCTGTATTCTTACATGACTATTCAGTCCATTTCATTCAGAAGACCACCTAACTGTATTGCAGTGTCCAGGGTCTTAGAGGATAGCTATGTTTACAAGAAACAAAAAAATCATGACCTCTTGATTAAAGCCAGTAAATGCAAACAACTGATGATAGCAGCTCCATATTTTGCACGCTATGCTGAATCCTGATTTCTTGCTTTAAAGTTCATAGGGTGTGGCAATAAGTAATAATCGTGGAAAGTGACTGCACAAAAAACAATATACAAAAAGAATCTGTCACCACTCCTTGGTATTATACTTCAGAAGTCTTACTGTAATTGACTAAAATTTTGTTTAGCTTGCAGTTTCTCTATGTAATACTGCTGTTAAAGCACCTTTAGGAGTGCCAAGAGGTTAGAGGTTCTCCTGAATATTTTCTTGCCAAAGACTCAACTCACCTGACTTATAATTCTGTAGAACCATCAGGACTTTTAACTGCAGCTTATTAAATCAGCATTGGGGCATGGCAAGATTTAAGCCAAAATTGTAAGCCAATCCATCACAGAGTGCACTTGTGGCCAGTCACTTAAGAATTCTGAATTCGCGAGGCAGCAGTGCTAACCAATGGTGCACCACAGAACCCAGGGGGCAATTTAGGTAGTGGAAACAATGGTTTATTTTAGGAAACTATACCAACAGATTATTCAAGTAGCAAAACTATAAAAAAAACTACCTGTAATAAAACTAATCCTCCTATATTATAATGTCACGAACCAATTTTAAACCAATAAATTTCATATATATTTTTTGTTAACGTTTTTGTTTCTGTTTACAATTTCAGATTATATTTTTCCATCTGGCCCACAGCTACCTCACCAGATAGTGCAGCTTATAAGGGCTGGTGGGATTGTGTAGAATTTAAAAGATACCAATAGCCATGGCCCTTGCCTAAAGAAATGCTTCCAACCTCTACTTTGCATCACTGAAACAAAAGTAAAAACTATTCGTGGGTGAAATGCAGGGATTTATAATATTTACAAATATATATTACTGAATGTTATTTTGTATTTGTATAAACCTACACAGTGTAACTGTATGCACACAGTTGGTCAAAGTGGACTGAGACAAATGAATTAAAACAACCTATGAAAGGAACACACTTACACAGGACACATTTTTGAAGTATTACTACTATTTTCTCAATAGATTTCTGTAAAAGTGGCATAGTTTTCTTTTAATAACCTTTAATTCCTAAAACACGTTAACACAAGAGTCGCAAAAAAGACAAAAAGATGAAACATCAGAAAAAGAACTATAACTTCAGTCTGCATGGTTGAATCCCTGAGGCCAAAGAGATTTTGATCTGCTTTCCATCTATTAACTGTGGGCTTCACAGGTTTATTTTCTGTGAACTTTGTGTAAATTTCCAGTTGTTCTCAGTTTCATATTTTACATAGTATTGTAATGTTTATGTTTAATTTTAGGTGCTTTAACAATCTCAACAATATCAAGATTATATTTACAAATATTTCAATGTACATACTGTATGATTTGTTATACTGTAGACTATAATAATATTCAGTCAGTGTCCAACCCGCTATATCCGAACACAGGGTCATGGGGGTCTGCTGGAGCCAAATCCAGACAGCACAGGGCGCAAGGCAGGAACAAATCTCGGGCAGGGGGCCAGCCCACTGCAGTATTACAATAGTATTATTGTAAAAATAAAACCTGGGCAGAATATGAGACATTCTGAATACAGTGAATCTTAGTCTGTACAAATCATGACTAAACATTCTATATACTGTCTAAATAAATCCATTTGTAAACAGCTCATTTCTTAAATACTTTAGTTTCCCTGCAAATGGGTGTTTAAGATCTATCTATTCACTTGGTGGAAGCAATGAAATGTTATTTTCTTCACTTCTCCAGAGATTTGCAGTTGAACCTCCTCTGGTGTGGTCTCAACACTTTCATAAAGAATGTAAAACTTTACTGTACCTACATATCAAAAATACTTTTTCTTCATTCAAAAACCAGAACCTTCTATTAAGGATCTTTTTCATAATCCATATATCCTGAATTTAGCTTAACGGTGTCTTTATTCATCATTCTGTCTAGTTTACCATTTATACTTTTGCCTAGACACATTTACAAATGGCCATTTTATAGCTTAATTTATTTACCAGATGTGTCTTATAGATAGAACTTTATTTGTCCCTTAGTTGCTAATAGAACAGCTATTTCTATATGTGGTCTTTAGGATACTTGCATACCAAATGAGAAACTTGTAAAGTATTTTAATAAAAGGAGAAAGACTGCCAACAGTGTCTCAATTTTGTGTAACTTGTGGACAGATATGCTGTATCTAGAAATGGCTTCCTCCCAAAAGAAACAAACACCCTATTATTGAAGCAAGTTGTGTGCTTCGGACTGACAGCCCAAAATAATAGGAGGCACAAGTTATTACTAGACCCTATGAAACAGTCTCACGTGTTTCTCCTGTCAGCAGACAAAAGCAGAGATCTGTAGGATCAAATTTCTTTCGAGGAGGAATGGAAAAATACAGCATGCAAGTTCATTCCAGACTGTACTACTGCTTGTGAACAAGAGGGGAGCACAAACACTACCATTTGTACAGAAAGCATTCTACATTTAATATTAAAAACACAGTACATATATTTTTTATTTTTGTGTCCTGTTTCAGCTACAGAAGAGGTTGATTTGTATTTTTGACATTAGTATTAAACTAAACAAGAAAACATCTACACATAATTTGGTATATTCTATCTAGAAAGGAGCTGTCTTGAAATTGCAAAACATGCTCCCTCCCCCTTCACCAATACGCCGCAAGGGTTCCCTGCATAACTCGCGCCTTAGCTAATAAGGAATGAATTCAGAGACATCCAGACCTTCATCAGCCTGAAAAACCAGAGTGAGCAAAGTTGAAGCAATCAGTCCATAAATAGTCTGTTAACCACATTGTCAGGTCTGGCTTATTTCCTTTTCTAGACTGAGTACGTGAATTGTGATCTACTTCTCAGACAGGAGAATTCTTGACTACAAACATTATGAAATTTAAAATATTAAAAGAGTGAAAACATTAAGGAAAACATAAGGTTTGTCAAATGCCTATCTTTATTTTATTGAAAAAAAATAAGACAATAGAAAAAGAAAAACGGGTATAAGGGAAAATTACATCACGCCAAATTAAAAAAATAAAATTCAAGTTAAAAGATGTCAGCTGTAAACAGAATCAGTGATGTTCATTCATTTTTAATAAACAACTGAAAAGGTCATTATAATTGCTACGGTTAAAAATACAACAGTGCTTTGAGAATCCCTAAACACTGCTCCAAGTACTACTCAATTTCACAAATGTTTACGAATACTCCTGCTGTCTACCTACACCTTCTATGTGCTGGCCCTTCTTTTATATTTCAAGATCAATAAGAGGAAACTGTCTAGGGACAACTGCAGAGTGCAGCTTGAAAGCACACCATTTCCCGTTCCATTCCTTTCTTAACCACTGATTTACCTGTGAAACAATGTCACTTACTTCAGAAACATATTTCCTAATGAAAATGACCTTTCAAATATAGATGACTTTTTTTTTACAGTATTTAAACAACTCACTTGTGTTTAAAGGGGGGCAGAAAAGGATACATCTCATCTCTGAAATATTTTGACAAACAGTAATATTTTCATATGGCAAAAATCGGTCTAAGCAGACAATATGACATATATAGATATATATCTATAGATATATATATCTATAGATATATATATATATATATATATATATATATATATCTATATATATATATCTAGATAGATAGATAGATGTATTATTGCACTTAGTGAAAAAAAAATTTCAAAAGTAAACTTAAGAGCAAGGTTAAATTAAAGATTTATACTGAAAGTGCTCTGCAAGTTCATCGATCCACTAGAGACACTGATCGTAAAAGCCACCAGCTTATCCAACATCTTTCTCTCTTCTAGTGCCCAAGAATCCAGGATACTCCACCAGCCAAACATATAAATTTGCTAAGGACTGTTTTCATGTTACTTTTTTTGTAACAATATTGTGCACATGAGAACACTTGTAACCTCTGTGCGACAAAAATGTTCTGTTGATGCCAAAGATTTTAACATGTCTCACTATTTCCCACACATTCCAGATTCCTATCCAAGTATAACCCCAGGTACTAAAATACCAAGTCCACCTCAACATTTGTAACCTGGATGAAGAGTACCATAATCTTGGTTTTGCATGCACTGACCTGAAAATGGTGCAACAGACAACTCAATTAAGTAATTCCCATGGCTCTCTGTACATCTACTCATCCTTCACCATTTATTTTTTCTCTGCATCACAATAGCGTTACAGCAGTGAACTAAGTGTACTATGCAAGTTATTTTAAACAGGTATCAAAATAATACTTATTGATAACAGCACTTTATTTCTAAGTAGAATAAGATGACATCAAAGTTTTTGAAACAAAACAGATCGTATTATCTATAGTCTTACAATCTTTAAAACATAAAAATAACTTACTTTGGTGGGACATCAAGGTGATCACATAGAACATATCTCTGTGACAATCAGTCAGATTAGATGATAGGTTTGTTCTTTAGTTATGTAGAAAACAACAACATTTTAAAAAGATAAATCTAGTTTTTGTGAGGTCAGTAGAAAAAACCTCAAGCACGGTAAAGTATACAGCTAAAAATTCAAACACAAATTTACTAAAACCAGATTAGATCAACATCCATGCTAGGAAAACAAACATACTGGCAGCACTAAAACACCATTTTATTATAATTTCCAATATATGCATTTATGGTAAAGAATACTGGTATTTTAGCTTCATGCAACTTTAGAAAGGTCTTTAGTCAAGTGAACATACAGTCCTAAATACCAATTCAGAAGGTATACTTGTGGTATGTATGGAAAACTTGAGGGTCACCAGAAAAGAAATTGCTTATTCCTTTATCATCTTCAAATAGCAACTTCTATAAGAAAGGTTACCTGCAGTTAGGGATACTGATGAGGAGATAAACCTTGTCTTGTAAATTCTTAATTTAGCAGCAGACCACTTCATACAGCTATGTGAATATTAAGCACACAGGAGTGTATATTAAAGTAGTCTGGAATATAATATAAAAAAAAAATTAGGAAATCATACTTGTAGAAAGAAATGTCTGCCACACCTATTTGGAAGAATGCAGAAATGAATAGCAGCAGACAGCTGTAATATCAGTATTTTTTCTGTGCTGTTAAAAATGGCAATGACAAATTCTCTAAAACCCTGTTAATTTTTTTTTTTTACATTGAACAAACATTTCAGATGGCACAACACTAGATTTACAGATTAAAATACTGGGACAATGGGAAATGAAAACTTATTGTATATCTTTTTCCAGACACTGTTGGTTTGGAGTCTGTATATTCTCATGTGTCCACACAAATTTTTCTTCCAGGTATTACTGTTTTCCTTCCACAACCCTGAAAACATGAGACTTATTTTAATTATGAATGCCAAATTGACTTTTTGAGGGTGTCTGTTTGAGTGGGCTTTCTGATGGAGTGGTCTTCTGTTCAGGAATGCTTCATGCTTTGCCCAAGTTTTGTCAATTAAGGGTCTGCTCCTGTGACTCTTAAATCAATTAACTGGGTCCGAGAATGTTAACATACTAAAATTACACTCATCTCAATTCTGAACTATGCTACGGAGAGTAAGGGGAAAAGTTTAGAATAATTAATGGAACAGTTAGGCTAATTAAACTCATATGAGTAGTAAGGTAGTTTGCAACTACATACAGTATGAAGCAAAGTACTGTAATGTGATAGTTATACAATGAAAAACTAAATCAACCTCTAAAAAAAATAAGCAAAAAATGTGGCTAATTCAATCTTTACCAATATTTTTTTTGCTAACTGCCATAAAGTTCTTTTCAGAACAAACACTATTACAATTTAGAAACAAATTTACAAACTGATCAGAGCAATAAAAATTAAAACAAAACATATAAATAAATAAAAAAAAAAAACAAAAAAAAAAAAAAAAAAAACTGCAGCGCTGGCTTAAACAAGGAATAGCTTGAGAGGTTTCCCGATATATTTTAACAATACCATCAAAACGTGTTACAAGACACATTAGGGAGAGCCTTCAAGTGTACAGTAATGTACTGGACTTATTAACTTGCTGAAATTAAAAGGACCATTCAAATTATTAGTAAAGGTCAAGGTTAAAAACCTAGTGAGAGAAGGTGGGTGTTCAGTCTGGATTTGAACATTACAGATTGATATGGGTAGAGTTCTACTTATTAGAGTCAAGCAGTACTTGTTAACAGTTGCGCATGAAGCTTTTGGACCAGTAAGGTGGACTACATCAGAACATCAAACGTTTATTATATAGTGTGAACATTAGAACATCAAATGTTTATATAGTGTGAGCAAAGTATTTTGAAGAAAACTTCATAAACTAATGTAAACAAGCAATTTGGTTGTTTTGGTTATACTCTGGGAGCGGCCTATTGAAACTGTTAAAACCTTTTAATATTTCTTGTAGGCACATTACTAAAACTGCAGCATTTCAACTGGAAGGGAAAACGTAGGTTTTTAATTTAACAACTGCTCCTAGGTTATGTGTTTAAAGAAAGTGCTAATCAGAAAAAGTGGTTACGCAAATAAACCATCACATTACTAAACTTCCATTTTACATTATATTTCTGCAACATTCATCCTTAATGATATTTACCTCTCAAAAAAAAATTAATAAAAATCCATCCATTTTTTAACTTGCTTTGTTTAGATCAACGTATAGGTCATTCCATATTTCCCCATGGAATTTATAAAGTTTAATCGGATCTAATCTAATTTGTAATTCAGTGTTTCCTTGTGTCTTGTAACATTAGCACTCTGCTCGTCATGCCAACTACTGTTGCTGCTTTTTTATATTTTATATGCAAATTACTCCATACAAATTTAAATAAAATATTTTATCACCCCGATTGAAAGAATTGTAACACAAAATATTAAAGTACTAGCAATAGAAAAGTAATTAAAATTCCTCCCGAAAAGTAAACAGAGAATTCTGAAAAAATAATTTATTTAAATATGAATGCCTAAAGAAACAAACTTTGTTGCCAGATGATCAGACGACAACTTTTTACAAAAATTCCAGATTATAGTTTATTTTAATAGCAGCCACTTCAAATGATATCCATTATAAATGGCACATTTACATATAATGGCAATTATGAAACATGCTGGGACTCTGGACATTTCACCTCATAATGAATTTCCATAGAAGAAATATTGCTGAAGGTCAACAACAAATAAGTTGAAAATTATCAACCTAAGCATCATAAATAACTTTCAACATACTTTATATAAAAAACAGTTTAGTCCTCCTTTAAAAAAAACATATTAAAATGAATGTAATATTAATTTAAATCGAATGAAATTCACAAGTACATTTTATGGATAAACAGAGACGGGTTGTCATAATCTAGTAGACTTTTCATTTCTATTTAAAGTCAACAGACTGAGGACTACCAGACATACTTAGCAAACACTTAAAAAAAAATGCGTTAATGTAACAACAAAACCACCGCCTATACTGCAAAATAGCCAGTCAAGCTACTATTTTGATATATTACTCCTATTAACACTCCCCAAAAAAATAAATCATCAGTGACACCATGGAATGTGTTTGCACTAGATCCCCTATGAATGTAAAGTTTTACTTTAAATTGAAGTGTGAAAAATTCCCAGTTACCATTGTTTTCATGGGAATAGAGAAAACTTACAATCCTGCTTAACTCAACTCAAGGTAATGAGTTGGTCAGAGTCTACTCTGGCCACACGCAAGGAGGGAAATATCCCTAGAAAAGATGTTGCCTGCCATGCTGATGGAAAAGTTGATCTACATTCTTCAGTAGTTATCAAGAGTTAAGTGGAATATTTGCAGGAAGCTAATCCAGGTTGAAGTATTTATGCATCAATATGACTAGTCCCCTTATTGAGTAATTTGTTAATTACAGGGACATGTTACTGGGCTGGTTCTTCTGCATTGTGCACACATAAAGCTTCATTTGTCAGCTTGCCTTCTATTAAACATTCACCATCAGTATCATCATTTTTTGTGCTTCATTCTGCCTTGAGTTACATGTCATGCAGCTAACATTTAATTTAAAGATCAGGTTAAAAAAAGGCAGTTGCAATGAGATCACTTTTCTAAGAAGCAAAATTTTTGTTTTGTAGTTTTTACTATAAATAAACGTTGTATAATACACACAGACCACGTACAATTTATCTGAGCATGTACGCCTTTTCAAGCTGCACTGTAAGAATTTATTTTAACTACCTAGTTAAATAGATAGTTAACAACCAAATGTTTGTTCTTCTACAATTAAAACATTCACATAGTGTTCGTAATCTACTTGTAAATGTTAGACAATCATACACAATGTATAGAACTAAAGATACAGGATGACAGCTGGACACAGCATATCATTTCAAAACTCCACAACCCGTCTTTTTTCAGGATTATGCATTTTTGAAGAAATTACATAAAATGTTTAGCAACATAAGCATTTTTAACCCAAGAAATAGAATAAAACTCCCACAACATTGTGAATGTGTTATCTAGCGTCTATGCTACTACATAAGTACTGAGACCCAGTTGTTCCATCATTCTTATCAATCTGTGCCTTGCACATCAGCAGTCAACAGGTTTAATATTACACCCAGTTCTAGGCAGCAGATGGGGAGTTGCCATGCAACAAAAAGAGACAATGATCATTCAGGCTGAAATGCTGGCAGAAAATCAAGAGCACTAGACAGACGAGCAGCCCCCAAGCACAGGAAAGTACTGTTGAAATCAACATAATTATCCATTATTAAATGTTCCAGCTAAACTACACACCTGTAGTTAATGGTACACAAGGATCGATGCATTTAATCAGGATGCTTTTTAATTTCAGAAGTAAAATGTTCTATATCTTCATACTATTCCAAATATATTCAATAAACAAATGTAATGCATTATGTGTTTATTTATTATGTTCGGAAGAATTATTTTTGTATAAAAAGGAAAATGCAGGTATATTACAAAAGGTAGGTCAAATATCCTTCAAAGACTTCTAATACCCTTCAGATCAAAGTGCTTTTCTAGGGCTTATTAGGAACAGGATATTAATACTTGTGAAGTAAATTCTTCATGTGTTTACCTAGACAGATCACAAGAGCAAGCTCCCGATTTAAAAGATAGTTAATGAATAAGCAAGGACTATCAGGTTAAGGAGCAAACCAGTATATTTATTTAAGACCACATAATGAAGAACAAAATATGCAGTGATCTTTACATCTGTACTAAGAGCCTCTGTAAGCCATACCATGCCTTCTCATTTTTTCAAAAGACCAAAGTCACAATGTGTACTCCACAATTGCTAAAAGATCTCAAAACCTTTACAACATCAGCAACCCAAAGCCTAGAAGCTACAAATAAACTGGTTGTGAATAACATACTGAACAAGGTGTCAGTTTTCCTTTGAAAATGTAGCCAGAACAAAGGATTATATTACACACATGATGTTTTGATAAATACCGATAACCGTTCTCGTTTCTGAATATCTTTTACTTCAAGCTCAAACAAATACTTTTAGTGATTTACAATATCTGATTTTTTTATTCTCTGTTTTTACTTTAAATTCAATATTGATGATAAACATTTATTTCTGCATTTTTACTAGTGTTGTACAGTGTACACTTTGAATCCAATCACTTTCAACTTTCATTTACTTAATTTGGAAAATGAAGTACGTGAGCAAGTCTATTATGTAGATTCCAAGGCAGAGAAAAACAAGTGCACACACTTTATCTTGTCTCTTTAGTTATAGTGGCGCAAATATTAAACCAAAACCATTATGCCGGTACCCATCCATCTTCCAAGAAAGACAAAGTAACTATTACTCTTGCATACTGGCCTACATTACACAATTTTATGATTCTGAATTGAAACTGAAGTACCAGGCATAGAAATCTAATGATAAACAGTATCCAATGGTTAGTAGTGCTCGAGGCTCACTATATTTGCAGTTATTAGAGTTGCTTACTTTTTGAAGACAACAGAACTTTGACAAATATAGCAATTAACATAGTACAAAAGCACTTATGGTACATGTTTGACTAATAGGGGAAAAGACTGAGAAAGTCTAACCGTAAGATAAAGGACTATTACTGCACTTAAGACCAATCCTGTTTTACTGTTAATTCTGGCCGAGTCCACATAAATAACAGTAAGAATTTACTAAAGCTTCCTGAATGTCCAAAATGCAAACACAAATGTTATAGCACAAGTGTCAAATACCCAAGAAAGGTTCATGACAAGCTTGATCTGAAAAACCTTGGTAGAAAAGTCATTCTAAAAAGCTGTTGTCAACAAAAGTATCCTTAATTATCTATTTGTTTACTGTTTTATATGGCATTCATATTAAGATGAATAAATGTTTGTTCCTCTAGCAAACACTGTTATTCTTGAGGAGCTGTGGTGTCTGATAGATCTACTATTATACATCTGCAACTCATATACTTCTCCCTTATGTTCTAAGTATCAGGAATGTTTCAGCAAGCATCAGGCATATTTTTGGATTTTCCAGCATCAGATATGAGCCCATTCAACCTCCATTCCATTTTATAAGAGAGGGGATAAAACAAAAGAAAGAAAACAAACCCTAGCAAAACTAAACAAATACTTCAAATGTGTCAATAAGGCTGTGTTTACAGTTGATTTGAAAAGTAGTAGCTTTTACAACTTTGCCTTTTCTTTTTGTAGCATATATCTGGAAAGTTTAAAGAGGCCAAAAATATATTTAAAAAGTTGGATGTGAATTTGTATGTTAACTAACATATGTAAGCATTTAGCCAATATGATGTCAGTTTCAGGGAAGCAGGTTTCTTGTATAATGCATGTCTTTTGTCTCTAGCATTTGAATACCAGAACAATTCTGGCCAGATTGACACTATTGTAATAATGTCCATGCACTTCACTGTGCAACACAAAATGAATCAAAAATATTAGTAAGAATGCATGAAGTGTGTGGTATATTTTGGCCAAAGGGAGACATTTTCGACTCTGTCTGCTATCTGATCTATTCATGGTGCACCTGATTACTATAATATTGCCATAACTGCATTTGGACTTATTTTCCATCTTTGTGAGAATGGTTTTCCTTTGTAGTGAACTCACTATTGCATTCTGAATTTTATTGGCTTGGTATGCAGCAAGTGCAAAGAGTGTTATGCTCTTTAAATCTAATATATAAAGCTGAATGTGTTTGACTGGTATTTAGATCAACACTGCTGAATCTAGCTTTGCCAGATTTTGCACAAATTTGCTATTTGTATAAAAGAAGAGCATTGGCTATATTGCATCCCAATTATTTAAAAACTAGTGCTTTATCTTTCCTAGTTTCAACATTGGCTTACACATTCCTTTTACATATGAAACTGTAGTTTTGATGTTTCCTGTATATTTAAATCAATTTTCTTTCTGGAGGAGGTTTACATCCAATCAATTTTGAATATATCTCAACCTAATGTGAAATCCTTACTTTTTTGTATCAATACATGCTATTCATTGTGTCTATAGACACTGATGCAAATATCACTTCTGCAGTCATACATTTTCTACCAGTAATACAGAATGTTGCCTAGGCATAAATGAACGGACAGTCAGTCAGTTAGTCATTGTCCAACCCACTATATCCTAACTACAGTGTCATGGGGGTCTGCTGGAGCCAATCCCAGCCAACACAGGGTGCAAGGCAGGAACAAATCCCGGGCAGGGCGCCAGCCCACCGCAGGACACACACACACCCACACACCAAGTACACACTAGGGACACAGTGTGCCTGCAAATTATTTTCTGAATGCTGCCTTGCCTTTTATTCTGTCACTTTTTAGAACTGCTTTCCAGTGAATACTTTGACTGACTGTTTTACTCAAAGAACCAAAACCACAAGTGACTAATTGTCAGATTAAAAAAAAAAAATCACAAACAATGCACCCTCCCAAGCCTTGTTATTAGAAAAAGAAAAACTACAGGAATGTTCCAGAGATTGGTCAGCCATCAAGACCATTTCTAGAATCCATGATAGGTAATGCTGATACCAAGTTAAAATCAGGTGATAACTTGATAATATTCAGTAATTTGTGAACATTAGCCAAGGTAGCCAATGAAATGAGAGGTATTCATTGCCCAAATCTTTACTTGCAATATGGCTTCCTTGATCTTCAGTGGAATTGCCCTATTACTAATATACATCATGATACTGTACTTTTTTACTGTACTTCCAACCGAGTCTGAATAGTTGTATTAGCACTAAGGAGTGCTTTAAGTGCAAGTGTAATAAGATAACTAACCAAGTATCAAAAAACATTAGAAAAAAAGAAGGCACCTCTACATACTTGCAAAGTAACAGAGATACTACACTGTAAAAGCAATTGATTTGTAACAAGTAATGTAAGTATTTTGGTACTTAGGAATTATCTGAGGAGAAACAAATCAAAACATATCCTGGGCATCAGTGGATACCAAAGAAGTTCAGTTAATCCTAAGAAAACTATTTTGATCAACTATATAACATACAGGTCTTAGAGTTAACTGGTATGAATTAAAAAAAATCCTCACATGTACTTTTGATGATATCAGTTGAATGAATACTATGCCAAACACAAATGATTGCACTACTGTACAGACTTTTTTTTAGTCTTAAAGGAAGGGGAGCTCCAAGATGTTGATTATTTGATTATATTTTTTATGAAAAAAGCTGTATTGTACATTGTGAACACTTCAAGTATGAACAAAGTGCTTATAGTTATTGAGTCCCCAACAGACAAAAATTTTTTAAAAATAAGTGCAAAAGTTGCCTACATTTGTGACAAAACTCTTAAAGGAGAAAATAGAAAAAATATAAATTTAAGAAACATGTGTGGCAGGGGTATGGGCAACTGGAAAAGTTGCTCTTGTGATTTGAAATTGCCATGAACTTAGTATTAATTTTCTAAGAAACAGATTTTATGGTTTATGGAATGTAACCTGGGTAAGAGGGGCACTGTTAAAGGGTAGGATTAAAAAAAAAAAAAAAAAAAAACGTACAAAAGCACGATCAATCTAAAAAATCAGCTGGTTCATCAGAAAGTCAGATGAAAAGGAATGGTTGAGTGACTTGTGTGTATAATCCAAGGAAAAACCAGTTTGGTTACAAAGCAACCAGTTATGTCATCTTCCAAGTTTATATTTGTAATGCAGAATTTTCCCCCTACTTAAATACCACACAACTTAAAGGACACTGAAAAAGGCAGCTAAAATTCTACATCTTTTAGCACTTGCTATAGTGCCAGGCAAAAGCATGGACACTCCTGATTAAATGCATGTTTTTCATAATCTTAAAAACTTGATGTTAAGTGTTATTTCTGCTGTGGACGGTATGTTTGTTAGAGTCTCCAGTTTCAAGAATCACAAATTAACAGCAACTCCAATTACAGTCCAAATAAATACTTCAGAGTTTAAGCAACATGCGCATCTCAACATCAAGTGTTCAGAGGAGACTATGTGAGGAGAAGGCCTTCATAAAAATGCTGTCAAGAAACCAATACTGAATAAGACAAACAACAGATGTATTTCAGCCAAAAAACACAGGCAGTGAACATCAAACGAAAGAAAATCTGGATTCAGATACAAAAGGACAAATCAGATTTTTGATTCAAACTGCTGAATAGATAAATGAATATCATCTTCAAGTGTTAATCCCACTGTAAATCATAGGGTACGAGTAGTGTTGGTATACATGCCTGTTGATATTGTCAGTGATTTTAATTACTAGATACAATTAAGTTGTACTGTACATACTTTGCTTTAAGAAATGGATTCTTGCAAAGCTGCATGACCAGTTAATTGAACTCACATTCAATGTTTCAGAGTAAAGACTACAAATGTTGAGAAATGACGCAGAAATTAGACAAATATTTTTTATTAATGCTTTTGAAAGCTTGGTATTTACCGATGTCCACTTGTATACGATTAGTCATTCTAAAATAGCAATAAAAAAAAAACATCCTGAATAGAATCTCAAAGTCTACAACTATAAGTCTTTTGAATTAAAACATTAAAACAATTTTTCCTCAGAGATGTGCCAGGGCTAAGCAATGAAGCACTGTGTGCTAAATGCAAAAGCTGTTTACCCATGCAAAACATTTACAAAGCAATTCATAAAGCTGTGTTATATGAATTTTATAAAACAAAATGCCACCATAAGCACCAGGGAGTATTTCAGTATTGTTTATAAAACTCTTAACCAAGCAGTGCTTCAATGAAGTAACTAAGTGCTGAGAAGTAACAAAAAGTATTTTCTCTTTCATCTTCTAGCTATTGCAGCTTAGGTTTGTTCATGTCTAGGAAATATTGCAAGAGGAGGGCTAGAATTTTATCCTTAATATACTGTATAACCAGTTCCAATAGCTGGATTAATTAGAACTTTATTTTACCATTGTTTCATACATGAAATATGCAAATCACTAGTTATGAGGTTTTTCAGTAATTGTCATCTTAAAGCATTGGCTGGGAACAAACTGATTTAACCAACTAGGGTCTACTCAGGCTTTCTTAAATATTTTGAGAATTACTTTTTTTTTATTGGTCTATTGACAATGGTTTTGCAACATATAATTTTCTGAATTTTGTTTAGATAAAAATTAAAAGAATGTGAAAAAATTACACATATTTGTGATAGTTTAGACTGTGTGTTCAGGTGGTTGGGGAATCTTAAAGTTTATTCATGCAACAATTTGCCAGGGTGTTGCAAATTACTTTTTACTTAATAAATGTAGGCTTCTGTTAGAAATTGCTTTGCCTCCCTCTCATGCAAATGTCTGGAAGTTGATGAACAAAGACAATAAGAATAACTGTTAGCTCAACTTTCAAAGAAATTTAGATAGCAGATTACCATAAGGGAAGAAGTGGAGAGTTTAACTCTGTGCCAGATTTCAACAATGCTTATGTTACTATTTATCAGTGCAACACAGCTGTAAGATACCTGCAAGCATACATAAGGATGATATTTTCATTCAAGGTTTCAGGTAATTTTTTTTTTTTTTTTTTTGCAAAAGTCATGCAACTCTACTCATCGGAATAGAGTCCCTTGAGCAGTAGTTTACTCTGACCCACAGAAAGCTATTTAATTTTATCATGGGTGATGTTGTATGGAAGAAAAAAAAATACTTATGGGCAGTAGAGGTGCTTCAAATTATTATTATCTGGTATAGAACAAACATCTTCCATTAAACCAAACCTTTCTCTGACAAAAACTTAAAACACTTTAAAAGTTGACTTTCTCAAGGTATACAGTGGCATGCACATTTTGGGCCCCCTTGCTTAAAATGCTTGTTACTGTGAAGAATTAAGTGAGCAAGAGATGAACTGATCACCAAAAGGCATAAAGTTAAAGATGACACATTTCTTTTCACCATTTTATGCAAGATTAGGGTATTGTTTCTGCTTTGTAAAATTGCACAGTGAAAAAACGAAAGGAGCAACAAGCAAACGTTTGAGCACCCCAAGATGTTTGAGGTCTCAGGTAACTTTTCCCAAGGTCTCAGACCTTCATTAGCTCTTTAGGGCTTTGGCTTGTTCACAGTCTCCATTAGGAAACCCCAGGTGATGCAAATAGAAAAGCTGTATAAATTCTCAGACTCCTCCTTATAAAGGTGAATTTATAAAGACGATGGGTCCCACAAAAAGATAATGATCTGAAACACGCATCAAAATCTATAATGAAACAACTCAAGAGATGCAAGCTGACGGTTTTGCCATGACCCTCACAGTCCTCCAACCTAAACATCATTGAAAATCTGTGGATAGATCACAAGAGAGCAGTGCATACAAGATGCCATGGAATCTTTCAGAATAAGAAGCCTTTTGCCAAGGACAGATGAGCCAAAACTCCCCAAAATAGATCTGAAAGACACTTAGCTGGCTAGAAAAAGCGATTATAAGCTATGATACTTGCCAAATGGGGTGTTACTAATTACTGAGCATGTTGGATGCCCAAACTTTTGCTTCAGACTCTCTTCATATTTTTGGTAGTTTGTATCTGAATGATGGAAATAAAAATGTAATCTTGTTTAAAATATTAAAGACTAGGGGGCTTTGCCCCCTGCTTGCTTCATTCTTCAACCCCATCGCCTGCACTACGCGCCAGCAACTTCGTGTCTCTGTCGCTCATGTATGTGGATTTTACTTTCACCAAACAACAAAACTTTGAATTCTCGTGGATATGCCTCTTCATTGGGAAGAAACACTACTTTTCCCTGATGGCCACATGAATCAGACGATCTACAAGTCTCCGACTTAAAGTATAAAGCCAAACAATATCTACATACTGTACTTCTGTCATATCACCTATGTCCATATATTTGATCTCTTTTCGCTTTTATCTTTTCATCAATATCGTACTGAATTTTGATTCTGTGTTAGGAATTACATTGTGACAAAATTTACAAGAAATGTATCTGACAAAAGCATTCATACAAATGAGAAATGAGTGAACCGTGTGTGTGGTTATGTGGGCAGGACTTTTCCAAATCCCTTTGCATAAAGTCATGTCTCATGGGGCTTGAAATTTTCTCTCATGGGATTACACTTTCACCAAACAACAAATCTTTTAATTCTCGCAAATACACTCTTCATTGGAAAGAAACAACTTTTATTTTTCCCGGATGGCAACATGAATTAGATGATCTTCAAGTCTCCGACTTATTTCACCAAGTAATAATTTCAATTTGTTTGTGCTAATGAGATCTTTACTATCCTTTTTTTGAGACTTTCGGATTTTCGTACTTCCATTATCTTTAACCTGCCCTGCATGTGTACCGCGCCCCAACGTTTTTCAGTTCTTAACGATGTTCTACTTTGTCATTTATTCTTTGTCTTTTATTTCCTGCCCTGGGCGTGGTTAAATCTCTTGGCACAAAGTCTCGTGGGATGTGAAAGTGTCTCTCAGAGAAAATCATGTCTCGTCTCATTCTAAGATTTTCTTTTATAATAGAGAAAAAAGTGTCATCTTTAAGTTCATTACTTTTGGTGATCAGTTCATCTTCTGCTCACTTAACTGTTCACAGTAACAGGCATTTTAAGCAAGAATGCCCAAACATTTGCATGACACTGTATCACTCAAGATCATGTTTTATTGACTAGAACATGTTTCCAATCCCCTAAAATATCATTCTGCTTTATCATGGCCTGCTTGCTAAGAGATTGTGGTGGATTGACAAACTCAGAAAACACTTTGATGACTATTTCTCTAAAAATAACTTCCAGAATATCTGAACCTCTCTTGACAATGTTCCTGTGTAAAGCCTGCTTGTCAGACTCTGGTCACTTGAAGGCACCTTACTCACCTCCTGT
The DNA here is from genome assembly GCA_026402145.1 of Polypterus bichir lapradei. Classification (NCBI taxonomy): domain Eukaryota; kingdom Metazoa; phylum Chordata; class Cladistia; order Polypteriformes; family Polypteridae; genus Polypterus; species Polypterus bichir. The sequence continues at coordinate 38,860,082 of JANRMT010049829.1, forward strand.
CCACTTTTATACTCCCAGTGTTTGAAGAGGACTCTCAGCATGCCACCAACACCTTTAACTCCTCCTCATGCATCATATACTCCCAAGTACCTCTTTCAATCGCATCACAAAAGCCAAACTGACTAAATCACATCAAATTCTAACTAACCAATCAGGTTAGCATTTTATAATATAGATACATTTCCTTCCTGCTAAATATACAGAAATGCAGATGGTTTCAAATATAGCAAGTAACTTTAAAATACCTTGTATTTTGAAATAAAGTTTTAATAACACAAATGTGCATCACTATAGTAAACAGGAATATCCTGGCAGAACATACAAAAATTCAGCACCCCTAAGTTTCAAATTGGCACTGCTACTATTCTGGCTGTCATTACTTCTTTTCTGCTGGTATTTTTTTTAATCCTGCTTTCATAGCTGTAGTTTTTTATTTCATGAAGAACAAATACATAGATAATACATGAAAGTGCTGGCAGGCAGATATCACTTCTTAAAATACTCTTATCCAAACCAATTTAAAAAACTTCAAATATTTTTTCCTGTTCAGGCCTGCATCATTTTCCACATCTGAAATGAAGCAGTTGTGCAAGTTTCTCCCTAAAGAATACACATGACAACACAAAACACCTGATGCATGAAGCCAAAACACCAACATCGTTGTATCCTAACAGACAGAGACTGTGGACATGTGCATGATAATGGTGACCTAAACTAATCAGAGCCATGACGCCCTTTTTTTTTTTCTTTTTACAATCAGAAAGTGATCAAGGAAACAACATTAGATAAACCTATTTTCAAGTGTGAAACGGATCACAGACTCTTCTGAGCATTTTTTCTAGCTGTATTATATTTGTTATATTTTAGGATAAAATCCAAAACATGAAAATAAGTTCTCACCATTATTCCTTTTCCTTCATATCACAGTACAACACACCTAGTTCTGCTGAGCTAAACACTCTTTAAGGTCAGCATAATCAGTGCTCTGTCTGTTCTCTTAAAGGCAATACAAGAAAGGTAATCTGAGGAACAGCTGTACTTTCTTTGTGAATCATAAATTCTACTGAACCCTACATGACAAATCTTTCAAAAGAAAAAAATAAGGGTATTTACATAAAGATGTTTGCTGTTCACATTAAAAATCTTAATAGATCAGCAGCATCCCATTCCGTACAGGTAACAGTGTGATCATGATGTAGGAGAATGGCTCACTGAATATTTCTGCTACATCAGATCTGAAAAAGTAACTGTCAAAATGTACATAGCAAACACACTTTTGTTTTCTAATATAGTAGGCATTGATATAAAAACTTACATGAAACAACATCAAAATGTACCCAAAACAAAAGGAAAACCAAGAAATGAAATAAGACTACTGATGTCCATGATGTTTATCAAAAGTAAAAGGGTCATGTTTGGTTTGAAAAGCCTGATCTGAAAGCAAACAAATAAAAATTTTCATTCAACCCAAGGGGATAATTTATTGTATGCAGTTGTACATTAAAAAAAAGAAAAAAAAAGCCACCTTAGGAAAGTCCCTCATTCTGCCACAGCAAATTTTGTAAATGTGGGCAAAAAAAAAAAAAAAAAAAAAAAAAGCCACCAGTATCTGGTCATGACAAAAAACATTTAATGTCAAAAGATGAAAATATGCACAAAATGGCAATTTACTATTCATCCTGCTCTATGCGAACTTTGAGACAGTATTTTGATGTGCAAGATTTTGATAAAATTAAAACAATTTATTTTTAGCAAATGTACTTCAGCAGCATCCTCATTTGAGGATGATAAACTGTTTGTGGCAAGGAAATTACAGACATGTAAACAACACCGAGGTTAGGATCAGTGCAGCCACAACAATGCAGTACTTCGTTCTGCTTGAGGTAAAGCAGAAAATTTAAATTTAATACCATCCTGTCTCCTTAATGCTGGAACGGTCACCATCTTGGGTTTGAGGTTGGAAAACAACTAACAAGATGATCAATTTAGAAAACGGATGGCTAATGGAGGATAGCAGGAATCGTGGGGTAGAGGGGTCCTTTCATCGGATTGGCTGGCCCAGTGCTGTTTCAGCTGTGGAATGGTCAAATGGGGGAGGCAGCTTGATGGCTGAGGTCTCCAGGACTCTAAACAAATCCAAATCATATTATGTGAGATCATCTACTGTTAAATTCTGCTCCGTACTTGTAAAATTTTTATTTTAATACTGTATTGAGGATTTGTTCTGTTCTGTGTATTGTATCGAACCCTTTCTTTTTGACACCCACCCTACCTGGAAAGGGGTCTCATTTTGAACCGCCTTTCCCAAGGTTTCTTCCATTTTTTCCCCCTACAAGGGTTTTTTGGGAGTTTTTCCTTGTCTTCTTAGAGAGTCAAGGCTGGGGGGCTGTATAAAGAGGCAGGACCTGTTGAAGCCCATTGTAGCACTTTTTGTGTGATTTTGGGCTATACAAAAATAAATTGTATTGTATTGTATAATTATTAAAATGTTCTGTTGTTATGCTGTTAATTCTAAGGTTTAGTAGAATGATTATAGCTTTTGTCACATTTGTATTTTTTCAAATATTTATTTAATGGGAAAGTGAATAAGGACTACAAACCAAGTTTAAGAGCTGGTAACTTCTGTACATGTCACGAGTTATGGAATCAATTTAACGATCTAAGAATTAGTCTTCTTTCCTTTTACAGTTGCTTTTACAAAATTCTACAACATTACCACCACTGCAGTTTAGTCTTGATTTGTACTTGTAAAATATTTTAAATAATGGAGTTTGTGTTCCCTTTATAATTTCAAACAGTAACATTTGGGCAAAAATTGATAGATGGGCCTTATTTATGAACAGCTTGAGCATTTATTATGCATTTAACGTTTAGATTTTTTTTTTTTAGTAAAAAGATTTGTGCTGGTAAAAATGTATATGTGTGTAAATACTTGTATGTATGCATACACTGTAGGTATTACCAAAAACATCCAAATAATTAAATACTCCTTTAGAGTTAGACCACTTTGAATAGTAGAATAAATTTTACAGACCAATAATGATAAATTGCCAGAGGATGCTGTAATTTCTTGTTCATTATAACAATATGCCCATTCCAAATGATTTCTCTCCATCCAAATTACTAAGACTATTTTGACCTTCACTTGGGTACCTGTGGTGCTCCTTTCTCAGCTTTGTTAAATATGTACCATCAATCAATCAATCAACATTTATTTATATAGCACATTTTCATACAAAAAAAATGTAGCTCAAAGTGCTTTACAAAATGAATAGAAAAATAAAAGACAATAAAAAAATAAACATAAGTCAACATTAATTAACATAGAATAAGTAAGGTCCGATGGCCAGGGTGGACAGAAAAAACAAAACAAAAAAAAAAACTCCAAAAGCTGGAGAATGTCTCTTGCAGTTCCTTTAACTTGGTATAATATTGTTCAAATATTAAAGCATTCTTAAAAAACAAATAAACAGTTAACATTCAAAGGTAGACTGAAATATTACTTACATAAAACATTGACTTTCAATTGCCCCTCCCACAACAACATAAAAAGAAATACAGGAAGGAGGTGTCAGAATGCATGAGCATGAACTTCCTTAAATGGGCAATTCAAATCTACAGCTGTGATATGCACTTTGCTCATGCCTTTCACTGAGCCACTAGCACCCACTAAGTAAGTCTTTAAACTGAAATAAAGCAGGAAATTAAAAAATAAACAAAAGTCACCTTAAAAATGTTACTGGTATTCAAAAGACACTTTCCAATGTATTCAAATTTGTATAGATCTTACATTTTTCATAAAGACACATGTTAAAGTAAAAAAAAAAAAAAAAAAGTAAGAAATTGTTATTGACCCTATACTTTGATGACAAATGTGAAAAGAAAAATATTCTGTAGCTGCCAAAAATGCTTTGTAATCATTCATATACCCTCCAACCTAACACCACACGTAAGTGCTGCGGCTATTTTGATATTTCCTTAGGCTTTGATGAAATAAAAGTGTTAAGTCATCCTGAATGGTAAGCTAACAAAAAAATAACAAAAGTAAAATGAACCTTTTTACAGTAAAAAAGGAAAGAGTATTCAATATAAAAAGTAAAGCAAACTACAAAGTACAGATTAGTAGAAACCACTTAAACCAATCAGAACTTTAAGTGGCTCCTCCCACAGCAAGATAAAACCAGAAAGGTAGGAGGTGCCACACTTCATAAATAAGACCTTCCTTAAATGATGCTTGAATGTGTATCATGTGTGCATCTTCCACTGAGCCACCACAACAACTAAAACTGTCTTCATACTACATCAAGTAAAAATGTCTGTCTGCAAAAGTCATCATGCTTTATTAAGGATATCGTTAAAAATAAGTATGCGTATTCAAATCTGAAGATGTTCTATTTAATCGCAAGTTAGCTACCTTAGAAAAATGTGATCCCTGCTAATGACCAAACACTGAAGCATGTTCCTTTAAAAGAACTGTGAAAAGCAAAGATATTTTATACCTGCTTTGAGATTGCTCATATCCACCCACTAACAACCACATTACTTCCTGGACCTGTTTAACATTTCAACAAGGGCAGTGTCAAAACACAAAGTCACCAACAGGAGGGCGCTATTGTATTTCTGAATTTGAAAAACCGATGGTCAGCCACAAAGTAAATCATAAGGCAAGTTGACCTAATTTAAAATTATGCTTTAAGAAATAAAAACAAAGGCAGCATCTTTTTATAAAATAATAAAATGATAAAAAGGTAGAAGGTGGTGGCGGAAACTGTTTAGAAACTTTACCCATATGCGCACACACACAAATTATTCAGCACATTACCCTTATATAGGACCACAACTTGAAACTTACCTCCAATCGCTGCAGGCTTGCTTTTTAAAGGATTTAATGCAGAGAAAGCATAGAGAAATTTCAGGCCTCTTTCTAAGCAGCCAGTTCTTTACTGAGCAGAGCAGGAATGCAGAAGGCCACTGTTTTCATAAGCACCTCCCCTTTTCACAACTGAAATGCTCCCTCCCTCTCCTTTGCAATCTGCCCACGCCTTCCACTTTGCGGCTGTGCACACGGTACTGCAACCACACAAACAATCGTGACATTTCAATGGTGTGTACATGTGCACAATATCACAAGACAGACTGTTTTAAGTGACAAATGTATCAGTTTAAAGAATCTCACTACAAATCATACATGTAGGTGACTAAAGTGAGCTCTGGCCAAGATTTTAAAAACAGCATGTTTCACAGAACTCAAACTTCAAACAGGAATCTGCTTAAACAAAATTACACCAATTTCATACACAAAAAGGTTATGATTATAGCAGTCTAGAGTGTGAACTTCTTTTTAGCCTTAAACACAACAGGAAGACACAAAGAAGAGCAAACAAAACTCTTTTCTTTTCAAACATTTATATGTATAAACAACATGCTATTTTCAGATATGTATGAATGACTATCTACAAAAATGACAAATAATCCTAGGGAAGTGCATAGATCAGGGGAAAAACTTAATTTAGCCATACATATAAACAAGTAGCAACTAGTCTGGATCGTCTGATCCTCTAGTACTCTGTGCCATAACTTCACGGCTGCCTTGGCTCAGAAACTGCAGTCAGGATGTGTAGCTATGGCTACTGTATGGGGGGATGGTGCTCCTGAAAGGGGGGAGGGTGGAAACTGGCAAACTCACGTGGGCATGTGATATAATGAGATCTTTGTTTCACTGAGATAAACCCCAGTGCCAGTGAAGGCCCTACCTCTCCATAATGACTTGCTCTGGCTGGGCTTGTTCGGGTCGTGTTTCTATTTTGACCTGGTTTAACAGCTAGAGAGTGCAGCAATACTGGCTTTTAAGAAAACTAGTCAGACTAAGGCTGAAAAGAGAAACACAGAGACTAGCTAGAGCCTTGAGGCATTACTGACTATGCTGCTTGCTGCAGCTTGGCCCAGACTTACTATTAAGAGACCACTGTTTTGGTTTTGATACTTTACTTTGATGTATTATAATGACTATTAACACTATTCACTGTTAAGAACACTGTTAAAATTAAGTGTAACTGCTCATAATACTTAAATGTGCCTAAGGCAAATCACTATCTAAATACATTTGAAAGGCCTTTATTTCAGTTTGTCTAATTATTAATATTATTGTTTTATGAACAATGTGGCACTTTGTTAGAAATAACTGCCTCACTTAACTTTGTAAACTCAAATTAAACCACTGTGAGGTCAAAGCGGTGGTTTAGGTGCTCAAAGCATAGTTTTTTATAGCAATAGAGGAAAAAAAAAGTAAACATTTTTAATGGGTACAAGATGACGAATAAAGTGTAGCATTGCTTATAAAAAATACGTTGCAAAGCTGAAACTACACTTCTATCTTTCCATTTGAATATTACTGACTTTGCTTTAAACATTAAACTGACATTTTTCCTGTTAAAAATATCAAAGGTTTTTTTATTTTGTAATATTTCTCAAACAAATGCAACCAAAAATAACACAAAGCAAAACAGAATACAACATAAACCCAGAGCTATCAAAAATAAAATCACAGATTAATCACCTGTAACTTCAATGTGAGTAACTGAAAATGTGAAGCACCTAAAACCTCTTTCAGCCATTTTGAAACTAGCTATAAAGCTTTACTCAGGATTATAACACAAGTGTTCTTCAAAATGGCTACAGCACCATGGTAACAAGATCCCATGCTGATTCACACAATCCTGCCAAGTGCTTATTTTACTATCAGAAAAATCCAACTATACAGTAGCAGACCTTGCGCAATGTTTTACTCCTACTAAACATTAAACTTCCATTTTATTTCTATATACGTAAAGACTGCAAGACAAACACTCGGCCACTCAATCCTGATGCCAAAAATAAAATCCATATCCATCCATGAAAATTTCCCCTAATGAAAAGAAACTAAAAATATGGTCAAAGACAGAAAACTGCTATATTTACTACAGTGAAATAAATGTGCACTGAAATACTGATTACACTCTTTGAAACAAAGCCCTTGTGGGGCCTCACAGCAGTCCTCTGGGTGAAAGCCAGCTTTGAATACTGAGAACCTAATAAAATACTCAGAAATGTTAGTACTGTATGTATTAAGGTTGTTTTTAAGCAATACCAATTTTTTTTCTCTCTAATTTAAAAGGGACAAAGTGTACGTGAACAATTTAAGCCCTTGCTTTCGTAAACAGCAACTACTGTTTTTCTTAATGCCACACAAGTCGTGCTTACAGAAAACTCTGCCAACAAAATTATTTTAAATAAGATGACTTTAAAATCTGTTTTAAAACTTTACTATACCAAATTTATCATGCAAAATAAAGTGCATACAGAATTATTGTAAAACTTAGTTTTATTTTTGTGATTGTTAGAAAAATATAGGTCAGTCAATATGAATACAAGACCAAAATTAAATACGCATTTCTGCAGCCTCCGGATGATGTCCTTATATATAGGTTTAAGAGGATAGCTTGAAAACTGGTTGCATTAGAAATACCTTTAAAAACAGCTGCTTTTTAATTCAAATAATGATCACAACAGTAAATGTATTCTTATAATGTACATAAACAAACAATCATACACACACACAAATGGGTACATATACACAATTGCATGTAAACTATGAAGCTACCAGTTTAATCCCCTCTTCTAAATCCTTGGAAGACCATGAGTAAGTCACATAACTCTGCAAGTGCATCAAAAGTTGAAAAGTTTAACTCTTACCCTAAATATTTGACGT